>OY728162.1:1225980744-1226618371 GCA_963277665.1 Viscum album
TCTTAAAAATTCATTTGATCCCTAATAATTGGTTTTGTTCAAATTTTTAATTCTCTCCCTTGTTTATCCAAATGTTTGGGTGTAATATTTTGACCATATGTGTTTTTTGTTTTTATCATGATCATTTTTTATCTAGGATTTTTTTTTGATCATCCTCACTTTCTTCCTCATGGTAAATTTCTATTTGAAGTGTTGTTTTGATCATCAGTTGTTTGATAATTGTCATGTATGTTTAATATTGAAATTACATAGATATATCTTGCGTCAAATTAATTAAAAGAATGAATTGAATTATTTCTTAGAGTCACTTTGGACCTAATTAGTATTGAACGGTATTGTGTATACGCTTTAGATGATCAAACCATTGAATATAAATTAATTAATTAATGTATTATAATGTGTTTTTTATGTTATCGATTGTGGGTGACTGCTTGATCTATATTCACATGGGCTTCGATTGTTTATTAGGGTAAACTGGAACGTTATTGGTTGTTACCAATTGATATATAATGTGTATAAATTAAAGATAAATTGTAATTTGATTAACAAAACCTTGATCCACATGATGTTATATACTGATATCCTTGTTTCTATGAATTTTTATTTATTAAATGTTGTGATTCCTATATTGGTTTTCAGCCTAGTCATACATCCTAAAATTATTATACAGTGGTCTTGGACTAGTGATACATGTTGGAATGTTTATAGAGTGTTCATGGCCCCATGATATATGTTGAAATTTTTATATAGTGGTCTTGGCCTAGTGACACATGTTGAAATGATTATATAAAGGGACTGGTTTGGGGAGACATATTCAAATTCTTATATAACAAGATTTTCCAAGTGACACTTACTAAAATGATTATATAACTGGATATGTCCTTATTAAAGGTTAAAATGAAAATATATAATGTTTGACCTAGATATTTGGTATTTATACCTTGTGTATAAGTTTATGGTTGGTATAGTTGTATGACATGCTCAGAGTCATTATTGCATGGCATTGAATAAGGTTAAGTTGTACCGTGTTTATATGGTTATGGTTTACATGGTTGTGAGACAAGATCAAAGACATTCTAACATGGTGTCAAAGAAGGATTATGTGGTATTAATTTAATTGTTTAATTATTTAATACACTTTTTTCTAATTATTACATACAAGTATTTTCATATGGGTTTTTTAGACACAATTGTGACAACTTACTAAGTTATACTAAAATGTTATTTGTGCCAATGTAAAGTACATGAGAATTTTATATGGATGTAAGATTAGGCTAAGGAAGACAACCTTGTATTTTATTGTTTTCTTGTTGGATGGGATATTGTTTTGATATGGAACTGACATGGGGTTTCAAATAAGATACTTTTGAGTCATTTTTTAGTATTCGTGTATTTTATTATTTATTACTTGAATCATGAATTTAATTCCACTATATAATTCCATTACATTATTTGTTTATTATTTATTAGATTTTCTGGTTGTATTTTTTTACTGTCATCCCACTGCAATAAATTGATTCATAAATTTCCACACTCTGATGTTCTTTTATTATTATTATTGTTGTATAATTACAATATCTTGAATCTCTATAACCAGGGAGTATAATATCTAGAGTACATATATTAAATTGTCACTACTAGTCAGAAACCTCTTGCATATAGGTAGTTGTGCTTGAGGTCCTATAAAAAACCTTTTCTAACCACATGTGGGAGTACCGAGTTAAGGGGTCGTTAAAAAGTGTTATCAGTTGAGGTTTCATTTTTATTTCATACTATTTGGGAAAGCTATAAAGAATATTATTATGTGTTGGGTCTTTGTAATGATCTTCTGCATGTGAGTAACAGACCCATGTATAGTGGGAAATCTAAGTTCCAGTGGTGGTATTTCAATTTATATTTTGTTCTTATAACTGGTGATCGTATGTCTCCATGATGGATTCACATGTTATGTGAGCTAATTATTTTATGATGTTATTGGTACGTGATATTTATACTCGTGGACTGGTATGGTGTGGGATGAGTATGGATTAATTATAATATACACATTAATATATATATATATAT
Source organism: Viscum album (assembly GCA_963277665.1). NCBI lineage: Eukaryota > Viridiplantae > Streptophyta > Magnoliopsida > Santalales > Viscaceae > Viscum > Viscum album. The sequence goes on from OY728162.1 coordinate 1,225,982,809, forward strand.
ATAATGAAATATGTTTTTCATGATATGGAAAAATAAAATTTTCATGTGATATATACTTTCTTACTGAACTGTGATATGAGATATATGTTGAATCTATGAAATAAAATAAAATAAATATAATATTAAGGCTTGTTAAAACACATATAATACATTTCTATAGAGATTAGAAGTTATTAGTTATATGTTGTTGCCACCGGTTAATGTTGACCTTATAATAGCCAGTGTTATAAGGAGTGTTTTTTCATATAGATAAAATACATCCTCATTGTCTTCAATGTGAATTTTAAGAGACTGGAAATCAGCACAAAAATAATATATTTGAACTATAGATTACTATATTTCATAAAAATTATTTGGATACTCATCTTCATAGAGTCATGCTGTGGGTAATTCGATCTAGGGAATGATAGAATTTTTGAACTGTTCCACTGATGTTTGAGATAACAAGAGAGTTCTACATTATCTTGATATGTTCACTGGGGAGGGATTAATCTAGTTAGTATAGTTATGGATTGACTTATTCTAGAATATCTTTCTAATTCTCAAGACACCCATAGGTAGTTGAGTGAATATTTCCATATATATGCATCATGGACTAGCCAATTTTTTTTCAGACATTTTGGAGTAGAAAGGGAAGCATGATTAGTTGTCTTATATGGGATCGAAAATATTTTTCATGGGTGATTTATATCCTACATCCTTGAGTGATTATTAGGACCATGAGTTCAAGAACATGATATAGGAGGGAATGTTATTGCTGGAATACAATTAATTATTCACCATCCTAGAGCATTTCTTCCATCTTTTGTAGATGATGAGATCTCCAGGGTGAGAGGTTTTCATTATGGAATTCATTATGAGATCCATTCACAAGTGAATGTTTAAAGTGTTAGTAGTTTTTTTGGAATATATGAATCACACAATCATTATATAAAGGAAACTAAGAGTGGCCTCGATCTATGGCCAGGATGTTTCAACAGTGAAAGTTTTTCTCTCTTCTTCTAGTGGAAATAAGAATCATTTTGACAGTTTTATATAAGGAATAAATTGTCAGATCAGTCAAGGAAATGGAAATACATATCAGAATTGTGCTTTGTTGTAGAGTTATCAGTGTAAAAATATGATCACAAATGGACAATGTTTCCATTCATAGCTTCATAGTTTAATTAATCTGGCCATTTTTTCCACCTAAATAAGTTTTTTTAGGGGAATACAATAGCAGAGAAGTGGTAGGGGAACAACACATGTACTGGAGACTCGGAAGGACTTAGACATGCTTTAGTAAACTAGTATCTAGTGTTTTATAGGATGTCCTAGTCAATGATGGGGATGTGGTACCATAGTGTAGGAATTATAGAACCAAGAAGAGGGTATATATTTGATTAAAAAATTAATTAATTCATTTTATCTTTCCTTTTACGAATGGTTTTCTCTTGAATGTCGAAATATTAGATGTTATTTTGACAAGTGATTAACTGTTGGGAGTGAGATCAGATAATATCAACCATTGTAAGGTGTGTTCACTCGATATTGGTGGTTATATATATTTTTAGATGTTTTAATGATAGAAATGACATTTTTTTATTTGAATCATTGAATGGCTTGGTTAGTCATATAACTGGATCATATTTACTATTTCCAGAGGAGAGTAATGATTTTATATCTATAAGGAGGCATCCATTTTCATCATGGTGAGTGGGATATTCATGTTGTTCAGGTATAACAAATTCAGTTCGGATGGGATTTAATAATTGTTCAAAAATATGGTATTTCTCTATGTGATGGTGGAATATAGTAGGTTTCCTCTGTTCAATTGGTTTAATTCTATCAGGGAGAATTTACTAATGGGTTATACAACATTCATCAAATGTTGGAGATCACGTTCTTTATTGAGTTACTTCCATGTGCAGAGACAACGTATATCCCTCCATATAGAATTGCACTAGTAGAGCATTAGGAGTGGAATGGTCAGTTAGAATATCTAGAAGATAAAATTTTCATTTTACATAGTACATTTCATTTGGTTTTTCCAATTATCTTCACCAATAAAGGTGCTGAGTCTTTGTTCTTATGTTTGGATTATTAGAGATAGAACTAGATGACGGTCATGATCTAGATTCCTATACTATGAATTGACAAAATCTTTGGTCATATGAGAGGTGTTAAGATAGTCTCAATGATTTATTTGAGATCAGGATACCAAAAGATGAGGGTGATAACATCAATCATTCCATCGAATTGTTTTAGAAGTATTTTTTGGATTGTTTTAGTTAATAGTGACTCCATTTGGTTTGACTAACAAGAAAATTGGTACTCACGGCCATGAAGAATATGATCTTTCATTATTTTCTGGACCAATTTATGGTGGACATTGTCATGGACATATTACTACAATCTGAGACAACAGAATACCATTCAATACATCTTGACATCATCCTGAGTATACTGAGAGATCACCGACTTTGCACCAAGATAACAAAATGTAGTTTACGGAATGATAAAGTTAACTCATTGGACCATGTCATCTCAAAGGTAAGAGTCTGAGTGGACCCAGAGAATGTTACCACTATGATGCCATGGGATAATCCTAATAATGTATTAAATTTGGATATGTTTTGTTTATCATGTTATTATCGTCACTTTATCTAGGAATATTCCCATTTAGAAGAACTGATGTTTTTGCTGACCAAAATGTGAGTGAAGGTTGTTTCGATAAATGCATGTGAGAGAGATTTTCTATATATGAAAGGCATTCTGACCACATAACCTATCCTAACATTACCTTTTTGGGTAAAAATATACTGTGTATTCTAACACATATGGAGTTGGATTCAAAGAAACTCTAATGAAAGATGATCGAGTCGTTTCTTATAGATCTTGAATGATGTTACTGCATGAGAGGAATTACCCCACTCATCATATGGAGTTATTTGTAGTGGCACGTGACCTGATATGTTGTAGGAATTATATCTTGGTTGAGAAGATTTTGGTATACATAGAAAAGAATATCCTTATGTACGTCATTTATGTTCAATAAATAATCCTTTAACAAACGTGGTGGGTTTAGTATCTTTATTATTTCAACACTGAGTTAGATTATACACTAGGAATGAGAGAAATGTTTCTCAATTATTTGAGAGAAAATACATAAGAAGGGGAAGTGTGGGAGTCCTTCGATGAGTGGTGGATAATGGATATCTTGGTATACATGCATCGTGTTGTTCAAGAATTTTAGGGACGGGTAGCTCTGACCTCAACATATGTTATTCCCATGCATTTGGACCTGATATAGTCCGAGTTGTTATTTGATCCATAGGATCTTTTAAAAAGATAAAAATTAATGGTGGGTATATTCCAATGAAATGGTCAATTAAAATGGGGAATTATATTATTTTCTATGGCCTAGTATGGGTTCCAATGGGTTTGTGTGAGGATATGATGAGGGAGTTTCCTGCTACTAGATGGGTCATACATCCTAGATTTTAGAAGTTGTATCTTGACCACCATATAATCTATGGGTGTTCATGAATGAAGATAGTGGTAGCATTATTTTGTGGTGAGATGTTTCACTATTCAATATGTTAAATCATAGATTCAGAGGCTAAAAGTGCTTTTATATTTGTATCCCATTCTTGAGTAGATATGGGATGATATCACTATTGATTTTATGATAGTATTTCCCAAGAAAACTCATAATAATGATGATATATGAGTGATTATGGATCGACTGATGAAGGTATCCTAATTGTTCCAAATTAGGGGGGCCTTCACATTTAAAGATAAATGCCATTTTATGTGTGTTAGGTAGTTCAGTTAAATTATTTTTTGATGATTGTTTTTCCCATAGATATCCAGGTTTCACATTGTGTTTCTATGAGGGTATTCAAAGGGATATGGGATCATAGTTTCTTATAAGTACGACCTATCATCCTAAGACTGACTTTCATTTTTAGGGGACTATTTGGGTTTTGTAGGATATGTTGTGAGCCTATGTTTTGGATTTTTATTGTTCAGGGGATTATCATATAGTGCTTTTTGTGTTTTTTCGTAAAATAATAGATTTTAAAAATACATCCAAATTGTACATTTTGAGGATTTTTATGGAATTACATTCCATTTGACTATTTTTTTAGGTAGGTGAGTCAACACTTTTTGGGCCTAGTCTAATGGAGTAAATATATATGTAGGTTTAGTTGATCGTGTTGTGGTCAGCAACTGTGTACAGTAGGAAATTGTTTTTTGACGAACATCATATATGAACTATATATTCTGATGTTATTCTTCGTGTTTTACTTCAAGATCATCCTAGGTTAGGGAAAATATGTATTAAGAAATAGGGGAAGCTAGTTCCCTGGTTTTCGGGCCCTTTGAGGTAGTGGATAGGGTCAGTCTAGTGGCATTCCATTTATCCCTTACAAAGTGCTATAGTATAATTCATGAAATTTTCTACATGTCAAATCTTTGAAGGTATTATCTAGCCCCATGTAATGTTATTGACATCAAATACATCATTATTATTGATTTTTTCATCCTTTTAGGATCAACTGATTCGAATTCTGAACTGTAGTGAGAAGTGACACTATGGGATGGGAATTCCTTTTGGTTTGGTTCTAGTTGCAACATGGGATAGTTCAAGGGGTTACCTTAGAGAGGGATTTTGAAATAAGATCACAGTTTCTAGAACTGTTTTCTAAGACCCCACAGTGATGCTTGGAATAGCTCAGGGAGGAGCTGTTATATAGTGTGAAGGTTGTAAGATCTTATCTTTTTAAGGTATGTATCAAACTACAATATTTTGGTTAAAATTATATAGGATGATTTTTTCCACAACATTAAACATTGGATGATGTGTTTCATCATGGATGATGGGCCATTTGAATAAACATTGTCTTGGGTTGTGTGTAAACTTGAGAAAAATTGGTTAGTATCCTCCTAGAGATCCTTTATTTGTAAAAAAATCATAAAGTCCATATATGTTTTTTAAATTAATAGAGTCTACAAATAAATGTGATGATGGCTAATTTGTGTTCTTGGTAATTTGAGTATCTTTAATTAGTGTTTGGGTGGATTTATAAGGATAATGGGATAAAAAACATCTCTAGAACATTTATAGATCGTGTATATGAATTACATGTTCATGCTAGATCAATATTCAGTTGAGGTGATGTGATTTTAGAATATCACATTATAAATAATTACATAATTTTTAACTTTATTACACACTTTTTAATTCACTACCTATGATTTTTAATGTATGTAATGCTATTTATTTTCATTCCATCTCTCATGTACCCTCCTCTTTTTCTTCCGAGGGTACCTTTTGGGTGATTTTTTATTGTGAAACTTCTTTAAGGATGTCTTAATAACATATATGATCCATAAGAATCTTTTTTGATATTTTTTCCATTTTCTCCGTTATTTATACAACTTTTGTGATGTAATATCTTGACCATGTTTATTGTTGGTTTTTATGTTGACTAGTTCTGATCTTGGATCTTTTTTTCGATCACGTTCCCTTCTTCATCATTGGTGTTTTTCATTGGAATCATCCTTTGATCTGTAGATAAATTTATGGGTCTAAATATTAACCCTATGGTTTGATAACATTCATTTATGTGAAATATTGAAATAAAACCAACACATCAGGTTCCGAATAAATTGAAATATTAATGTGAATTATTTCTTCGAGTCCATGTAGATCTACTTTGTATTGACCTATATTGTGGATATAATTCAGGTGAGAGAACCCTTGAATAAATAAGAATTATTTAATAAAATACATTGTGTTTATTTCAACATATATTTTTTATGAATAATTTATATAGACTCACATTGTGTTAGGCTGTTTAATGAGAAAACTGGCATGTTATTGGTTGTGAAATTTTGGTTTATAAACTATTTAAATGAATGATAAATGTTAAATTTCATAATTAACCATTGATAAATATAATGTAATATTGAAATATCCTATTTTTATTACTTGTGCTGGGATTAAATGTTCTGAGTCTTGTATAGGGAATTGGCCTAGTGATATGTCCTAAAATTCTTATTTAATGAGATTGGCCAAGTGATAAAAGTCTAAATTCTTATATTGTGGGAGTATACCTGTGATACAAGATAAAATTATTATATAATTGGCATGGGCTAGTGACACATGATGAAATTATTATATAGTGATATTGGAGTACTGGCAGATACTGAAATACTTATATAATGGGATTGTCCTAGTGAAACTTCATAAAATGATTATATACTGGGCTCGAAACTGATTAAATACTGGAAAGCATATATGATGGGTTTGACCATTATTATTGTGATGTATACCATGGTACTATGGTTATGGTCGGAATGGTTGTAAGACATGATTATAAACATTCTTTCATAGTTCCAAGGTAATTTCTTTCAATCCTTTTATATAATTTTAATGGTTTCGTGGTTGTGATACATGATCATAGATATCCAGGACTAGTGGTGAAATAATTTTATGCGGTATATGTAAGTTGTTTAATTAATTAATTATTTTTTTCATTGCATTATTATATGCACATATTATCAGTATAGTTATGATTAGACATGGTGGTGTCAACATATTAAGTTATACTCACGCCATATCTGGGATGCCATGTAGTACCCGAGCAGATTATATGGATGTAGGATCAGATAAGGGAAATGACTTTGATGTTGAATGTATTCTTACTGGATGGGATGGAGTTCAGGGATGGGGCTGTTATTAGGTTTGAGACCAGAAATTTTGATTATTTAATTGATTCTTATATTATTTTATTTTTTTATTAATTCTATCATTCCATTTAGGTACATTCCACCACATCATTATATTATTTCTTTATTATGTATTGGATTATTCTCTTATATTTGTTTATTGATATTCTTATGTATTATATTACTTCAATTGTTTCTGAACTATGATTTTTATTTATTATTATTTTCATTGGATAATTCTGTTATCTTGTAACTCTATTACTAGGGGTATAGTCTCCCCACTATACATATCACACCCCCATTACTAGTCGCCAGCCTCTGGTGTATGGTCAGGTGCTCTTAAGGTATCATAACCAACCCTTTATGGCCACGTGATATTATGATGGATAAGGGGATGTTACATTTATGTTCTTAATTGTATAGTATATTGAATTCATAAAGATACACAAAAAAATTCTGTTCATTTCCTCTACTAAAATACATCATTAAATTAATATAAAAATTATAATTGTTTTCTTCCCACTGAGATTTTTTATTTATCATTGGAGGTGATGATTACATGATATATATCAAGTACCTTCATTTAATAATTATGTTCATCTAATAATAATTCATCGTTATTGTGATTTATATTTATATCCTTACCTGTTTTCTCATTTCAAAAATGGGGAGAAATATTTTGACACATGGTTGTGTGATGATGTAATAAAAATAAGAGTGATTATATGGGAGATGGTATTACTTTTGTTTTTATATATTTCAAATCATTACATTATTTTTTATAAATATTCTTACACTTAATTTGATTTATTTTTTCATATTGATTATTCCATTTAGTGAAATATGTTTTTTCCTAAGAATCCATAATTAAATATCTTTATAACATGTCCTAAAAGTTTCATTAGAATTTTATATGGTAATTATGAAATCTTGAACAATTATATATCATTTATATATGATTTTTGATTTTTATAAGGAATCCCAAAGTGTTTTAAATGTAATGTAAAGATCCCATGATATATACTTAGATTTGGGTAATATAAGTTAAAAAGTAAATATTGGAAATAATTGAACCAACATAGCCATATATTTACATATTTCAATATTCATTTTGAAATTTTATTTTAAATTTTTATTGATATTTATAATGTAAAATTTGATTATTATTATCTATATGGAAAGGTAATTTTTTGAAAAAAATTATATTTAACTAAAAGGAAAACTGAATCCAGAAGTTGGATGTGAAAATTTTTATACAAAGTCACTTTACCAAATCTATAATTTTATCATTTAATTTACTACTATTTTATGATGATATATTGATCTATATGTGTTTTATTGGAATGATATTTGAATCTCTATATATCATTGAGAATAATATAAATATATTCCTGGTAGACATATTTATGATTATTTTATTTAGATGGTCTATGATTAAACCAATTATTATGATGTTTTTTTCATCCCTACACTATATTTATCCAATATAATTTATGGAGGAAATAATGAATATTAATTTTATCCAATTCTATTTAAAGGTCCAAGAGAGATTATGAACCCACTACAATATAATTGGAAATATTTTTCAATGATTTTCAATTATTTACATTCTAATGAATATTATGATTAGTTCACATAAAATTATTTTTAGCTTATGATACATAATATAATTTTATAACTATATTTCATTATTTATGAGAAATAGTTTTGGATTTAATGTGCTTGAGTATAATATTAATTTTTTTGATGAATAGTGAATGTCAGACAATATCAAATGAAACATTTTATCAAAACCAAAATACACTATTGAAGTCTTCTGGCAGGCTCCTCCTCCTTGGATGGATTAAAATCAACGTTGATGGAGCCTCGAATGGAAACCCTAGACCCTCGGGATGTAGAGGTGTTTTCAGAGAACATCTTGATAAGATTCTCAGATGTTTCTATGGATGCTGCAGCATTTCTTCTACTCTGGAGACCGAAATGTTGGGTATCATTCATGCCATCAATTTTGAAAATCTTTTCAAATGGAGAAACATCTCGATCAAGAGAGAATATTCGACTATTGTGCAACCTTGCATGGACTCTCACCCCTCAATTGATCAACTGCCTCAACTCGCTCAATAGTATCAACTTCATTGCTAGACACACCATCCGTGAGGCAAACAAGATCGCCAACGGTCTCTCCAACATGGGAGCCTCTCATGATATCACTTGGATGAATGATCTCCCACCTGATTTGATTCCTTTTTTAGATATTCTAGAAAATTTCCGTCATTTCTGATCATGTATATTTTTTGCTCGTTTATTTTTAATAAATTTCAGGGTTCTGGGCTTTTGTCTAGAACTCAACGCCCCAAAAAAATGTAATGTCAGGAAGTGATTTGAGACTATATTGAGGGTAAATGAGTACCACATAGTCAAGAAAATATTTATTCATCATGGACCAATTGTCAAGAAATAATATGATAATATATTTTATGATGAATTTCACATCCATAACTACTAATAAATTACATATATATGTGAATAATAAATGATGTGTTAACGCCATGTTATATTGGAGAGAGTGTGTTGTATAAAGTAGGGATATAATATTTCATATATGAAACAACACATAATGTTATAAATATAGGTAACATTCACACACTAAATTTTATATCATCTAACCAGCATATTTATAAGAAAAAGGATATAATTAAAGAATATACACATGAAGTGAATGTTGATAAAATTAAGAAGGAAGGATTGTATATATTAAACCATATAAAATTATAGTTAAATAATTTTTCATATAATGGATCAATTAATACAGGTAGTATATATGAAATTCCATTATGAGATATGATGTGACAAAACATCATGAAGTCGAATTATTCCATTATACTATTAATATGAATTTCTAAAATATAATTATTTTTACATTAAGCATCATCATTATATGAGTAAAATTTTGGGGAAAATATCATTTCAAATCAAGAATCCACATTGATATTTATAAAATGTTTTTTTTATTATTATTTCATTGTATGATAATTACATTTATTGTAAAGTCCAAATAAACCTGCATCGCAACTCACACAATGATTTTACCTCCTATAAAAGGTAGTTTATTGGTTATGGTTACCGATCTAAAAATAAATTCAAAAGGATGCACATATTTATATAAAAGGAACGGTTTATTATACTTCAAATTCAAAAGAATATATATCTTATCCCTTCAATTTAATGATTGTGGGTTATTCCACTGGGGAAAAAATTATGTTTTAAAGAGTTGTATCTTTCCGTCAAAATTGAGAATATTAGTTCATTTCATAATTTTATATAGATTTAAAGAGTATGTGATGGGTGGATAATTGTTTTACATAAACCACTAAATATTATTATTCATCATTTTTCATTGTTGTTTTTTATTATAATATTTATTTAGATCTATAAACTTCTACTTAATATTCATATTTCTGTACCAAAAATTTATAAATTTCTTTTTTCCACAACATTCTATTTTACCTCTCTAATTACTCTAATTACATTAAGACTGAAAATCCATCTATTCTTTTCTTTTCTTGTTCATCACACCATGTAGAACCTAATAGTAAATATATTTTGAGTATATGGAATTTCCATTTGTGATTCAAAATGTTAAAACCCTAAGAAATTACAATAAATTTCTTTTTGAATAAGTTAAATATTATTTATGGATTTCCATTACATGCAATAATGACATTCTTCGATGGATTGTGTGACATGCATGACCGATTTTTTCCAAATATAATTAATATTATGAATACTATCATATAGATATTATATTGATACTTAAGAATTAGATTTACAGACATATGAAAATATATTTCTACCAATTAACTATAAATGAATATAGAAAACCATTGAATATGAACGATGTGTTATTTTAAAAAATATATTTTTATATGACCATACGTGTTTTATTGAAATAAATTAAATTTATTACATATATTTAATCAACATTATGAAATTTATAAAATATATACTTGAGGAATTTTTTTGGAATTCATCCAATAGATTTGATGAGAATAAAATGATAACAGACCCAATTTTATGTATCAAAAGATGTATTTTTTTAAAGGAATTTCTTACAATTTAATGGTTAGTTTTTTTAAAAAAATTTGACAGTTATATATTTTATATTAAAAAATCATCTTCAGTTTTTAAGTGTAATTTAATAATTATCATAGGGTGAATTTTTTAAATTTTTATAATATGTTTTTTTATTGAATATTTAAAAATAGAGAATTTTAATTGAAAACTAATAATTCATCTAAAAATATTATAATGTTAAATTAATTTTTTAATTGGATTTAAATCCGATATATATTAATTATACATCAATTGATATAATTTAGGCTATTGGAATAATTATTATATTGAATTTAGGTATAAAAACATACTATTATTTTGAACCTTTTCAATTAAAAAACATTCGTTCTCATCCCATATGTGAGATAAATTTGAAATTAATTTCTACCACATTGATGATTTCAATTAGGAAAAATGGATTTTAATTTTTTTTTATAATAATATTTTCTATTTTCTATTTTTTCAACATTATTTTTGAATAGAAATAATTTTGACATAAGTTAAAATTAATTATAGCGATTATGAGATTAAATAAGTATACTAAGGGATTAAACCTTAAACGAAACAGGCCAAATGACCAAGAAACAAGTTTCAAACCCATTGAATATACATATTTATACCTTTATCATATATTATATAGTTTTTTTAAAATATTGGATACACATTAAATGGAATAAATTTGGGTGTAATTTACTCTCTAAAACATTACATGGAATAAATATGGTTGGAATATACACTTTAAAAAATTTACAAGTGTACCACTTACCACACTTAAAAATGGCCTCCCATTCTCCTCCACATTTCACATATTCTAACCATTTAAAATCATCCAATACCTTCCCAAATAACTACCAGTATTCCCTACCATCATTTTAAAATCTAATACTTTGGTATAAATCAAACATAAGAATGAATTAGTATGAACCTAATGAGTATACCAAGGGAAGAGGTAATGTTTTTCAAAAATAACGTTTCTTTTTATTTTCAAGTACACCTCTATAATTTTTTTATATCTTGATTATATAAAAAATGATATCATAAATATAATTAAATTTTATTATTTGTAGTTTATAACCATAAACTTCACACACTTCCATCAAATGGGTTATGAAAACATCATTCGTTTGTATGGTGGACTATCGCCCCATGAACCGATGTGGTTCATTTTTCTATTAACATATTTCATGGTTGGGAATAATAATAAAAATAGTATTTATATATGATATTTATTATATTTATGATTTATTCATTTTTTTCTAGTTAATATATGACACATAAATTCGTAATTTCCATTTTTTGTGAAAACTATAATGTTGTTCGTGTGTATGGAGGACTGCCGTCATGCGATGTGATGTGATTAGTTCACACATTAAATGGAATGTATTAAGGATAGTATTAATAAAAATATGTAATATATATAACAAATTTATTATATTGGAATGAAAATATAAATATATATCATTTACTTATCTTTCATTAATATGATAATAAAATCGATGCAGCGTTCATGTGTGTGTATGGCCTACCATTTCCATGAACGGTGCATTTCATATTATTTCACTAGATTTTATGGACTACTATAAATACATATAAACTAAATATACATGATTTTTATATAATGATTTACATTACAAATTTTTTTAAATCATGATCTAAGTAATTGTAATAAAAAAATAACAAGTCAAAACACTCTAAAAACATGGAAACTAACACCCGAAACAATGAAAATAATGTAAGATTACTAACAAATGGATGATATTATTTAATAAAGGAATCATATATGATCTTATAAATATTAATATAGTTATTTTTTAAGTAAATAAAATTCTTAAATACATTATACATGAGGCTAATGAGTATACAACCAAAAGTAATAATATAGTATGTGATTTCATCATAATTTACATTTCATTGATACTTTTTTATTATTAAGCACCAATTCACTTTTTTGTTGAGTATACACTGCTCATTTTTACTATAATATCATGAATAATTCATTATTAATGGTTTTTTATGTTTCAATTAAAATTATTTCTTCCAAGCTATATGGATTTTAAAATTACCATGTGATTAATGTTATTGTGAAATCTAAATTTGTTCTGTAATTGTTAAATTTCTCTGAAAAAAATAACTTATTATAATAATTTTTTGTTTGATATTTAATTTATCATAAATATTAATATTATTTAGTAATAGATATGATTATTTCATAAACTCTATACCATTTTTACAAATGGTTCATACTTTTAATTTAATTTGATGAACTAATGAAATATTGATAAATCCATATACTTCACTGAATACTGATATTTGAAAAGGCACTGTATTTATGAGTTAAATTGATTTATATGGTATATTTAGAATTAATTGGACTATTATGAAATTTTATTGGGTCTATATTAGGTATGATCGTAGATTCATCAATATTCTAATGAGATTAATCTAGTTGAAAAATCAGATTGGTTTTGACATAGTGTGATTTCAATTATCTTGTGAAATGTCTTAACGGTAAAGGTTTCATTTTCCTATGGAATCCAATATTTATGAATTTATTTCATTGATAATTAATTTATTAATATTATCAATGATATTTTCAGTATGAAAATATATGTAGAAGTACTTCATTATCAATTTTTTATTATTCCTTATCTAGTAATTCAAATGGCATGTGATTTCATATATTTACCTTACTGTATTATTTATGTACTATCATATTAGTTTATTGATTAAATGGAATTAGTGTTTAGTTATTTACCATTCTATATTTATTTTGATTATTGATTCCTGATTGATTTATCTGTACATATACCTTAATGATCATTTTAGATCAGCCTTATTTTGTTTTCTTTCTCTAGGATAAGAAGTGAATTCTTGGAATGAGTTTCAAGGATGTTGAGATTTTATATTCACTATGTTTTATTTTCCACTACCAACGTATTATTGGTATCATGTATATAATATGATTTTACAAAAATTCTAAATTGTTTTGTTCTTTTGGATTTGAATCTTGTATCTATGCCAGTATAAAAAAATTAGGCACGGAATCTTAGCTACAAGGGTCAAGTTGTTACAATTAGTATTATATGAATGTTTAGTGGAAGCCATAGAAACTATATTTTGATATAAATATATTAGAGAACATAATACTATGATATAATTTAAGGTATGTTTGTATGAAAATTACAGAGAAATCATATCTATGATTACTATATTAGACACAAATAATTTTTTAAATTTATATTAGTTATTTGAATATTTATTGGATTATATATTATGTTTCATAATGATGTGTTGTAATATAGTATATTAAATTATTTAGAAATGGATCTTGGAAAGATGAATGGTATCAATACTCATAGAAAATGTAGATTTTACCATGATGAGGACACCAACAAGCCAGGTATTGAAACAATAAATAATTATTGATATATTAGGGAATCCTAATAAGGTTATGATAAATAACCCTTTACTGATGGAAAACCCTATTACAGAAAGATAATATTATATGATAGATCAAATTATGTGAAACAATCCCCCATAATTTAGTGGGACTACTCGTCAAATTATATATGATAAATGGATTCAGTCTCTATAGAAGATATTTATGGTATTGGGATGTGGTGAAAAGGACACGGTTTCACTTTTGACCTATTTTCTCAATGAAAATTTTGATCAATGGTGGTATTTAATCCTTAATAATATGGAGTATGAATAAATATATATCATGGAATACATAAATTTTAATGATACATTCTCGGATATATAATTACTTAGGGAGAAATAAATCCATATGAAGAGAATGTTACATATCTTAAATAAAAAGGATGAAGAAATTTTCAAGGATTATGAATCTTCCTTTATTAGGTTCTCTATGTATTCTTTTGATTACATATGCAATAAAAATAGAATGATTGGATATTTTTCAAGGGCTTAGTACATGTCTCTGAAGGACACTGGTTTAAACATTTTTTTCATTTGATAATATAGTTTTATGATCCATCAAAAAAGATAATTAATTCTCTAGATACTATATTTTAAAGGGAATACTAAATAATATGAGGTCATCCAAACACAATGAACAAGGAAATCCATCAGAAAAAAAAACAAGATAAATAAATTCCCCCCATTTAAAAAATTTGGAAGGAATCTCCTTGGTAAATAGTTTAAGGGTACAAGCGGTTTTTATATGTGTTGGAAAAAGTGTCATCATGTCAATGAATGAAAGGGGAAGAAGAAAAAGGCTTATATTAAGTGTTAACACTAAAATTATATGGGAAACTATTCAAATGAAATCCCTATCATCAAGAGAACCTACCTTAGTATTAGAAAAGTGGATATGGAAAAGCATATGTGATCACAACAACTGATGTTGAATTTACAAATAAGAGTTAATATGGTACCTTAATCATATCTGCAAATTTATCCAATGATTTATATGATTGTAAATTATTACACTCTATTATATCTACCCAGTTTTCCAAGAAAAGTATATATTTTCCTTTTGATTTAATAAGTTATTTTTCAGTTAAAACTTATAAAGGTAGTCTCTATGAAACAAATATATATCATCCAGTCCCTTATATGACATATAAATGTTCATTATTTGATATTATTTTTACCAGACAAATCATTGACTTAGATTTAATCCTTTGTATGGATTGGATTTCTATGTATGATGTGATAAATTCTTTTAATAAGAATTGTTTTGTGACTTATGAGGAAGATGTATAATTCTTTATCTTTATAGTAGAAGCATCATCATTTGATTCTTATCTAAATCCAACTGTAGCAGCTTTACCAAATTAAATTCAGGCGGAGGAAGCTTAATAAAAAACTAGGGATAAATAATGTAATCTTCAAATTGATGAAGTGCCAATTTTATAGGAATACATTGATGTATTTATTGAGAAATGACATGGACACCCCCTAGAGTGTGATGTTGAGTTTTACATAGATTTATTATTTTATGCATGACAAATATCAACTACACCCTATTGAATTTCCACTATGGAATTTGTGGATCTGAATAAAAAAGTATAGGATGTATGAAATAAGGGATTTACTAACCATAGATTTTCTCTATTTAGAGCACATGTTATCTATGTTAACAAAAATGATGGATCCCTCTGGCTTTACATTGTTTATACATAAATCAATTCTATTTTGATAAATAAATGTATCCTCTACCTTTCATTAATTACATATTCGATAAACTTCATGGAGGAAAATATTTTTCAATGACCGTCCTTCATTATTGGTATAACAAATTTTGGGTTAACAAGGGATAAATTCCAAGTAAATGTTATCAAATTAGGTATGATCATTAAATGTTTATAGTAATTACATTTGGGTTGAATAATGTATCAATATTTTTATGGATCCAGTGAATAGATTATTCAAGGAATATCTTGATGATTTTTTTTGGATAAAATAATGATATTTTGGTGTATTATAAAATTTATGAGCACTATGAGCAAAACATTTATATCATTATTTAGACTCTTGTAAGAAAATGATTATATGGAAAATTTAACATGTGTTGTTTCTAACTTCAAGATGTTTATTTTCTTCGCTATTTTGTCTCCAATAAAAAATATCAATTGATCATATAATAACAAAACAAGTCCTTGAATGGATTACACCCACAAACATAACTATGGTACACAATATCATTGATTTGACATGTTACTGTTGGTGATTCAGTCATAATTATTTCTGATTGGCTGACCTATTAATCAATAATACACGTAAAGGTCTTATGTCTATTAAGAAAGAAGAATGTCAATAATCTGTTAATAAACTAAATAAGTTATTTGTAGATGATAAAATGATTACTCCACCATCTAAAAGTGATCGATTTGTGATATATAGAAATGAATCGAAGGATGGACTTAGTTGTGTTATAATGTAAAATGATAGTGTTATTACATATGAATAAAGTCATTTGAAGACTCGTGAATAGAACTCTCTTATCCATTATCTTCAGTTTGCATCTAAAATCTCTTCTTTGATGATATGGTGACATTATCTCTATGTTGAAAGATGTGATATATACCCTGATCACAAATGCAGGAAATATAACTTTTCATAGAAAAAAATCAATATGAGAAAAATTAGATTGATCTAGCAACTCAATAATTAATATTTATCCATAACCTACCACCTAGAAAAAGAAAATATTGTATAATATTCATTGAGTAATAATGATCATTGAGTTCTCAACTAAATGGGGATTGAGAGGGATTATTTGTTCATGGATATTGTAATGATGGATATGGGAGTTACTAAAGAAAGGGTTACATCAATAATTGTAAAATGGTAACCAGACCATCATTTTTATAATATATAAATAAATCACAACATAATGATGATTAATTTTAGAAGCAAATTAAATACATAAATGATGGGAAACTATCATACTTCATGTGTGAATATGATTTTCCGAAAATTGGAAACAGATTATCTGTTCCATATATAGTTGATCTAAAAATGAAATTTTTGGAAGACTCTCATAGCTCAGGTTTCTCTATACAACCATGTATAACAATTACGTAGTTTGATTTAATGTAACATTTTTGGTGGGATAGCATGATGTAGGAAAATTATAATTATGTGGTCAGATGTTCGGATTTTCGGCATGTTAATGTTGACTGGAACCTTCATTGAGTATTTCTACAACCTCTTCTTATTTTTGGGATTAACTAGGATGACATGTCTATGGACTCTCTCACTGGACTACTAATGAATACTATAATTAATAATGTAATATGGGTTATTCTTGACCGCCTAACCAAATATGAACATTTAATTTATACAAGGGAATATTTTAATCTATAGAACCTCATTATGATCTGTATTAATTATATTTTACGATATCATGGGGCACCTCTCTAAATTTATTTAGATCAAGATCTCAATTTTACATTAAAATTATGGAAGAATATTTTGAAGTCTCTTGATATTGATCTTCATTTGAGCATTGAGAACCACCATCAAAATAATGGAAATTCATAAAGAACAATTAAAATAATGGAAGAGATGTTGAGGTAATTCTCACTCAACATTATAGGTATATGGGATTAACATTTAGCATTGGTGGAGTTTTATTATAACAATATTTTCCACTCCAGTATTCAAATGTAGTCGTATAAAGAGTTATATGGAAATATATTTCTTACTCCCACATGATGGGATGATGTTCGGGAAGAGAAAAATATAAGAGGAGAAATATTTTAAGAAATAACAAAAAAATTTAATGACTATTCATGCTCCTATTAAATAAGGTCCAAGAAGGAAAAATAGTTATGTCGATAATCAGTGGTATGATTTGGAATTCCATGTATAAGATTATGTTTTCTTGATGGTGTTTCCATGGAAGGGTGTTACAATGTTATGTAACAAAGGTAATTTGATCCCTATGTATATAGGACCCTTTGAAATTCTTGAAATAATTGGATTTTTAGATTACCTTTTATTAATGTCTCCAAACCTCTCAAAAGTACACGATGTGTTTCGTATATCTTTTCTAAGAAATTAAAATCCAGAACCAACACATGTTCTCAATTCTAATGAAATATGGTTTTAACCAGATCTTATATCTAGTGAATAAAACATCCTAATTCGTGATATTAGAGAGCATGTCTTAAGGAATCAGATGACTCATCTTGTAATGGTACTCTGGTGGAATAATAAAATGGAGGAAACAGCATAGGAACTAGAAGAAATGATGAAACACAATAACCCACAAAAAAATAATTGTTAATACCCATAAAATTTTGTGGGAAAAATAATATGATATAATAATGTAACAGACCAATACATTACAATATATAAAATTTAGAATAAGTTTAATTTTTTCATCGGCTTGGAATTACACACAATAATGATATTCTTCAATGGATTCCATTAAATGCAAGACCTATTTTTATAAAATAATAATAATATTATGAAATTGATCCCCTTGAAATTAAATTGATGTTTATGACTATGATTTCAACACCTATGAAATCATATGGCTACCAATTGATTATAAATTAAAATAAAATCTAATTGAATATAAAGAACATATTTTTGTAGAAACGTTTTTTATGTTCTCGATTTAATTTTACCCTAAAAAATTTAATTAATTAATAGTAGTGAATGATATTAGTTAAATTTATTTATTAGATATTCAATAAAAAAAATTTAAATCCATCCATTTGGAATGATGTTCATATGATAAGAATGAATTAGATTTCATTCACAAAGATATGTATTTTCTTCTAATGGCAGTTTCCCTACCATTTAATGGCAAACTAATCTTAAATGAAATTGGATATTTTACAATTTTTTCTAATAAAAATTAATTTTTTAAATAATTATTTTTAATCTATATTACTGTTAATTTTTTCAATTTTTATGAGAGTTTCATTTTTTGAAAAATAGTGAAAAACAATGAATTTTAATTGAAAACTGACAATTCGTCTAAATAATGTTTTATCATTTTTTATATTTTTAATTTATTTAAAATGAAAAATAGATAAATTATAAATATATTAAAATAATTTATGAAATTGGAATAATTTTTAAATATAATTTATAAATAAAATCTTAAACAACTTTGGTACATTTATAAATTAAAAACCATATTTCTCACCCCATCTACATGAATAATTTTACAATAATTTCTTCGAAATATTTGATCTAAAAATGGAAAAATGGATTCCAGATTTGGAATCATCACAATTCATAATATCAAATTACTTCACCTTAATTTTTCACCAAAATTATTACTGAAAGTTGTAAAAATTAATAGAAAAGCATGCTTACCAAGGGACTAAACATTAATGATAATGGACCAAATGAACTAGAAACAAGTAAAAAACCATTAGGTGTAAACTATTAGACCTAAGAAATTATTTTATAGAGTTTTTTACACTACTAGATCAAAATGGCATGGGAAAAACCTAGGTGAAATTAACTCTTTAAAAAATTTACTTGTTTTGTCGCTCACAACACTTATAAAATTCCACCCACTCACCTCCCCAATTCACAACATCAAACCATTTAGTTTTCAAAAATAACTTTTAAAATAACTCCAAAAAATATGTCCCCTCATACTATAATCCTTATATAGGGTCTAAATTTTATTTAGGAATACAGTAGTGCAAACAAAAGTAGTATACCAAAAAAAGAGGTAATTTTTTTTCTAAAAGAACTTTTAGTTTATTTTATTCTCTGTGTTCTTAAATTATTTTAATATCAGGAATATTTAATAACCTTAGTATCTTAAATATAATTATATTTTGTCATATAAATATGAAAATCTAAAAATTCACACACATCCATCAAATATTTTACAAAATCATCATTTATGTGTAATGTGGACTACCACCTCACAAACTGTTGTCAATCAATTTTCAATTACCACTATTCATAGTTTCAAATAATTATGTACATACTATATATATATATATATATATTATATTTATGCTCTTTATGATGTATTAATTCTTATTTAATTATTATATAAAAATATCTTTATACTTTCCATTTTTGAAATACATTTACATCATTCGTGTGTAGGGTGGACTACCACCACATGAAGCGATGTGATTCGTTCTATATTACATGGAATTTATTAAGGATGGTTTTAATAAAAATATTTCATATATATGACATAAAAATAATATTTTAATTATAATATACATATATATCATTTACTTATTTTTTCATATATGACATGAAAATTGAAGTGGTGTCCATGCATATCTACGATATATCGTCTCCATGAACGATGCATTTCATTTCATATCACTAAATATTATAGACTAATATAATTAAATATATTCTAAATATATATGATATATATATCAAATATAACATTTTTAACATTATTAAACCATTAATTAATTAATAGGAAAAAATTAACATATCAAAACATTCTAAAAAAACATGACAACTAATACCTCAAACAATGACAATAATGAAACATTATTTATGAAAGCGTGATAGAATTTTACTGAAGAATAATATATGATATTATTAATATTAATATGATTTATTTTTAAGTTAAGAACATTTTTAATATCATTATTTATGAGTTTAAATAGAATTCAACCAGAAATAAGTATACGGTTGGGGATTTTTCCTCAATTTACATTCTATTGATAATTATTTGTTATTATACACCAATTCACTTTTATGTGGTGTATATACTTCTACATTAACTTTTAATAGGTTGAATACATTACTATTCAAGGTATTTCATGTTTAAATATGAATTATATTATCTAGGGGTATTTTATTTGAAAATTATCAAGTGATGAATGTTATTGTGAAATATTACTTAATTTTTGGATTGTAAACATTCTCCTAAAACAATCAAGTTATTGTAATCCCTTTTCATTGATAATTTAATTTATCTTTATATACATATTTTATTAAAGTGGATACCATTATTATATGTACCATATACCATTTTTTCATATGGTTTTCACTTTGAGAACTATTTTATTAAATGGGGAAATATTGAAAAATTTGTATCCTTTACTCAACATAGAAATTTTATAAGGAACATTATTTATGAGTTAAATATGTCTGTTAGATTTATTTGAAATACATTTTAATATTATGATATTGGTTGGGAACCATTTCAAATAATCCCTTGGATGTGTTATAAATCTCATGAGATAAATTAAATTTCCAAATTAGATTGTTTTCTACCTGGTATGTTTTAAACCCTCTTATGAATGGTATTGATGGAAATGGTTCCTTGTTCCTGGGAACCATGGAATAAAATATATGAGGATTTAATTCATTGATAATTCACTCTCTATTATTATCCATGAGATTCTCACTATGAAAAAAATTTATAGATTATTTTCATTCTTAGTTTATTTATTAGTTTTAACAAATTATTTAAATACAATGTGTTTTCACCTATTTAACATTCCATGTTATTTTCCCATTTCCATATAAGTTTATTGATTACATGGGATGTTTGTTCAGTTATTTACCATTCTATATTGGTTATTATTATTGATTAATGAATTCTTCCATTGTACATAACCTTGACTTGTCATTTGTTCTCACCCTTATTTTTTTCCTTTTCCTCAAGATATGAATATGAATTCGTGGAATGAGTTTCAAGGAAATGAAATTTTTATTTTGTTATTATTACTTTTTTACCAATCTATTATGGGTATCACACATTTAATATAGATTTCAAAAACTTCTAAAATCTTCCATCCTTCACGATTTTAATCTTTTATCAATTACAATGTAATAATGTAAGCCATTGTTCTGGGATAATGGGGCTGAGGTTATTACAATAATGATATTATTGTTATTATATCCTAAATGAATCATGTATTATAAAAATTACTCATATATGTTTTAATGTTGTTTTGAATGACTTTTGGATTAATTTTGTAATTTAATAGGATCATAAATGTAATTTTTTAATTTTAATAGCGACATTTTACAATATTATGTTATATAGGAATCCGTTCAAATATAAACATTTGATATGGGAGGTGATGTTATTGGTGGATGTTACATCTAAAAAAATTTTCTTATTGGTCATGGATAATGTTCACGTAGTTATGTCATAGGGTGGTGTACTTTTAATTTAATGGTGTAGGTTATGAATGTGTTTCATAACTCTAGTTTATATATTTATTTGGGTATAAATAAGTAAAATAAAGTCATAATAGGATCGTTTTTGTGGGAAGAAATGAATTTATATGTGACTGATTATGATTTTTTATTCTTACCTTGTAAGTCTGTTAATGTTGATTTTTGAATACATTTTGGACTTTTCTATCCATTGTATATACTATAATAGAAGATTAATGATATTAATAATTAATTTTTGGGTGGTTTATATAGATCATGATGAAAACATGATGTTATATGGGTGATTTTTCAATGACTTGCAATGTCAACAATCTTCTTACCCATTTGAGATATATTTCACATAGATGACCTAAGAATGTGGAATCAAAAGGATGTAATTAATATTTTTTGGTTTACATATCCTATAATTATATATATAATTTCATTTTTAACAATATAATTTTAAAGATGATTGAAAAAGGAAATTTGAACTTAGTAGAAGATAACTATGTTATATTACCATAAGATGGATATATAATCGTAATGAATAATTCATATTTGAGGATATGATTTGGGCTTGTGTGCTAGATTTATACAGACCGGTGGAGGATAATGTATCCATGGAAGAGTTTCTTTTTAATTAATATATCATTTATTTATTTAAATTTATCTATTTTTAGTGTTTTTTAGAATTTCACATTAATTTCCTTTGTGATTCAATTATGTATATGAACAATCTATTTTAACATTTAATATAGTGTAAGGGATAAAAATGGTGTTTATCTAATATAAAATTTATTGATGACAGCAATGAATTTGTGGAAATATTTTTTAAATCATATATGGTGACTATTGGAGTTTTTATTTTGGGATGGATTATTCTTATTGGTATAACGATAGCTGGGATAAAAATGAATGATGATGTCAGGAAAGTTCACTCCCTGATACATGGATTTATTTGGGATATTGGAGTTAATGAGAGACATAACATATCATTGTAATTATAATAAATGTAGTTTATAATAAATTGTGTGTTTTTAGTAGCTAAGGAAGTACCAAACAAATATATATCAAATTATTTCTTTTGATGTGGCGGATCTAGTACTGGATGTGGAATTTTTTGAAAATGTAAATAAGGATTTCTAATGGGTAAGAGAAGATCATGAGAGTATGATTGTTACATGAGTGATAATTTTGAGGTATTATGGACCAATTCGAGAAAATTATTCATAGAATGATAACTGATTACATCACCAATTGTCTAATTATTACATGGATAATATATCCTAGTCATTTCATGGGGAAAAATAAGAGTAGTTATATAGATAATTCTATTACCTTAGGCTCAGAAAGTAAGTTCGCCATTATAATTTCAGATTTTATGGGATGAAATAAATATTTTTTCTTGTTGGTAGAAGGGAATATTCTCTCAAATAATGTGATATAATGTTGTGGAGACCAAAATAGTATATATTTTTTTTCAAATATAAGAAAAAAAAATTGGGACCATGCATTAAAATCATGTGACCTAGTAAAGATAGAGATTGAAAGGATTATTGTCTCCTATATGTGGTGTTATAATCATATTTATAATCAAAAGTTATGAAATTATTATTTTAACATGTTTAATACCCTCACAAATCCCCTCATTAACATACAATTATGAATTTGGAATACCCTAGGACTTCTTGTCAGCGGTTTTATGGCATATTCCATAGTGGAAATGTGTTTATTTCTATGATCGAATTGAGATACATTGGAGTTAATGTTAAATCCCAATGAACTGATATGGTCCTAGACTTTTCTCTTAAGGACACTTTCTCCATATATATTTGAAAGATATATATTATATTTAATTAAATATTGAGTTATGAAGTTGATGATTTTGTATCAAGAAAGACATATTAATAATGATAATAATGTTTGTTGTGGTTTGATGTGTCAGATCATGGATAAAAATAGTGGATCATAGGATTCATGTATTTTTGGGTATTCATTAAATAATATCCGTGGATCATATAAATTAATTGGTGGATATTGATTATTTTCTATGTGATTAGTGTTAATTTAGTCCTCTTAACTATATTTTGTGTTAGTCAAATAATATTTTGAAATTGATTTAATATACATTTTTTTCATTTTGATTTCATTAAAACCATGTTTTCCATATTAAATTTTAACTGTGTATTTTTTTCTATATCAGTGTTTTTTGTTAAATGTGTATTTTGGAATGTTAATTTTTATGAATTTAAGATAGTCATTTTTAAAAAGTTGTTCTATGAGAACTAATTTTGGAGGAAATGTTTTTGGGAATATTTATTTAATTGGATATGAGAAATGACTATTAGGTATGAAGAATACATTTTAATGGATGGTAACTGTATTAGATTTAAAATTTCATTATGTGTGATATAAATGCTTCAAGTGATGAATTTAGGAAAATACTTGAGTTAGTGATAATCCATATAATGTGTAAACTATGATCATATATATGTATTTGTGTTAAATATTTCATATTTCTCATGTATTTTGATTTGGTTATAGTTATTATTAGATTTATTTCATTTTTGGGGGAAACAATGAGTCTTGGTTTTATTTGAAAATTTGGTGTTGTTTATATTTTCTATAGAAAAAAATACTTTTTTAAAATATAATAAACTATTTTTCATTCCATTTATTACATGGTTTTGAATAAATCTAGAATTAGATTTTATAGTCTCCCTTGAGATATATTTTTTAAAGTATTAATATAATCACCTCTACCCACATATCATTCTTTGTGTATATTTATCACATTATTATATAGAAAGGGAAATATGTTAATGATTATT
This sequence comes from Viscum album, assembly GCA_963277665.1. Classification (NCBI taxonomy): domain Eukaryota; kingdom Viridiplantae; phylum Streptophyta; class Magnoliopsida; order Santalales; family Viscaceae; genus Viscum; species Viscum album. The sequence continues at coordinate 1,226,008,071 of OY728162.1, forward strand.
AGTGATGGATACTAGAATATTTTATCATAGTGAACATGGTTGTTGAGACTAAGTTGTTTTGAATTATTTTTTATTATTTAATGAAATTGGTGAAGTAGTTGTGAAATTAATTGTGGTTTTTTCTTTTATTGTAAACATATAAATCCTTAAGTAATTAAAGGATGATATCACTTGTATTCACTTAGATTATGGTATTTAACTTCACTTGTCAGATAGTTGTCATGTGATTTATTTGAATTGACCATACATTATGTGGAGATACTATACATTATAAATGGATCGATTGCATATAGGGTCAAGAAATGTCATGAAGGTCCCAACAAACACATTTTGTAAAAGGATCAAATGTATGAAGGGTTGAGTTACCATATAATCTTTCATTCAACCATATATTGTAAATTTATCACTTTTGAGAAGGTTTGAGTGAATGTAAAATGGGAAAAGTGGTCGTATGTTGTAAATGGAATTAATAACTGAAAGTTAGACTAATTTTATGAAGGTTTGAGTGACCAGAATTTTAAAAAATTTTGAGCTCGTGAAGGGTTGAGTAACCAAATGAAGTGTAAAAGTGACCACATGTCAGAATCATTCAACTTGATGTTGGAATATATTGACCAAACATTGAAATAAGTTAGAAATTAGAGAATATAATCTAAAATGACCAAATTATTATGACAAAATGTAAGGTGATCTACTATACCATAATTATCATGCTTATTTCAAATGACTCTCTTCGATGAATAAAAATGGTAGAATATGTATGATATATCAAATGAAACTATTAAACTTCATTTTAAAAAATAAGAATTTAATAATGTGTTTTGAAGATCCGTATGAAATAAAATATGATAAACTGATCGAGTTGGCCATTAATTTCACCTTTAATAAGAGATGTTCAACTTTATTTGAAGAAAAAAAATTATGTTTTCATGGTAATCCTTATACGATAAATGATATATTACATATCATATTTAATCCATGCATATATTATTGATAAATTCTTGTGTTGTATTGTTCAATTTTCATGAAAAGAATGAGGTATTGTTTTGATGGTATTTATGAGTAATAATTTCATGAATAATGTTGGTATGATGTTGTCACTATATAATTAATCTATTTTTGCATACATCCAGATTTAATGTGGAAGAAAGAAATGTTTAACTGATAATGAAGAGGCCATGATATTCTTCATGTTTATAAGTTGTTAAAAATAGGTATAGAATTTTTCTCTTATGGAAGATATTGAGAATTATATATCTAATAATTATAGTAATTTTAAATCAAAATTATTTATCATGTGTTGAAAATATTTGAATAAAACGAAAGATAAGAGGAAAAAACACTACTCAATATAAATATTAATATATCATAGATCAAGTAAAGTGTGAGTGAGAAAGTGAGAAAAATATATAGAGAATAATATGTAGTGATCTTATTTATCACAATGGTGTATGAATTATAAGATGATGTTTTATATCAATATTTTGTAAGGAAATTTGTTAATAATTCAAGTATCATAGTGATGATGAGTTGAATCCTATTAGATTAAGTTCATTATATTGATGATTTTTTTTATATTATCTATGAGAGGACAATTTTCACTGTCATTGGACTACATTGAATTGAATTTGATGGATATTATCTATATTTTATAAACCATAGAGTATTTTTTTCATATAAATTTTGTGATGTCTTATTATATCCATACCATGACATGGATAAGATACACTTATTGAATTTTGAAAATCAAACCTAAAAATATCAGATATAGGATAACCCAATCCTAAATTTTTTTAAGAAATGTATAGAAACAAAATAATTTCATACATTACAAGGGGGTTTAAAAAAACATGATTGAACAATTAAATGAATTTCAACACTCATTAGTGAGGTAAAATATATAGGAGCTCTGAAGGCCCACATTGCGCTTTCTTGAAAAACAACATTTTTTAAGGAGTGTCTGCCACATGGTTGGACACTCTTTATAAATGTGATAATGGATGTTATTTTAATTCGCATGGTTCATAAACTCACCCAGTGAGGAAGAATATTATATCCCCTAATTGATGAATATGGATACCACATTGTGTTTGAAGAATAATTAATACATTACACAAATATATTTATTATAATAATGTCATTGGAAACTTGGAACATATTATTCTAATTTGGTTAACAATATTCAACATCTCCAATAATGGTCTTCCACTTTGGTTTTCCTACCTAAAACCTTTCTTTATATCCTTGGGAAATGAAAACATTTGAAAAGGGTAATCTCAAATGGTTAATAAGGGTAAACATCGAAAATATAAAACAAAACATGAACATAAGAATGTAAAAAAAGAACATAAAATTTAAAAATCAGACTACCAATAAAATATATCAAAATATTTAGTCCTAACATAAATCATGGTGATTCATAAGTAATAAATCATAATAAAACGCGATCCATAAGAAAATAACATTGGCATAAAACCTGGATTTATGGAAAACACATGATCATAGAAAATCATTTCCATATTATCCAAGTCACATTTCCAATATCTTCATAGTAGAATATATAAATTATTGAACTGAGTTCACTCCTCATTCCAGGCATGTATTATGGAAACGTGTTACTTACCATTCCATCCCTGTATTTATGAACCGATAACATTTCTTATTCTAACCCTGTATTACTGAATTGATATCATTTCCTATTCCAGTATTGCCGATATAATGATATATAAATATTTTTCCAATGAAATTTAAGGGGATATAATTCCCACTAATCTCATAATGGAATCATTCTTACGTGTTTCAAAAAAACAAATATCATTCGTCCAAACCCATTTAATAAAATGGTTTTCTTTAAAAATTATTCTACCATATCACAATCCATTTAAAACAAATCTATTTCATAAATGAAATTACATAATTAAAAAAAATAAACTTTGGAATAATATGGATATTATAATTAGAACATGACCCTATTAATGAATTTCATTTTTGATAAAAAATAATTTTCATAGAACAGTTTAATGAAATTATTGACGAAAATATATTTCGCTCTTCAAAAATGTTTTATTTTCACAAAATTCCATTTAATTTTAAAAGAAAATAATTTATTTGATAATAAACTTGAAATAATGTAATGAATGGATCATGGAAATAAGGAGTTTGAAAAACATAAAAAACCATTGAAACCATATTATTTATAAGAAAATAATATTCTCTTACTTTTGATCGAATGTAAAAAATTACCTTGTATCGAAAACGACAAAAGATACCATTTATAAAATTTAAGAAAATAACCAATGGGTGAAAATGACATTTAATAAAACTATTTATGTATAGTATGATTATTCTTTAATACATATTTAGGAAGCAAGTAAATGGATGATAAATATACTCTAATATATACTTATGTATAAACAATCTCAGAAAATAATGACATTGCCAAATTTTCATACACATTAGTTATGGGTTCCTTCATACACGTGTGAGCCTTCTGAATAAGAGTTTAAATAATTTCCATAAATTATTCTAGAATATTATTATTTTTTATAATATCTTGTGTGATCATATTCTTACCCATTTATAAGTAAAATTATTTTTTGTCCAATGTGTATTAACTGCTTTATTTTCTTAGATGTGTTTTGACGAATAAATTATTGTTATTATTTTCAGGTTATAGTTATAAAATTTAAATAATGATATTAGTATAAAATATTCCATATTTATTCATTCTACTGATTTATAAAATCATTATTTAAGGATGATCATATAGAATGAATCGCATCGCATCATGGAAATGGTAAGCCGTACATACGCACGAGTGACGCTATGATTCCCATAATTATGGAATGATATTAAATTGGATGGTGTATATAGTATTTTATAATAAATATCACATTATAATAAAAATAAATATATATATATTATTTCTATCATTTTACCAATCCAAGTAAGGTGGTGGTGAAAAATAGATTACCCCATGGTGTTGAGAGGGTAAGTTGTACATATGCACGTGTGGTGATTTTATTTTGTGTAGGATAGATAGAAGGTGGAATATGGTTGTTCCATAATCATAATAACATATCATCATATATTTTTTACTAGATTTATTACTTTATAATAGATATAATAATATATGATGAAGTATAATAAGAAATGACCTGGAGTGAGTCGATTAAGGAGACCACCTCATCTTCAGCGTGCTCCCTTTAGATATCCACTTAAAGGCACTAGAGATTGTCTAATGAGAAGACCAGAACCGCTATAATTTTACAAGGATGTTTGATAAGTGAAATGGGTATCTGGATGATCTATATGGATCAATGTTATGTAAATAAATTATGAGGAGGTTATCTTTTATAATTGAGGTGAGGAGAACCTTTAGAATCTCCAAAAAATTTAATTTTTAATAAAATCAAAGCCCATCCAAAAACCTTCAAAATGTTATATTTTATATTTCTATATGACATAAGATTGTAATATAATAAGACAATAAATTTTATACACGTTTCTTTTCCAATTTATACCTTAACAATTTAAATAACCATTAGTTGTTTTATTTTAATTTTAACTAAGGTAATCAATGTTTCCATATTGAAATAGTGACATTTTTATTAATTTTATTTAAAATATATAATAAATTAAACATTTGGAATATTTTTAACCATATCATAATTATTTTATATTTTAAAAACTATTTTAGGATTTTTAAATAATTTGATAAAACATTATTTTTAAAAAATTTAAAATTGTATAAATTTTGACAATATTCGGTTCATGTATTTTTTTAAAATATCATGATAAGATTTTAATTTAGAAAAACTTATTTTATTATATTTATAATGGTTCAATGGATTCTATAAAATTAATTGGATATATAAATTATATAAAATTGTGATTATCTAAATTTTATTAATAACCTTAATTTGATATTTTCATTAATTAAATCAATACTATATAATTTTTTTATAATTATTTAATTTACTTATTTGATGGGTAAAAATTACAACTAATAAACCATAACATAATTAATTATTATATATTTGATAATAATACTTATATATGAATTTATCTCCAAGAAAATCTTAAATTTAATTCTTATATTTAATAAAACCTGAATGTGACAACTTTACAATAATTGAAAAAAAAAATTAACTGTATCATAATGTTTTAAATATGGGTGAAACTGGTCAATAACCCCACTCATTGGATAGTTATGGTCGAGATATAATCTATAAATAAATAGTTTGACAGTTTTTGGTATTTTAATGGTTATTATTATTTTAAAAAAAATACATTATTGATTTCACATTAATTAAATAATTTTTGCATCATCAATTTATAAGAGTTTAAAGTAATCATCTATTTCATATAAAATAAAATTAAATGTATATGATAAATAGAAACATTTTATATATAAAAATAGTATTTATAGTCTATTTTTTCTTCTTTATATCCTTATTTTATAAATGGCACAGTTATTAAATGTTGTGTAACACCCCAAGCTTCCACGGTATGTTTCCCTTCGAATAATGCGATAGCGTGTGTTGTACGCAACCTCGAGTTCTAACACACACCACAACTAATTAAACTAGCTGTTGTGAATAGTAATACCTACTTTTTGAAATCATATATATTTTATATTTCAAAATGGACTTCATTTTTGGGTTCGGAATATTGAAATTAGCCTAGGGTGAAATTTTGGTACTTTTCGGATAACTTTTATATTTTGATGAATAGTGAAAATTACTAAATTTTAATTAAAATCAAATTTTTTAATCAAAATAATTAATATTGATAAATTATGAATTTGAGTGGTTTTAAAGTATATTTAGAATATATTTTTACCATTTAATTTAATGTTTGTCATTTGACATAATTTCACAATTAAACCAGACATAAACAAGTGTCAATCTTTTGATAGTTATTATCTCTTAAAAACACGCTTTTTATTTTAACAATGGGAATTAATTTTAAATTAATTTCTGCCACTTCTGTATTTTGAATTTGGAAAAATGGATTACATATTTGGAATCAGGATGTCCAAATTATGTAAATATGTAACTTTTATTTTTACACATTTTGAATAATTACTGCGGTAAATATTTTATTTACAATGGATAAAGGGTAAATCCGGTAAATAAGGGTTAACAAATAATATTATAATAATAAAAAATTACCCTAAAACGTGTCCTAACCTTATTGGTGGACACATACCCGACCATGGGCATCCTTGGGTCGATTTGGGGACCCCTTAGAGCCACTTGTATGTGGTAGAGACACATTATATTAATAAAGTTAAAATAAAAATAAAAATGTCATAAGCTTACATCTTTTAGAAGAACAATTTTTAAATAGGGTTATACATGTTGGATTTTCAATTATAATTATTCATTAGAAAGCTAAAAGGATTTCCTACATAATGCGATTTTATTTATAATTTTTAGACATCAAATAATTTAAATTATTAATGACACAATAATGATACAATGTTTACCTCATTAATAAATCATTTAAATAAATAAGATTATAATGATTAAAATATTATCTAAAACCTGTCCAATTCTTATTGGTTGATGTTATTTAGAAAATGAGTCATCTTATCTTCGACCTCAATGATTTTTGGACCATTATAAACAGAATATAATTATATTATAAAGTAATACTTTCACTCTTTCCTAAAGAGCCCCTCCTCTCCCTTATAAAAGGAGACCACTTCTACTCATTCCTCACACCTCTCAAGCCACTTGGCTCGGCCAAACTCTGCCCAAATACTCTCCCAACTTCCCTCACTACAACGTAGAGGCATTAGTTTGATCAGAAAGCCAACCTAAGGAGCCCTTTTGATCAAATCAAAAGGAAGAACCCGAAGAAGAGGTAATGTTTTTGTCACGACCCGTCCTCGGGGCCCGTGCCGTGACTACCCCAAGCCCGCCTTCCATAGGCCAGGGGCTGGCGACTAGCACCAAGGCGTAAAATCCCAGTAAACAGGGAAGGCATTTCCTTTATAAGTAACAACCACACAGAGTCAGCAAGCGGAAAGTAAAGTGCAGAAAAGAAAAGGGGCCGGAAATACAAGCCCAACTGTAAAGTACAACTGAAAAGTAAAGTACAGCAACTGAAGAAAAGACGGCGGTCTCGTGTCTTCCACTGGCAATCCCACCTGAAGGGTGGGTACAGATAGCCTCCAGGCTCCTCGGGTCCCACGTCCGCTCCGAGTACGTCCCGACCAGTGGTCCACCTCCAGGTACCGTCCTGCTCCACGCCCCAACCGTGATCAGCGCTGTCCGTCGTCTGCAACCAACACAACAAGGTGCGGGCATAGCCCGTGCAGGGGTGAGTACAACTACTCAGTAAGGACCCCGAGACCCCCGAAGGTCTCCCGAAATCCACAAAGGATATAGCACAAAAGAAATATGCAATCACGAAGTAACATCTGACTCGACTTAGGTATATGCCCATACATATACCTAAGTCCCCAATTCTAGCTCTACTCACGAGCTCAAGAACAACTCAATCCACGAAGGAAAGCAAGACTCAAATCCACAAGGAGAGTAAACAGTAAATCCACAAAGGATAGTTCAACACAATCCACAAAGGAGAGTAAATAGTAAATCCACATAGGATAGTTCAACACAATCCACAAAGGAGAGTAACATAAGATTCAGCTCAACCAGGTATACTTTTTCAGATGACGTCAAAGATGATCACTGATCCATCTAAGTCGTCGGACCCACGAAGGATCGATAGGTACTAACCCCCGCAGAAGACCCACACAGGATCGGGCTCACACAGAACCAGTAGGCAGTGGCTCACACAGAACCGGTAGTAAGGACCCACGGAGGATCGGGCTCACACAGAACCTGTAGGCACTGATCCACACGGGATCGCTGAGTGCAGTAGTTGACGCAGTCCACTGAGGATCTCTGCACAGTCGTCGCCGCAGTCCACGGAGGATCTCTGCTCTGCCGTCGTCGCAGTCCACGGAGGATCTCTGCTCTGCCGTCGTCGCAGTCCACGGAGGATCTCTGCTCTGCCGTCGTCGCAGTCCACGGAGGATCTCTGCTCTGTCGTCGAAGTCACAGCCAGCGCTAGGGTTCCCGCACGTAGCGAGCTCGTTTAGGAGGGTCCGCTCCACGAGCCGAGGGGCTGATACATCAACTGACACGTAGTCCGAAGTTGATGTATCCAAAAGTTCCGTATCGACAACAGGATCTCAACGCGACAGACGGCGCGTCAATCGGACGCTCGGTCTGAGAGTTATTGGCATTTTCGTCCCAGGGGCCCGGTTGGTTTTTAGGGCAAAACCAACCCGACCGTACTCCGCCTGTATCCGATCCTCGGGCGGAGTATGCCAAAAGTTCCGTCTCACTTAGAGAAAACTACCCCAGCTGACGGTACGTCGTTCGGACGCCCGTAGCCCAAGTTATGAGCGTTTCCGCTCCGAGGGCCCGGTTGGTTTCGTGTACGAACCAACCCGGCCGAACCCAAAGTCTTCCGAAACCTTGAGTATATTATACCGAAACGACCGTCTCGATCCAAGGATCGCGTAGCCGCTGACGGTTCGTCAATCGGAGGTCCCAGGCCCAAGATATGGGCGAAAGACCGTAGAGGGCCCGAAACGGGGGTACTGGGCCCGGGGCGACCCGGCCCGAACCCCCCCTGGGGTCGGCCGAACCGGCCCGAACCGGCTCGGCCGGGTCCGGTCCGGCCTGGGCGCGGCCCGGCCGACCGGACCGGCCGGCTCGGCTTCGGCCGAGCGGCCGAACTGGCTGGGCGCCGCGGGCTTGACCCGCGGCTCAAGCGAACGCGGCCCCGCGGGGGGCCGCCTGCCACGCGGACGCGGCCGGGCCGCCGCGTCCGTCCCGGTTCCGCGCGGCCGCGGAACCGGCCGCCGTTGCCGCCGCGGCTTCAGCCGCGGCGGGCTTTTTCCACGGCGGCGCGCCGGGCGCCGCCGCCTCCGGTCGCCGGCGCCGCCGCGCCGGCGACCCGCGCCGCCGCCGCCTTCCGCGGGCCGCCGGAGATGCTCCGGTGGCCCGATTTCTTTCCCGTCTGCGCCGTTTCTCCTCCCGGGACGCGTCCTCCACTGCGGAATCAACATATGGCCCTTGCGTCGCGCTTTTGCCGTCGCTTGCCAAATCCGCACAAAAAGGAAGATCGACGGAGGGTTGCCGGGTCTTGTTCGTTAGACCCGCACCCTCCGCGTTAGTCATAATCAACGGGAGAAACAAGAAAGAAACCAATCAACAATTTTAAATAAATTAAAATTGTTTCGTGATCGGGTTCTATATTTCAAAAGAATAAACACGGGATTTTAAAAAGAATTCCAACAACCCTTACCTCGCAGCTGTCGTTGCCGAACGAGGGATCGTCGCGGGATTGCTCGTCGCGGAAGAAGGGGGAAAAACGTCGCGGTATCCGGCGTCGCGTCGCCAAACTCCGGATCAAGAACAAACGGATTTAATTAGTTTAAATCCGTTGATATTGAAATTAAAAAGGGAGAAGAAAAGATCCGATTCTCACCTTAGTTGCCGAACGAGGATCGGCCGCGGAAGAAGAGGCGTCGCCGAAGAACGTCGCGGGTAGATCTCGTCGACGTCGCAGATCTTGGTGTGCGTCGTCGAATTCCGGTCGCCGGCGTTCTTCGCGTTCTTCGCGTTCTTCGCGTTCTTCGCGTTCTTCGCGGAGAGGGTGGAGGAGCGAAGATTCTTTCAAATCCTTTCCAAGGATTTTTAGGTTGGTCTTATTTTATAAACATGCCAACACGAAACCGGTTAAGAAACGATCCATCAATTCGAAAGAAACGACCCATTTAATTCACGAAGAAACAGTCCATCTAATTTACGAAATAAACCGCCCAATTAAATGGTCTGTTAAGAATTAAAGAAAACGCGTCGGTTGACTTTTCAGTTACTTTGACGGGTTTTCGCGGGTGCGTTACTTAGCGAATGAAACGGCGGGGCTCGTGCGGGTCCCACCGCACAAATATCCTACCAAGGGGTAGGATATTTCTGGATAGCATCCTATCCAGTTCAACTCAGTTCAAGCCGCCTTTAAGTGACATTAAGTGGCTTCCAAGCAGTTTAAGTGAAATAAAATAAAGTTGTCGCACAAACTTTATTTTATTTCTGACTTAAAGCCGCAAAATTTAAAAACCACGTCTGAGCAAACGCAACTCCGGAAGAGGCGTTTCTAAGCAAATACCGGCGCTGCGATTTCATCGGTGCCCTCAGAATTCGATTCCGGGCACCGGTTCAAAAGATAGAAAAACCCGCTCGTCCGTTCACTGAACGTACCCGAGCCAAACTTCGGAAATTGATTCCGGGCACACCGGGCCTCGGAATCAGGTGCCGTCTGAAGCTGCGCTCTTGTAAAATTCCAAAGAAAATTAAGAAAAAAATTTCCTTGAAATTTGCGGGTCTTTACATTACTCCCACCTCAGGGCTTTACGTCCCCGTAAAGATACATCAAAAACTAGGGGAACAAATGGGGGTACTGAGCACGCATCTGAGCCTCCCGCTCCCAAGTGCTCTCTTGGAGGTTCCCGTGCTGCCATCTGACGCGCACAAGAGGAATCGACCGCCCACGTAGGACCCGCTCCTGTCGATCCTCGATCTCCACTGGGACCTCCGCAAAAGTCGCCCCATCGTCCACGTCCAGCTCCCCAAAGTCGATGATGTGCGTCGGGTCGTGCACGTATCTCCTTAGCTGAGACACGTGGAAGACGTCGTGCACCCGGTGCAACTGAGGTGGTAGAGCCAGGCGATAAGCCACCTCTCCTATCCTGCTGAGGACCTGGAAAGGCCCGATGAAGCGTGGAGACAACTTGCCGCCTCGGCCAAATCTCCGTAAACCACGTCGAGGTGAGACACGCAAAAAGACGTGGTCGCCATCCTCGAACTCTAGTGGCCTCCGCCTCCTGTCAGCATATGACTTCTGCCGGCTCTGAGCTGTCCTCATCCTCTCCGGGATGATCTGGACCTTCTCTGTCGTGGCTCGGACCATCTCTGGTCCCACGAGTGCTGACTCCCCAGGGTCTGTCCAGCACAACGGTGATCTGCAGGGTCTGCCGTACAACGCCTCGTATGGTGCCATCCCGATGGTGGAGTGGTAGCTGTTGTTGTACGCGAACTCCACCAAGGGTAGGTGGTCCTCCCAGCTGCGACCAAAGTCGAGAACACATGCACGGAGCATGTCCTCGAGTGTCTGTATGGTCCTCTCCGTCTGACCATCCGTCTGAGGGTGGAAGGCTGTGCTCAGATGGAGCCGCGTCCCGAACGCCTCCTGCAACCCCTTCCAGAGCCGGGAAGTGAAACGAGCATCTCGATCGGAGACGATAGACGATGGCACACCGTGAAGCCGTACGATCTCCTGGACGTAATGACGTCCCAAGCTCTCTACTGAGCCCTGCTCTCTGATGGGTAAGAAGTGAGCCGACTTGGTGAGTCGGTCGACAATCACCCAAATGGAGTCGTGACCTCTGGAAGTACGTGGAAGTCCAGTCACGAAGTCCATAGATATGCCGTCCCACTTCCACTCCGGGACCTCCAAGGGCTGTACCAAGCCTGCTGGTACCTGGTGCTCTGCCTTCACCTGCTGGCAGGTGAGGCATCGTGAAATGAACTCTGCCACAGCTTTCTTCATGCCCGGCCACCAGTGCTGTCGTCTGAGATCCTGGTACATCTTCGCCACTCCGGGATGCACCGCCAAGGGAGAAGTGTGAAACTCTCTCAGCACCTCCTCTCGTAAAGCAACTGGTACGAAGGTACGCCCTCTGAAAAGGATGTCGTGCTCTGCTCCAAGGGAGAAACCATCAGGCGCCTGACCTGAGGATATCAGTGCACGCCGGGTCTCACAGTCAGCGTCCCCACGCTGAGCCTCTCTGACCCGCTGTAGAATTGGAGGAGAGACTGTGAGAGACTGAAGAAAGGCTGCTCCGTCTCTATCCACGAAGGATATCTGCAAGGAGGCTAGCTGCTCCGTCGCCTCCTCAAGCAGCTGAATGCCCGTCTTCCTGCTGAGGGCATCGGCTACCACGTTATCCTTCCCAGGAGTATAGACTATCTCAAAGTCATAGTCCTGGAGGAACTCAAGCCATCTCCGCTGTCTCAGGTTCAGGTCCTTCTGAGAGAAGATATACCTGAGACTCTGGTGGTCAGAAAAGACAGTGAAGCGCTTGCCCATCAGATAGTGCCGCCAAGTCTTCAGAGCGAAGACCACTGCTGCTAACTCCAGGTCATGAGTGGCGTAGTTCTGCTCATGCGGCCTCAACTGACGTGATCCGTAGGCGATCACGGCCCGCTCCTGCATCAGGACGCACCCGAGTCCAGTCCCTGATGCATCGCAGTAAACTACGTACCCAACTCCCTCCTCAGGCAACCTCAAGATAGGTGCGCTGGTCAATCTCTGTCTCAGCTCCTGGAAGCTCTGCTGACATCTATCTGACCACACGAAGGGTTTCCCCTTCTTCGTCAACGCTGAGAGTGGTGCCGCAACTCTGGAGAAGTCTGGCACGAATCTCCGATAGTATCCCGCTAGGCCCAAGAAGCTCCGCACCTCTGTCACGCTCCTGGGTGGCTCCCAAGCTAGCACTGCCTCGATCTTCGCGGGATCCACTGCAACTCCCGCCTCAGAAATGACGTGCCCCAAGAAATGGACCTCACGTAACCAGAACTGGCATTTTGAGAGCTTGCCATAAAGCTGGTGCTCTCGGAGTGTGTCTAGCACAACTCGCAGGTGGTATGCATGCTCCTCCTCAGTCGTCGAGTATACCAAAATGTCGTCAATGAAGACAACGACAAATCGGTCGAGGTATGGCTGGAAGATCCTGTTCATGAGGCTCATGAACACTGCTGGAGCATTGGTTACGCCGAATGGCATAACCAAGAACTCATAATGGCCATACCGACACCTGAAGGCCGTCTTCTGCACCTCCTCGTCTCGAACTCTGAGCTGATGATAGCCTGACCGGAGGTCTATCTTCGAGAACCACCGCGCTCCCTTGAGCTGATCGAAGAGGTCATCAATCCGTGGCAGCGGATACTTGTTCCTCACTGTCACCTGGTTCAGGCGACGATAGTCGACACATAGTCGCAAGCTCCCGTCCGCCTTCTTGGCGAACAAAATCGGGGAAGCCCAGGGTGAAACACTGGGTCGGATAAACCCCTTGCTCTGCAAGTCCTCCAACTGTACCCGCAGCTCTCGAAGCTCGGCGGGGGCCATCCGATATGCTGGAGTAGATATCGGGGCTGTCCCGGGGTACAAGTCGATGTAAAAGTCTACCTCTCTACGAGGAGGTAGCCCTGGAACGTCGTCGGGAAAGACGTCCACGTACTGGTCCACCACTGCAGGAAAAGCCGGACTCCGCACATCCACTGCTCCTAGGATGAGGCTAGCCAACTGATGAGAGATGGGCTGCACTCTCCTCCGCGGAAGTCCATCCTGTGCTGCAAAGGTTCCCTTCTCGCCGGTGAAGGTAAACCTGCTCCCGTCGGTACGAACACATCGCACCTTGCGCCTAAAACAGTCGATCTGGGCATGAACCGTGGATAACCAATCCATGCCCAAGATGACGTCGTAAGGCCTCGACGCCGCTACAAGGAGATCCCAGCCGAAGCTCTCGCCTCCTAGAGTAAGCTCACACTGCCGGCACCAGTGCGTAATCGTCGAGTCTGCTCCCGTAGGAGTCTCTAGCCGTAAGGATCGAGCCAACGGCTCAGTCGGAATCTCCGAGCTCCGAACAAGGGCAGAGGCTATGAAAGAGTGACTCGCTCCTGTGTCTATAAGTACTGCAGCAAGGGTGGAATAGACACAGATCGTACCTCAAATCATCTCTGGCAAGTCGGGGTCGTAGGCCTCCACTGCCTGGAGCTGGGCCTGTCTCTGCCCGCCAGCTTCCTGTGGTCGAGGTGGCCCTCCTGGTGGTGGTGGGGGTAGAGCCTGGAAGCGTCGCCCACCACCCGCTGCTCGGCCAGCTCCTCTGCCTCGTCCGCCTCCTCCCTGCGGACCGCCACGGTCGACTCTCTGCCTCTGCCTGGGTGGCCCCTCCACCGTCTGCTGCTCCTCTGGTCGGCGAGTCGGGCAGTCACGAGCCATGTGACCCTGCCCGCCGCAAGAGTAGCACAGCCTGCCTCTCGAAAGGCTGGCACTCCGCTGTGCGCCCCGCACCGCTGAGCCGGTGTCCTGAGGCCGTCTGCGAGGGGGTCTGGTCTGCCTGGACCCGTGAGTCATCCGTCGGCTGCCTGCTGCCGATGACTCAGCTACCTTCCGCCCTGCGCTAGGTCTCGCTGCTGAAGAAGGCTCTGCCAGGAAGCTCTCGATCAGGAGGGCTCGCTCCAGCACTCCCGCCTGGGTCGGAATGCTGAGGGAGATCAGCGACGCCCGAATCTCCTGTCGCAAGCCCTGCTCGAAGGTCCGGGCCCGGAAGAAGGGGTCCCGTACCATGTCGGTCGAGTAGCGAGATAGGTCCGTGAACCTCGCCGCGTACTGAGCGACCGTCATGCTGCCCTGGCGCAGCTGGAGAAGCTCCTGGATGCGCACCGCTCGGAGGGTGGCCGGGACGAACTCAGAGCGGAAGAGGCTCTCGAAGTCCGTCCAGAGCAGGGATGCCTCATCGTGAACCTGGAGCATCAGGCTCCACCATCGTCCTGCCGCCGCCTGCAGGAGGCTCGCTGCGAGAATCACCATGAGATCCGCTGGTGTCCTCACTAGCCTGAAGATCCGTACCACCGCCTCTAGCCAGTCCTCGGCGGCCTGGGGGTCCGCCTCACCGCGAAACCTGGGCGGTCGCTGGCTCTGAAACTCGTGCAGTGCCCTGAGGCGACGTGCATCGTCAGCGTCTGGTACTGGTAGCATCGGTGTCTCGGCGGGTAAGGCTACCGCCGGTGCCACTGCTGGCAAAGGGCCCTGCACCGAGGCCTCGTCGTTCGGTGGGCTGCCGTCGCGCCCTACACTCGGAACCCTAGCTGGCAGTCGTCGCGGGGCCATCCTGAAAAGGAGAACAAGAGCACCACAGTCAGAACAGTATACCTGGTGAGCTGGCACAAGAAATCACAAGGAAAACTTGAGACTTTCATAAAGCAGATCAGTATACCCGGTGAGCTGACACAAGTAATCACAAAGAAAAACTTGAAACACACACGCAATCAATGTTTTCATGCATTAAGTCGGAAATCAGGAGTCAGGGTCCTGGTGTACGGATACGTCGGCCGCCGCACCAACACTGGGCTCCCTGAACTGATAACCACACTCAATACACTAAACACTATTGCTTCACATAGAAAGGAAGGACGATCAGAGTCTGCGGTAGAACCGACCACCTCTGATACCAATTTGTCACGACCCGTCCTCGGGGCCCGTGCCGTGACTACCCCAAGCCCGCCTTCCATAGGCCAGGGGCTGGCGACTAGCACCAAGGCGTAAAATCCCAGTAAACAGGGAAGGCATTGCCTTTATAAGTAACAACCACACAGAGTCAGCAAGCGAAAAGTAAAGTGCAGAAAAGAAAAGGGGCCGGAAATACAAGCCCAACTGTAAAGTACAACTGAAAAGTAAAGTACAGCAACTGAAGAAAAGACGGCGGTCTCGTGTCGTCCACTGGCAATCCCACCTGAAGGGTGGGTACAGATAGCCTCCAGGCTCCTCGGGTCCCACGTCCGCTCCGAGTACGTCCCGACCAGTGGTCCACCTCCAGGTACCGTCCTGCTCCACGCCCCAACCGTGATCAGCGCTGTCCGTCGTCTGCAACCAACACAACAAGGTGCGGGCATAGCCCGTGCAGGGGTGAGTACAACTACTCAGTAAGGACCCCGAGACCCCCGAAGGTCTCCCGAAATCCACAAAGGATATAGCACAAAAGAAAGATGCAATCACGAAGTAACATCTGACTCGACTTAGGTATATGCCCATACATATACCTAAGTCCCCAATTCTAGCTCTGCTCACGAGCTCAAGAACAACTCAATCCACGAAGGAAAGCAAGACTCAAATCCACAAGGAGAGTAAACAGTAAATCCACAAAGGATAGTTCAACACAATCCACAAAGGAGAGTAAATAGTAAATCCACATAGGATAGTTCAACACAATCCACAAAGGAGAGTAACATAAGATTCAGCTCAACCAGGTATACTTTTTCAGATGACGTCAAAGATGATCACTGATCCATCTAAGTCGTCGGACCCACGAAGGATCGATAGGTACTAACCCCCGCAGAAGACCCACACAGGATCGGGCTCACACAGAACCTGTAGGCAGTGGCTCACACAGAACCGGTAGTAAGGACCCACGGAGGATCGGGCTCACACAGAACCTGTAGGCACTGATCCACACGGGATCACTGAGTGCAGTAGTCGACGCAGTCCACTGAGGATCTCTGCACAGTCGTCGCCGCAGTCCACGGAGGATCTCTGCTCTACCGTCGTCGCAGTCCACGGAGGATCTCTGCTCTGCCGTCGTCGCAGTCCACGGAGGATCTCTGCTCTGCCGTCGTCGCAGTCCACGGAGGATCTCTGCTCTGTCGTCGAAGTCACAGCCAGCGCTAGGGTTCCCGCACGTAGCGAGCTCGTTTAGGAGAGTCCGCTCCACGAGCCGAGGGGCTGATACATCAACTGACACGTAGTCCGAAGTTGATGTATCCAAAAGTTCCGTATCGACAACAGGATCTCAACGCGACAGACGGCGCGTCAATCGGACGCCCGGTCTGAGAGTTATTGGCATTTTCGTCCCAGGGGCCCGGTTGGTTTTTAGGGCAAAACCAACCCGACCGTACTCCGCCTGTATCCGATCCTCGGGCGGAGTATGCCAAATGTTCCGTCTCACTTAGAGAAAACTACCCCAGCTGACGGTACGTCGTTCGGACGCCCGTAGCCCAAGTTATGAGCGTTTCCGCTCCGAGGGCCCGGTTGGTTTCGTGTACGAACCAACCCGGCCGAACCCAAAGTCTTCCGAAACCTTGAGTATAATATACCGAAACGACCGTCTCGATCCAAGGATCGCGTAGCCGCTGACGGTTTGTCAATCGGAGGTCCCAGGCCCAAGATATGGGCGAAAGACCGTAGAGGGCCCGAAACGGGGGTACTGGGCCCGGGGCGACCCGGCCCGAACCCCCCCTGGGGTCGGCCGAACCGGGTCGGCTCGAACCGGCCCGAACCGGCTCGGCCGGGTCCGGTCCGGCCTGGGCGCGGCCCGGCCGACCGGACCGGCCGGCTCGGCTTCGGCCGAGCGGCCGAACTGGCTGGGCGCCGCGGGCTTGACCCGCGGCTCAAGCGAACGCGGCCCCGCGGGGGGCCGCCTGCCACGCGGACGCGGCCGGGCCGCCGCGTCCGTCCCGGTTCCGCGCGGCCGCGGAACCGGCCGCCGTTGCCGCCGCGGCTTCAGCCGCGGCGGGCTTTCTCCACGGCGGCGCGCCGGGCGCCGCCGCGCCGGCGACCCGCGCCGCCGCCGCCTTCCGCGGGCCGCCGGAGATGCTCCGGTGGCCCGATTTCTTTCCCGTCTGCGCCGTTGCTCCTCCCGGGACGCGTCCTCCACTGCGGAATCAACATATGGCCCTTGCGTCGCGCTTTTGCCGTCTCTTGCCAAATCCGCACAAAAAGGAAGATCGACGGAGGGTTGCCGGGTCTTGTTCGTTAGACCCGCACCCTCCGCGTTAGTCATAATCAACGGGAGAAACAAGAAAGAAACCAATCAACAATTTTAAATAAATTAAAATTGTTTCGTGATCGGGTTCTATATTTCAAAAGAATAAACACGGGATTTTAAAAAGAATTCCAACAACCCTTACCTCGCAGCTGTCGTTGCCGAACGAGGGATCGTCGCGGGATTGCTCGTCGCGGAAGAAGGGGGAAAACGTCGCGGTATCCGGCGTCGCGTCGCCAAACTCCGGATCAAGAACAAATGGATTTAATTAGTTTAAATCCGTTGATATTGAAATTAAAAAGGGAGAAGAAAAGATCCGATTCTCACCTTAGTTGCCGAACGAGGATCGGCCGCGGAAGAAGAGGCGTCGCCGAAGAACGTCGCGGGTAGATCTCGTCGACGTCGCAGATCTTGGTGTGCGTCGTCGAATTCCGGTCGCCGGCGTTCTTCAGTTCTTCGCGTTCTTCGCGTTCTTCGCGTTCTTCGCGGAGAGGGTGGAGGAGCGAAGATTCTTTCAAATCCTTTCCAAGGATTTTTAGGTTGGTCTTATTTTATAAACATGCCAACACGAAACCGGTTAAGAAACGATCCATCAATTCGAAAGAAACGACCCATTTAATTCACGAAGAAACAGTCCATATAATTTACGAAATAAACCGCCCAATTAAATGGTCTGTTAAGAATTAAAGAAAACGCGTCGGTTGACTTTTCAGTTACTTTGACGGGTTTTCGCGGGTGCGTTACTTAGCGAATGAAACGGCGGTGCTCGTGCGGGTCCCACCGCACAAATATCCTACCAAGGGGTAGGATATTTCTGGATAGCATCCTATCCAGTTCAACTCAGTTCAAGCCGCCTTTAAGTGACTTTAAGTGGCTTCCAAGCAGTTTAAGTGAAATAAAATAAAGTTGTCGCACAAACTTTATTTTATTTCTGACTTAAAGCCGCAAAATTTAAAAACCACGTCTGAGCAAACGCAACTCCGGAAGAGGCGTTTCTAAGCAAATATCGGCGCTGCGATTTCATCGGTGCCCTCAGAATTCGATTCCGGGCACCGGTTCAAAAGATAGAAAAACCCGCTCGTCCGTTCACTGAACGTACCCGAGCCAAACTTCGGAAATTGATTCCGGGCACACCGGGCCTCGGAATCAGGTACCGTCTGAAGCTGCGCTCTTGTAAAATTCCAAAGAAAATTAAGAAAAAAATTTCCTTGAAATTTGCGGGTCTTTACAGTTTTCACCACCCCTTTTCAAGTTCCTTTCTTCTTCCACTTCTTCTTTCTTTGTTCTTACCATTCTAAAATAATAACTCCAGTATCTCACATATATTGTGATGTTATTATAAATATGGTACAACCATATTCAGTATTCTATCCACCCTTTGAATAACATGTCACCATATGTGCGTACGTATGGCTTACCGTCTCCACGTCGTGGTGTAATTGTTATTCAATATAATATTATTTGGATGGGTATAATAATGATGTTTAACTCAGGTAAATAATAAATATAACATGTTAATGATTCTGTATATATGATATACCATCCATTTATATATTATTTTAATATCAAAAGAATGATATTGTCGCTCATGCGTACGTACGGACTACCGTCTCCACGAACGCGATGAGATTCATTCTCCATCGTATCCATTCAAGTATAATTATCATTTGATGATTTAAAAATGATGTTTAAGGACTTGATATCATTCTATATATGAATAAGATACAACAAACAAGGCTTATGTAACAAAACATATAAAAGAAAATGAGTAAGTTAACACCCGAAACGACAATAATTCTAAGATATTATTAACAAATCAATGTTAAAAGATCATATATGATATCATATTAATATATATGATTCTTGTATAATTTAATAACAATTATTTAACCATTATACAGGAGGTTAACCTACCCCAACCAAGGAAAAGTACAAGGTAAGGGTTATTTCACAATCTCTTCATTATCCGAGGTTGTTTATACGTAATAATCTACTGGGATCTCGTTATCATCCCCGTCCATGTTTCTTCAAAATGCATTTCAAAAAATTTTTAATAGAATATGGGTTCAAGTGATTTATACCCTTGTATGACTTTTTATAAGAGGTTTATAAGGGAATATTTCCGTCGTTTTCCAAACAAGGTGCTTTTTAACCTTTTCGACAGAATTAAGATAAGAATGTTTTTTTAACTTATACGGCGGGTGCGGTTATTTTCCGTAGTTATAAAATCATCAAAGCTTCCCTTACAAGCTTATAAGAATATTTTCAATGAAAATGTTTTATTTTATAAATATATGTCTTTTAAATGATTTCAAAATAGAAAGAGATATTTCTTTAAAAAGAGTTTTGATTTCATCTATGTCAAGATCCTTTAATGGATTTTACACTTAATTGAGGATGATATATTATGATACAAAACTTTTATATTGTATTGAATGTTTTGTGATATGTTTGACTATGGATGTGCTATTTTTTTATATACCATTCATGGTTTATGGTGAAAGTATTTACATTTCGTATGCTAGTTTTAATACGAATTTTTATGTTATGTTTAAACCTTTTCATATGGGAATGCATTGGACTTAATATGTGAAGGGTGGAGCCCGCTATAGCTCCTAGATGCATTGGTAGGTCTTATGAGACAAACTAGTGTCTTGGCACAAGGCCTTCGCAAAATCTTATTTGTAGTCTTGGCACGAGGCCTTGACTATGTGGTTATGATAGTCTGGCATTATGCATTCCAACATTATGAAAGTGGTTATTGATTTTTGCATGTGATTATTTGATTAGTAGAATATCCATGTGAATAAGTAAATGTAATTATTTCATTTGATTTATGCCATAACATGTTGAAAGTTCATGTTTGAAAGGCTTTTGTTTTAGTTATACATTGCCTTAAATGTTTATTCTTATTTATGAAAGTTTCCGCTATATTGTTATCCTTACTGGGCATTTGAGCTCACCCCTTTTCTATGTTTTATTTTTCCTAGGAAGTGAAGAAGTAAATTATGAATGACCTGCAGGGATATTATGAGGGGTTAATATTGTGGACTATGGAGACAATATGTTGTTGTAGTAGTTTTTGTTTTGATGATGTAATGTAAAATTTATGAATATATCTAGTGTTTCCAAGGCTACTAAACCAATCGGTCTTTTGAGATATGATCTTTCTTGTGATCATGCCAATATTATGTAATTAATGCACAGACTCTGGGTAACTGGGGTCGGGGCGTTACAGTTGGTATCAGAGGAAGTTTAGTACAAACCTTGGAAGCTAGATTTAGATACACTCTGATTAGAGCACGTAGACCTAAGATGACCTTTGAGGATTAGTATAGAAGAACTTCCTAGAATTTTGGTATTGTAGAGATTTTGTGAGTTTTCCGAGCAATACATCCCTGTCTGGATACGAGCATGTAGAGGCGGCTCTGGCACAGATGTACCTAGGGGTAAAACGCAAAAACACCGCTTTGAGCTAGACTCGAACAGGAACTGGTGCACGACAACGGGCCTTGCTGCACTCTTGGTTACGACACTCCTGGGGGATATTCATAGGATAACTCTCATTTTCTTTACAAATAATTATGAAGTGTTTATGAGTATATAATTCCTCAAAGAAAAACATTTTTATGATTATGGATTATATCCATAAATAGTTCAATTTATGTTGAGTGTTTTATAAGTGTGGGATTATGTATTTTGATTCATAAACTGATCTAGTTTATGCCATTAGAAATGGTGCCAGGTGGAAGAAATGGAAACCGTATCAATGCACGCACTCCATGTAAGGATTTCCCTCCTGTTCAAGATAATTATAGTGGGGATGGTGATGCAACTGGTGCCGATCAGCTAATCACCATACTGGGACAACTTACTCAGGTTATGAATAATAACCTTACCCGTATGGAGCACCCTGATCCGCAGTGTGGAGGATCAATGTTAGATCGATTCATGAGGCAATAACCACCAACGTTCAATGAGAATACAAATCCCTTAGTAGCCGAGCAGTGGATAAATTCCCTAGAGAAAATATTTCAGGCTTTGGGGAGCAGTGAAAGGGAAAAAGTTATCATGGCAGTTTACCACCTCACTGGAGATGCTGATCAATGGTGGTCATTGATTCAAAACATAAAGGAAGATGATGAAGTATCAAATATGGAATGGAGGGAGTTCAAAGATCTGTTTTTAGAAAAATACTTCCCTCGCGACCATCGAGCAGATATGGAAAGACAATTTCTGAGTCTGAGACAAAAGGAGGATGAGAATGTCACAAAGTATGAGGCTAACTTTACAAGGTTAGCAAGGTACGTTGTTGATTATATACGTAACCAAAGAAGTAAGATTGATCGTTTATTTGATGGGTTAAAACCATTTCTCCATCGAGCATTAGTCTCACAATCCTTTTCATCGTACGAAGACATTGTCTCATGTGCTATCAAGACTGAAAAGAAATTCTCTAAGTCTTATGACTTTAAAGCAAAGCAAGAGAAGAAGAGACATGCTGATCAATCTGGGAATGGAAATAAGGGGAAGAAGGGAAATGTTGAATATCCATCCTGTGGTAAATGTGGGAAGAAACACCCTGGTACTTGCTTGAAGGGAATGAGAGTCTGTTACAAGTGTGGTGAAAAAGGCCACCAAGCTCGTGATTGCAAGGGGAAGAAGGAAGCTACCAACGTTCAGTGCTACAATTGCAGGGAGATGGGACATTATGTGAATGAATTTCCTAAGCGTCAGGAGAACTTACCTCAGAAAAGGCCAAGGGATCAAGGCCAGGCTTATGCTATCACTACTGCTGAGGTAGAAGCTCCGAAAGACGTGGTGGCAGGTAATTTAATGGTTTCCTCAAGTTTAGCAAATGCATTATTTGATTCTGGATCATCGCATTGTTTCATATCTTCCCAGTTTTCTAAGAAAATTAGATATTTCCAATTTGATTTAATAAGGGAGTTGTCAGTTAAAACACCTAAGGGAAGTATCATTGCAACAAAGTTTTGTGAATCAGTCCCCATTAGAGCACATAAATTTTCTTTATCTGCTGATCTCATCGTCAAACCTATGATTGAGTTTGATATAATCCTCGGTATGGACTGGCTTTCGGACTATGATGCGAAGATTTATTGTAAGAAGAAAGAGGTTATGATTCTTGATGATAATGATAAGGAACACCTTATTTTTAGAGCAGAATCGTCACCACCTAATTCTTATTTAGATCCACCCCCAATAGCTCAACTTAATTCAATTATTGGGGAGGAAGATAATGAAATAACTATCAGTGAGGAAAGGAATGTTCAAATAGAGGATGTACCTGTTGTGAAAGAATTTGTAGATGTATTTCCAGAAGATTTACCTGGCCATCCTCCAGAATGAGAAGTTCAGTTTTCCATTGATTTGATTCCTGGATCAAGGACTATATCGAAGACCCCTTATAGAATGGCCACTGTAGAATTAGTCGAACTAAAGAAACAACTAGAGGAATTGAGTAATAAGGGATTTATTCGCCCTAGTGTTTCTCCATGGGGATCCCCTGTTCTTTTTGTTAAAAAGAAAGATGGATCTATGAGGTTATGTATCGACTACAGGGAGATCAATGCTATAACGATAAAGAACAAGTATCCCCTACCACGTATTGATGATTTATTTGACCAACTGCATGGAGCTCAATACTTTTCAAAGATTGACCTTCGATCTGGATACCATCAGTTATGTGTGAAGAAGGAAGAAATTCCGAAGACAACATTTCGAACCAGGTACGGGCATTACGAGTTTACCGTAATGCCGTTTGGATTGACTAATTCACCCTCTGTATTCATGGATCTGATGAATAGAGTTTTCAAGGAGTATCTCGATGAATTTGTGGTGGTATTTATTGATGATATCTTGGTATACTCCAAAACCTACGAAGATCATGAAAATCACTTTCGCATTATCTTGAATACTCTGAGGAGGCATGAATTATATGGGAAGTTTAGCAAGTGTGAATTCTGGCTTCAGGATATTTCTTTTCTTGTTCATATTGTCTCTAAAGATGGAATCTCTGTTGATCCTTCTAAGACCAAGGCAATCCAAGACTGACCAGTACCTACGAGTATAACTGAGATACGTAGTTTTATTGGTTTGGCAGGTTACTATCGAAGTTTCGTCCAGAATTTTGCCCGATTGGCTAACCCATTAACGAAGCTCGCACATAAAGGGGTTAAATTTGTTTGGACAAAAGAGTGTGATGAATGTTTCGAAGAACTGAAGAGAAGATTAGTCAATGCTCCTATATTTACTCTACCATCGGGGAATGATGGGTTCATTATTTATAGTGATGCATCAAAGAAAGGACTTGGTTGTGTCCTTATGCAGAATTATAGAGTTATTGCCTATGCATCACGACAGTTGAAAATTCATGAACAAAACTATCCTACTCATGATCTTGAGTTAGCAGCTGTGTTCTTAGCTTTGAAGATATGGAGACACTACCTCTATGGTGAAAAATGTGAGATTTATACTGATCACAAGAGTTTGAAGTATATTTTCTCACAAAAAGAACTCAACATGAGGCAAAGGAGATGGCTTGAATTACTCAAGGATTATGATTGGACGATACACTACCACCCGAGGAAAGCAAACAAGGTGGCAAATGCTTTGAGCAGAAAACACCATGGAGTTTTGAACATGATGAGAATTGAAAGGGATCCAATTTTCATGGATCTAGTGAAGATGGGCAAGGGAATAACCAGGGAAGGTGAAACATCAATGCTTTTTCAAATGGTTGCCAAACCATCTTTAGTAGAAAGGATTAAAAGTTCTCAGACCGATGATGAAGAATTTCAGAAGAAGATTAAAGCTGTGAATGATGGGAGATTGAGAGACTTTGTGTATGAAGATAGAATTTTGAAATTCAGGAAGAGACATTGTGTTCCCGATTTACCTGATCTGAAAAGGGAATTGCTGGATGATGCTCATAGTTCCAATTTCTCTATACACCCTGGGAGCACCAAAATGTATAGAGATTTGAAGGAACATTTTTGGTGGGACAACATGAAGAGGGAGATTGCTGATTTTGGGTCAATAGGTATGGTTTGTCAACAAGTGAAAGCTGGAAGGTAACAGCCTGGAGGAGTCATGCAACCTCTTCCCATACCGGGGTGGAAATGGGACAATATTACGATGGACTTTCTCATGGGGCTACCAGAGACTCCTAGAAGGAACGATGCAATATGGGTTATTGTTGATCGTCTTACCAAGTCAGCACATTTTCTTGCTATAAGAGAAGATCAACCCCTAGAACGTCTAGCAAGACTATACATTAATGAAGTTGTGAGACTTCATGGAGTACCCCTATCAATTGTTTCTGATCGTGATCCCCGTTTTACTTCAATATTTTGGAAAAGTCTTCAGAAATCTTTGGATACTGAACTTCATTTGAGCACTGCTTACCACCCTCAGACAGATGGACAATCAGAACGGACTATTCAAACCCTAGGAGACATGTTGAGATCTTGCTCACTTGACTTTTAGGGTATGTGGGATCAATACTTTCCACTGGTAGAATTTTCCTATAACAATAGCTTCCATTCGAGTATACAGATGGCACCATATGAAGCGTTATACGGAAAGAGATGTCGTACACCAACCTGTTGGGATGACGTTGGTGAAAGAAAACTTGTAGGCCCAGAACTGGTGGAGGAAACAATGGAAAAGGTGAAAGTAATCCAAAATCACATCAAAGCAGCTCAAAGTAGGCAGAAGAGCTATGCCGATAATCGAAGGAAGGATTCGGAATTTTAAGTCGGTGATCATTTTTTCCTAAAGGTATCTCCATGGAAGGGAGTCATACGTTTTGGTAAGAAAGGTAAATTGAGTCCCAGGTACATCGGACCCTTCGAAATTCTAGAACGAATTGGGGTTGTAGCTTACCGATTGGCAATGCCTCCAAGTCTCTCTAAAGTTCACGATGTGTTCCACGTATCTCTGTTGAGGAAATACATGCCTGACCCAACGCATGTACTCACCTATGAAGAATTAGAACTGGAACCCGACCTTTCTTATTGTGAAGAGCCTGTCAGGATTCTTGATACACGAGAACAAGTACTGAGAAACCAGACGACGCGTCTAGTAAAAGTTTTGTGGAGAAATCATAAGATGGAAGAGGCAACGTGGGAACCCGGGGAACTTATGATGAAGAACCACCCGAGTCTTTTTATGCAGTAATACCCTAGAAATTGCGAGGATGCAATTATTTGAAGTAGGGGAGAATGTAACACCCCAAGCTTCCATGGTACGTTTCCTTTCGAATAATGCGATAGCGTGTGTTGTACGCAACCTCGAGTTCTAACACACACCACAACTAATTAAACTAGCTGTTGTGAATAGTAATACCTACTTTTTGAAATCATATATATTTTATATTTCAAAATGGACTTCATTTTTGGATTCGGAATATTGAAATTAGCCTAGGGTGAAATTTTGGTACTTTTCGGATAACTTTTATATTTTGATGAATAGTGAAAATTACTAAATTTTATTTAAAATCAACTTTTTTAATCAAAATAATTAATATTGATAAATTATGAATTTGAGTGGTTTTAAAGTATATTTAGAATATATTTTTACCATTTAATTTAATGTTTGTCATTGGACATAATTTCACAATTAAACCAGACATAAACAAGTGTCAATCTTTTGATAGTTATTATCTCTTAAAAACACGCTTTTTATTTTAACAACGGGAATTAATTTTAAATTAATTTCTGGCACTTCTGTGTTTTGAATTTGGAAAAATGGATTACATATTTGGAATCAGGATGTCCAAATTATGTAAATAGGTAACTTTTATTTTTACATATTTTTGAATAATTACTGCGGTAAATATTTTATTTACCATGGATAAAGGGTAAATCCGGTAAATAAGGGTTAAAAAAATAATAATATAATAATACAAAATTACCCTAAAACGTGTCCTAACCTTATTGGTGGACACATACCCGACCGTGGGCATCCTTGGGTCGATTTGGGGACCCCTTAGAGCCACTTGTATGTGGTAGGAACACATTATATTAATAAAGTTAAAATAAAAATAAAAATGGCATAAGCTTACATCTTTTAGAAGAACAATTTTTACATAGGGTTATACATGTTGGATTTTCGATTATAAATATTCATTAGAAATCTAAAAAGCTTTCCTACATAATGATATTTTATTTATAATTTTTAGACATCAAATAATTTAAATTATTAACGACACAATAATGATTAAATGTTTACCTCATTAATAAATCATTTAAATAAATAAGATTATAATGATTAAAATATTATCTAAAACCTGTCCAATTATTATTAGTTGATGTTATTTAGAAAATTAGTCATATTATCTTCGACCTCAATGATTTTTGGACCATTATAAACCGAATATAATTATATTATAAAGTAATACTTTCACTCTTTCCTAAAGTGATCCTCCTCTCCCTTATAAAAGGAGACCACTTCTACTCATTCCTCACACCTCTAAAGCCACTTGGCTCGGCCAAACTCTGCCCAAATACTCTCCCAACTTCCCTCACTACAACCTAGAGGCATTATTTTGATCCGAAAGCCAACCTAAGGATCCCTTTTGATCAAATCAAAAAGAAGAACCCGAAGAAGAGGTAATGTTTTCACCACCCCTTTTCAAGTTCCTTTCTTCTTCCACTTTTTCTTTCTTTGTTCTTACCATTCTAAAATAATAACACCAGTATCTCACATATACTGTGATGTTATTATAAATATGGTACAACCATATTCAGTATTCTATCCTCCCTTTGAATAACATGTCACCATACGTGCGTACGTACGGCTTACCGTCTCCACGTCGTGGTGTAATTGTTATTCAATATAATATTATTTGGATGGGTATAATAATGATGTTTAACTCAGGTAAATAATAAATATAACATGTTAATGATTCTGTATATATGATATACCATCCATTTATATATTATTTTAATATCAAAAGAATGATATTGTCGCTCGTTCGTACGTACGGACTACCGTCTCCACGAACGCGATGAGATTCATTCTCCATTATATCCATTCAAGTATAATTATCATTTGATGATTTAAAAATGATGTTTAAGGACTTGATATATATCTGGATATGAATAAGATACAACAAACACGGCTTATGTTACAAAACATATAAAAGAAAATGAGTAAGTTAACACCCGAAACGACAATAATTCTAAGATATTATTAACAAATCAATGTTAAAAGATCATATATGATATCATATTAATATATATGATTCTTGTATAATTTAATAACAATTATTTCACCATTATTCAGGAGGTTAACCTACCCCAACCAAGGAAAAGTACAAGGTAAGGGTTATTTCACAATCTCTTCATTATCCAAGGATGTTTATACGTAATAATCTACTGGGATCTCGTTATCATCCACGTCCATGTTTCTTCAAAATGTATTTCAAAACATTTTTAAAAGAATATGGGTTAAAGTCATTTATACCCTTGTATGACTTTTTATAAGAGGTTTATAAGGGAATCTTTCCATAGTTTTCCCAACAAGGTGCTTTTTAACCTTTTCGACAGAATTAAGATAAGAATGTTTTTTTAACTTATACGGCGGGTGCGGTTATTTTCCGCTGTTATAAAATCGTCAAAGCTTCCCTTACAAGCTTATAAGAATATTTTCAAAGAAAATGTTTTATTTTATAAATATATGTCTCTTAAATGATTTCAAAATAGAAAGAGATATTTCTTTAAAAAGAGTTTTGATTTCATCTATGTCAACATCCTTTAATAGATTTTACGCTTATTTGAGGATGATATATTATGATACAAAACTTTTATATTGTATTGAAGGTTTTGTGATATGTTTGACTGTGGATGTGCTATTTTTTTATATACCATTCATGGTTTATGGTGAAAGTATTTACATTTCGTATGCTAGTTTTAATACAAATGTTTATGTTATGTTTAAACGTTTTCATATGGGAATGCATTGGACTTAATATGTGACGGGTGGAGCCCGCTATAGCTCCTCGATGCATCGGTAGGTCTCATAAGACAAACTAGTGTCTTGGCACAAGGCCTTGGCAAAATCTTATTTGTAGTCCTGGCACGAGGCCTTGACTATGTGGTTATGATAGTCTGGCATTATGCACTCCAACATTATGAAAGTGGTTATTGATTTTTCCATGTGATTATTCGATTAGTAGAATATCCATGTGAATAAGTAAATGGCATTATTTCATTTTATTTATCCCATACCATGTTTAAAGTTCATTTTTGAAAGGCTTTTGTTTTAGTTATACATTTCCTTAAATGTTTATTCATATTTATGAAAGTTTCCGCTATATTGTTATCCTTACTGGGAATTTGAGCTCACCCCTTTTCTATGTTTTATTTTTCCCAGGAAGTGAAGAAGTAAATTATGAATGACCTGTAGGGATATTATGAGGGGTTAATAGTGTGGACTATGGAGACAATATGTTGTTGTAGTATTTTTTTTATTTTGATGATGTAATGTAAAACTTATGAATATATCCAGTGTTTCCAAGGCTACTAAACCAATCGGTTTTTCGAGATTTGATCTTTCTTGTGATCATGCCAATGTTATGTAATTAATGCACCGACTCTGGGTAACTGGGGTCGGGGCGTTACATGTTGAGTAAGACATACTTAACTTTTCTTTAAATAATGTATATTAATTGACCAAATCTCAACCAAGGGGATTAAAAAGGATACAATTTATATCAAAATGTGATTTAGGTCTAAAATAACTTATCCATTTATATTATAGCATGTTTTAGGATGATTTCATATTAGTTTATTTACCATTAATTACACAATTTTCCTTTTTACAATAATAAATAAATTTACTAATGTTAATAATAATAATTCCAAAAAATAAAAGAAATTTCTTTACATAAATTGGACCCACTTATACCAAATATGATATATTTTTTAAAATATTCAAAAAAAATATGTTGATTTAATTAATTTAAAATTAATCTAGTTGTACGAGTGGAAAATGTGTTTTATTAGTTAAAAAATTATAAAATATTGAAATGTTTTTACATCTAAACTTATGGTAAATTAAATTCTTATGAAAAAAATTATATAAAATAATAAAAATATAGTAAATTTTTACTTTAAAAACATTCAATAATATAACTTAACCATATAAATTATTTTTATTAAAAAATTTGTTGTTAACTAAAATTTAGTATATTAATACAATTCATCAAAACATAAAACATATAATAAAAATATAAAAAAATATCCAAATTAAATATTCATAACATTATTCCCAATAAGATTTATATTTATTTAAAATTTAGTATAAAAATATCTTAATAACTTTATTTAAAATGGTTGGGCCATGAAACGGCTGAAAACCTTCATTTTTTAAAATAATTATGCTTATAAAAAAATTGAATATTTCATATATCATATCTAGAAAACATATAAATGCTTTGATTTTAAGGAAAATTGATTGAATATATTATAAATACATATTTCCATAAAAAAATATATCAAGAGTGGTTTTATTATTTTATAAACATACTTACTGCATTTAAGTAGTCATTCAGAAAAAAATCAATTATTTAAAAAGGGTTTTATATTTATTTATAACAAATTTATAACCAAATAATTAATCATATAATCATGTGTAAATCTTATTTTAATAATTTAGTTAATATATTTTTACCCACCATTATAATGGTTTGGTTATAATATAACATTATAATATTTAGTTGTTTTCATAAAAATGGTCTTTTGTGAAATAAACTCTATCAGAAGAACATGAAATTGTGTGTAACACTTTCCAAGAATAGTGTTGCATATACTGCAAACTAATCCAATGTTTCATTTAGTTAATAACTTTTTGGGTGTAGTGTACAACACAATACATCAATGAATTTTAAAAAATATTAACTAATTAATAAAAAAACTATCTCATAAAAATCTACCACTTTCAAATGGGTATCATTGTTGAAATTAAATTGGTTTATAAAAAAGATTAATACTAGAAATGATTTTTAATAGAAACAAATAATGGAAAAAATAACAATAAAACTTCATTTTCAAAAGGACCATGAGAAACAGAATTTTTACCCAAATACACTCATAATTAGGTTTCGAGCTATGAGAACATAGGTGGAATGTGGAAACATGGATATGGAAGAGAAATATTTCCATCCAGTTCTATTAGAGGGTTATATAGAACATGGTTAGGGGTATGTTGACATTTAAAAAACCAAAAAAATTATGATGATTTAATGGTGCATTTGATTCATCAAAAATGAAGGTACAAGGATAAAATTTTTGGTTTTAAGGATATATCATTTCCCAAGAGGTGAAGAATTTTTCAAGATAAGAAATACTTTCTTGGTTAATTATAATCTCATAGATTCCCACATCATCTCTTATTCCATGAAATGAAGTTAAATTTTTCATTCCTAAGTAGTTAGAAAATCATGTGATCCATTAATATGATGGTATGTAATTCCATCTATTTTTATCAAAACTAAATAAGCACGAGCTATGAAATATATATAAATGCACTTACGGTGAGATTTTTCATTGATCTATCAAACTTCTTCAAATGTTTAACCTGAAAATTCCATAAATTTATCACCTTAAAAACAGAATGAATGGTGAAAATCCAAAACATTATAAATAGGTTCACTAAATAATTTTAGAATTTATCCCCCCATATATTATATGGTTTCTCTTGCTTTTCACATTCCAATCATGTGAGCACCTTCATCATGTATTCTCTGAAGTCATGGTAACAAACTGAATTAATGTATATCATTTTTTAAATCATGCATATTTTCATATTCCAAATCTTATTACATAAATTCCTTTAGTCCAAAAAAGATACATTCATTATCCATGATTTAATAACCTACTTGAAAAAAATTCATATTTAGTTATCAAGAAACTAGTATCATCTAATTTAATTATTGATATTCAACATATCTTTATCAAAACATAATTATCATTACATAAGAAAAACATTAAGGGTTATATTTACTTTAATCATGTTTTCTCCAAAACATATTATCTTACCTGTAAAACACTTCTTTTGTATTGAGAACTATTAAACATTTCCTTTCCAATCCTTAATGATAAATATATTCTGAAAATACATATATTTATCATTATTCATATAATATGTTAATTATAAAATGTAAACACCTCAATCATCCAAATTTTATATTAAAATAATACTCAAGATCCGTGATCTTACTCTTTCCAAAAGAATGAATCATGTTTTACCTTAATATAACCATGATTCATATGTTTAATGTAAACAATAATTCAAGAATATCTCATACCATTCACATGTAATTTACAATCTCTTTATCATTGTAACCAATACTCGTACCACCTTTGTGATTCTCATTATTATATTCACACTTAAAAAATAAGTTTTCACAATTCCTATACATTCCACATCCGAAATATTCAATGTTTACTATGTTCAATCTATTTTTGTCTATAGAATAACATCAGAATGAAATTTGTGGGAAATAAAAAAAATAGATTAAAAACACCTATGTAAGTTAAATTACATAAAATATTTAAATCAGTGATATCTTAGGTTTAATTATAGGTACTTCATTCATATAACACAAAATATAATATTTTAACCTATACATAGACTTATCATTTGGGAATCCCTAGACATATAGTTGAAAATATTTCTAGGGAGATCAATAATGTTTTTCATCATCAAAAATTCGATTAAAAATTCATTATGATACCAACTATAATGAACCAATCTTGACATACATAGATATTACATTACTTTTACAGAATACTTAATACAAGACCCAAACATATGAAAAAATACGGTTTTAGTTTTTCCATTAGAAACCTAGAACACATTACTTTAATTTGGAGAAATGTCTTCAACATCTCCCAAAATGATCTTCCTATTTGGTTTTCATACCTTAAACCTTTATTTATATCATGGGGAAGAGAAATTTATTGATAATTGGAGAGCTCATATTCTTTGGAATTGTAAACATGAAACATATCAACCAAAACATGATTTTTTTTTTAAAACAACAACCTAACATTTGAAAATCATACCACATATAGTATATGTCAAAAAATTCAGTCATGAAATAAATCTTGTAAGTTCATAAGGCATAAATCAAAATGGAAAATGATCTATGAGAAAATCACATTAGAAAAAAACCGTGAAGTGTGGAAAAAAATAAGGATAGAAATTGTTCTCTATATTATAAAAGGATCATTTCCATGACAACCATAGTTGGAAAATTCCATTACTAAACTTATTTCACTCATCTTTCCATTCTAGTATTACTGAACAGGGTTTACTTTCCATTTGAGCACTGTATTATAGAACAATGTTCATTTCTCGTTCAAGAACTGGATTACTAAACTAAGATCATTACTCATTATTTTTATTTATGTCTCATGAGATATAAATAATTTCACAATTAATTTTAGGAACAGATTCGTCTCACGCATCTCATAATGAAATTATTATTATGCATTATACAACAATTAAATCATGCATCATGACCACCTAAATAAAATGGGTTTCCTAAACATCGTTCCACTATTACATAATCCTTGTAAAACAAATGGATTTAATAATTATAATTACATTATTAATACAATCATATCAAAGGAAGAATAGGGATAGTATACTCAAAAAATCACCCTATTAAATATTTATATCTTAGATGGAAAATAATTTTTTTAGAACACTTGAAAGTAATTTTTGAGGAAAATATCATTTATTCTTAAAAATTATTTTATTTTCACAAAATTCCATGCAATTTTAAAAGAAATTACTTAATTTGATAATTAAAATTAAAATTTCAAGGGAATATTTAGGTAAATAAGGTGTCTTGATAAAATAAATTTTTTTAATTTTGTATAAGTTAAAATAAAAAATTCTTCTGGTACTTTTGTTGAAATGGAAAAAACTACCTCTTATCAAAAATGAAAACAAATTCCTTTCATATCATTTAATAAAAATTCACCAGTGGGTGAAATTGAAATTAATATAATTTTAGAAGGATAAAAATATTATTTTAGAATATATATTTTAAAAATAAGTACACGGATGATAAATATACTCCAGCGTATACTTACACATATACAATCATGGATAATAATGAGATTGAAAAATTATCCCTTACCTTTGGTATGGGTACCTTCAAACATGTATGAATCTCTTGTATACGGGATTAAATGATATCATTTACTTATCCATGAATCAAATTAAATATTATAATATCATCAGTGATCATATTATTATTCGTTTGTTAGTAAAACTAATCCTCACACATAAGTTATTATCTGCATTGTTTTCATTTGTATGTTTTGTTGGATAGGTTATTCTTCTTCATTTTATAATATATTTATATTATTTTATAATTATATTAGTATAATATATATATTATTTATTCATTATTTTCATTTATATAATTTTTTTAATTATGATCATGTATAATGAATCACATCGCATAATGTAGATGATAAGTCATACTTACGCATGAGAAATGATATCATTCTCATAATTGTGGAATGTTATTGAAGTGGATGGTGTTTATAATTGTAAATAATCATTATCATGTTATAATAATCATATATAGTTATTATTTCCATCATTATACCTATAATTGACATGTAGGGGTGAAAAAAATATTACACCACAGTGTGAAGACGGTAAGTTGTACTTATGCATGTGTGGTAATTTCATATTTAGTAGGATGTATAGAAGGTGGAATATGGTTGTCATATAATCATAATAACATCTCAGTATATAGTTGATATTATAGATATTAGTTTATAACGTAAAAAATGGAAGGGGATGTAGAAGAATGAATGATATTGAGTGAGTCAGTAATGGATATTACCTCTTCTCCGATGATCTCCCTCTAGATGTCATCTTAAAGGCAAGAGAGTGGGTATTTTAAGAAGACCAGAACCTATATAATGTGAATAGGTATGTTTAAAATGGAAATGGGTAGGGGATATATGAGCAGGAAGGCTTAATGTGAAGTGAAGAGATGATGGAGGAGCTTCCCTTTTATAATTGAGTTGAGAGGCACCTTTGGAATCTCCAAATATACTAATTTATAATAAACTAAAATCTCTTCAAAAATCCTCAAATATTTCCAATTTTATTATTTCTTATGATATAGGGTTTTAATATCACAATACAATAAATTTTGTACTAGTTTTCCTATCAGTAAATGCCTTATCATTTTAATTAACCCTTTGTTCTTCTATTTTAATTTTAACTAAGGTAACAAATGTTTCAATATTAAAAGAGTGCATTTAAAAAAAAGTGACCATAAATTAATAATTTATAATATTTTAAACAGAATAGTAATTAATTTATATTTTTAAAAATGTTTTATTATTTTTAAAAAATTTAATAAAAAATGATTTTGACAAAATATCAATAGTGTCAATTTTGACACTATTTATTTAATGGATTTTTATAAATATCAAGATATGATGTTTACCAAGGAAAAAATAATCTATTATATTAAATAGGGGTCATGGTCATCTATAAAATTAGTAGGGTATATTAATTATGAAAAAATTATTTTATTGATCTTTAGTCAATTTTGGTAGAGATATACTTGTCCAATATGATTTTTTCAAGTGTCTCGGTTTTATAATGGTTATTATCATTTTGATAACAATTATTTCACTAATTTTACATTAATTAAAAAATTTCATCATCATTAATGTATAATCCTTTAAATAAATAATTAATTTCATAAAGGTCACAAATAGATTACCAAGATAAACAATATAATTTCTTTTAAATGAATATTTATAGTTAAATTTATCTTTTGTATAAACTTATTTGGAAAATAATAATGTTTATGAAATTTGAGTAAGACATATTTAAATTTTCATTAAATAAAATATATTAATTGTCCTAATCTCATCCATGTGGAATCTAAAGGATATCATTTTATCCTAAGGACGATTTAGGTCAAAAATAACTCATCCAATTATATTAGTATGACTGTTAGAGTAGTTTTTTAAAATTAAATTTACCATTAATTACCTTATTTAATTTTTTACCATATTAATAAATATTACTGAAGTTAATATTCATAATTCTGAAAAATAAAAGAAATCTATTTTTATAATTTTTACCCACTAATTAAAAATATGGAATCCATTTTTAAAATTCAAGGTATACAAGTTGCAGTAATTAATTTAAAATTAATCATGTTGTCAGAATTAAAAATAATTTCAAAATTGAAAACATTAAAAAAATTGAAATTATTTACATCTAAATTTATGAAAATTTTTGATAACAATGAACTAGATTATATTAAATGAAAAAATATTTTCTATTTATTATTTAAAACAATTTAATAATATGACTTAACCATATTAATTATTTCAATTAAAATGTCATGTATTTTTACTATTCATCAAAACATGAAACTTATCAAAAAAAATTAAAAATTCCTTCAATGTAAATTTTTATTCCCCACATCCAAATAAGAATATTATTATATTCTTATAGAGTATAAAAATGTGTTAAAAATAATATTTAAAATTATTAGTCCATCAAATGGTTGTAAAACTGGATTTTTTGAAAAAAATACATCTTTTATCCTAAAAAAATTTCTTATATAATGTTTACAAAATATATTGGTTCACTTTTTTGAAATGAAAATTAGATTTAATATAAATTACATATATGGTTAATTAATAAAATCCATCAATAATGATATTTTTAATTTATAAACTTTCTTATTTTCATTTAAATAATTATTCAGAAAAAAATTCTATTTATTTAAAAAGGGTTTGATTTTGAGTTATAATTAATTTATCACTAGTGAATTAATTATATAATAAATAGCAAAACATATATTCCTAATTTAGTTTATATGATTCATACCAGCCATTATAATAGATAGGTTATAAAGAAATATAATAATATATAGTTGTTCACTTCAACTCTATCTTGTGTGAAATGAACTCTATAAAAATAACATTAAATTATGTTTTACATAAGCTAAGAGTAAGGTTTCATATACCGTAAGAAAATCTGAGGTTTTTTTAGATCTATGGTATCGTAGTACGATGTAAAAAAACAAGACATCAACTAATTAAAAAAATCATAAATAACGAAATAAAATAAATAAAATAATCTATCTCATAATAATATAGGATTGATATAATGAAACTTCCATGGGACATTCCTAGTTCCTATTTGAAGTTCCATGACCATGTTATCAGTGTCACATTCAATCCATAAGGTAGTCCATTTATGAAAAATGAAATATTTTATAGAATAAATAATTTACCAAATTTCAACCTCATATGTTTTACCAATTCCTATGTAGAGATAGAAGATACCCTTAATAAATCCACGATGAGTTCTGAAGAAACCTCCACAAATCAATGGGCTTGGAATTCTAGAGGTTGCACCATCAACAATAGCTTTTATCCACATCCCAAAGATAGGTATCCATCTCGCAAACCTGAGGACCATGGGATGATTTGGCGTACCTGAAAATCCCAAAATCCGAAGGATTTCTAGATCATTAATATCATTAAACATAGATGTGATTGTATTTCTAGTAGTAGGATGAAATCCCTATTCAATTCCAAATTACCAACAGGGATGGAGGGAACCTTCACTTCAAACAATATCCTATTTTGGGAAATCAACATGAACTCAATAATATAGGTTGTATCCACCAGTAGATGGTTCTATACTTGTTTGCTCAGTCTAGTGTTGTAGTGTAATGCAATATGTTGAGTAATATCTTTACCCATGTTGATGTCCAAGCCTAAGAACTACCCTACATATTTCAATAGTAATATCACATTTTCACCCTCAACGAAGATATTTTTTATATTATCTTCAACACCAAGATAATGTGGGAAACCAGAGGGAGTTGAATGCCAAAACATCCGCAGTTTTATCTTGTGTTCGTAATTGTTTTTACTTATTTTCGAAATGAAAATGAATTTTGTGGGTTTTATAAATCTGGAAATTAAGGCAGCAAGGCAGGAAGGTATTCTAGTGAAGTATCTAGTCATAATCTTGTAATACTCCTTGATAGAAAACTTCCCATTATAGCGAGGCTTCCACACCATGGTTCTAACATCCATGAAGGTATAATTTTGAAGCTCCATGACAACTTGAAAGGGAATAAATTTATGAGTATTGTGTTGTGTCATAAAATCAGATATACTCATTTTAATCCTTTCAGGATGGACATCAATAATTATCCGTAGAGGTTGATCAAACAAGAATGTGTCCCAATAATTAAGATCTAAATTCATAAAATCCAACCAATTCATATGTATAATATTGTCATTGAATAAGTACTTAATAGATAGAAAAACTATTTATCAAAGGTGATGATGGAACCCATCAATCAGTGCTTGAATGTTCTGTTTAAAAAGTGACAGAAGGTGTCATCCATGATTAGCATTGATGATGTGAATTTTGTAATTAAACCATCATTTAAAACCATCATATAATTGATTAAAATCTCTCTTATTTCAATGGATTGAAAAAAATATTTAGAAGCAATGGGGAAAAATTTACTTTCATGGATGGAGCTAGTCTAGATGGAATTCTAAATTAGGCATTTAAATTCCTTAATGATCCATCTTGTCCTCCTTTAGATAGTGAAAGAATGAATTTTTTTTAGTAATATCATAATTAATGAGACAAAATCACCTATCCGTATAGATTACATTTCCTTTATATTTGGCTTGTCTGATGATAATCCAATTTTTTATTCCTCTATGAAATTGGCTCTCCGCATTCCGCCAAAACAAAGGGACACCAAATTAGTTGAAGGGAAGGGAACCCTTCCTTACTCTGAGTTTATTTTTCATAGCATTCTGTTTTTCAGAGAAATTCCTTCAACAAAATCAATAATGTATTTCCTCTAGCTGATGGATATTTTAGTAACTTCCTCATAGTGATAAAAGAGATATTGAATTCTTGAGATGGGTTTATTTGAAGCATTCAAAAATAGAGAATTATTATATTAATATAAAAAGTGGGAGACAGTGATGATATTACTTCAAGATTTAATTTGTTTAAACAGGGAAACCTATGAAATATCATTGATACAACTATGTAGGTAGTCTTCAACAATCACAAAAAGAATTCTTGGGAGTGGATCACCTTTTCTTACTCATCTAGTGTATGGGAAGTAACCTTTATGGGCCCCTTTTATTAAAACAGGTAGTCGAGAAAATGAAATAATGAAACATATTAATTTCATTAAGCTAATTGAAAACCCATATCTAACCTAAAAATTGAGCAGAAAATTAGATTTTATGGTTTCAAAAGCATTGGAAATATCAATCTTGAGGGATAATTTCCCATCCTTCACATTTCTCTTCATGATGTTAACACACACTTAGGATGTAAATAAACAATTGTGAATGCATCTTCTTGGGAACATCAATATTGGTTTGGGGTTATGAGTTATTTAATGATTCCACCAATCCAATTCATAATAATCTTTCTAATGACTTTCGGAAATCTGTTCCCAGGGGCCACCTTCCTGATGTCCTTAATTTTAACAACATTATCCTTCTTGGGAATCATGGTAATAAAATTTGAATTGATACCATAGGTAAGAAAACAACATTCATAAAAAACCCTCACAATGAAAAGAAAATATTTTGGGTGGATGTCCCAATAAAACATGAATAACTTATTGGTGAAACCATCAGGTCCATCAACACTTTCCATTTTAAGAGGAAAATGAATTTTATTTATTTCATCCATTTTAGGTATTCTGGAAAGATCGTGATGTTTCCACTCATCAATTATAGGGGATTTATTTGTAATCAATTTGGAGTTCATTCCAACCCATAATCTGAGAATATGATACTATAAAAATAAACCACTACTAAAGAATAATCATTTCTAGTAATGTTTAATTTTCTATTTATACAAATAGAATGATTCCCTGCCTTGACCCATTTATCCCAATGAATAATGTGAAATTATTTTGTGTTATTTTAAATTTATTCCATCTATTTCACATTCTGGAGACCCCTATCTAGCCTTTCATTTATCTTCATATGATCATCAAGATTTGGGAGAGCTTTCACATCATATCTAGAAAGAATATTTGGGTTTTTATCATTATTTTTTATATTGGTTAGATTTTTTTCAGCATTATGGACACCAATAACTATATTTCAAAATTTATTTTTACTCCACTAATTTAGGATTATTTTAGTATATTTCTAATTCTCAACATGAAACAAGAGTGGGATAACATTTTTTAAAACCATTCATGCCTTCAAGATAGTTTTTCTGCATCTAGGAATAACAACTCAACCATTATTGAAATGAAAAGGAAGAGGTGAAAACCTTTAAACACTGGATAATTCCACAATAATGAGATTATGATCAGAGTGGTGATTTGGGGGAGTGTGACAAGAGATTCTAGTTAAGAAACATCTATCATCTATTTAAAGAAAACAATTTTCGAGTTTTCTAGTCTGCATCCCATCACTGGTGAATCTACTCCAAGTGAAGTCAACAAAAGTGATTGGGACCACAGTCATGTTGCATTTATAAATGGTATATGAAAATTAACTCACTACTAATATACTGAAGTTGGATCCAGTATTTTCCATAGGTTATGGAAAATGATGAATTCACCCATCACCACCTACTTTGACACAATGTTACTAGAGATTTCATCATGCTCCCTCGAAATATAACTTCTCCAAGTGTATGATGTTTAAGCATAAAAAAAGTATACTTGAATAGTATTACTATAGGTAATAAAGGTAATAGTAAGGCTATTTTTTTATAGTTACATGTGACAATTTGGATACATTCATGCATGATCATCCAATGGTAATCCATACCATTATTCTGTAGGTTCTGAGAGACAATGTGATATCCCATAGAGGAGCACTTAAAAGCACCCCATTTTTTAAAATGCATCTTGGGTTCTGCTATCCCAAGAAACAGTAGTTTATTGTCCAAAATTAATTTGAAATAGGTTTTTCCATTAATGGATTCACAAAAACATTTTAATTCTAATAAAAAATCTTTATTTTTTGAGATCCCTATACCCAGTCATAGGGCTTTCATTTTGTTCCATCATAGAATGATCTTTTTCCTTTTTCTATCTTCCATTATATATTTCCCTCATGGGAGTAGAACTTGATATTGAGCCCCTCCATGTTCCCAACTACCCCAATATTTCCTTTTTCCTGCTCTTGTTGTATTTGATCATCACACCCATAACTTCAAGATTGGACACCTAGTGTTGTTAACATATTCTTGGATAAAAGGGTTTATGTTGTTTCACTGTGGAAGTATGTATTCTAGCAACAATTGAACAAGGAGCCTAATAAAATGTTGTGACATACGTGAGTTTTAGACTAACTTTTAGAATATGTAATCATATCTAAGTAGTTCTACTTTTCTCTAAAAAAATTGGTACATTGATTCCATCACGGACCATCCCCTTTGAAGGATCCTCCATTGGAAGAGGAATACTATTTTAACTATCATTTTCATGTTCAGAAATCATAGTCATGTCTAACAACATAAGTGAGTGTGTTCCTTAAAAGTTGTTGGGGGACCCGTCAAAATTACTGGGATTAGTTGGTTTGAAATATAGGCTATCTCCATCATGATCCATCAGGGTAGTTTCTATTTCACCAACAACATTGCACGTCTGATATCTAAAATGATGTCATGAATCCGATATGGGGGGGTCACCACACGCACTCCCTAAAACTCTTTATGAGGATCATCCAGAAGGGATATGGGTTTCCTAGTGACTTATTATTTCCCCTCCATACAATTATATATCATCATATCCACACCATAGGGACTAGATGTTAGAGGATTGGTATGTTCAGGTATGGCATCACTATCAACATTTTCATAATTTTGAACCACATGAACTTCAATTAAACCCTTACGATGATCATCCATATGGAATTTTTGTTTCCCAAATGGTTCCTATTTCAACTCCACATGATTGAATTTCATAATATCTGTACTGGTGGGACAAGAAATTGGATCATTGGTAGGTTCTGGGTGTCGGATATGACCCTTTCCCTTCCTCTTACATAAATTAGTGGCTTCAAACACCTTTATATTGAAAAATGAGCATTCCATATCCCTATTTATATCAGGTAAATGATTTCCAATGAACATAGACTTGAAACATAACTCTATTTTAGTTTCATATTTAATCAGTATGTTGATAATTTCATCTCTTGTGGTTAGAACCACTTTCTCCTCAAGAGTGTGTGACATGTCAACTTCGACCAAGACTCGCACATGATTCACATACCTTGGGTTATCCATTTATTGGTCCATAATAATTAGTTCCCCTAGGGAATATGAAATTGATCATAGAATATGTGGGTGATAATAAATCCAATCAATCTTATGATACAAATCAATACTTGTGCATGAGTATTCCTTACTGTATCTGGCTCAATGTTTCATTCGCATTCCTGAATTCTTAAGATGCCAATCCATAAAGAAATAGAACAACATCTTCATGATTTTTTCTTCTGACCATCATATGGGAAAATGGAGTGGTGTTAACTTCTCCACATTGAAATAATATTATAGTCTTCAAATCCATATAGTTTAGAGATCCATCATGTGTGGACACTGAACTTCCAGATTTTCTCAGCCTTCTAAATAAGTAATATATAAATAATATAGTACATGAACAGGTTAAAAATTTCCTCAAATACCTCTTTATTTTAGATACATGTGCTATACTACCATTTTTAATAACCCTCCTAAGAGGGGGATGATAAAATTTCAAAAAATTGGTATTGTTGGATGATTTTACTATATTTGAAAAGTTATTCTTCCAAAATTCATTGCTTTCCCAATATTGGTATGATTTTTTCAGATTATATAAATTGGGATGAAACAGCAATGCATGTACATCATGATCTATAAGAGATTTGTTCTTCAATATTTCAATTGGAAACATCTTGTTGTATCCCACTAGGGTTCCAACATCGTGGTGATCACCATTCATCTTTTATCTTCAATCACATCATTATGAAATTTAAAAATTCTTATGCTTCTATTTGTATTACTAGGTATTATGTTTTAGTATATATATGTTTATTTATCCAAAATAATGTTTTTATGAATAAAAAAATAAGATTATAGTATACCACTAATTCACTCCCCCTCGGTTGTCATAAAGATTATGACTAGTCCTTTCGATTAGTATCTGAGGGAGGTACCTTTATTGGTTATACAGTGATTGATATTTTATGAAGAATAATTCCTTAATATATGTTTATGACCATTATAATAGTATACAGTTGACATTTTTTATGGGAAAACTAATCACATTAAGAAAGATATATTAATACCCTATATATTATCATATGGATATATATTTTTGCAAGACGTTGTAGATGAATTAACTCCTCAAAATAAGGTTTCTCCCAAAATTGATGAAAAAAGAGGAATTTTAGGAATGATGGATGAGTAAAAATTCAATTCATTCCTCTCTGTTAGAAATTTAATTCCATAGTTAGCTAAAGGATAATAGGCTACTACTAATTTATTAATTTAGAAACTAAAATATGAATATTTGAAAATGGCAGTTAATGAATCAATATATGAGTTATTTAAAAGTTTTAATAATATTAAAATTACATTAATAATCCTTGAAGATAATATTGAAGACTCGATAGCTGTTGAAATGTTATTTATAATTCTTCATAAGAAAATTTATACTAATGTTTCAACATTGGAATTTAGAGAGCTTGGAATAATCACTATAGACTAATTTTAAAGTATTATCACTACATATTCTATGATAAAATGAATTTTTCGTAAATAAAGGGAAACTAGGATCATGAAATATCCTTTAAAGAAACTCATAATGAAAATAATAATAAATTTATTATTGAGAATGTAGTTGATAACTCTTATTAAGAAGATTAATTGAGTAATAAGTTCATTTAATTTACACCGTTTTTTTAGATATATGAAAAGAGGAACATATTAGTATAAATAAAATTTAGCACTAATTCTCTTTAACTATATATTTGTTCGACATTTTTCAAGAAATTTTACATGACGGAATGATGATAGAGAAGATGGATGAAAAATGTTACCATAAAATAAAAAATTAGGAAAATAAAATTCTTATAAAATAGGAATTTGTTATAAGTAATTTAGATATAAATAGATAAATATGTATTCATATGGGATGAAGATTATGATATAAAATAAAGGAAGTTAGCAATTTTTATGGTGAAAGTACTGATAATTTTTTTATTATAAAGGTGAATGACTATATTTTTACACATGAAAAAAGAAAAAAGTTTGATTAAGAATAATAAGTGGAGAAAACTCATATATATTTCATTATAACAATTTAATTGAATGAATTTATATCAACAAATGAAATAAGGGATAAAGATAAAAATAAGTTAATTAATTATAATAAAATAGTTAGAAAACATAAAACAAAGCATGAGGAAAAAATGAATAATTTTAACATAGATTTACAACCACAACAAGTTAACTAATAAAGAGGTAAAACATAACATCAATATTGAGGAAAACTTGAGGGATAAAGAGAGTGTATTTTATCTTGTTCAACATGAAATAGTTTAATAATGAATGTATAACTTCTAAATATTCAAATATGGAACAAGTTAAATGATCTAATGATAATAAATATTAGAAATATCGGTAAAGATCATCCTAAATGTTTTATAACAAATATCAAATTGTTAAGAAATAGTTTTAAGGGAATAATTAATATAATAGGTATGTGTATATAGCTAAAACAAGTAGATTCTGAAACTATGAAATTTTTTATAATCAAAATTGAAGTAAAAATATTCTAAAAATTGAGTTTCTTATAAAGTTATAAAATATTATAATATGCATAGGAATATATTTTGTAATTTTATAAATTTTGGTCTAT
Source organism: Viscum album (assembly GCA_963277665.1). Lineage (NCBI taxonomy): Eukaryota > Viridiplantae > Streptophyta > Magnoliopsida > Santalales > Viscaceae > Viscum > Viscum album. The sequence goes on from OY728162.1 coordinate 1,226,052,668, forward strand.
AAAAATGATCAACGATTGATTGTTAAAATGATATATAAATACAGATACATTTTTGAACATGGAATTCAACTTATAATGAAAAATATTTATTATATGAATATTTCTGGTGTATTGGATTATCTTAGAATACGTTAAAACATTATAGCTTCATTAATCAGTACTATAATTTATATAGAAGGTATTAGAGATACAGTTTCAGGGGGATTCATACCAATTAAAGAATAAAGGCCCAAATACAATCAGAAAACACCAACATAAATATTGAAAATATATTCAAACCTCTTGAAAACATTTGTAACAGGTATGATCACCATATAAATATTGAAAACATTTTTCATGTTATTCTACACGGTAAACGATTTTTGGATGAAATTTTCTAAAATAATCAAGAAAAGGAAAAAATAAAAATAGATGGATCTTGTAATGAAAATTACAATCAAGTCTATAAAATTAGAATGACCTAGAATCTTATATAGTAGGTGTTACTTAAACATGCCCACATATTTAATGCTATTGAAAAATATTAAAGAATATAAATAAGGAATAGTGGATTTTGGAAATGTTTAATCTCTCATAATTAAAGGCATTGGATATGTTGTTACTAGAAATGAGAAATTGAGATCTAGAAGTGCCTTATTTATTATGAAGTAAAATAAAATCTTTTGAGTGTTTCGTTGTTTTTTTTGATAAAGTAAAAGTGGTCTTCTTAAAAAATAGATGGTTTTATTGAGGAATGGAATAGATCTAATTTAACCATATCTATTTTTATAAAATTCTTGGTAAATATATGAGAGCATATTCTAAGACGGTGTGTTATTCCGAGTCCCATAGATCGAAGAATGATCCACTGAAAAATGTTACATTTTAAATAGAACTCACTAGTAGTTTTCCTCAAAAATTGGAATAACTTTGAAATAGGTGCCCGAATAAAAAAATTAAGGGCACTATTATGTTCAAAGTAGTTGGTTTACCCTAGGTGTAACATAATTGTAGTTGACATGGGTCTCTATTGAGATAACCAAAAAATGGAATAAGTGTAAATAAATTAATTAATTAAGATTATTTTATTTTTCATGTCCCTATAACTCATAAAATTTAACTCAAATTGATAATCATGGACCACTACTGAGCTACTAGGGTAATTATTTTCTTAGGAGGAGCCTAACATCCGCAGGCATGGGCTAGCTATGAATGTTTGTTTTTGGGGTGTAACCATAAATAAAATAGTTTAAATAAATATTATTATTTTTTTGAATCCTCATAAATCCCAAATGGTAACTGGAATTAAAAATATAAAACCACCTTTGAGTTTCTAATGAGATGTTCTATTTTAGAAGGACATAACCTCAATCGTTAAAGGTTGAGAGTAAAAGTTAAATTTTTAACATTTTAAATGATAATAAAATAAAATAAAATATGTTTATTTTATTTTCTTTTAATGTTTCAATGAATGGAGATGCTACAATGTAACGATGAAAAAACTCATTCTCCTTCCATAAATGAAGTAGTTTGGTGATAACATTTCAATGTTAAACAGTAATGATGAATCATGTGTTCTCCATTTATCAAGGACAGGGTCCAGTGTTAGAATTCATAACATCAGAGAATTCTTCTATAACTCTTGAGTTTTCTTTATTTAAAGGTTGACGATGCTCTCTCTCCAAATCCGACGGATTTGAGGTCATGGTTCGATCAAGCGGTGATGAATCGACGAACACCGGCAGAACAAGAATCAACATGGCGATGTGACATCAATCTACATCTATAAGATATCTAACATGAGGGTGGGGTTATTATTTCTGAAATTAATTCCTGTTAATTCTTTCTAAAACAACACACATGGATCAACCTACTAATAAGTTGATCAGCGGGTCATTTTTTATTGTGGGATGGAATTTTTTATCCTGGGCATGAAGGGATAGGAATGCAGTGTTAATCTTTCTACTTTTATTTTAATTTGGAGGAATCAGGCCGAAAAAAACAAGGTTCGGATCCCACCGTATTGGGTGTTCTAGTGTTCATCAAGACCAAACCAACAAGTTGATGGTGAGATGACTCTGAGGCCTTTGGATGTACTTGTTTGACACAAGGATCATAAATATTCTTAGAGATATGAAAATAGACCACTAGAGAGAACTTGGTGGCCCCTAGAAGAGCATGAATCCGTGCCGTGGTAGTGTGGTGGCCTGTAGCAGTGGTCTTGGACTGTGTAAAGGTCCTCCGATAATGGATTGAAGTGGTGGAACATGTGAATGTGGGGATCAATGCCGCATTGAGCAGCTATAGGCCACTGTCCAGCTGAACCATTGCGGTGGCCCGCAGGTGGGATGCAGCCCCCACTACCTCCAAAGCGAACAGGACCTGCCCTCCCCATGGGTCGGCATGCCCCAGTAGGTCAGAACTAGTCTAACCAGTTCGGGCCAACCCAGTAGACTGGGTCAGCTCTGGGTTCGGTTAGACTCAGGTCCGATCAAACCAATCCCATACCCCACTGACCCCATTTCAGTAAAACCGTCATAACATGTATACTGTACGTCTGATCAATAATCTATTTATGGATTTGTGACCCTTGTGATGAGACAGTCCTTTTTGAATACTATAAGTTAGTTTCAATGGAGGTTGACTTATGACCAAAGGATTAAGGAGTAGATTCTCTAGGAATCAATAACACTACTAGAAACTTTCTAGTGTCTTGGTAGCTGAGAAATATTCAAGAGAACCTCGGTGGCCTGATATATGAGTAGTATCCATGCAGACCTCAGTGGCCCGATAGACGATGAGGCGCCTAGTGAGCCTAAGTGTCCCGGTAGATGAGTCGTAGCCAAGAAGACCTCAGTGGACTGAGAGACGAGCAGTAGCTGAGCGGACATATGTAACCCCGTAGACGAGCAGTAACCGAGAGTACCTCTATGGCCCGGCAGACGATGAGTAGCCGAGTGGACCTTAGTGGATAGACAGATGACCATTAGCTGAGTAGACCTTAGTGGCCCCAATGATGAGCAATATGCAAGAAGACCTTAGTGGCACAACAGATGAATAGACCTCATTGGCTAATCAGGAATGAATCCCTTGGTAGTACAGATGATTAAACATTATGATTGAAGCAGTTTACATTGGGTATTCCTCAGTGTGTCCTCATCAATTGGATACCAAGGAAGTGGGACCTCTTAGTGAGTGTCTATGATTACATGGTGGCTCCGGAGCACGTTCTCCTTGGACGAACGTGGCTTGAGTAAAATCCCATGACAAAGGATTGGTTGTGACATAAATACTTCTTATCTCAGTGATACCAGACATCTTAGGGAAAATTTTTGATGTATCAATACTAGTTGTTCTTTCGGATTATTTTGTTATACATGCTCTACATGGTTACAATCAGATAGCTCAAGTAGTGGGACCTCTTGGAATCATGTGTGCTACGTGAAGAACCATATTTATGGAATTGGATGAGATGCTATGTCTAGCAATCCTATATGAGTATATTTGAGTATTCTTATTATATGTATTAATGAAATATACCTATGTTGATATGGATATACCTTCTTAGTGTAGATTCCATTGTTGGATTTTACTTTTTGGTTTTCAAGGTCCCCTGCTAAGTATTATTTTACTCAGCACTGTACAGGATTTGTGTGCACATGTTCTGCCTTGTGTAGTTGACCGACTCTTTGGTGTAGTCATAGGAAGAGCAAGACTAGGGCCAAGACCAAATAGTTCCTTGTGAGAACAGATTAGATGAGGAGTTTTTGGTAGCTTCCACACCAGCTTCATTACAATTTTTTAGCGGTCAGAGAATGCAATTGTCTTTCTTTTAGTGGTCTTGTGTTGTGCCTAGTTTTACATTACTACCTTACTTTCTATCATACATTATTGTTGGTCTGTAGTTATTTTCATGAATTTTCATTACAATGTTTTTTCACACATGATACCTTTTTCATTATGTAGGGTCCATGTGTATAGTTTCTATTGAAAATTCCACCCATTTTTGGCACATGCCTGCTCGGTACTAGTGGCCAGACTCTAGCCTATCGGAGGCGGGATTGAGGTAGTAACATCATGGGCCCCAGGGGATGGGTTATGACAGAGTGGTATCATAGGGGGTCAGTTCAACCTAAAGAACCCAAAGACATTGAATTTAGTTTGGGGAAATAGTTTCAAGGGTTTTGAATTCATATTTTTGGAAAGGGAATCCAGTGTTGGTGTGGTGGTCGACGTATCCACACACCAGGACCCTGAATTGTGATTTTCGACTCGGTACCTGAAAACACTAGTAGAAGGGAAAAATAATAGAACATGTTTCATATTTGAATGGGTATAGTTTTCCATATCCTTCTTAATTCATCTCAGCAGGTATACTCCACTGATCGGGGTACATCTTGTATTGATTCAAGGTGATTCCACATCAACAACCAGTTAGGATTCCACCACGTGATCACGAGGATGATCATTTGGCTGAAAATATGGGTACATGGGTCCATACCAAAGAAAAAACCATCGGTTGGTTTACTAGATATACCATCACCTGTGGTGTATCACACAGTACTCATAGTACCAGTGGGTGAAATGTGCGGGCTGAGAACACTTCATGAGTTTCAGTGATAGAGACACCTCAAGTTTTGAGGTGAGCCTAATTCAATGGTGTATAAGGATTGTATTGTAGTTTTGATCTAGTTTTACATCTATTTAGGGAACCATTAGATCACAAGGTGGTCTTGGAATTGATATTTCAATGTGGCTTAGTAGGGCGATGATAGGGTTCAGATTACCCGATCTATCAATGAGGTGACCTTTCCATGGACAGATCTTGAGACCCTTTCTTATAGAAGGAGATATCTCAATAAAAGATAATAGTTACGTATTCCCAAGAGCTTCAGCAGCTTTGTTAGGACAACATGTTTGTAGCTGGGTATTCATTGAGATGTACCAACCCTTCATGTTACTTTTTGAAAACAATATGACCAGTGCTTTCGAGTTCGGACCTCCATGCGAGATGTGTTTAGGGACATACAGGACATCAATATTCTTCTTAGAATTCCTACTTATGTTATGTTTTTAGAGAGAACCATTTTGATTGAATGTCTTTTGCCTGAGCAGATACAGCAAGTGGGTGTTAGCAGTGGGAACACAGGAATCTGATGTCATTCTCAAAGACTTGGATGTGTGAGAAATTCTGAGAAGAGGTCCCACGATTGGGAATCCACATCTAAAGTCTCATAAGGTGAGTACGGTAAGCCTAAAAAGAGTTAATACCTTTCAAAATGATAAATGGGGACATCACACTAGACACTATCCATCTTTTCATGCTAAAAGTGATACAGTGGATGGGCCACCAAGGTAGAGACGGTGATGGTATTAGATTAATCTGTAGGACGGTAGATGTGGCGGAGGATCTAGGAGATTAGCTAGAGGTGGTATACATTTCGACATGTTACAACCACCACCCAAATGTGGACCGCATTGGGCTCAGGGAGCTAGAGGACATGGGAAGGGGTAGTTTCATGCCGTCAAGAAATATGACACCATCTCTCTAGGAATGATTCGAGGTATGGGCTGTATCTATTCATAAATATAATATTAATAGAAATAGGTTATAATCATTCATCCATGTCACGAATCATTTCCATGACCTAGAGTTTTGGTGAAACCATTTACTTGTCCCATACATATGATGATACCAATGGGAGGAGACTCTATAATCAAACTTACGCCGATGACATGTTCTTTCCCTTGAGGTGAGAGTTTCGTTTGGAACCACATGGTGGCATCATCGAGGCATTACAACTTTTGATTGGGTATAGACTGGTTATCCATATTTAATGCTTAAATTTAATATATTAGGAAAAAGGATGTGGTATGTCTGCAGCTTTAGAATGGGGTTTTCCTTGGTCGGTGAAAATGGAATCCCTTGAAGCACGTGATAAAACTCCTTAATAGAAGGGTATTGTCGATCTGTCCTATGTCATCCATCCTCCCCCATGTGGAAGTGAATGTTTTTAGTTTTTAGTTCCCAAAAATAGTGGTAGAGTACGTGGAAATTATCCTAGAACACATTTCCAGGATTATATCCCCATAGGGAGATGGAATTATTCATCATTCTACACCCAATGATAGCACCGATATTATTGTCAATATATCAGATGGTTTTCACAGTGCGTCATGTGCTGAGGGTATAGGTGAGGGACTTGAAGAGTATGATCTTAGTAAGAACCATTGTCTGATGATATTTTTGGATTACCGTCCCATTAACCATGTGGTCCTGGAGAACATGCACCCACTACCAAAGAGTCAATGAATTCTTCAATCAGTTGAAGGTGGGAGCCTTTTGTGTCGATATAAATGTGCTCGTAATCTTTTCAGTAATTGAGACGTAGTTTGATGAGTTCCTTGATCTTGGGTTGGAAGCGGTAGTTTTCGTATTGATGATGTAGAGACACTACCTCCATGGGAGAACAATTTACCATATACTATAACCACATGAGTCTCAAGTATATCTTCTATTTAAAAGGATTTGATCTTGAGACAAAGACGATGGATGGAGTTCCACTAGGACTGTGCCATTGAAGTAGTCAATACTCTAGGTGAGGGGAACATGGTAGAGAATTCTCTCAGTCGGAGATCTAGTTCGTAGTGGATGAATGAGTTAATGGAGTAGTTGAACTCATTCCAGTTATCCTTCACTGATGGACATTCAAAATGTGGGGAGAATGTTATTTTTTCAGAGGATGTGTAGTTATAGTTTTGATGCCTAGAGTAGTGAGATGCATTATAGTGTGTGTGTGGCTGTTAAGGTGAACACCAAGGATAAAAAATTGGATGAGGCTAGTCTTAACTGTTGAGATATAAAGCTAAATGCTTGTATGAATCAGTGTTGTGGGTTGTTCATTATCTTTCTATGAGTACCGAGAAGGATGTTGGAAAAGATATAGATGTAATTCATGATAGGTTTAACAGGTACATCGAGGAGACACAATACCATCTGGGTGATTTTTTACTGACTCTCCGAGTTAACCCACATGATAACTACCATGAAGTAGAGTTTAGAATATGGATCAGGATGCCTCTACGTGATGTGGATTTGACTAGGGAGAGTTGGATGTTGACAATGGGGACAATTTTTGTGAGATTATAGTGGGGATCGAGGATGGATATGAGAAGAATTTCTATGGGTGATCGATTCTTGTAGTGTGTGTTTAGTGGTAGCATAAGAATCTCTATGAAAGCACTTGGGAGTAGGAGTCTTCAGTTTTTTCTCGTACCCTCATTTGTTTGGGAATCCCTTGGTTTGGATTTCAGGGACATAAAGCTTTATGGTGGGTGTAATGTAATGGATCATATTTTCCCATTATATTTTTATAATATTCATTGGAAAATTAGGAGACCAGGTGCTAAGATGGCGTGCGATTCCGAGGCCCAACTTACCTGGAAAGATCATTCAAAAAAAATTAGTTTTAAATAGCGTTCTCAAGTAGTTTTCCTGAAAATTTGGAATAACTCTTATACAGGTGTTTGAATTAGAAATATGAGGGTACCTTAGCATTCAAAATAGATGTTGAACCATAATCACATTTTTTTTTAGTTTGTGCTGGTCTCCACTGAGAAATCCCAATAACATAATAGTTGTAAATTAAATAATAAAATTTGATTATTTGATTTTTCAAGTACATATAACTCATAAACGGTAACTCAGATTGAAAATATAATACCACCATTGATCTCATGGGGGAATACTTTCTTTATATGGATCCTAATATCGGTCCTTGCAGGTTGGCTGTGAATGTCAGTTTTTGGGACATAACCATAAATAAAATAATTTTTTTTAAAAAATTATTTTATTTTAATATCTATAAAACTAAAAAATGGTTACTCGGATTAAAAAATTGAGACCACTGTTGAGTATATAATGAGATGTTCTCATGAAGAAGGACTCAACCTCGACCGATGCCGGTGAAGGATAAAATTTAATTTTAGGACTTATTAAAATAGATTACAATAAACTAAAAAAATATTATTTTATTTCCATTAAATGTTTCACAGCATGGATACACTGTGATGTAGATATGGATAAACATGTTCTCCTTTAATAAATAAAGTAATGTGGTGAAACTGTTTCAATGAGAAATAGTAATGTCGAAATGTTTTTCCTCCATTAATAAGGGACATGTTTCAGCGTTAGAATTAATAACACTGGAGATTTTCTCAGGAACACCAGAGATTCCCTAATGCATGGGGTAAAAGACTCTTTCACTAGTGATGAAAAACTGGAGGTCGGGGTTTGATTATGTGGTGATGAATCACTTAACACTAGTAGAATAAGGATCGACATGGTGACGCGACTTGAATTTATGTCCGCAAGTGATCATACTCAATATAGGGGTTAATCATTGTGAAATTGTTTCCCATTCTATTTTTTTCGAAAATAACTAATGAGGATTGAGCCAATAAAAAGTTTATATATGACTCGTTTTTCCATGTGGGGTGAAATATTTTATCATGGGATCGAAGGGATTGGAACTTATTGTTAATCTTTCCCCTTTTATTCTAACATAGACGAATCGGTCACACATAAACAAGGCATGGATCCCTCCATTGAGGGTATTATTTTGATATTCTTAATTAACCCTTTAGTTTGATGGTGTGATAAATTTGAGGTCTTAGTAGGGATGAAATCGTTCTGAGGATCCAAAATACACTTGAAAGCCAGAAAACAGACCACCAGAGCAGACCCGATAACCCGTAGAAGACAGTAATGGCGTGCCGGGAATGACAGATGTCTGCATGAAGCTGTGTGCACCAATGGTGTGCCACAGAATTGAGGTGGCCCATGGAAGTAGCCACAATTGGTGGAACATGCACCCATCAATGGCCTATAATAGCGGTGTATGCAGATACAATGAGCCACACCGTGTCACATGGCTAGAGGTCGCAGTCTCGTTGGATTGTGGCGGTGGCCCGCTATGCCCGCCATGTCCTAGGGGAACTGGGCCAGACCACCCCATTTTCCAGGCTACCCTAGCATGGTTTATCACCCAAGCGATCTGAGCCTCCCTAGTGTGCAGGACCCGTGGCCATCTCGCCAGGTCTAGGCCTAGTGGACTAGGTCGGATCGACCCCATTTTAGTAAAACACTCATAACTTACAAACCATATGTATGATCAATGAGCCGTTTGCAGTATTATTACCCTCAGAAAGAGTCTTCTCCTTTGAAATACTCATAGTGAGTTTAGATAGAGTTGTATGTACTAATAAAGGATTAAAAACTATATTATATCAGAATTAAGTGCACAACGAGAAGTAATTCAGTGCCTTGGAAGACATGCACTAGTAGAGCAGACCATAGTGGCCATGAAGATAAGAAGTAGCCGAGAAGACCTTTGTGGACTGGTAGACGAGTAGTACCTGAGTGGACCTTAGTGGAATGGAAGAAAAATAGTATTTGAGCGGACCTATGTGGCCCACAAGATGAACAATAGCAAAACGGATCTTAGGGGCCCAACAAACGATCAGTAGCCGAGAAGACCTTAATACCCCTAAAGATGAGTAGTAGCTGAGTGGGCTAGGGTGGACCTGTAGTCGAGCAGTAGCCACACTCTCCTAAGTGGCCTAGTAGAAGAGCAGTAGCCGAGTGGACCATAGTTGCCCTGCAGATGAGAAGACCTCAATGACTCCCCATGGATAAGTCCCTTGGTAGTACAAGATGAATCAGCATTATGACTGAAGTAGAGTATATTAGGTAGTTCTCAGTGTGTCCACTTTGGGTGGGGCCTAATGAAGTGGGACCACTTAGTGAAGGACTCTGATGACATGGTTTCTCAAGGTGATTACCCTACCAGGACAATATTTCCATTTGGAAAATCCCATGACCAAGGATTGGATGTTACATAGATATTTATTATCCAATAAGAGCGGATGTCTTAGAGAAACATCATGATGTATTGAGACCAATTGTTCTATTATATATTTTTTGTAGACATTCTCTAGGTGGTTACTATCAGATAGCTCTAGGAGTGGGAACTCTTGGAATAAAGCATTCTACACATGGAACCATATGAAAGGGAGTGGAACAACCGTTGCATCTTGGAATCCTCTATGATTATACATGAATATTATGGTTATATGCATTAATGTAATATACATGTGTTGAGATGAATTTACCTTCTTAGTGGTGTTTACATTGAGGTATTTATCTTGGTGGCTTTCAGAGTCCCCCACTGTGTAACATTTTACGCACCCCTACACATGTTTTGACTGCACATGTCATGTCTTGTATAGTTGACCAAAACTTTGGTGGAGTCCTAGGTGGTGCAGGACGGGGAGAAGGATTAGAAAGTGCCTTATGTGATCAGATGATATGAGGTGTTTCTGGAAGCTTCTACAGCAACTTAAGTTCCTTTAATTATAAGTCAGGCCATGTTGTTGTCTTTATTTTAGTGGGAATGTATTCTAGACAGGTCATACTTTACAACATTACTTTAGTTCATACTTTGTTTTTGGGATATAGTGGTATGCATACATTTTCAATACTTAGTATTTTCCCTCATCACCAATGTGGCTTTCAGTTGGGTGTGTGTATACTGGGTCTTAGGAAAATTACTCCCATTTGTGGGATATGCCTACTTGGTGCTAGTCACCAACCCCTGGCCTATCAATGTTGGCTTAGTATAGTCATGACACGAGTCCCAGGGGACAGGCCGGGACATGGAATTTTATGAAAATGGGGTGTTTTAGAATGAGGATATTAGATCAAGGATAACCATTTCTAGATTAAAGATTCACAGAATTCATCTTATCTTAATATGAAGGAAAAAAATATATTATGGTATATATGTCTTGTATATATATTCCAAAGAAACATGAACAATCTAACACATAGAGGATGTTTTTTTGGGTTTCTATAATATGATAAGAATCAAATATTGGTATTGTTCCATATTTTAGATAGGGGAAATTTTAAATTCTTCACATGAAAAGGTTGAGATACATACATCACATCCCTTTGAGATTATTCATTTAAAAAAATGCAGGACCATGGGAAAGATATAATAAATGGTTATAAGTATTTTATTTTATTTTATGGACGATTTCACTCATATTTCAAATATAATGTTTCTAAAAATTAAATAATTGACTCTAATGATATTAAAAAGTCACCAGAGAAGTTATAAAAATGAAATGCAGTTACAATATGATGATGATTTAGCAAATAATGGTCTTAAATACAGAAATGGTATGTTTTGAGGTTATATACAGAAACATGGTATTAATTATGTGGTTAGTACACCATACACACCACAATAATATTTTGTGTATTATATAAATAATATAATCCTAGTTGTTATGGATTTAACTGTTCCTTATTTAATATGTTACTTCTTGGTTATTTCAGAGAAAAGATATCGCTACAATAGTCCATATTTAGAATATTTTATTCTATAAAAAAATTCATAAATGTTACTTTATGATTTGTATTAAAATAATTCTCCATGTTTAATTTACGTAAGGGTATTTATAATCCCCTTTATTATCAAAAAAGGTGAATATATTGGGATGTTTGATTAAAGAGTAGTGTATTATATATTACTTGGATACTCTATAAATGGTGGAAGATATAGATACTCTAAAAAGAAAACATGAAGAATTGTTGATTCTAATAATTTTATAGTTCTGGAAAATTTTGATAAAAAGTTCTTCTTATCGACTACATGTATAAGAGGAATTGAATATGAAATAGATTATATTAAATAACATGATAATGATTCTAAACAAATTGATGATATTGAATCTATAGAAAATTATGTTATCGATTCATCTAGTTCAAGTGGTGTGGGAAATTTCATTAATCTTTTTGAAGGATAAGGAACAAACTGAAGATCATAATTATCATTGAAGATCACCTTCAATAGGTTTAAAATAGAAGAACACTGAGAAAACACCATACCTCAATTTTCATATATTGATCCAAAAGATGTTGAAGAAGTAAATAATAATAAATAATGGGTTGATTATATGATATAATAATTGGTCAGATATAGAATAATGACTCTTGGGAGATGGTACCAAATCGTACAAATAATAATTTTAGTAGTAAAAGTGCTCATTCTAGAATGAATATAATGAAAAGGGTAAAGTGGAGGGAAATAAAAATGTATATGCGAAGGATATTATTAGTTCTATGGCGTGTATTTATATGCCTACTTCTCACCGGTTGTATAGAATGAAACCATTAGAATTTTTCATATTAATTTGGAATAAATGAAATTCATGTTATTTGAAATGAATGTCCTGTTTAATTCCCAAAAGTTTGAGTTGGAGGTTGAAGAAAAATATTGAAAAACTATGTAGTTTCATAAATCGTGAAAATTTTAATAATGTTTGCAGTTTAAATAAGGCTCTATAAAGGTTGAAATAATCTCCAAGATCATGGTCTTCTAATCTAAATACCTATTTGATGAAGTTAAATATCGGAAAAGGATGAGTGGAAAGATATATCTACATCAAATATAAAAAATATGTATCTCTTCATGTTTTTATTTATATATATGACATCATATTTACTAGGAATTATGATGAAGTGTGTGAGAAGGTTTTTGTGGAGATAAAGGAGTTAATTGAGATTTATATTCTTTTAAAAATTTGATATATCTATACCTTTAAAGATTATAAAGAGAAAGAACCTATTTTTATTACTCAATTTATGTATTATATGGAAATTCTATGAATATTTGGTATAGTTAATTAAAATATGTGTAATGAAAAAATTTATTTGGGTGGAAAGATATCAAATGATAGTAAGGGAAAATGAGTTAAAAAAATATTATTGTAGTCCTATTATACTAGACATCATTGAGGATAGATATTTTGTATGTTGATACACATTGTTTCACATATAAATGTTTACAAAATCTGCCTCATTTAAATTTTTGGAAAAATATTCATTGATAAATTAAAGGAATAATAGATTTTGGAATGAAATATGATTGTAAATGGATGATTGATCTATTTAGCAATGCATATTCATATTGGGAAGGTTGTGTTGATGATTGGAGGTCAACATCAAAGGATGTTCTCTTTATTGTAGATAGATGTCATTTCTATTTCTTTATTAATCATATATATATGAATTTAACCATGATTGAAGTATAATATGTGGTTATTACTAGTTCAACAACTCAATTAATGTGTATAAAGTCACAATTTGAATATTTGAAGGTTATAGTGATTTTTTCACTTCTCTTATGTCATAAACCAAACTAAATAACCAACTTAAATGGTTCCCAACTCAATTATGACATATCAATGATGGTGTTCTATATTACCATAGGTTGGTGACTAGTGTCTTTCCATCAATTAAAAAAAATAGGGAATGGTTTATCCACAAGAAAGATTCATCATGAAAAACAATTGAATATGATTATTAACAACTTGTATTCCAAACACTCCTCCAGGGAAATCCACCACAATTAGACAAATACATCTACCAAAAATAGTGCATCAGCCATAGTCATCACATCAAACTGTCAAAGACTAAATCACAAGGTCTTTTTATAACAAGTGAAATGCATGGTCTATTATTTACTTGTTTCTCTGATGGTACCACTAATAATGATCACCCACCTCCTAAATTTGGTTCCTTTCCTTTTATTGAGCCTGGAATAAAAGAGTCTAAAATTATCCAAAGGTAAAAGTAAGTTTTGATCAATAAATCACATTTGTATCTAAAATATTTTTCCATAAGAAGTCCATATCAAGTAAACTATATATTTTAAATTGTAAATAAATCCCACCAGAGATATATTCTCCCAATTCATATCAATACATGCTTTCGAAAACATTTCTATATAAAGAATTTAAATAGTCTCAAAATTCTATCTCCCTTGAAAAAAAATTTATAAGATTATTTTAAAAATTGTAAGGAATAATTATTCCTATAAAAAACTCATTATCACATATTTCAATTAAACGATATAATGTATAAATCATATACAATATTAGGCTTCAATTAAGAGACCCAAGGAGATGTATTCTTAAGGAATATCACAGTATTGGTGATGTAATTTCTCTTTCTATGCACACATTACTGGTTTCAAATCCTAGGGGAATTGGAGAAATCTGGAAGAATAAATTTTCAACCATCGTTATATTTTATTTTGAATTATCACCATAAATTCCATTTCTAGGTATAGATAATACCTTCCAATCTTGAGTTATTGATAGCCCTGTGGGAGTCATTAATTTCAATCGGGTTACTAAATATTGAAATTTAATACATGATACCAAAAATCCAATAATTTATATGGTAGTATAGGATATGAATGTCCAATGTCTAGCCCACAATGATTGGGTTAGAGAAAATATTAATAAAATAAAATAAAATTAAACAAATGAGGATTTGACAAAATTAAATATATGCTATTGAGCATTCGATTAGTGAAGAGATTTGGAGATGAAAATATAAAAGCGGTTCTAGGAAGCAATGATTCTAGGTTCATTAGATGAAAATGTATGAATACTTAATTAAGAATTATTCAGCCTTCAGAATTGTGTCCTACCTTGTATAATGGTCATGTAAAATGCCCCCAATCTAAAGCTCTCATTTTATCGTGACCATTACCTTTGGATTGTGATGAATGGTTAACCCAAACCCTAATTTAAACATAGAGGGGATAAAAAATACAATGGTCATGGTGGAATTCTAGAACCTATATCTCACATTAGGAATATATATTCAATCAACTAAAAAAATGATCATTCTCATAGAAACAATGAAGTTGCACCCTTTTCCTATCCCTTCTAACAATGGACATGCATATATTATCCATGAAGAGATAGAATTGAAGAATCAATATTAAATCCGAAACATTAGTTGCATTAAAATTAGAAATACCTTATACATTAAATCCCCTTTCATCACACATGATTCGACACAAATAAATCACCCTCTCATGCTATCCATTAGTGGGTTTAGAAAAAAATAAAATAATAATCCTATAGATTTTAGAGAAGTAGGGCTCTGTAGTAGAGCATGTCCCAGGTAGTGGATCCTCATCAAGCTCTATCCAGAATGAATGTTTATAGAAGTATGTAAGGCCTCTATTTATAGGCATCAAATATGTTCTTCCGAATAGATTTCAGTACATGTAATGTTATTAGACGTCGTGTAATCCAGATCCATGTATTTTGAATCGACAAAAATATGGTACATGGATTTAACACATTGAATGCTTTTCATGGTGTGAAATTAAGTCTCATTATGTGTAATCCATAAATATTCATATCCTGTGAATCTTGGCATATTTATTCACCAAAAAAAATCTTGAAAAATTTCATGTCATGTAATGTAGTTACATGACATGTAATGGTATTCCACAACATATTTAAACCTCATGGCTTTTCTAACAAGTGTAATTCTTCTCCAATGAGGTCACAACGTGTAATTGAATTAAACGACATGTAATCATGTTCCATACAGTTTTCTAGCTTCAAAAATCCTCAAAAATCCATTGTCACGCGTCTTCACATCTGTCATGGAACAATGTCTCTTTTAGCTCCATCTTTAACCTCTTTTCATTATAGTTTCAAATATTCATAGTTTCCTTCCAAAAAAAATATAAAATGATTCCAATTTTTCACTAATTTGTAAGAATATTTAATTATACACAAACATAAATATACTAAAACAACCAAAAATGTGGGTATGAAATACACTTATCTTTTATTCCCACCAAATAACATAGGGCTTTGTATTATTATTGGAAAATAATCCATAATTGGGGATACAATTGGTTTAAATAAATTTAGAATCTTTTCAATTAATCATTTTATTCATCCCCATGTTCATGTTTTAAAACATTCCATTTCATTTAAACCCCAATAGGAAATGGCTTTCATCATAACTCATACCATTCAAATCAATTCATTTCATTACAAATCATAAAAACCTTCCTTCCATATCATCTCCAAATTAATCATCAAATTAATTCATAAAATCATTTATTTCAATTCACGAAACTATTCTAGAAAAAAATAATTTATTTCAAAATCCATTATAAAAGGGATTTCATCATAGAGGCAATTCTATTTCTATTTATTAATCAACAGACTAAATTATGGATTTCAAAATAATTTGAATTTCTGTTTCATATTAAACATGAAAAAACTATTTCGGATTATGGGAATTTAACTATGAAACCACTTACCACAATCAAAAGATCATTAGTCACAAAATTGGGATCCATCAATGGAGATTTGATGGCAATAACAATTAACAGTGGATCCAAAAAACATAATGCATAAAATAAATATATGTTTCCTTCAAAAACATGGGGATCCACTCCAATCAAATTGGGAGAGAAGTGATGAAATAATAATTCACAATTGAATTAACATAACACTTACTAAAAGATATCAAATACATCATTTGACACTCTAATACACAAAGAAAAAAGTTTATAAAAGAAAAATAAAACATCACAAATTATTATCTAAGATAAAATATTAATGTGGGGATTGAGGTATAAGAGAGAAGAATGAAAAGGGATATTTCAAGTTGATGAACTATGATATTGCCTAAGGATTCCATTCCCACATCATCACCATTGGATGAATGATGCAACATAGAAGAGTGGATGAGAAACTATAAGTTCACCTATATTGTGGGTGATCAACTACTTGTTGGATGGTGGGATTATTCTAGGAAGTAAAATCTTCAATCAACCCATTGATAGAACAGTAGACCAAATCGGCTTTCCACAAGGCTTCTTATAGAAAATACCTTTCTAGAAGCCTTCCACCATCTTATGGGTGGAAATTACCAACCAACCAGTAGACCTTCTATAGAAATTATAGTTGTAGGACCAAATACATTACTTTTTCAATACTCTCAAACACCTCTCAACTCCATAAATTTGAATTAAAACTCACTTGAAACCCATAAAGATGATCGTACAATAATGAAAAAAAATAATCTATGAAAAAATATATATCAATAATAAAATCTAGATGATCAAAACTAAAATAATGTTCGTACTTGAATTATAGTATTGCAATGTTTTATTTATTCCTACAATAAATGATTACATCCCCTAAAAGTCCTATCAATAATAATCATAGAATATAGGGGAGGCCACTACACACTCATCAATTCTTCTTGATCCCATTTCTAATGAGAATAAAAACCATTATTCCATATAACCTGGATCAAGGATATAGATTTACCATGATAACCGTTATCTAAGAATTGATAATAAAAAATGGATGATCTTTCATGATCATAAAAATATCTACATCAATGTCATTTCAGCTAAAAACATGATATGGGTTTGAAATATATTTCAAGAGATAAGAGATGAATAAAAATCATTGATCTATGTCATCTATATTTGAAATCACTAATGGTATGACACCTTTATAGTAAAATAAATAATGTCAAATGGTCACATGTATATCAATATTAACAGCCTCTCTCTTCCAAGATGTAGAAGACCCATTCGAGGTCAGACTCTCAAAACACAAGGCTACTAAATGAGAACCCAACAGGGATTCGATGACATTATTTTTGGTATTTTTAAAAGATCCTACACATTACCATTCATTATTGAATCATCTAGATCTTTTTTTTTCCTCATGAACCAAAATAAGTCCCACCATAGATGATTCACCAATCTATCTCCAATAGATTTGAGATTTATAATATTGTTCATGAAATGCCTCAATGGATTAAATTTTAATACATGTATATTAACTTTTTTTATAATAAAACTTACCCAACACCAAGCAGCAATCCAAATACCCTCCAAAGTCAAGGACACAACCATGGATCATGTCCTCCAAAATCAGAATATCTAATTCTTCCTAACCATATATCTATTATTTCCACATGATGCTCAAATTTACCTATGATCACATCGCCTCCGAGTGGACTCTTAATAAATGAGAAGTAAAGTGATGATTCATTTTAAAGACTAAGGAAAATAGTGCATCATATAATATGATGATCACATTATCTAATAGTTTTCCAAATTATGAAACATTTGTGATATCATGAATGGGAGTAAAGTGATCATATTTAGTCAATCATTCAATAATCACCAAAATATCATTCTTTCTTCTAAGTGTTTATGGAAACAAAATCACAAAGTCCATCAATACCTTATCCCACATCGAATTTGGTAAATAAAGGGACAGAAGAAAACTAGATGTATTATAATGCCTAACCATAACCTGATGGAAAGTGTAACAATTATAAAAAAATCATAAAAATCTCATTTTATTGATATCCATGAAAAAATGAATACATATATCATAAAACAGATTAATTTTTCTTGGGATTACCACCAATTTGGATTGATGAAAATCTCATTCACATCCTTTCTCAAATGATATGGAATGATATAGTAATTCATAATGAAAATGAAAACCTCATATGATAGATACCAGTATGTGATTTTCTCCCAACCCTATAAATAATATTTAATACCTCAAAACATATCATCAATCTTTTGTTCCTATATGATAATCTCAAGAAGAGATTATTTCAACTGAACACTTTTCAAAAAAATATCAAACACATCTTATTAGACTCATAACAATATATGAGAAATTTGATGCATCAGATTTTACTCCTTTGAATATATATTTAATACTTGGGATTGGAGTTTCATAATCAATTCATCAATGAAAACATTTCACTTTCCAAGGGTGTATGAAATTTAAAAGACAAAATATTGTAGGTAATTCACCCATAACCTATACTAATGATTTAGTTATTTTGTGTGTGAAGATATAACAGATTATTTTATGATTACAATAGACAGTAAAACCTTCTCAAAAATGTTTATTCTTACAACTCTTAAGAGTGTGTATTACACCTGTGTGTTCAAGATCATGTGTGGGATGGTTCTACTCATGATGTTCAAGATTATGAAAACTATAATCTAGTACATGATCATCCAACTTGATAACATAACACAAACCCGATGTTGATACATTATATATGATCACATATAACTTCATATCCTTAAATATAGTATAAAATGAACTTATAGTCAAACAATGCCTCAACTTATCAATTGAGTCATGAAATTTTTAATCCCATAAGAAATTTTCTCCCTCCAAATTGGGAGTTGTCAATGGAGAATCCAACATTGAGAAATATTAAACAAACTGGCTATAATATCCTGTTAAATATAGATTGCTTTGAATTACTATGTTGTTTCATGGTTACTCCCCTGACATGATACCTTTCACCTTCCTAAGATGAAATAACACACCATGTTCAGAAACCATGTTCGCTAAGAACATTACCTCCTGAATCATAAAATGGAATTTTAATAGATTGATAAAAATTTAGTGATACCTTAAGATGTAATAAACTACTCTAAAATAGAACATATCATCCTCCATGGTTTTAGATTAATCCAAGATTTCATCCATTAAAATAAAAAATAAATATTCAAGGTATTTGCGGGAAAAAATATTCATGACCATAAATACAAAAGGATTATTATTAAAACCAAACGACATAATATGGTACTCAAAATGAACATAAAGAATCCAAAACGTGGTCTTATATATATCATAATAATTGTTCCAATGTTTTTGATAACGCATCCATTAGTCAATATTTAATAACCAATTCACCCATTTCATCTAGTCAAACACAGCATCAATACATGGAAACATATACATTTTCTCATTCATGACCTGATTGTGCTTTTTAAAATCAACACTGATGTTAAGGGTTCAATCATCCATCTTGGAAAAATTTATGGATTCTTACCATGATGAAGTAAAAGGACTAATGAATCTTTTGGACATCAAGTCATCAAACAGAGTCATTGTTTTAGTTATTTTAACTAGTGACATCTAATAAGAATGAGTAGTTATAGTCTTAGTACCTAGAACCTAGTCAATATAATGCTCCCCATCTTTTAATAGTGAAAAAACCAATAACGGATGAAATAACACCCAGAAACTCAACACATACAAGAGGAATATCAACTCAAGAAGTTTAATGATCTAGTTCAGAGGAAAATAAGGATATTATTTCTACCCAACTCTATAAAAGGAGGTATCAATTGACATGAAATCATGTATAATTCTCCTATAATACATGAAACAACTAATCAGGGGTAGTAAGGGAGACCCACTAATGATAACCATTGATATAATACATATGAGAAATCATCCAATACATCATAATAATTTAATCTAAGGTTTTTATATCCAAAAACTAAAATTCCAAATAGAGAATGATTTTTGATATAAATTAAAATTGGGGAATCAGTGGCCTTACCCCCTCTTCATCATGAGAGTAATTCCAATAACTATTAAATATGGATTGAGCTCGGTATAAATATTTAAATATACCATGATATGTGTAGATATAAAATAATGAGAGGTGCTAAAAAAATAATCACTAGAGATGATTAAATGGTAATGGAGCCCCTCTCTATCAAACATCATGCCACAGTTTCTACTAGAGACTCATCCACAATTATAAGAATCATCAGCCTTAATGCATATGGGGAGAACCCCCTTCTCTTGATTCCTATGAATTCTCTATTGATCTTCCTGATACCATCTATCTTTTTACTCTATATAGATAATAAAAGTCATAAAAATCATATACATGTGAGCTGAGTATCTACATGTGATGTAGATCTTTGGATCCACCTTGAAATTAAGCTTCATGATACAAACCTTTCCTCATTGAAAATGAGTAAATGTGAATTTTATAAAATCTATAGATTATTTATAAGAATTATAAATCAATGATCTATCACTATGGTTTTCACCATGAGACATATTTCTCTTCCTCTTACTTCTAAAGTGACCACTCAAGCTACCACTGAGAGTATGTGGAAATCCTTTCAACCCTGAATTACCTTCCAAGTTATGTAATGTCCTCAAAAATCTATCTATAACATTATCAAATGAGGTTATATTTTTCATGAATAAATCATATTATATATTTGATCCAATGCCAATCCCAATCCTCGGGGATTTCAACTCTTCATTCAGTACATCCTCAAGTTATAACTGATCAAGTTCAACAAAATGATCTTCATATTATTTCATGGCTAGTTCACCCTGATAAATATTTAATATTTACATGGACTTATTTGAAACCATCAATTCCAGATAGAATTTATCTAAAAAAATTCATTGATGGTTTTATATTCTATGACCATATTATTCCCTATCCTGACTATAGCATCCCACCACCATCTTTTGGGCCCTTCATGTTTGAAAATTGAACATTACACCTTAATAGAATGTAGTATCTCCAAAAATAGAAATAATTTCCCAAATTTTTCAACAAATCCTATACCACATGATAATTTTTTGTATCCTATAAACATAGTGGTTTTAGACATATAATATCATGGTAATAATCTGTATTATTATCTATACAAGGCACAATATCTAAAGCCTAAACTAGTAAACACTTTATTACTTAGACCAAAACATTTAGCACACGCACAAAAACATCTACAATGATTTAATCATATTGAGGGTTGTTTTTTTTGCAGTTTATCAGAATGTATCTCCATATATCTACTCAAATATATTCTGGCGGAATGTTACTACACAACATCAAAAGATAACAAGTGATACTTCATTTTTGGATACATTGGATCATCTAATTTATTAATAATAATTCAACCAAGAAACAAAATTATTATATAATAGGATGGTCAGAAGTCTATAATTAGATATATAAATTCCTCAAAGGCGCATTTTACCAACATTCCATGTTATCGTAAGGCTCATTAATTTGAGATATATACAGGAAGTCACTCATTACCTACCCATTAAATCCCAATAATATAGTATCTTATCTACCATGGCCTTCTAAACTGGAAACTGACATCTCAAGAAGGACACAAACCACATTAATACAAATTTTTTAAGAATCATCAAGGATAACACAACTAAACAGAGCCGTAATCAATTATATCATGTCCTGAAGGGCGTTCCTGTACACAGGGGATAACAACATGTAGTCATAAATAAAATACAAACTAGAGGGAATGATTTTTTTCAAAATAAATAGTCATCACGAAAAAATAGTTAAAGGAATAAAAAGTATATACAATGCCCAACAGTCTTCAAGAGAAATATACCACAACCACATTGATACTTGTCTCAAAAAAATATGTTAAACAAATTCATCTCAAAAACCATTAAAAACAACTTCATAATATATCCATGTAACAAGACGATTACATATTCCACCAATAATTTCTAATTCCCAATGTCCCACTACTATAGAACATCCATAAAATCTAATAGGTGCTTTTTATTTCTCTAGGCCACATATAATAAATTCTATGAATACCTAATGGAAATATTGGGGTATGAGAATCAAATCCCAATATGATCATAACCAATATTCTATAATAATTATATACCAAGTTAAAAAATATGATAAATTATAAATAAAACATGGCATGGAAATATTTTCACAATTCACATAGAAACAATATTTAAAAAACATTTCAATAGGCTTAAAAGTGAATTTCCATCAAAATAGTGATATATGAGGATATTTTTCAAAAATGGGAATGGGTAATCATTTTAATCAAAATTTGAAGGAATAATTATTTCAAAAAACATTAAAATATATCAATAATTTAAAATCATATCATAATGGTTATGATACATGAAGAGAGATTTTCTCATGTATTCTCAGACACATAGAAAGGTTATGACTCCTGGTGAGCACATATTACAAGGTTCCAAGACTATAAGGAATAAAAAAAATAATGAATAAAATTCATGACCTCATAATATTTTAGCTTGTTTTGTAATCATAAATTCTATTTCTAAGCAGAGAAAATGTGTGCCTATAATTCACTCTTCCCATCTAACTAACTAGGATCCATGTGCTTCAAGGAAAATACACTATAAATGGTAATGTGGTTCTTTTTAATAAATAATATCATTGATCCCCTTGTTCATGTTTCGAAACATCCAATTTCAATTGAATAGCCAACATCAAATGGTTTTTAAAAAAAATCACTATTCAAATAAATTGATTTTAAAAAAAATCATTATACATTTCTTGAAACTACTTCTCAAAATTGATCATCAAATTCATTATTAAAATCAATCATTTTAATTTGAAATAATTTTTCATAAAATAACACTTATTTTCAAAAGCCAATGTAAAAGGGATTTCAACAGACAATACCTCCCATTAATAAATTATCAAAATATCCAAATCATGATTTTAAAATCATTTGGAAATCCATTTCTAATTAAACTATAAATAAATGTTTCATATGATTTGAATTGTCTTCTAAACCCACCTACCTCAATCAAACGATCAAAATACATGCAACCTGATATACACCAATATAGATTTGACTTATATAATAATCACATGGTAATAATTGAACCAAAATTTATCAAATCTAGAGATGGAACCATCTACAAAATGAGGATCAACCACTCTCAGTGAGGGTGAGAGATAATAAAATAAATATTCACAACCGAATTGAGGTCGCACAAACTGAATGAGATCCAAAAAATCAACTTGAATGTAAATAAATGAATAAATATATATTGAATAGTTAATCAAAGAACCAAGTAAGTATAAAAGCTAAAACAATATATTAGGTATGAAAGGAAAAAAGAAAGGAAATAAAATGGATATTTCAAGTTGTATAATTATGAAATTGAACATGGTTTCCTTCCTAAATCTGCATCAATTACATGCTTTTTTATTCCACCCGCTCGAAGATGGAACAAAGATGAATGCAATGGATGTTAGAATTAATATATTTTGGTCAGTGGGATCCCAATATCCAGACAGTGGGATTCTTATAGGAACCCACTACTTCCTTCCACCCATCAGCTTATTGGTGGATATCATCAGTTGGTCAGTGGATTTCATGTACGAGATCCTTACTACTAGTCTTCCACCGACTAACTGAAATCCCTAACAAGTGATCTAGTAGATATCCTATAGCTAATATATCTATAGTAAAAATTCAACACCAATTTTTAATCTCTCCATCACCTATTGGATCCTGAAACTAGATATAAAACCCACCATTAACCCCTCTGAATTATAAAATAAATCAATTAAAATCAAAAATCAACATAGATAACTAGTGATGAACAAAAAATCATGATGAACCAATGAAAACAAGGGTTTATATTTCAATAATGGGTGTAGGATGTTACATATTGGAATGTGGTAACCAAAGTTATACAAATTTATAAAATAATATATTTCATCACTAAGAAAGAAAACACATTGACATAAAATGTCACTTTCTCAAGGAACCTATAATGTGAAATGAATAAAAATTTTATTTTTTCTTATAGAGGAAAAAGTGGACAATATTTTCACTAAACCACTACCAAAGGAGACTTTTTAAAAATGGATGTTGACAATGTGTATTCAATCTCACACGATTCAAGTATATGGTATGTGATATCTTACAATATCTATTATAGTCTATGAATATTGTTATTTATGGATATAAATATGGAATCATAAATCTATACGTAGATATGTGCTTTAATTATGTTGGTAGTGAATATATTTACGGGGGTTTTCAGAATATGTATGTTATAATGTCAACATGTGTGAACTCTTTTTACTATTTGATAATGTTCATGTAAAAACTATTTCTTATAGGTACAAATTAGTTTTACATGTCCAGGAAAAGTGAAGAAAGAATGATTTTATATTATTTATCTATGGATTGAATGTTTATATTATTCAATAATTATTTTTTCTTGTACTAGAATTTAAAATTTTGGATTAAATTTTTTGATAGTAATCCATTTATTAGTCTTCATTACAGGATTTAATTATATTCTTTAGTTGAGAAAAAAATATAAATGTAGAGATAAATCAATCCAAGAGGATTCAAATTACTATTTTACTGATGAATAGGCTAGTAAAAGTGAAGTGGAATTGAATATGGTGTTTTGATTTTATGAAAACACATAAATTATTAAGTAATTAAATAGAGATATCACTGATATTATATGTGATAAAAGTATTTGAACACATGAATTGAAGACGTACCATGGTATGGAACTAAATTGACTATATATTATGTGGAGTGACCATACATTGTAAATTAACCAAATTTATAACGGTTAGAGAGAATTTTTGATAGAATGAGAGACAAACATTGTAAATTTAATGACAACATGAAAGTTCTTTTAACTACAGGATGGTATGGGAAACCAGAAGGTATATATTGATCAACTATATAAAGGGTTGAGAGATCCCATTAAGGGTTGATAAACCACATTTTGTAAATAGATAAACCACATGATGGGTCAGAATACCACAAGAAGGGGTTAGGTAAATATACATTGGAGTATGTAGACCTCATTGAAGTTTGGATAGAACCTAAATAGTAATA
Organism: Viscum album; assembly: GCA_963277665.1. Classification (NCBI taxonomy): domain Eukaryota; kingdom Viridiplantae; phylum Streptophyta; class Magnoliopsida; order Santalales; family Viscaceae; genus Viscum; species Viscum album. The sequence goes on from OY728162.1 coordinate 1,226,078,062, forward strand.
TATTAGCCACATCATGTAATGATATTCCTCGTGAAGAAAATAATATAATATTAATAAATTAGGATGATTAAAAGTATGGTTATGTACTAAATCATAAATATCGTGATTAATAATATCAATATTATTAAAAGGATATACTTGGATAAATATATACGGTAGAAGAAACAAGAGTGTTCTAGAGAAACTGTACTAGTGAACTGATGAAACGATGAAGGGAATAATGTGTTATGATATCAGTTAGTTCCATAAGGTGGAGAAAAATTGGTCGAGCTATCATGAATTTCACCCTCAAGACGAGGAGTTTGATATTTTTCGAATAAAATTGGAAAAGGTATCATATGAATTCTTATTCCACATATAAAGGATGAAATTATAGATTGGATAAATGAATATATGCATCATAAATGAATTTAGTGTATTTTACAATAAGATTAAAAAGACATGGATATGGTTTCGATGGTATTTAGGATCAAGAATTCCATAATTGATGTTGAAAAATTTATATCACTTTATAATCCATACCTTTTTGCATATTTGAGGATTTAATGTGTATGAAACATATTTTTAGAGATGAATAGAGAGTCTGTGAAATCTATTCTTGTTTACAAGATGTTACGAACAGTTATGGAAGTGATTTATTTTGGATGTTATTGTGAAGTCAAGATCCAATCATTTTGGTAATTTCAGTTAAAAAGTATTTAGGTGGTGTTGTATATATTTTAGTAAAGATGAAAGATAATCAGTAACCACTGATACTAATATATATTTTAATATTATTTTAGATCAGGTGTAGCATGTACAAGAAATTTTGACGATGTTAGAGAATATAATATGAGGTGAGGTTCTAGCTTGTTTCTATATAAGAAAACCATAAAGAAGAAGATTTTACCTTTAGAAGGAAAAGTGTGAATTAATCAAGAAAAATAGTGAAGGTATGTTTTATCCTATAGGAGTATGTTTTTTCTATTATTATAATATTTATTTATCATATTACCTATGTGAGGATCACATGAACAATCAAGGGACTATAGTTAAATGCAAGTGATGGTCATACCCTATTTTTTGAAAATCACTATGGATTATTTTCTAGTGGACAATTTAATCTCAAATATGAACCAAATCAAGGTAAGGACTAGGTAATCTTACTTAGTATTGAACCTTATAAATCCATATTCTCATGTGGTTGTTCTTATGTGTGTGTTTCAGTAGATTCATCATTATTAAACTAGAGTAAAAGGTTCTTTCAATAAAGAATCCAATAAAAAAAGATTACCATAGATTCACCCCCCCCCCCAAATTGTGACATATATCCTATCATTTCATTTTAAGGGTTATGTTCAATTATATGTTTTTTTGGGACTTTGACTATAATAATTGGATAAACATTATCTAATATAGTTCATTTGTTCATTAATAAATCCTATAACAATTTATTCTCCCTTTTACATTCCATAGAATTGTATAAAATTATAAATGTTTAGTTTTAAATCATAACATTATTTTTTTAACATTTGTTACTCATTTATTTTACACATTATTTTTAGGTAATATCATTCCCACACAATTATATATATCCCTTGGTACTATTTTCCATTTTATAGTAATCAGGGAATGTTCTTGAGGGCTTGAATCGATTCCATATCAAGTGTTAGTGTGTGAGATCTTATTTAATTTTTGTTAGATGTTAGATGAATCCAATTGATTAAATTTAAATATACACTCAAGTATCACCATATATAATAGGGGTTTATGAGAACATATTTTATAGGAAAACATGAAATAGAAAACTGTTGATTATATAATAAGAAGCTTAATATACTAGTAGTCAATGTTTGTGAGATTATTAACAAATTGGATTATGAAACCACACCCTAAACCAATTTGGATATGGAATAAAATCATTATATTCATTTTCATAAATCTCTCAATGAAATATAGAATGAGAAATGTTGTATAATTGGATGTTAACTATAATACAATGTCATCTCATTATATTGAAAAATAAGAGAATATACCAATTTAGTAGCTTAATCTACATTATACTAATGTGGTGGTACATTGGGAACCTCAGCACCACAAATCATCCTCAAGAATATGTGAAGTATATGAATATAAAGACATCAATAGATATGGGGAAATAATATTCACATAACTTACATGAAATCTATAGCCAATAGTTTTCCTTGGTTGATTTAATAAAAAAAGAAATTTTCAATCAATATTATAATAAAAACATTATAATGAATTATAGGATAAAATGTTCTAAACTATAACCTACTCGTATTAAGTTAATTAATGGAATTTAATCTGTCTAGAACTCATGGAATAAACAAAAAATATATTATTCATAAATAAACCCATCATGGGATCTATGTAGTGAATCATGTCTCCTTAACTATAACACCATATAATGGAGTGATACGGTTTAACAATAAAATAATGTAGTATATATGTTGTATTATTCCTTTTGAGATATTACATTGGATAATAGTTGTTGTTTGTATCATTTGGCTATGTCACCCAAATAGCCTAATATACATAATACCTCCCGTGTTTCATTTTTTGGAAGCACATGAATGGTCTGAATGAGTAAAGGAAGATGGTATAGAGATGTATGAATAGACTAGGATAAAAAATTTAATCAAATAAATTGATGGATTAAATTAATTATCAAAGTTAATTATTAAGGACATTTAGAAGCATCAATATTAAAGAAAAAAATGATTTTTTTATAGTAGTTTGGTCTAATGTAGGAATACTCTTCTATAGTGTATCTCTACTCAGCAAGAGATATGCGTTCGCTAAAAATAATTTTTTTCGGGGAATCATAACAAAATTACAAAAAAACCGTTTCTAGTGGAGGTATAAACATGACACATACTTTTATCTAGGGAGTCAAAATGCTTAAAAGCATACTTCAGACACAGGGAGTCACAACCCAAATAGTCCAGATATTAGATACATTGAGTCACAACCCATATATCATGAATTTAGAATCTTGGACTCACAACTCGAGAAAATAGAATAAAAAATAATAATTTTGCGATTAAAAGCATAAATAAAAAATAGAGATAATGTGATAGAGGACAAAAAGTATTACAGAATCATAACAAGGTGAGATAAGATAAACAATGAAAGAACATGTGCTGGTTGTTTAATTTTAGATTTTCTCATCTCGTCAAGGAAATTGTATCCAAGGAAGAACTAATGTGTCCCTTCAGAGATCGTGTAGAAGATGAAACAGAGTGTCGAAAGACATTGAAAATGCATTGCGGGTTCCGAGTTCCCAACAATTCTATTTAAAAATTGAGTATCAAATATGTTATCCAGTTTATTTTTCTTGAATTACTATTGTATCTTTCACCTAAAATAATTAATTATATATATATATAATATTTAATAGCAGTAGTATATCTTCATCCATAAAATATAAAAAATAAATTAATTAAAGAGCTATCATAAATATCAATATTAAAATCAATTCACTGTCAACTCATTATTACTGTAGAATAAATATCCAATAAAAGCATTCAAAATAATTTTCATAATACTTCCCTTAAAATTTCAAGTATAAAACCAATGATCAATGATTTAAAACATATATTTAAATCTATTCAAACCACTTTAAATTTATTCAAAATAGTTCATGAAAAATAGCATAAATTTCCAAAGTAAATTAGAATATTCGAATATAAAAAAACATGAATCCCCCAATCTCTGTTGTAATGATATGTTAAAATTATTTCTTAACATTATCTTTAAAAAATCAATAAAAATAATAAAAATTCTTCCTTCATACTTTTTAGATTTAATGTGATTTTATCCAGTATAAAAAACATTCAAAATAATACATAAATACGGTGAAATTCAATTTTCAACATAAAAGCACGAAATGAATAGTAATGTATTTTATAAACATTAACATAGTGTTGGGTATGAATAGTAATGTAGCATAGGGAATTAATAGTATAATATGGGTTTCAGAAAATACATTATAGAAATGAAATGTAACGTAACATAGTGTATGAACTATAACAGATGGTTTCCAAACCATACATTGCACATTAATGAATAGTAAGCTGGGGTAGGGTAAAAAATACTTTGACGAATTTAAAAATAATGTAACATTTGGTATTAATTTAATCATAGGGATTCCAAACCATACCTTTAACTATTCATAAACAGTAATATAGCATAGGTTACAAACCATAGCTTCTGAAAAACTGGACATCATTCTTTAACAAGAATCAATAAATTATTAAGGGCTCTAAACACCATATACAAACATTTATCAATAATAATTTTTTGTATAAAAACATATCATATTCATAAAAAATCAATAATAAAATAAATTAGACTATTACAGCTCTATATTTCTTTGAAAAATAGAAGGCGAACATTCTGAAAAAACAACAGTTCATGGAAATCAAAAAAGTTATTCAGAAAATTTATTCACCATCCAAATAACCATTAAAACATCTATGTATAATAATAAAATAAAGATAATAATGTTGTATTTATATAAAATAATGTTCCATATAAATTTGATATATTTTTAAGTTTTATTAAAAAAATTTAAACATTATAAAAATATAGACGGTAGAAGTTCTATTACAATAGCATCAAATTCATAGAATTTTTTTATTTCTAAAAAATCATTTTTATACTTCCTCATAAAATAATGAAATTTCGCTAAATATCTTATGTGTCTAACATATTAATAATCACGTAAATAAAAACAATTTGTATTGAGGAATAAAAAAAATAAAGAAAATATTTTAAAAATCGAATTACTTGCAATCAATCATAATCATAAATGGTTAAAAACGTATATTCAAACGTAATTAAACAAAACAAAAACATCCACACAAAAAATATCCCCCATTTTGTTTTATTACAAAACCAAAACATTTATTCCAATTAAAACCAAAATTTTCAAATAATTAAAGCCAATTTATTTCTCCCAAATACCAATGTTTTAAAAGAATTAAAACCATTTTATTTCACCCCATTTTTAAAAATAAAAAATATGTGAAAAAAACTCCCCCTAAACAAATGCACTAATAAAAAATTAAATTTCAAACATACCAAGTTCAAATTTATTTTTTTCAAACTAAGAAGAGTCCAAAGGATTTTTAAAAATTTATTATAATTGACTTTTATAATGTATAAATTCTAAAAAAATGTAAAACATGTTGACATGAAAACTAATAAAATTAAATCTAAGAACAATATTAATTGTTCTGTAATGATAGAAGGGATTTTTAGAAATACAAATTTCAAAAGTATTATCACAATAAATTTGTATTTTTTCAAGATAACCCAAAAAATCACATAAATTTTTCCTAATCGATAAATTTTTAGTAGAAATACTAGTAGAAAATATATACTCAGCTTCTACATTAAAATACAACCAAAAGTGTTTTCCTAGAATACCATGAATTTATACTATTTCCCGTAAAATGACACATAACTGATGTACTTTTTTATCGATTATACATCATCAAAAATCAGAATCGTAATTAAATGTTAAATCAAAATAGTTATATTTTGGATTAAATAAACTTGATGTTGAGATGGTACGTTATTATGATATATTCTATAATACCAAATGTAGGATCGAAATAAAAGAGATACTGAATAAAGTATATAATGTTTCTCAATATACAAGAGGGGGGTGAATTGTACACTTTTAAAAAATCATTTCGAAATTTTAATGATGGTTATGTTTAACAAGGTTAAACAAAGTAAATCACAAAACCTCTACGTCCAAAACAAATTCTTGATTCAAGAAATATGATTCCGAGAATGTGATTCCAGAAAGATGGTTCCGGAGAATGAAAATTAATGAAAGTTTACAACAAAAAAGATTCTACCTTAATGTATATAGAATCTTACAAAATCAAAGTATAACAATAAGGATGTATAAGATAGTTATAATTTCCTCATAAAAACAAATACAACCGAAACCTTGAAATAAATAAGAAACAAGTAGTAAGTATTTTAACCCAAAGATAAGGGTATCCATCAACCTTGGAAAAAGGTCCGTTGATTTATACTTTCAAGAAAGTATGTCTTACCCACACCAAGGTAATCCCTTGATATGAAGATCAGAGTCTGTCTTGCTATCCCCGCAAGCCCTCAACTTCAATGTAGTCTTCACATCTGTCATCCTCATCAAGGAAGCCCTCAACTTCAAGGTAGTCAGCACCTCTGCCTTCCTATCCCCGAAATCCCTCAAATGTAATTCGTAACATTTGAATTCACACAAAGAAAATATGTACAATATGTTCAGTATGCACTAACCATGAGATTCTCTCTCTAGAAATCACTTTAACAACATTTAATTTAAAGAGTCATAGAACAGTATTGATCTCTTTTCAAATGAGCCCTTATTTATAGGCACAACTTCAACGGTCGACTCCCTCTTCCAACGGTCATATTTTTCCTTGAATTTCGGAGGGACCTGTACACAATTCAATCAAACAACATTTAGTTAGTAACTGTGTAACATCCCATTGTAATCTAAAAATAAATTGAAAATGCTTGAAATTTTGTGCATGGTATATATTTATAAGTATCCTTTTAACATAATTTTATTTCTTCTATGATTTTAATTTCAAGAAGTTGTCATCTACAATTGTGTTCAGTATGTTATTCAGAGTCTGATGAAACAAACTTGTTTTTTGGTTAATAGTAACATACCCTTATGAGTAAAAATATGAATAGTATTATGACCACATGAATAGTAAATAATAATAATATTTTATTTTCCCATGGAAATAAGATAATGGGATCTTAATTAATTTTCCAATGTAACAAAAAACTAGTTGCACTTCAATATTGTTATTTTTAGAATTAAGTGTGACCTTATTTAGAAACTAAATTAATAATATTTAGAAAATTATTTTTGAAAAATGGATTTCATTTTGAAATTCTACATGCCAAAAAATGGTTGTGGGAAATTTTTGGTATTTTTCTGAAACTCTTGAATTTTTGGAGAATAGTGAAATACGATAAAATACCGTATAATCAATTTGTCATTAAAAATTCCCTATTTATGACATCATAAGTGATGGAAGGACACTTTCTTAGAACTCAAATGATATTATCACTATTTAGGGGCGCTTTATTTGATATTATTCATAGTCTTGATAAAAATATGATAATAATGATTAAAATAATCTAAAATCCCTCCCCACCTCCACTATAAATACCACCCTTACTCCCCTTTTCCTCCCATACCTCTCAAGCCTTGAGAATTGTCTAATTTCTCACAAATATTCACCCCAATAATATTCCCCACGTCCTAGAGCTACTGGTCTAACCAAAAGACCAAAATCAAACCCCTTTAGAAGGATCTCAACGAGAAGAGATAAAGAGGTAAACAACCACTTTTATTTTCTCTCTTTTCTTTCATTTTATGTTATTCTCTTCCATTCCCTTTGTCTTTTGTTGGGATATTTCATTAAATATTCCCCCTTACTGTCTATATTTTGTATTAATGATGAGATATTCAATTCCTCTCATCAATCTTGTTTTTATGAAATTTTAAGAGATGTCGTTAGGCTGCCAAATTTTCATGAGAAATTTCTCAAGATTTCCTTTTATTTGATGATTCATTTTTCTTCTTTCCTCACTCCCTGTTATCCAAGAGGCATGAAATCTCCAGAATCATGTATATTCATTATGTTCTCATGATTATGGAAAATTCCTCATCAGTATTCTTCTCCTATTCCACTTATTTAAAGAATTAAAAAACATTGTCTATTTGTGACGAATTACCGACATTGTTGATGATGAATTTTCAATTTCCATTAATTCTGTAAATTTTGGTCATGAAACCATTTATATGGTGGAAATAGGTTATAATATATGTTTTATGACTCATATATGGTTCTAGAATTCTTTTTTACTCATGTTTTAAATTGAAAATACAAAAAAAGGATGTTATTATCAAATAACCACTTAAATGATCTATACGAACATCATTAATGTTTAATATAATTAATCATCCGCATATAGAGAATAAAAGTGATAAATGGTGTAATTTAAGGTACTAGAAATATGTAAATACTTATCCATTCCAATTCTAGAGTTTCACTTCCAATCAACAAGAACGATTCATCATGAACCGATCGTGAAAATCACAAAAGAACTCACCCAAAATAATGCAAGGAACAAAATACTAACAATTAAGGGGTGAAAATGAGGTTATTAAATGACCATATAAGATGCTATAAACATAAACATGTTTCTTTAAAATTCTAATAACCCTCTTTTTACCATTATACAGGAGGTTTAAACAAGTTTGAAGTAAGACAAGCCTAAGGTAAAAGAATTCTTAACCCAATTTATATTCCTTGGGTTAACATTCTACTCCATTAATTATGTGTTATTTGAATTATTTGTGTGATGAATTATGATTATAATATGTGTAATAATGTGTATTTACAGATTATATACATATTCAATCAACTCTATTAAGTCTCACTTCATGTACATGATGTTTATAAAGGAATTGTCTTCGAAAATCCCAATTTAAAATTCTGTTGTACAAGATTCAAAAGGAATGTTTTTATGATATTATTTATGTTGTATGATTATGTTTTGGTTATTGGGAATTATTTATGATGAAGGGTGAGACCTATATTTCCCTCCAATGCATTGGGTATGAGTATGTTGGAGGTCGGTCGTATGGTTACTCCAAGTGTTACTGCAGTGGTTACACAAAGTCAGGTAGCCGTGAGGGTTACAAATTTTAAGGTAGCCAAGATGGTTACAAGATTATGTAAGTAATGCCCAAAGATACCTCTATGATTATATTTATGTCTGTGTGGATGTTTTGTAAATCTCATGTTACACGAAGTAAGTATTTATGTATGAAAAGCATGTCTTTTGAAAATGTTTTCATACGTTATGAGTATTCATGGACTAATGTCATTTTTCCTTATTTTTCATACCTTAATGAGATTTTGTCCTCGTCCCATGTTTTTAAATGATTTTTCATAGGTTAATGGATGATTAATACAAGGAAGGAAGACATTTTAAATGTTGAATAATTGTCAAGGAGTCTTGTTTTAAGTTTTAATCTTTTATATTCTGAGAAAAATGGAAACTGATTTTATGGTATCCACTATGTAACAATGTGTAATGTTATGAATGTTTTGTCTTAATTCTGTAAAGATATAAACATGAAAATATACTCAATGTAAAAGTAAGTATTTTCTTGAATAAATTCATGATTATGTATGTAATATGTTTGGTTCATTATAGTTGGCATCAGAGGATGGTTTAGATAACTTTAGGGGTTAGGGTGATGTTAATAGATTACCAAAAATGATTGCCACTCTATGTTTAATTTGATATAGAATTTTAAAATTTCAGTGTTTCTTCATCCATGAAATGTTTGTTCAGAATGGTTTTTTGCAGAAGGAACAAGGATTCTGAAGAGGAGAGGCACCTACTGAATGACATCCTTCCTGATCTACACACCGGAATGGTTGGGATTGTAACCGAGCAGTTTGTGATAGTAACGGCTCAGCTAATGCAGGAAATAAATGGTGGTGGAATCCATACAAGAGAACCAATAGTGATACCCCAATGTAACATGACAGTGGTAGAAAATTTTATGAGACAACATCCTCCAGCATTCAATGGATCTTCTGACCTAGTGGCAGCCCAATGATGGATTAAATCCCTTGAAAAGATATTTTATGTTATGGGATGTTCATACAATCAAAAGGTAAGTCTTTCCAATTATAGTTTTGAAGGGGAAGCTGATCAGTGGTTGTAAATGGTAAGGAATATCAGGGGTAGAGATTATTTTCATGCCTTAGTGTGGGATGAATTTAAAATTATTTTCCTTGAAAAATATTTTCCTAAGGTGGTGCGACCTAGAATGGAGAAGCAATTCCTTGAATTGAATCATAAGGAAGAAGATTTAGTGGCTATGTATGAGGAGAACTTCACTCGACTGGCGAGGTATGCTCCAAATCTTATACTGGATCTCGATAGAAAAATCAACCGCTTTTACTCAAGATTGAAGCCAAGGAATTGAAGGGCGTTTGACTCTCATGAATTCAAAAGTTATGAGAATGTTGTCCGATGTGCTGAGAGGGTAGAGATGGAGTTTGCTGATGATCACATGCATTTTAAAAACAAATAGAATAAGAGGTCCAGTTGGAAAGAAATGGGTAAAAATCAACCAAAGAAATCTGATGGTAAGAAAATCCAGTTTCCTGTTTGTGAAAAGTGCCGCAAGAAGCACCCTGGGTAATGTCTTAGAAAAACTAGGAAGTGTTTTAAATGTGGTATGTTTGGACATATGGCCCGGGATTGCAATGAAAATGATCCAAAGACAAATCCTGATAAGCAAACTGTAAAGTGTTTTAAATCTGGTGAGATGGGTCACTATGAAAATGCCTATCCAAAGAGGGATCCAAATGATGCAAAGAATCCATAATACAAGCTGAAAGGTGTAGTGAGAACCTTTGAGACTACGTCAGCAGGTGTTGGGCAATCCAATGAAGTTGTATCAGGTACTTTGTTTGTTCACTGAGATTTTTCTAATGTTTTGTTTGATATGGGGTCTACACATTCATTCATCTCTGAGAAATATTCTAGTAAATTGGAAGTATCACCTCAACAAATGAGACCTGAACTTGTTGTTAAAACACCAGGGGGTAATATTATAGAAAATAGGAATTATAAATATATTTCTATTGTGGTATTTGGAAAGAATTTACTTGAAAACCTTATTGTTTTACCCTTAGTCGAGTTTGATGTTATTCTAGGGATGGACTGGCTTTCTGATTATCATGATAAGATTGATTGTAGAGCTAAATAAGTTGTTTTTTAGAAAGTGTTTCAATTTGTATACATGAATGAACCCATACAATTGATAACATATCAGGAAGCTGAGAAACTAGTGAAATATGAAAATGAAAGTTATCTTGTTCATATTGTTTAAAACAAGGGGACTATTCAAATTAATGATGTCCTAGTGGTAAATGAATACCTTGATTTTTTTACTGAGGAGTTACACAGTGTCATACCTGAACGAGAAGTCAAATTCACAATTGACTTAGTTCCTGATGCTAAACTAATTTCAAAACCCCCATATCGTATGGCTCCAATAGAACTTCTTGAATTGAAAAATTAGTTGCAGGATTTTATTTTCAAAGGATTCATTCATCCCAGCACTTCACCATGGGGAGCCCCTATTTTGTTTGTTAAAAATAAAGATGGTTCCATGAGACTTTTCATTGATTATATAGGATTGAATAACATCACTGTGAAAAAAAGTAACATTTGCCTCATATTGATGACTTGTTTGATCAGCTCCAGGGAGCTCTGTACTTTTCCAAGATTGACTTGAGATCCGGATACCATCAACTGAAGGTGAAGGAGAATGACATCCCGAAAACAGCTTTCCGTACTAGATATGGGCATTATTAATTTTTTGTTATGTTTTTTGGGTTAACTAATGCACCTGCTGTATTCATGAATATTATGAATAGAGTATTTCATGAGTTCTTGGAAAAGTTTGTGGTTGTATTTATTGATGACATTCTGGTTTTTCTAAAAATAAAGAGGAGCATGAAAAACACTTAACGGTTGTTTTACAAACTTTAAAAGAAAAGAAACTATATGGAAAATTCAACAAGTGTGATTTTTGGTTGCAACAGATTTCTTTTCCTGGGAACATTGTAAATAAGGATGCAATAACAATTCATCCTTCCAAAACAAAAGTAATTGATGAATGGTCAAGACCCACAAATGTTACAGAAATTCGTAGTTTTTTTGGGCTTAGAAAGTTATTACCGATGGTTTATTAAGAACATTGCACAGTTATCCAGCCTGATTACTAAGTTAACATGGAAAAGGGGTTAAATTTGTTTGGACAGAGGAATGTGATTTTTGTTTTCAAGAAATAAAGAAGAGATTGGCGAATTCTCCAATTTTGGCATTACCTTCCCGGAATGGTGAGTTTATCATCTACAGTGATGCTTCTTTGAAGGGACGTGGTTGTTTTTTGATGTAGAATGATCAGGTAATTGCCTATGCATCAAGACAACTTAAACATCATGAGCTAAATTATCCCACACATGATTTAGAATTGGCAGATGTGGTTTTTGCTTCGAAAATTTGGAGGCATCATCTATACAGAACCAAATTCCAAATATGTAATGACCATAAAAGTCTAAAGTATATATTCACTCAGAAGGAATTAAACATGAGGTAATGATGATGGCTAGAATTGATAAAGGATTACGACTGCACGATCAATTACTCTACTAGAAAATCAAACAAATTAGCAGATGCCATAAGTCAAAAACATCATGCATCATTAACCATGACACGTTTGGAACATGATCCCTTGATTAATGATTTGATGAATTTTGGCTTGGAAGTTGTTGGTGTAGGGAATACCTCTCATTTGTTTCAGGTTTCAGTGCAGTCTTGATTGTCAGATAGAATTATGAAAGCACCAAGGGAAGACCATGAGCAACTGAAAAAGGTAGAATTGGTTACAATGGGTAAGTTGACAGAATTTAATCTTGATAAAGATTGTGTTTTAAGATTTGGAAAAAGGATGTGTGTGCCTTGTGATACCCAGTTGAAGAAAGAATTGTTTTGTGAAGCTAATAGTTCTCCATTTACTGTTCATCCTAGAAGTAATGAGATATATAGAGACCTTCAAGAGTATTATTGGTGGAATTGGATGAAAATAGATATTGCTGATTTTACAATGAAATGTTTGACATGTCAGTAGGTTAAAGCAGAGCGGCAGTTATCGAAGGGGATGGTTCAGCCTTTTCCAGTGCCAGAGTAGAAGTGGGAGAATATATCAATGGATTTTGTGGTGGGACTACCAAAGACTTATCGAGGTAAGAATGCGATTTGGTTTATTGTTGATCGGCTAACAAAGTCTGCGCATTTTATTTCTATTCAAGATACAATGACATTGGATCATATTTCTCGATTTTACCTCAAAAAGATTGTCAAGTTACATGGAGTTACTCATTCTGTTGTGTCTGAACAAGATCCCAGGTTCACTTCTAAATTTTGGAAGGGACTTCAAAAGTCATTGGGCATAGAGTTGAATTTCAGTACATCATTTCATCCTCAGTTAGATAGGATGTTAGAACGAACGATTCAAACATTGGAGGAAATACTTCGAGCTTGTTCAATAGACTATCAGGGAAGTTGGGATCATCATCTTTCATTAGTTGAGATTTCTTATAATAACAGTTTCCATTCCAGTATTCAGATGGCTCCTTTTGAGGCCTTGTATGGAAAGCAGTGTCGGACTCCTGCGTCTTGGGATGAAGTCGGTGAAAGAGAGTTGATGGGGCCAGAATTAGTAGAATAAGTGGCTGAGAAAATGAGGATGACCCAGAAACACGTGAGGAAAGCTCAGATCAGGTAGAAAAGTTATGCAGATAACAGAAGGAAAGACTTCTCTTTCAAGGTAGGTGACCATGTTTTCCTTAAAATCTCTCCTTGGAGAAGTGTGATGTGTTTCAGTAAGAAAGGAAAACAATGAACACAATTCATCTGTCCTTTTGAAATCTTGGATAAAGTTGGAACAGTTTCATACCGCATAGCTTTACCTCCGAGCTTGTTTCAGGTACATAATTTTTTTCATGTTTCGATGTTGAGAAAGTATGTTCCAGATTCATCACATGTCTTGAGGCCGTATGCAGTTCAGCTGGAAGAGAACATTTCTTATGAAGAAAAACCGGTTCAGATTCTTGATCGAAGATAACATGTATTGCGGAATAAGGTAATCCACCAGGTAAATGTTTTGTGGAGAAACCACATGGTTGAAGAAGCAACATGGGAGTCTGAAAATGCTATGAGGTACAAATACCCTCAGTTGTTTAATAAGTAAATAAAATTACGAGGATGAAATTTCAAGAAGGTGGGGATAATGTAACATCCCCCGGTTTTCTAAAAATAAATTGCAAATGATTAAAATTTTGTTTAAGGTATATATTTATAAGTATCCTTTAAACATAATTTCATTTATTCTTTATTTTGAATTTCAAGAAGTTGTCATCTATAATTGTGTTCAGTATGTTATTTAGAGTCTGATGAAACAAACTTGTTTTTTTGGTGAATAGTAACGTACCCTTATGAATAGTAATATGAATAGTAATATGACCTGTTGAATTGTAAATAATAATAATATTTTATTTTCCCAAGGCAATAAGATAATGGGATTTTAATTAATTTTCCAGTGTCACAAAAAACTAATTGCACTTCAATATTGTTATTTTTCGAATTAACTTTGAACTAATTTGAAAATTAAATTAATTATATTTAGAAAATTATTTTTGAAAATTCGAGTTCAATTTTGAATTCTAAAAGCCGAAAAATGGTTTGGGTAAATTTTTGGTATTTTTCTCAAACTCTTGAATTTTTGGTGAATAGTGAAATACGATAAAATACCGTATAATAAATTTATCAGTAAAAGGCACTATTTATGAAAACATAAGTGATGCAAGGCCACTTGCTTCGAACTCACAAGATATTATCATTATTTACGGCCACTTTATTTTATATTATTCATAGTCTTGATAAAAATATTATAATAATGATTAAAAAAAATCAAAAATACCTCCCCTCCTCCACTATAAATACCACCCTTACTCCCCTCTTCCTCCCACACCTCTCAAGCCTTGGGAATTGTCTAATTTCTGCCACATTTTCTCCCCAATATTCTTCCCCACATCCTAGAGCCTCTGGTCTCACCAAATGACCATAATCAAAGCCCTTCAGATGGATCTCATGGAGAAGAGATCAAGAGGTAAACAACCTCTTTTATTTTCTCTCTTTTCTTTCATTTTATGTTATTCTCTTCCATTACCTTTTTATATTGATAGGATATTTCATTAAAAATTTCCCCTTACATTCCATATTTTCTATTAATGATGAGATATTCAATTCCTCTCATCAATCTTGTTTTTATGAAATTTTAACAGACGTCATTAGGCTGCTGATGTTTCATGAGCAATTTCTCATGTTTTTCTTTTATTTCATGATTATTTTTTCTTCTTTCCTCACTCCCTCTTATCCAAGAGGCATGAAATATCCAGAATCAAGTATATTAATTATTTTCCCATGATTATGTAAAAGTCATCATCAAAATTCTTCTCCTCTTCCACTTATTTAAAGAATCAAAAAACAATGTCCATTTCTGTCGAATTACCGACATTGTGGATGATGTATTTTTAATTTCCATTAATTATTTCAAGAATGGTCATGAAACCATTTATATGGTTGATGAAGGTTATAATATATGTTTTATGAATCATATATGGTTATGTAATTCTGT
The DNA here is from genome assembly GCA_963277665.1 of Viscum album. Taxonomy (NCBI): domain Eukaryota; kingdom Viridiplantae; phylum Streptophyta; class Magnoliopsida; order Santalales; family Viscaceae; genus Viscum; species Viscum album. Next base: position 1,226,093,408 of record OY728162.1, read on the forward strand.
TGTACTCATGTTTCAAATTTAAAAGACAAAAATAGGTTTTTATTATCAAAAGACCACTTAAATGATCTAAACGAACATCATTAATGTTTTATCTAATGAATCATCCTCATATAAATAATAAAAGTGATAAATGGTGTAATTTATGGTACTGGGAATATTTAAATACTAATACATTCCAATTCTGGAGTTTCACTTCCAATCAACAAGAACAATTCATCATGAACCGATCGTGAAAATCACAAAAGAACTCACCCAAAATAATGCAAGGAACAAAATACTAGCAATTAAGGGGTGAAATGAGGTTATGAAATGACCATATAATAAGTTATAAACATGAAAATGTTTCTGTAAAATTCTAATAACACTCTTTTAACCATTATACTAGAGTATTAATCATGTTTGAAGTAAGACAAGCCTATGGTAAGGGAATTCTTATCCCGATTTCCATTCCTTGGGTTAACATTCTACTCCTTTAATTATGGGGTATTTGAATTGTTTGTGTGATTACATATGATTATAATATGTGTAATAATGTGTATTTAAAGATTATATACATATTCCATCCACTCTATTAAGTCTCACTTCAATTATATGATGTTTATATGGTAATTTTCTTCTAAAATTCTTATTTAAAATTCTGTTGTACCAGATTCAAAAGCAATGTTTTTTATGATATCATTTATGTTGCATGAATATGTTTTGGTTATTGGGAATTTTTTATGATGATGGGTGGGACCTATATTTCCCTCCAATGCATTGGGTATGAGTAAGTTGGAGGTCGTCCCTATGGTTACTCCAAGTGTAACTGCGATGGTTACAAAAAGTATGGTAGTCGTGAGGGTTAAATAATTTAAGGTAGCCAAGATGGTTACAAGATTATATAAGTTATGCCCCAAGATACCTCTATGATTATATTTATGTTTGTGTAGATCTTGAGTAAATCTCATGTTACACGAATTAAGTGTTTATGGGTGAAAAGCATGTCTTTTGAAAATGTTGTCATACGTTATTAGTATTCATGGACTAATGTGATTTTTCCTTCTTTTTCATACCTTACTGAGCTTTTGTGATCATCCCAAGTTTTTAAATGATTTTTCACAGGTTAATGGATGAGTAATACAAGGAAATAAGACATGATAAATGTTGAAGAATTTTCAAGGAGTCTTGTTTTATGTTTTAATGTTTTATATTCTGAGAAAAATGGAAACTAATTTTATGGTATCAACTATGTAACAATGTGTAATGTTATGAATGTTTTTTCATAATTCTCTAAATATCTAAACTTGGAAAGATCCTCAATGTAGAAGGAAGTTTTTTCTTGAATAAATTCATGATTATGTATGTAATAAGTTCAGGTCGTTATAAACTAAATGCACGACATTGTTTTATAACAAAAACAAGTGTAAGAAAAAAATATGGTTACATAAATAAAATCCAATCTTGGGAATGTATGAAAATAAAAGTTGGGTGTCTAACCAAAAATGAATTCAGAGTCTGTTATACAAGGATATTAGGATTCTGTTTTCTTGGAATTTGGAACCTGAAGTCTATATAATTTCGAAGCCTGAATTTCAAGGAAATTTAGAATCTGAAATCACAAGAATTTGGAATCAGAACTTACAATGTTCGGAGTCAGTGTTCATGAGAGTTCGGAGTCCAAACTCATAAGAGTTCAGAGTCTGTATTTAGAGAACTCAGAGTCAGAACTCAGAAGTGTTCGTAACCTGAATTAGCATTCAGAATTCAGAGTCAGAACTCAGAAGAATTTGTAACCAGAATTCATAATCAGAATTCAGTGCCAAAATTCAAAAGAGTTCATAACCAGAATTTATAATTAGAATTCGGAGTCAGAACTCCAAAGAGTTCGTAACCAGAATTCTGATAATTCTTGTCCTAAAACTGAATGCTTCATATCTATGTAACTATAGAATTTATAAGTTTTGGTTTCAAACCGAATTTTACACTTAGAAAAATAATGATATCAACAATTAAAAGACGATAAGGATAAATTTCCATAGGGAAAGAAATTTTCCCTTATAGAAGTAAAACACAGGGTAAAAAGTGATTTTCCTTGAGATAAGGTGTTTGTGATTTTCAAAACAAGAAGGAATTGTAATGTCATAAGGAAACCATAATGACATAATAATCTCCCCCATGTATGAAGGAATGGAAAAGTCATAAATAAAACCTTATTGACACAAAAATCTACCCCTTTTTGGCAAGAAAAAACATCCTTACGAAATAGAATAAAAGGACTTAGAATATATTTTTCTAGAATTTGCAAATAAAACTTATCTACCTTTTTATAGTGGAAAATAGGAATAAGACTAACTACACCTTAGGCTTTACAAAAATATAATCAAAAATAAAAAAAATATTAGAACAATAACTAAAAATAGAAAATTTCTAGTTTTAACACTATAATCAACATTTCCAATTACATTTTCAACAAGATGAACTTTTTCAATGATCCATGATTTTCGATCTATTTGAAAATGAGTATAAAACCCCTCAATTGATACATTCTTATCTAGAGGAGTTTATTCAAATTAATTAATATCTCTAAACACATCCTCAATAACATTAGTCTCATAATTGAATTTAATATTATTAGTAAAAGATTAACCTTTAAATATTGTTCCATAATCATAGATAGTTTATTATAGGCTCTATAAGCATAATATTATTAGAATAACCTAGAAAAATGCATTCATCACTCATAGCATCAAAATTATCTAAATTATATTTTGAATATAAAATAAATCATTAAAAACATAAACACATAATTAAACAACATTAGAAAATTTATTTTTTTCATAATTCATAAAGAGATTTCATTAACAAACTTCTTATAATAATTATATTTGAAATATAACATACATTCAAAATCGTCATCCCAAAAAAATATAAACAAGTTATATTCACATAACATAGTTTGAGCAATTATAATAAGAGTTATAATTTTTTATACAACAACATATTAATATTGTATTCTATGAGAAAATAAATTACGATTATATCCATTTATTTCACAAAATGTATAAAAATATATGTAATGAAATTTATCTCCTTTATCTAAACGAATTGAAATAATCATAGAACCTTTTTCATTTTTAATTTTTTTTAAAAAGGTAGTAAATCTATAAAATATATAATTTATATGAGTTAAAAATTATACCTAATTAAATCTACTATAATCATAAACAGTAACTACGGTATATTTCATTCCACTATGTATATAAATTTGAGTGAGACTAAATAAATCCATATGTACTAACTATAATGGTCTATTAGTACTTATCTGATTGATAGTTATAAAATAAATTTTGTGTGGCTACCCTTTCATGAAAGAGTCACATAAATGACGATGTTCTTTCTTCAAGGAATAAATTTATAACACATTCTCATGTTTTGATAGCTTAGGCGAAATTCTAAAATTGAATGGTCTAAAATGCATATTCCCAATGATGTTGTCATACTGTACAGTAGTAAAAAATTTTAAATGTTTAATAGTTAATTATGAAAAATCAATAGTATAAATATTATTTTTATTATTAGCATAATATAATAAAGAATAAACATTAAAAATTAAAAATTATCATTTTTAAATTTATTTTTCTTTATATCATCATATAATTGTGATATACTAATCAAATTATTTTTTAAACCCCTAATATATAAAACATTATAAAGAAAAGTTGAATTTGAAGTTCCAATATAACCAAAAAATTTACTTTCTATTTAGAATTATCTCCAAAATATACAGTGCCTCCATCAGATTTGTTGTAAGTGGTATATATTGATGGTTCCTTAGTCATATTTCATTATAATAAACTATCCATGTACCATGTTTCATTGTTGACACATCTAAGTAATTTTTCCTACAAAAATAAATTACCTAACAATTTTTTAACCCATGATAATTTGGGTCCATTGGGATTGGTTATATGATTTTTATGTACCCATATAGAATTTAATCATGTATTGTAATGTACTCTAGAAAATAAGGATTTATAATATTAGTTTTTGTAAACCCATGTATTTTTTAATTCTAAGAAAACAAGAATTTTCATAATGACCTTTCATGCCACATTTAAAACAAGTAACAGTTGAAGTACAACCATATTTACTTTTAATATAGTGAGTTTTAATAATATTATGTATTAATCTATCCTAATCAAAACCATCATTAATTTTATCATTTTTAATCAAAGACATCATATTATGATATTTTTTATGACATTTATTAATAGAAGATTAACATTGTTTATGAAATTCAACTTCCTTTTTCATATTTTCATTTAAATCTATATAAGGCATTCATTTTTCATAAACGTGTGAATCATATGATTAAGTAGCTTTATATATTTTTTTATTCAACTATCAAAGTATTTTATTTTTAGAATTATGCTTCTCATTTATTTGCTTAATCATATTATATAAATCAGTAGATTTGAAAATAAATTTTCCGAATGATTCAATTTCATTATTTAATTTAAAAACCTTGTTGTTTCGAAATCACATAAAAAATCAGAATATTTATAATAAAAATAAGAATTATTAAGATTATCTAGTGATTGCATGAATCATAATATGGAACTTCCACTTTCATTTCCAGATTGTTCACAGGAATCAGATTCTTCTATACATATCCAACCAGTGGACAATGCCTTTTTCCCTTCTTTTTGTATTTTTCTTTATTCATTGGTTTAGGACAATTAGGTTTGATTTACCTTTCTTCCTGAACTAAAATCAAGTTACAAAAGAAGATTTATAATTAATTTCACCATTCTTATCTCTCCTATATTTTTCATTTTGAGGGTTTCTTCTAAACTGATTCATGAATATTTTCTTTTTTATTCTTTTGTAGAATCTAGTTAAAAACTGAACCATGTCTTTTTTTTCAATATAATATATATCGAAATCAAATTAGTAATTAGAAAGAACATTTATGGATTTAAATGCCACACCTTCTCAATTTATTTTCTTCTTAAAGTCAATTTTATTTAGTTATAATTCATACTACAGGAGTGGTCCAATCATTTCATTTAGGGTTTCTCTTTGAAATTCATGATTTCATCAATGGAATCCTTCTTATAATTACATTTATTTGGTAAGGATTTTAAGAATCATTCAATAAGTACATTGTTTTATAGATCTTCTCCAAGTGGATTTATTCTATTCATAATTCATCTGAATCTGTGGAGCATTTGGTTTAATGTTTCATCATCACCCATCTTGAATACTTCATACTCAACACGAAGCATTCCATTTATTGTGTGGATTAGTTTGTAATGTGTCTTCTTTTAAGAAATCTAATGAAATATGGTAAATTTTACAAGTTAAATAATGAATATTAATGTTGCACAGTGAATGAACAATAACATAGCGTAGGTTATGAATACTAACATATCATAGGGTATGAATAGTAACATAGTATATGTAATGAATTGTAATAGAGGGTTTCCAAACCATACTTTGCTGAAATGAACTATAACATAATGTAGGTTATTAATAGTAACATATGGTTTCCAAACCATACTTCACACTATTCGTTAATAGTAATGTATCATAGGGTACAAACCATAATTTTTGGAAATGAATAGTAATGTAACATAGGGTACGAATAGTAATGTATGGTTTCCAATCAATATATTATAGTATTCTTGAATAGTATTATAACTTAGTGTAAAAACCATAATTTGTGGAAAAATGGATTGCATACTTCCTTAAGATTTAATGAATTTTCAAGGGCTCTAAATAGTAGATTCACACTTTTCTCAAAAATACATATTTCCAAAAAAAATTATTATCTTTCTAACAAATAAATAATCAAATAAATCAGAAAAAAAACAAATCTTCATATCATTGAGTAATAGATGAAAAACGTTCTAGAAAAACCAATGTTCGGGAAAATAAAAGAATATCTCTAAACAATTTATTCACCATCCAAAAGACCTTTTTAAAATTGGATATAAACTAATGATATAAATATAACAAAAATTTATTTCTATAAAATCAGGTTTCATATGAATATTATATCTTTAGAAGATTAATTAAAATAAATACTAAAACTTATTAAAACTATAGACTATAGAATTTCTAATACATTAGTATAAAATTCATTAAATTTTTTTAGTACTGAAAAATTCATACTTCCTCATAAACTAATTAAATTTATATAAATTTATTATCTATCCAATGTGCCAATAATCACACAAATACAATCAATATGAATTGATATATCATTAATATTCAAAAAGTCTTTCAAAAGATAATTATATGTAATCAAAAAAGACCCTAAAGGGTTAAAAAATTTAAATCATATGTAATGAAACAAAATAAAAACATGAAAAACAAAAAATATTACATTTCAATCCAAAATTATATACATAACATTGAATAAAAGTAATTATAACATGAATCGGTATGTGGTGAATAGTAAGTCTAAATTATCTATAGTTTTGAGAAAGTATTTTTTGATTAGACAACTTGACTTGTGAATGTACTCTGAAGTAATAAAAAATTAAAGGAGGAGACGTTGAACCAAATAAATTAATTGTGATGAATTTCCCAAAATTTATCAAATATTTAGATACAATTTCAATTATGAAATTATTTTAATGGGGTAAGATTCAATGATGTAAATAATGCATTAAAATAAATAAATAAATATTATCTGTGTAACACTTTATCTTGATAGAAGTTAAATGACTTTACTTTTTATAGTAATACAATAAAATTTCAATGAATGTTTATAATTTTAACTAATGTGAGTTAAATTATACATATATACAAATTAATATCATGAATATAAAGTAATATTTTCAGGGGTTTCATTTCCCAACTATCATTGGGACTATAAAAAACATGCTACATTTTAAAATAACACATTCCATGAAATTGACATTTTTCAAAAGACATGTAAAATCAAAGGGAGTATAACATTAGAGAATTTGTTTGGGGGAATTAAGAATAATTAATAAGGTTAAATAGTTATTTCATGACAGTTGGGTTTCTAATTATTAGTAATATTTACATTATAACACAATTGATAGAAACAGTGCATATCAATATGGTTAATAACATAATATATTTTTTTCAAAATGGAGATTTCGTTGCCTTGAGTAGAAAAAATACTTCAAATTAAGTTCTCGTATATGATTTTGGGAATGAGGTAATATCGGTATGGTTTTCCAAGTCCTAGATGAAATTGGTTTCAAACAATAGAAGCTTGAATGGAATCTCAAGTGAAAGAAGTTCAAGTTAAATGAAATTACTAGAAATTCTGTGTTAGCTAAACTACCGCATTACTGTAGCTCAATATACTACCATACCCTCAATTATTATATTTTTGTACTAAGTGGAGACATGGTAGTTTTAACATATAAGTGTAATTAATATTAAAATTTATTTTTTATAGATACTATAATTTTTTATGAAATTTATATCCTTGGTTAAAGGATAAATTTTTTATAATTCAATGTCAAATATAATAAAATTGTCTGTATATTTTAAATCATTACATTGAACATGAATATGGTGATATATAGAAAGATTTATTAAAGAAATTTAAAAAACTAAATATATGATGAAATGAAGTAGGATAAAATATAAATGACATTATAAACATGTAATAATGCTATCATTTTTCCAAGTTATTGATATTTAAATTATTTTCTCAGATAATAAATTATTGTTTCTCTATATGGTATTGATTGATGTATGACTCACGATTTATTGGCATGCTGTTTTAGCCAACCAAAAAACCATGATCCAATATTATGATTTACAATTCAAATAAATGTCGACATTAATAATGTTAATATGTTAATCTAGTAACTCATATAGCTGAGCCTATATGGGCCACCGTCTAGTCCTTTTACAATATTTTTATTTATAAATGTCGGAAAATCATTTAAAATTAACTCAATAATATATATAATCATGTGTTAGGATGATGTAATTTGAAATATATAACAATTGGAATACCTAAATGTACTATTATTATTATGAAATTATATTTAAAATAAAATAATTATAAAAGGATTTTTTTCATTTCACTTTGTTTATAAATAATGACCTTAAGGAAGACATATTCAAGGAATAAGATGCGTTCTTCCAAATAAATTCCACAGAAACCAATCCATATTTTCAGTTCCTAGTAGGTTTGATGTCTAAACAAGCCCTCATTACTCCTATCTGATAATCTATAAATTACAATGATGGTGAGTGATAGTAATTCTATTATTATAGGTACTTCCCAATAATGTGATACCCATTATATGAGTAATGTTATTTATTGTCAATTAAATCAATTTTAGGAGGAATAACTTATATCTCAGGTAGTCTTCTGATTCTTATGTATGAAAATAATATTTCAAAACATAATGGGTAGTGTACAACACTTATAATAACTATAAAATAAAATATTCTATTCTTTATTCTCAAAATAACTTACAACGCACCTATAAATTCTTATTCTTCACATAATTTATCTTTAAAATTAATTCTAGTGTCCTCTTGAGAACAATTGATAAAACTCCCCCTTTAACCTCTCTATATAAAACTAGGAAAATGGTCTATTTTCATTATTAAAATCCATGGAAGTAGACTCTAAAACCATGGAAATATAATATCATCATAGTTTTGGTGATTATGATCAAATTTTCCATGGAAATAATTTTATGAAAAAAATACAAGAATTTTGTTCATAAGAACACAGTTTCTTTAAGTTCATAACAGTTTCAAATATCACCTTTTCACTACTACTCTAAACCCACAACAATAAGTATTTATAAATTATCAATTATATATATATCATTTATTTTTTTCTCATCACTAGAGTTTTAGGATAACAAAAAATCATGAGTATACTATTTTTCTCTTAACAACTGTATTAATTGAAAAAAACCATATATTTTAGCATGAATGACACTAATATAAAATAGACCTTTAACAATGCTAAAAATTTCCATTATTGGTGCATGGAAAGCATTGATTACCATAGAGAGATTAAAAGTCATAATCGTTTAATAGCGGTTAAATTTAGTTCCAATAATATAAAGTGTTATTGGTTCTTCTACCAATGGTGGTAAATGTTACCTTTATTACTCCTTTTAAAATCATAGAAAAAGTGGCAGCATGTAGTCTGTTGTAACATCTCACTGCTACACCAGTGCAGAGTGATCTAACAGCACACCACAAAACCAAAAACAAAATGAAATCAGAAAATTCATGAACCAGTACAGAATTAAAATGAAATAAACAATACAATTAAAATACAATAAAAAACACATTATATTATAGACATTTCAAAAATTGTTTTATACAATTACACAATTATAAATTATTATATACGTTCAAAAAACATCAATGTACATTTTTATTTTGATCCTATTCCCTAATCGAGAAAAAAACACCGGTATAATATAAAAATTTATGTTAGAAATAATTTAAAATTGTAAATTAAAATAAAGACTAAATTTTAAACTAAAAATCATGTTATATAAAGAACATTATGTATCAGATTAATTTGTGGTTAATTCATAAACATCACAAAATTTATTATTCATCTTCCTGAATTTTCAATAGAAAAAATTATCATAATATGTATATGATAAATATTACAATGAAATTAACTAATTAATAAAAGATATAATTATGAGAAAAAAATCTCGGCTTGTTTGCTTGATTTTGGCTATGTGATGCGCATTTTAAACAAAAATTACAATTATATATTGAAAAGTTGTATATCGTTTCATACCGGTCATACCATGAATTAGATAGATGTGTGGATAATTCTTACACATATCAAATGACTTATGGATATTTTTTCTAATTTATAATATTAATCCGAATTTGTTTACTCTATTTTGAGTATGTCACTAGACTTTTCTACTAATATTTCATTTTCATATGGAAACAAGAACATTGGATAATATCGACCAGATCATGTGTCAGTATTATATGGGAACAATTATTACATTTCAAAAATTAATTATGAATAAATTTATTAAATTATGAACATAATCCGATAGTTTTTTATCAGTTTTCCATGAGTGACACTCGTTGAACTAAAATGCTGATTTTAAACTGCTAATAGACACATTGAGTCATACAAGTCACACCGTGCGCTAGATTGTGATGTAAAAAATTTATAGAAAACCCAAATGACATATGGATTTTTTAACTGTATCAAAAATTATTGGAATGTGTTTTCATGTTTTTTTTAGGTCAGTGGTCCTTTTTAATATGATTGATGTCAATTTTAAATAAAAATATGCACTTGGAGTCCTATCGGTCACAACAGGAATCACATTGTGGATTGGATGATTAATAATTATCCAAGATGACTTATGGATCATTTTCTAAATGTCTCAAAACATTTTTAATGTGTTTCTTGGTTTGAGTACATAAAAATTGGTTTTTAGTAAAATTTCATTTAAATCTGGAAACACGCACTTTGACTCATATCAATTACATCAGATATCGTTTTATGATGAGATTTATTATTACACATCAAAAATTATTTATTAAATTTTTCCCAAAATAATCAAGAAAATCACATCACATTTTCCCTGTTTTCATTGGGTGCCACTTTTTGAACAAAAATGTCATTTTCAAACTAATAGTAGACATTTTGAGTCATACCGGTCACACATTGTGTCTAATTGAGGAAATATTATTCCTAAATGTACTAAATGAACTATTATTTTCTATTGTAATTTATCGAAAAAAATGTAAATTTTTTTCTCAATTTTGAGATGGTGAATTGTATTTTTTCTAAAATTTATGTCAATTTTAAATAAAATGGTGCAATTGGAGTCATACCTATCACACCATGCATAAAATGGATGTGTATCTAATTTATAAACATCTAAAATGACTAATGTATCATTTTATTAATGTATCAATAAAATACTTACTTGTTCTCTCAGTTTTGAGTATGTCACTTGTCTGTTTAACTAAAAGGCCATTTTAAACTAGGAACATACACATTGACTCATATCAATCACATTTTATGTCATTTTGATGTGAGACCAATTACTAATGATTAGAAATTAATTATGAATTGATTTAATAAATTATCAAAAAAATACGAGTTTTTTTCACAGTTTTTATTCATTGACACTTTTCGAATGAAAATGTTGTTTTAAACTAATAACATGCACATAGACCAATACCAGTCACACCGTTCTTCGTATTGATATTAGGATTATTAATAAATTTCCCAAATGACTTATGTATTTATGTCATAAATTATCAAAACAATTCGAATTATTTTTCACAATTTTCAGTAGGTTAGATGTTCTTTTTATTAATATTGATATCAAATTTAAATAAAAAGATGCTATTGGAGTCATAACTGTCACACTGTGTATCAGATTGAGGGTAGAATCATTAAAACCTATCTTATATGAAAAAATTATTATATTAATATTGAATCTGAATAATAAAATTGAGTTTTATTGGTTTTGATTATGTTTGTGGTCTTTTTTTTTGAAAATTCCATTTTTAACTAGAAATATGCAGTTTGACTCATACCAATCACATCATGTACTGGTTTGAGTGCGACCAATTCCTACATATAAGAATATATTTATGAATAAATTTTTTTAATTATCTAGAAAACATAAGTATATTTTCATGGTTTTTTTGTGAGTATCACTTTTGAACTAGAATGTTGATTTTTAAATGATAACATACACATTAAGTCATATTGGGCACATCATGTATCAGATTTAGGTGTGGCTAATTATTAAATGTTAAAAAGTAATTATGGATCATTTCATTAAACAATAAAAACAATTAGAATATTTATTCTTTGTTTTTTTTAATTTATCTTCTTTATTAAAGTTGATTTCTATTTTAACTAAGAATAATAACATGGATTCATATAGTCACTCCATGTGTCAGATTGAGGTGTGGTCGATTTCTATACATCCCAATGTCTCAAAAAATCCTCACTACCAATGTAACCATATTCTATATATCCTTTGTTTTTTAAACTACCGGCATTTCATGTTGACTCGATATTATTATTCAAAAAAATCATTCCCATTGTTGAAAGTTAGAAGATTTGAGGAATCTTATATGCCCATTATATCATAACAAGTCACCATAATGGACACATGATATTTCTCTAATATTATGAATTTTAACAACAATAATTTCTTTCTAGCTATGAACATAGACACAATATGTAGTGTTACCATTTAAAAATGAAAAGAAATGGAAATAATGGTAACATGGTCAAAAGAAACATCTTATCTATTGTGTGTCTTATTGAAACTAGTTTAAATAAAAATACGATTTACCAAAATATATGTGAGAAAAAAACTAAATAAGTATTAGATCAAAAAGATAAGAAAATTAACTTACAATAAGAACATAAAATGACAACAAAATTGAATAAAACATTAGTAGGAATTAACCTTTTTGGGATGGTTGTAAACATTATTGAAAAATTTTCTTATTTCCATTTTGTCAGATGTAGGATCGAACAAAATAATCCACCTGTATAAGAAAATAATTATTATATGAGTAATATTAAAATGAAATAAATTAAACATAAATATGATATAATATATTAATTCCATGGACAATTGTTTTACTTTTCTCACATCATGATTACCTATATGTTTGAGTAGTATAGGGAACATGATTGAATGTGATAAATTCCGACACTTTATGGGTGAAAAGTTTTTGAGGGAGAAGAAGTCTCTTGAATTTTTGGAAAAAGGCATGAAATAATTATGGACCACCCCAACTAAAATAAATGAATTTTAATATATATGGAAATAATTATTATGTTACAAATTTTAAAATAAAATAAATTAATCATAAATATAAAACAATACATTAATTTTATGGGTAATTTTTTAACTGTGAAAATATCAAGATTACCTCTGTTATTGAGTAGAGGCAGCATCATTACTATTCGTGCAAAGGTAGTGGAGGGAACGTTAAGGAAACTGATAAATGAAACACTACAAAGGTGAAATGGTTTTATGGAAGAAGAGGTATGGTTACTTTTCTTGTGCATAAATTCATCAAAGATGGAAAAGAATATTCTAAAATAAACTAACCCTATATGGAATAATGAAAAATAAGTCTAAATTTCATTATATAATTTTTAGGTAAAATAGATAAAATATATTTTAACATTACCTTTAAATCATCCCAAATGGTTTCCATTATTATAGTTATTTCTTATGTGGGATAAGTAACATCATTATGTACTAAAGAAAATTTATGCATTATTAGAAAAACATTTAATTTATATTTTTTTAATGCAGTAGATAGTATATAATATAATGAGAAGAAAATAAGTTACAATCACTTTTACCTTCTCAATGAACTCTCTTTATATTTTAAAGGTTTCAGTGATTTGTTTCCATGATCGTTAATCCAAATCCCTGATTTAGGGCCCCCTTTAATTTACAAGACATTCTTTATATTGGGACTGACATGAACTAATTTTGTTATACCAATGGAAGGGCCATCCATGATTTAATTTTAATTTGACCAGACATTTTTTTAGTCCCCAGTAGGAAAATCAACAAATTCTGGATTATTGGATATGATACATAAAATATGTGCACTACTTGTAGATTCATTATGAATGGTTCATCTTTTCCCTATTCCATACTAATATTCAACTTCATGAATTCCATTTCATCAGATTTCAATATAATAATATTGTCAACTCATTTTAAATGGGAAATATTCATTTGAAATTTTGTATAATCCCACTCGTAAATCTTTTCCATAATTCTATAATATTACATATTTTCATAAATTGGATTTCTATTCTTGGAACTAGATATGTGCATCCCTTCAAGCACAAGCGTAACAAAATTGTTTTTCATCATACTATACTGATCATGTAATTTTTTATATAATATATAACAATGGATTACAAAAGCATTGTAAGATATAACATTTTTATTAGGTCACTTGGCTTGCCATTTAAGTCATTCAGAAATGGAATTCACATTTTCACATAACTATTTTTAAATTTGATCTCAGAACCATCCAATAAATTATCGATTGTGTGTATTTGATATCCATAATTTAGTACTTGATGGATTAAAGTCTATACTAATTCCTTTTTGTGGTAAAATTTATGTATCAACATAATGGGTATTATATAAAATGTAAAGGCTCACTTGTTCATGTTCTGTCAAGGTAATTGTAACAACAACTCTTCTGAAAATACCTTCGCCCATAAAGAGTGCACTGTTATAAAACATTGGGAGACCTATGACGTCTACATCTAAAATGTAAACAGTACATAATTCAATATATTATTTTGTAATATATAATTATGAAATAAAACCTAATGGATAATTTTGATTCTTGACAAAACCTTCCAAAATTTTCATATACCGGTTATTGGGGTACATGAATCTATAATAGAGAGGAAAAAATAGTTGATCCTATATAACCAAGTGAACCATCAGGTGGACTATTATATCAATTTTTAATTATGGTAAGATCATCTATAATTCACACAATATTAATGTTACCTCATTATTCATGATTGGAAACTTCATCAGGTCTGCAAAATTACTAAATATGGCTTTCAAAAAGTGGGAATGTCTGGTTAAAGTGTTATAAATTTTGAGGTAGAATGAATTTAAATGTTACATGAATCAAATATTGGATAAAAACAAGAAAATTATGTGATTTAATTCCCTTTAATAAAAATATGTCATTGACATAATGTTTATGATATTTTTTGAATACCCCTTTTGATATTTTTCACTATTAAGGAAAAGGAAAAAATTAAAAATTTCCCAATCTACAGAGACTGTAAGCTACCAAAGGGAGAAAATTATACCCTTTACCCATCACAGGTTCCAAATCTTCCCTTATACCCATGTCAATCATGTCGAAACTAGCCTTGATCCCATCTTTAATTTTGTCAGGAACATTTATTATCATTCCAATAACACTATCAAATACATATTTTTCTATATACATCTCACTAAGAAAATATATGATATAAAAAATATTCAAAAACAATAATTCAAATAAAATCTATCACTTCATCCAAACTAATTTCATAAGGTTTTTCAAAAATTGTTTACCTAAAATAGTGTCAATATAATTTGCATTATAGAATAGTTAATCACCTATTTTTAAAGACGATGTTATATGTTGTTCGGTATTACCAATGAATTTTATCATCCAGGATATGTATTTATTTCATTGAGGTAAATGTTTATGATACCCTAAGAAAAAAAATCATTGAGTAATGTTTCAATCGAATGGATTGTGTTGGTTTTTTCACAAAGAGGACACCCCAAAATTTCTTTAATTATGCAGATTAAAAAATTTCCATAAGGGGGATGTCATTTAGCATCCCAAACAACAAGGCCCTCAATGAAAATTCAATACTTGTATAATAATTATAAATTGTAACACATGTATCCTACATTAATTTTTAATATTCGGTCAATATATCAAAAGAGACATCAATATCATTATTGGGATGATTTGGTCAACATATAAACAGATGCAACCAAAAAAATTTATTTATGCATAACCATATAAGGAAGTTTTAATTTTCAAACATAATGGGATATATACTATGAATACTAATGTTTAAACCAAAAGTATTTATTCTATCTTTAGAAAATGCAATACGAAATTATCTTATCTCATTTCCATATTTAGGATACTGGTAATCAATTTTCATTCACTATGTAGAATCTATAGGATGTCGTTGGTTCCTATCATTAATTATTGTATCTGCATTCCATGTTAATTTTACCATGGTTTTATAATATTCATATAGTCATATAAACCATTTAATGATAGAAAAGTACTTTTAAAATGTTTAGGTACTTGGTTCATTTTTCTTATATCAATATGTGCCACAATTATTGGATTTTAAAGGTGATTCAAGGTCCGCAAGAAACAATATGAAATCATTTGGACAAGCATTTATTTTTATAGAGAGTATTTCCAGTGAATGTGTAATTATTTTAGTGGTGTATTTTCAATAATGTAGTTCATTTTATTACAGTTCCATATCATTTATGAGAACAATTATTTCTATAAATCCAGTGTCTCTCCATCCGCTGTCAGGTTCCAAATTATATAACATCAATACAATTCACAAGGTTGTGTATCTTGAACAATCAGTATACAATGTTCTCTTAGAACGACTATTTATCTTCTCAAATTTCATTGGAAAACCATGAATGCCATCTTCAATTAGGGTTTTCATTTCATCCATATGAACTACAATATTATTTACAAGGATATTCATATCAAATGATTTTTAAATATTATTATATTCACAATCTATGTGAATGATAATTTTTCCCTGTGTTTAGTCAAACATATATATCAATAATCAATTTTGGGAGAAATAAAAAAAAATTAAACTCTTTCATTCTAGTTTTTATTGAATAAAAACAATGAGAAATAAGGAAAGGGAAATTGAGAAGGTTAATATGTATACTCTATTACAAACATGGGGAACTCTCTAACTCCAACTTCATACTCATTATTCAAACAATTAGTGTGCATACATTTTTAATTCATATATATTCTTTTTGGTTTATAAAATATTCATTATTTAAAATAAATAAATAAATACACATAATACATTATTTTTTAAAGGAGAATGTTATAGATAATTCAAATAAGGGAAACCAAGAAAAATGATTAATCAAAATAATATTACAATGATTTGAAAAAAATGGATAATTGAATTTAAAGAATGAATTAATCCACTATGTTAGAAGTTATTCTCTAAATTAATCAAATATTGAATGTTATAGACCACCACCTTCCTCATCAACTAATCTTCCAAATAGTAATCATTTTATTGTGTTGTTTTCTCCACGTCCTCCATCTCTTGTGGGCATAAACCTTTGTTCCTTTAAATACTCAAAGCAGTAGTCATCCATAAGATGACTACACCTCATATTAGTACATGAAATAATATATAGATGGGGTATTGGTCTCAAGAATTTTTTTTATTAATAATAGTTTGGGGGATGAAACTGATGAAAATGACAGTTGTACTTAGCTGAGTTCTCTAAAAGGGTAATGCCTCCCAATTGTGAGAAATACATGGATGGAAATCAGTGATTCCTAAGTCTAGAACCCACAAGAAATTTTAAAAAATGATTAGTTATGGATGGATTAATGTAAACCATGCATTGTGTTTATTGGATTTGTGATGAAATAAATGAAGTTATTTTTAAGATTTTTTAATGAGTGGGATCACATTTCAAAGATGGATATATTTTTATAATGGTATAGAAAACTAGAAGAACCGTATTTTTATTTGGGGTTGTAATTTTTTTTGGTAATTGTGTTTGAAAGAGGAAATTGATTTTTGGTAGCTAAAAATTAGTAATATTATACAATGAGACAGATAAGTACTGACATAAAAAGTGTTGGTTGAGATGTTTTTATGTTGACAAGATAAAATTTATAGATAATTTTAACTAATTATAATGGGAAGATTGTTAATAATTAAAATAATAATCAATCATCAATGGAAATTAATATTTAATTTATTAGCATAGGGGGGGGGGGAAATAGGGCTCATGTAGACTTAAAATAATACATTGATGGTTAATAAACTGAAAAAGAATTATCAACTTCCATAAATAAAATAAAGATGAACTATATGAATAATAATTAATTGGTGATTAGATAGTGTTTGTGAAAACCTGAAGGAGTAATACTTTACAAAAAACCTCATTTTTCCAATATATATCCCAAATAATTTGGAGAGGCTGATGAGGATGATATTTAGATCAAATCTATGCATGAGGAGTACGATATTAATAAAAACATTGTGACATGGGAAATTGTTCTAAGGCTTTCAGATAGAAATATCATCATAACCAAGTGGGTGTTCTGTAATTCACTCATTGATTTTGGAAAAGTGGCTGAAAATAAACAATGTAGAGTGTTGAACAGGAATTCCTATATCAAATGAATTTATATTTATGATAAATTTACTTGCATATCCCATTTGGGAACAATTCTAATTTTCATGGATTTTTCAATGAAAATATTATTAAAATTATAGAGAATGGATATCAAATCTATGTTCATCAATGGATTTCTTAGGGATGTAGTATACATTGAGAAATTATATGGGTTTATTATGGATTAAAATGGATAATGGTGCACCAGTTAAAGAATTATTTCTATAAAATAATGAAATCATTTAGGACCTAGTAATTATGGTTGGATCAATGCCTTAGAAAGATATGTTTTCAGTGAGGTATATTTTCCCAGTACCTCTAAATCAAGATGGGGAATGATCAAAGGTTGTTGGTACTCATATATTTTGAAGAAGTAATATTTAAGGATTTGAAAAATCACAATGAAATATTCTTTGGGTCATATGTGGTATGATATTGATATTTCTATGATTAGTGACTTAAAAATTTTGGTTAATATGTGAATCAAAAAAATCATAGCACATAATTTTATTACTAAAATTATGAAAAGAGGTTCCCAAGTGATTTTAAATGGAATATTCCAAACCAATTACAACACCAACTTCTTTATGGAAATTGTTTCAAAAGTTGATGATTGTAAAGAAGTATATTTCATGGAATATAGTTATTTGGAGCCTATTATACCTCAAAAGTACATGACCCATCAGTGGTTTTGATATCTTTCATGTCTCACAGTACAAATGTTATCCCAAAGAGAGACACATGTTATTAGGGAAGAAGATAATTCAAAATATCTTAAAATAGTGAATTTTTGGATATTTTATGATGGGACAGTGAAACTCTATTAGTTGGGATAGAGGAATGTGGGTTGGGAAGTTTCCGTGGACAATCGAGTGAATATAGAGATTTCAAAATACCTAGATTTTATTCAAGACTTGGTTTCATTCGACCCTTGAATAATTCGACCACTGGATTGTTGGAGCCTTGATTCTCACCTAGATTCAAGTATTGATTCGTCAATGAGGGGCGCACATAGTATGTGCCTTTCATTGAGAGCATCAGATATCACGAATTCATCCACAATGGTTAGGGTTTTTAAAATTTAATGAGACACTTTTATTAGTGCATCCACAAAAACATAGATAGACATTCCTTTTATCAATACATATTACTAATTTTTTGTAATAGATTTATAATTGTAATTATAAATAAATATTTTATCAAATATATATATATATTAAATATATATAGTATATTTTATATTTATTTAATTATATTTATTATAATATTATAATTATTTCAATATATAATTATTTATTTATAATTACATAAAAATATTTCAAAAAATAATATTTATATCATTATATATTTTTATATAATATATATATATATATAATATAATATAATATAAATAAATATTATTATAGTAAATATATTAATTATATAAATAAATTTATTATAATTTTATAATTATTTAAAGATATATTTATTTATTTATTGTTATATAAATACATATTTTAAAAATAATATTTACTAATATATAAATATAAATTTATAAATATATTAAATATACATTTATAAATATAATTATTTATAAATTTATTTTTGAAAATATAGTTTTATTATTATTAATTAATATTTAATCTTAAGTGAATGAATGTTAAAAATCAGTGAAATTGAATAATAAAAATTTAGTACACTTCAACTATATTGATAAAATTGACATGTTTTATTAATTAAATATAAATTATTAAAAACAATATGTATATATTTTTAAAATAAAGATGAATACAAATTGAAAATTTTAAAATAGGGTAAATAAATATAAATTATAAATTATAAATCATTTAAATTTCTGAAAAAATAAAAAAACTATTTTAAATTGATTAAACAATACATATCATTAATAATATTAAAAATAAAAAAGACAATGGATTCAAACACTAATATATAAAAAATTCCATCTAAAAATAAAATTCTAAAATGTAATTAAAATTTGAATAAATTATATAAATATTAAATGAGTTTCTGTATAAGATTTTATTTATTCTGTAAATATTTTTGTATGTGAATTGTATATAAAAATTAATTAATTACATATATGTATGTGAAACTTATATAACACATTTTTGGCCTCTATTAAATTTTAAAATCAAACTTCCTTCAATTATGTAAATTATGAGACGCAATTAGTTAGTATTTTTAATGGATATTAATTTTCAATTATAAACCATTATTCATTAAATATATTACTATTTAAATTAATGCAAAATTATTTTGTATTAAAAAAATTATATTTATATACATTCATATATATATATATATATCGATAACTTTTTAATGTACAATTTATTACATTATTAGTATATATTTATTTAATAAAATGTTTAATATTTTTCTCAATTTATTTATTTTTATTTTTTATTTATTTAGTTTTCATTTTACATATATCTATATATTTAATATATAATATTTATTTTTATTTATAATTTATATATAGTATAATCATTTTATTCATCTTTTGAATAATTCTTTAATTAATAAATATTTACAATTTTTTTATTGAACTATTTTTTATAATATATATACATAATTATTTAATATTTTTTGACATTAGTCATCACTAAAAATAATAGATAATGGATCCCATTTTGGGTGATAAAAATAAAACAATGATAAAATGATCCTTTATCGACACTAATAAAGGGTATCATTTATCACTACTAAAAAGGCACTGATAAAGTGTACATTTTACCAGTGCTATAAAATGCTAATAAATTTTACCAATTGTTAGTTCTATTAATGTCCTTATTTGTAAGTATTGGGAGTTGGGAAATGAGTGGAATCATCATTAATCTAGTTGAATGGGAAATTTTAATTTTGATTTCATATGAGAGTATGAATGTTAGGATCAAGATTAAGGTAATTAAAGATGTTTTTTTGTGGCTGGATGTTTGATAAAATAGTTTATAATGAATGCTCTCAAGTATCAATTATTAAAAAGGGATAATTTGGTGGTTATAAAATTCTATTAGGTACTCTATTTAGTGCTATTTGGTAAAGGTTTGTCTGAACAATTATGTTGTCCCGTTGTTTTTTTTGACTGAGTGGATGGTTCTGTTCACCAGATACCAGGTAGAGTTAGTAGATTCCATGTGGGGGCATAACATGTACATAGATGGTACCAATTATGTTTTTAAGGGAAAATTTAATTTTATCTTCTATTTTATAAACCCCAAAGGGGTTTATTCATCATTGTTAAAAGATATTGAGGTTTGGTTTAATCTCCTACTCTCTTTTCCTCCTCCTCCTCCTCCTCCACTCCCCTTAAATCCAGGTGGTTCCAGGTAAGATTATTATTCAAATTTTGGTTGAGAGGATCTCTTATTCTATTCCTAAGGAAACTGAAGGATAACTTACATAAATATTTCATCATTTTAGATTAATTTTATATAAATTGATAACAATACATTCCCCAAGACTATATAATTTTTATGTATATGGATACTAGAGAAGTAATCAACTTATTTCTTACGTGATCTAGAAAAATGTCCCTTAAATATCTTCTCGTATTGTACCCGTATAATATATTTCTTACTAAAAACACTTATTCATGGAATATGGAAAAAGTAAAACTATGTTAGGGTGATCATAGATTCTGAGTCTGGGTATACAAGGGAGATATCATTTGATGATCATATTAATGTATAATATAACAACAAAGGAATTATATCTTGATTTTATCAAACAAAAAATAGTTCCCAATCATTAATATATAATAAATCATGATTCATGGAATAAAGAATTATAATTTCAAAACACATATCATAAAAGAGGGACGAATCATCATTAATCAAAATATCATAATAACATGTAATAATAACTTTTGGCACATTTAAAATAAAAAAATAATATAATTTGAAAATTCTAACAATCCATAACATATAAGTTTGAAATTTAACATATGTTTTTGGGTTCACATCTCATTACATCATTTCCTTAGTTATGTTTCACTCCCCTGACTACCATAGTGGGCAGAGACCCTTTCAAAATTCGTGTCACTCCCCATTCACATCTATAGTATCTCATGAGAAATCAATCATTATAAAATTCATTTGAGAGATTTAACAGACCATCCATTCACATAATTAAAACCACATATAAGTGTTTCACATGTTTATAAAAACATCCATCACTATATCATAATAGAACTCATGGAAAAGAAATGGGTTTAATAATAATTTGTTTATACTACACTCATAATCCATCCATTGAATGAAAATGGATGGTTTAATTATATAATATACCCAATTAATCATAATTAAATTCAAATTATGTGGAAATTAATTAAAAATACATTTAAATTTGTATTTTATCATTTAATTAAATACATAAGAAAATATAATTTTACCTCTCTATCATTGAATCAAAAAATTCTAAAATATTTTGAAAATGAATTTACCATCAGATATATATATTGAAAAATGAAAATGAGTCTTCAAATTAACTATTGGTTATGATATATGGAAAATCAATCAATGTGGTAAATGTTAAAATAGAGATTTCATTCACACTTTTTGTAAAAATACCAAAAGTTACAAATTTAGAATACGATCTGAATATTCTTTTTCAAACATTGAAATGAATGTAAAATATATTTGAAAATATATTTGAATAATTATTCTATAAGAGAAAATAAATTCTTCAAAACATTTCAAAGATCTTGGATAAAGTATAAAATGTCCATCGACCAATGATGAAATATGGTTACTTTTTTTTAAAAACATTACCAATAAATTTTTGTAGCAAAGAGAGGAGAAGAAAATTAAAACATAAAATCCCATTAAATAATCCTAGGAGTGTAATATATAGGTTTTTGAAAAGATAATTATCATAAAATATCTCTAATATAAATTTAACGTATATTATTTCAAAAAGAAATGTGAATGAAAATGAAACCATTACCCTAAGTCCTGTCTAGCATTTTACACATTCAAATCCCATTCATAATTAAAATATATTAATTATAAATCTATTATAAGTCATACTAAAATGAAACCTAGTATGTATCATTCCATTATAATGTCTAATTATTCTCTAATAAATATTTCTTCAATAAAATGACCATTTGGGTGGAGACTGAACTGGTACCCATGCAAGTTTCTCTATGATGGTTCCGGTACTCAAAACATGGACATGGTTTCATAATATCATGATTAATAAAAATTAAATAATTATAATTTTTATTAGCAATAAAAATATTTATGATGATTTATATAAAGAAATTATTACAATTGAATTATATCACTTCATAGAGATGATAGTTTGTACGTATGCCTGAATGATGTTTCCACTTTTCAATGGATGGAATAAAAAATGGTAAATAAAAATTCACCATTAAATAATCATAATTATATCATTAATATCATATATATACTTTATATATATCATTTTTAAAATCCATGTAAAGAAGAAATGTAAAATGAATCATGTCTCTCTATTGGTTGGTAGCCCACACATATGCCCGAGCAATGTTATCATTCTATAATGGATGGAAACGTGATATAAAATTGTTATAACATTATCAAAAAAATCATAGAATTGTAAATATAAATATTTCATCATATTAATGTGGTTATAGAAAGTTTTTAGTAGGTTTAAGAAGAAAGAAACCTGAAAGTGATCGGTATGAACATATTCTTCTTCTCCATATATCCTCCTTCTAAAAGAACCTTAATGCTTCTTGGAATAGTACTTTTAGAAGACTAAAACCTAGTGGTAATAAATAATGGTGTTCGGAGATAATTTGGGTAGAGTGTTTTTAACATAAATGCATAAAATTGGTGTTCAGAAGATATGATTGTATATTCCCTTTTATTGGTGACAGGAGTGAATCACGTCAAAGTATTTGGAATTATAAAATATTATATATTTACTCTTATGGGAATGTGGCCCAAACAGAGATCATATTAGAATATAATATTATATAATATCTAAATACATTCATCCAATGGTTCATATAAAATATTTTCAGTCATATCATCCCTTATCATTGTAGTTTAACCATCGTTTACCCATTTAACCATTACTGTAGTAATAAACATTTACCTCTATTACTATTCCTAATGAAAAAAATGAATGTGGACACATATCATAATCTAGAAATGAATATTAAAAATATTTTATTTTTTTATAATGTTCAATTGTTATAAATAGTATAAATTTATTTAAAAAACATGAAAAATTCAACGGAAACTGTTTTTAGATAAATGTATTTTGTAGCCTAAAATTTGGTATAATCTCATTTAGTAAACACTAATAACCATTTAATGCATATTAAAATAATTGATTTAATATAATGACAAAAATATTCGAAAAAATAAATCATAAATACAAATTAATTTAATTTTAATGGTAAAAACATATTGAGCTTATAAAAAGTTATTTTTTCTGAAATCAACTCTTTTAACTATAAAATGATTTAGTATTCATTTGTGACAAAATTATAATGAAACAATAAATATTATAAATGTGTGTAAAATTAATTATAATTATTTAAATGATTGTATTCATACCCTCCAATCTAATGGATAGGTGATAAGAAACACAATTAATACTAATATTTTAATACTATTTCATTGTTCATGTAAACTCATTGTTGCATATAATGAAATATATCAAGGATATTAATATGATCCAAAAATAATATATCATAAAATATTATAGGATTAAATTATACCCCCTTATAATAATTTAATCATCAAAATTACAAGACATTGATAGAAAAACATTGGATACTTCTCCCTCATCACATCCTTGGGTTCCCATATAGGTTCCTAAAATTTATGGTTTCACAAAAAAAAATTGACTAGGGGAGTGGTTTTTTCATAAAAAAATAATATCATCAATACAAAATCCCCATTATTTGTTCCCCATAATATATATCATTCTCCATTTGTGTGAATATTATATAAATCACATGTGGGGAATTAGGTATGTACATCCACAAGAGGGATACATAAAACACATCATGTACTTTATAGAGATTTTGTGGAAGCGAAAAGTGGTATAAAATTGTCCCAATAAAACAAAAAAAATTTAAAGGGATTGAAATATATATGTCTTATATTTCCCCCATTTTTAAATCTCGTAATCCTCTTGTAAGGAGATATTAATAGAAATACATTTCCACCAACATGAAAATCAATATCTCACCAATGATTGTAAATAACATTTATTATGAGTCTAAGATACCCTAATGTACTACAAAATTGAGTTACCCTTCTATTCAATTTCCAAGAAAATATTAGTAAATAATAGATCTTGGAATCTAACTTCATCCAATTAAATATGAGTTATGAATATCTTATCATATGGTTCTTCATAAAGAACCATATGAATGCTCAAGGGAATGCAATTTTTTACGAAACATATACTAATGAAAAGTATTGACTCTGAAATCCTTTGAAATCGATAGAAAATTATCACAACATTTGTTATGGGATTGGAATTTTCATCTCTGACTAAATTTTTTTCTATGGATAAAGTATACTACTAATATCTAAAATTTTATTCAAATTATTGTGGTGAATTCTCAAGAACAATACGGAAAACTGTGGATATTGATAAGATCTTAATTAGAGTTATAATTCATGAAAACATGCCACTTACTTAACATAAAACATAGATATATTATTTAGAGAAAAATATTACATCATATCAATGAAATGGACTTCTATCTTGGTGTGATCAATTGAACACAAAATATCATTGTTCGACTTAGATGTCTTGGGTTGTCCCATTAATAAATCAATGGTTATGTTTTCTGATTTCCATTTCAGTATGGTTAGTGGTGGTATCATACTCTTAGACTTATATATCTTATCCTTAACATAATAACAAATCAAGAATCAAGAAAAATACTCTACGATGTCCCATTTTTATGTCATCCTATTATAAATATTCTTTCATGTCTCTATACGACTTTTTACATTTAAGATGGAGAGAGAATGATAAAATATGTACCTCACCTAACAACTCCTCTATTAATTATGGTATTGATAGGGTACATACAACGTTCTTAAACCATATCATTTCATCACTGTAATTTTTTAACATATGATCCTTTCTCACCTTCTTTGGCAGTTCCACATCGATCATTTATGCTTCTTTAATTTTCATTAGGTTGGGTAGTTGAATATTTTTAAAAGAAAGATATGATTTTTCAACATTAATTATGATTTAAAGATTCATATATATCAAGTCCATACAAAATGGATCTATTTCAATCCTCATAGTTGACAATCTAGCATGGTCCTTCTTACTCAGGGCACTAGATACCATGTACTATTTAAATGGGTGGTAATAAATTGAGTAGTAATATTCATTAATGAACTCCAACCATATCCTTTGGAATATAGTTAAATAATATTATGTGAATATATATTTAATGATTTTATGATCAGTATACATATAAAATTTTCAAAAAAAAAGATAATGTCGCCATAATTCTATTGAAAAAATTATTGCTTCAAAATACACGTCCTAATTCAAGTAATTTTTAACATGAATTTTCAATTAGAATAAATAAAAACAAATCACGATATCATTATTCATAACGAAACACTACTGTTTGTTTTTTTATGCATAAATATAAATCACAAAACCCTCTCCACTGAAGGGTTGTGTGAGAACAGATGCACTGAATCACCATCCCATCAGTTCCTTGAAACATTCCTCAAAATTATTCTATATAATGGAACTTATCCCATGTCCATTTAAGCACGGTTATAGGACCAGATAGCCATGATAAAGCTGTCAAAAAGAATTAATAATTTCTATCCAACCCTAGAAAACTACAGCCCTCAGTTACTATTTTCGGTCTAGGTCATTTCTAAATAACTTTCATCATTTAAGTATCCAATTATGGAATCTTGAACCGGGTTTCACATACTGATTCCCCAATCTAGTTGGTCGAATGACCTAAATATCACCTCCAAATATTCCAAAGATTGCTGACTAGCAGTCTAATATATAACAAGGGGAGATTATACGCACTTTATCAAATAAACACCATTGAATAAATAAATAATAAATAACCAAATGATATAAAAAATGAATAGAATAGTATCCAAACCAATATATAACAGTATCACATTATAACACAAAATAGGGAAATCAATATCCAAACTAAAATAGTATATATTGTATACCATATATGTGTCATGTGTCAATTAAAAATCCCGAAATAAAGAAACTGACACTCCCATGTGGTTCCTAGCACCATGTTTGGTTCCCTTATACATGATCAATCCCAAATCATCCATAAAATAAAGGACTCCTTCCCTTATCATGTCTTCCAATCATACATACTATTCAAGTACCAATTAGGAATCCGAAGTAGGGTTTTTGTAAAACATAGTATGACACCACCAATGGAGTCTAAACCAATATCCATTATATAATAGTGTATGATTTTTTTATTAATAATAAAATATTGGTTATAATGTCATTATTTTACCAATTCAAATATTATTTATTTAGCCACATAAACACTCGGGTTCACGATCACACTCGAACCATCAATACTAACTCTGGCTTGTTCTACTGTTGAACCATATAATATAGGGAATCAAGAAATCATTTTAACATGGGCATGAATTATCTATTTTAATCTCATTTCATATCATGTCTACATGGAACTCTTGTCCAATATCAATATCATGGCTCTAGAACATCATTTCTAGAAACCTTAGGGTATTTGGAGAATCAATCCCTATCCCACACCTCATAGTTATTAAATATGGGATTTTAAATCCTTGGTTCATGTCCTACACTTTTTTTGATCACATATATCACATAATTCAATTACATAAAGGATTAAACTATTCAGTGTTCCTATAAAACATTTTCATCCCAGTTTCCCATTTCATTTATAAAATCAAAAAAAGTTCTTCACATTAATAAAATGAAATAATATGAGAAATTCACTATTAAACCATTTATTAAAAATTTAATAAAATAAACCATTAACCTTTCAAGTTATGTTGAGCATACCTTAATGAAAATATATAATCAATTCATAAACATAAAAAAAAATTCGTATACCAAATTAGCCCCCAGTTAATGATTACTATCCAACTAATTCAAATTTCCCAAAGTTTAACCCATTTCATTATCAGATGGAAAATCAATTTAATTTACTCAATTTTAGAAGAAACCTCCCAAACATTGAAATTGAAATTTCATAATTTCATTCAATAAATTAAATAATTTCTATGTGATTTGATATTTAAACCTCCTACCCCAAGAACGTTGTCAGATGATCGCCAATGATAATCCCCAATTTAAGCATAACGATTAATATCCGAATAAAGAATGAGACCCCGAAATAAAAAAGATAAAAGATCAAATGGATAAATATCATTTTAAATCTTGATATGAACCACCTCCAATGGTAGATAAAGCATTCCACTTTTTTCAAAAAGGGATACCGGGGAGAGGGAGAAATCTATATAAGAATATATTATATACCAAAAGAGGTGAAGATCTATCAATCCGATCTTTGATTCATTAATAACAAAGTTCATGCTGCCTTGGAATCCACTTCGAGAAATCAAGAAAGGAATGAGGACCACTTAAGTCAATAAAGGAGAATGAGGGTGAAATTCAGGAGGTTATATAATTTCAAAATAATGATTGGGGAAATACATTTTGGGTA
Source organism: Viscum album (assembly GCA_963277665.1). Classification (NCBI taxonomy): domain Eukaryota; kingdom Viridiplantae; phylum Streptophyta; class Magnoliopsida; order Santalales; family Viscaceae; genus Viscum; species Viscum album. The sequence goes on from OY728162.1 coordinate 1,226,122,076, forward strand.
CACAGTTTCAGGGGATAGGGTGCATTGTTTTCAAAACCAAACACCCAAAATGTGCCCCTTACACTTGGGGTATAATTGTTACCACTAAGATGGAACACATATTGAAATAACGGGTTCCAATCATGAAAATCCCTCTGTTTGGGTTGTCATGGTTTTGGGGAGGGAGGCAAAATGGTTTTCCAAAACCATGCATCAATCGTGTTCCACCCCTATCTCTCCAAATAGGCAGCATGTTTTCCTAGTATAAACAATATAGTTTTCCCTAATTATGATAAAACTATGCATAACCCATTTCCAACAAAAATTATCCTATTTGACATGAAACAAATGAAATTAATCATGTAGAGACCCGAAGCATGACGTACAAGGACATTACATTACTTTTGTGGAATACTTATTACATAACAAAAACACACACACAAGGAGCATAATAGTTTAGTGTCTTTGGAAACTAGGATCATAATATTCTAATCATGGTGAAAGATCTTCAACATCTCCCATAAAGATCTTCCTTTTTTTACCTAAAACCTTTCTTTATATCCTGGGGAAAAGAAAACATAAAATGGTGAGCACAAATGCTCAGTAAGGGTAAACAAAAGAAAAATCAATCACATCATATTCATAAGAACATAACATTTTGGAAACATTAACCTGCAAAAGAGATCATAATATCATAACATTGGATAAATCATAGTAGTGAAATGTAATCCCAATAATCATAACATAAAACATGAAACTTTGTGTCATACACGCATAATCACAGAGAATCATTTCTTATTAGTCAAGACTCATTGCCAAGGCAATCTTAGTGGACAAAGTCCATTTCTGAACAGAGTTCACTCCTCGTTTCAGTCCTGTTTTACTAAACCGGTATAACCTACTGTTCCAGCCATGTCTATCTCATGAGATATAAAATCTTTACCCAATGCATTGGAGAGAGATATAGGTCCCACCCATCTCATAATGATACCATTCTTATGTGTGCCACAAAATCATAAACCATACATCATAGCATAACCCATGTAATAAAAATGGGAATCTTAAACATCGTGACATCATAAAACAATTCATATAATAAAAAGGAATTCATAAAAATAATTCCATCACAACATAATAAAATAAATTTAATAATAGGGATAAAAATAGAACCCTTTTTTATATTAGATGGAAAATAATTTTGATAAAACACTTGAACTCAATTCTTGAGGAAAATATCCTTTCTACTTCAAAAACATATTCCTTTCTTAACATGTCATACAATTTTAAACTAAAAGAAGTTGATTAAAAATAAACTTGAAAACTTGTAAAGGATTCTTCTTGGAAATAATGTTTTAAAAATACATTCATGTCATATAAGTTAAAAAACATTCTTCTCGTACTTTTGTCGGTGAAGTCAAAAAGTACCTCGTACGAAAAATGACAAAAGATTCTTTTCATATCTATTACTAAAAACTCACCGAAGGGTAAAATTGGAAATAAAATATTGTAGAAGGATATAAATATTACATATTGAGGAAACATGGATGTGGATGATAAATATTCCCTAGTAAATTCTGAAGTATAAACAATCTCAGATAAAAATTGAGATTGCGAGATTTTCCCTTACCTTAGGTCCGATTTGCTTCGCAAGTGTCTGAACCCCATTACCTATTCTTTGAAGTGCCTATTTGAGATCTCCTTTTAGGATACAAAAATTGGTCTTTTAAGAAGAACATAAACTCTAGGATGTTTCTAAGGAAGTTGAGAAAACAATATGGCAGGGGTTGGCTGAGCTTGAAGGCTCAAAGTGGTGTGAGGAAGAGGGGGAGGAGGTGCCCTTTTATTAGGGATGAGAGGGGCTCCTTTGGAAAACTAAAAATATTATTTTACTATAAAGTTATATTCAGTTTTAAATAGCTCAAAATTGATTTATTTCTAAGATAAGGTGGGGATGGATTGAAATCCTCTCATCCAATAAAATTTGGACAAGTTTAGGTTCCTATTTTAACCTTATCATTTAGATTTAACATTATGATAAATAATTTTACTTTTACCGTGTCTTCTTGTGTTCTAACACTATAAGGTTAATAAACCTACTATAACAAGAAAAACGAACCCCAAGTTGTTTATTATTAATATATATAACCATATCTAAGTCATTTGGCCGAACCTTATATTTTTAGTAATAAAATAATAATTAATAATATAATATTTGTTTTAAAAACTATTTTATGTCAATTTTGACACTATTTAGTAATTGATTTTTGTGAAACTCATAACAGACTGATTAGTTCTAAAAAAGATAATTAAATCATTAATAACATGTCATAATGACCTAAAAAAGTAGTGTAATTCATAAAAAGTCTGAAATTATATTTATTTGGGTATTTATAATGTCCATTATTCTAATTTTTCACTATTATGGTAATTACTACATAATCATTGTGTCATATATAAATTAATTTATTTAATGTCAAAAAATTATAAATACAATATAATTATGTAGGAAATCGTATTATCTTTTTAATGAATATTTAAAATCTAATTTATCTTATGTATAACCCTATATTAAAAATGTTTTAGTAAATATACATTGATATTAACTCTTTTAACTCTTCTTTGAATTAAATAATAATAAATGTCGTAATCTAATCCAAGTGGGCCTAAATGGTCATATTTTATTCCTAAGGTTGTTTTTGGTCGAATTAATCTTATCCAATAGATTTAGGACATGTGTTAGGGTAATAATAATATCATTTTTACCCTTAATTACCCTATTTACTTTTAACCGTGGTAAAAAAAAGTAAAAAGTTACTATTCACCAAAAATTATTTTCATCTCATTGAACCACATTTTACTTACTGACATCAACCGTGTCTCTCGGATTTATTAAATTCCACTCACAGAAGTGGTAAAATTAAGTTTTATGAAAAATTAATTTTTTTACTACCACTTAGTGGTTTCACTATTGATCAAAAAGTGAAAGTTTCTAGAAAAATGCCAAAAATTAGGCCTAATCTATATTTGATATTATGAACTCAAAAATGATGTCTATTTTACCAAATTCAAAACATATCAGTTATATTAAATAATTTAAAAATTAATTCCCATCGTCAAAACAAATTGCTTGTTTTTAAGAGATAATAACTATCAAAAGATTGACACTTGTTTATAACTGGTTTAAATGTGAAATTACATCCAATGACCAACATTGTATTAAATTATAAAAATATATTCTAAATATACTTTAAAACCACTCAAATGAATAATTTATCAATATTAATTATTTCAATTAAAAAAGTTGTTTTTAATTAAAATTTAGTAATTTTCACTATTCATTAGAATATGAAAGTTATTAGAAATGTACCAAAATTTCACCTGAAGCTAATTTCGTTATTCCGAATACCAAAATGAAGTCCATTTTGAAAAATAAAATTTACACAATTTCAAAAAGTGGTTATTACTATTCATAATGGCTAGTTTTAATAATAGCATATCGTTGTTTAGTGAAACTCGATATTGCATACTACACACGCTATCGAGGAAGGTCGCGATTGTGTGTAATGCAAGGATAGTCAAGGATGTGTGTTGTGCAAACTCCTTTTGGTGTAGCATACAACACAAGACATAATGAAATTAAGAAGAATATTTTTCATAAAATCTCAGGGTGTTACATTCTACCCCCCTTAAAATTAATTTCGCCCTTGAAATTCGCCAGGGTTATAAATGGTTTACTATTTGGATGTTTCTTTGATATAAACCCACATCGTAAAAAGGAATACCAAAACCAATCTTTAAAAACAAAATTATGAAACGTAATGGTTACCCAAATAAACTAATCACTGGGTTTCCACATAGGTGAAAATATGGATATGGAAGAGAAATCTCACCATCATGTTCTGATGGAGAGTGGTAGAGAACATGGCTATGGAAAATCCAGCAATCACAAAGCCAAAAATTTGTCACGATCTAAGGTACCATCTGATTCATCATATATAAGAGCACTAGGAAAACATTTTTGGTTTTCAAGATCATTTCCCTAATGTTGATGAAATTGGAATTAGAAGAAATACTTTCATGATTTTGGTATAAATTCACCGTTGGTCATTCTTTGGAAAATTTCCACTTCATATCTTAACGAAATGAAGTTGAATTTGTCATTGGTGATGTGTTAGCAGATCATGTGATAGAATGATGGGTCATTACATCGGTCTCAAACAAAATGTTAGAAAAGTTATCAAAAAATACATAAGTCCATCTATAGTGAGATTAATCATATATGGTTCTTAAAATGGACTTATACTTCATATATCATACTGCTTAATATAATAAAACTAGTTTCTACTAAACAGGGACTTCTTGTAGGCCAGTGGTAGGCGATAAAGGCCAGTCGCACTTCGGTTGTGGGTTTGATTCCCACAGCCTTGTCCGACGTGATGGGCTGTCGCCCGTCCTGCAGGTTGTCCTTTTTCTAAAACTATATTACAATAACATCACATCAATAATATCGAAAAAACTTCTATCCTTAAACAATACTAATTTATTTCCAAAATAATACATTCCAATCTTTAGGCTTATCCATAATACTGCAGTCCACTATCATAATATAGTGAAAATGATTACCATAGATTTAATACCATCGTTGATCCCTATATATCATATGATATGTCCTGTTGGTCACATTCCAGACATTCAAAGGCCATAATCATGTATTCTCCTGAAAAATGAATACCCATTGAACCTTAGTGAAAACATGTATGCAGTTAAAATTTAACAATTTCCAAATACCAAAATCCTCAAAATTTTATATACTCAAACCATGATATCACTTAGTCCTTATATCAATCATGAGCTCATGAATACTGTCAAAAATTTCATTTTTTCCTTATCCCTTCATTATGCGCATATCATATTTTTTTTCCAAAAATATCTCAATCACTTTCCATGGTTACCGGTACCATAAAATTATTGAAAACCACAATAGACCAATACATAAATATTCCAATATTCCACGATAATATATACAACATTATTTTGGAATCCCATTAAAAAAACACTTAATCATTCCACCACATCGTTGTCATATTCAACATTTCCAATGGTGATCGCATGTGACTTCCCTTTTTCATTTTCCTTAAGTGGTTCCTCATGTCGATCATCACTATCCCTTGGATTAGGTCATTTATTAGCATAATGCCCCATTTCCTTGCACATGAAGCATTGAAGTGTTGGTGGTGAGTTCTCTGCAGTCTTTTCTTTATTCACATTATTAGAAAACCTTTTTCCTTTTCTTCGACACTCAGCTACTTGATGACCTTCATTTCCACACATAAAACATTTTCTAGTCCCTTTAAGACAATCTCCACCATGCTTCTTTCCACACTTTGAGCATAAGGAAACATTCATCTTCTTTTCACCATTATTATGAGATTTCTCTGTGAACTCCATCTTTCGTTTCTTGTCAAAACTATGAGATGGATAAGTAACACCAACTTCCATTTCTACCTTGATAGAACAACGAACAATTTCTTCATAGCTGCTGAAGTCTCTTATAGATAATTCCCTTTGAAGATTTGGTTTTAAGCCACTGAAGAAGTGATCAACTTTACTTTCAGGTTGGATGATAAATCAAGATGCATATGTCACGACCCCCTCCCACCAAAGAAGCCCCTCCTGAGCTGGCAATGGTGAAAGGGAGATAATGACCCCCGAGTCCCGCCTCCAGTAGGCCCCGGGTTGGAGACTAGCACCAAGGGTATGAGTTTTCACAAATATGGGAGGCATTACCCTTTTTATTATTTTGGATCAGGAAATAGGACAATTTAACCACCAAAAAGGGAAAAGAACAAGTGTATATAAATAAACCCAAACCAAGCCCACATGCATGTTTAAACAATTTTTATAACAAGGTACAATTACAAGGAAGCTCAAAAGTACAATGCCAAAGAAAACAAGAGAACGACAAATGCACCAACTCCAACTGCCCGACTAGTAGGGTCCCGCACGGCCCTGGTAGTCCTCCTGGAAACCTGAAAGTAAATGTAGGGTGAGCATACAAGTATACTCAGTAGGGAAACCTAAAGCTCTCGTGAACAAGTGGGGAGACACCCTAAGGTCCCGTGAGAAAACAGAAGAACCAGAAACTAACAAGGAAAAACTATCCACCCAGCCTCACTGGTCACACTCACCAAGTAACACAAACAAGTTTAGTATATATATAGAACAAAAGTATTGGGTACCCCGCACCATTTACCACTTAATTAGATGTTGCTCTTCCTAACGGCAAACGTCCTGACGCTACCACACTCTTCCCTCCCGCACACACCTTGGCCAAACCACGCATCCCGCCCGCACACACCTGGGCCTCACAACCACGCATCTCGCCGCACACACCTGGGCCACAACCACTAACCCGCCCGCAGACACCTGGGCCTCATCCCGAAGGTTCTTGGGAATGGTAAGCCAGCCCGAAGAGTCTTGGGCTAAAGGTCGCCTCAAGCCATCACAACCTCTGAGACCGACCCGAAGAGTCTTGGGGGTAAGTTCACCTCAAGCCATCATAGCCTATGGAAGAAGGAGCAGGAAAAAGCTAGTAACTAAGGGGGAACACCCTCTCCCATAAAATGGGAGTGTTCGGCACTAGGTGCTTTACATGGGTGTGGTGCGACAAAACACAAAGATACAATTATATATATACATATACCAAACACACATCCCAACCTATGGCTTCTTAAAAAGAGAAACTAAGCATGTGCCTCGGCACTGCTGCCACAAAGCATGCATCAACAACCAAACAATCATCCCCCAACACCATTTAGGTTTTCATGTTTCATGCAAAGGTTTAACAAATTATTACTATTGGGCAACTATCATCCAGACAAAACCTTTCACAAACATATCCCTGCCATCAACAACCAAGGTTAGGTAAAACACAAGCAACGACATGCCATTTCATTTAAAAAATATTATCACAGCCATACAACATTCCATCATTCATTTATTTCAAAGTTCCACACATAAAACCCTTTCCACACACAAAACATTTCCGCATTTGAAAACACCTTTTTTTACTTCAAAACACTTTTCATAATCAAAACACTTTTCATAAATAAAGGCATTTTCCACAACCAACCACTTCCCATTTCAACCCCATCGTTTACAAAACATTTCACACCTCCACGTTTCCACCATCAACCATTCCAATAAGATCACCACCCAAACGTCGTATCCCCACTGCTCACCCAAACCACAACAGCCCACAAAACACCCCCAACACATGCCACGTAACCAAGCCGACACCCACATGTTCGTTATTCCATTTTGGTTCAACTGGGGTGATCACACAAGGGTTCTATATTTTCATATAAAAATTCAACTTTATGTGATTAACCAATTTCCACATTCCATGAAGTTTCCATCCATAAGAAAATACAGAAGGAGAGGGCAACATTTAATTGCGTAAGCAAAGGCCCCCAACGACTGTGATTTTCAGTAGGTAGAAGCTCATTCAATTCACAAATATAATATCACAGGATATAAAAAGTAAGGTAACAACAATCACTAACTTCCCAGCCCCATTCGTTAACCAGTTATTATCTTTATTTAAAGGTTCAACCATTTCTCATGAAAACAAAAGGATACCCGCCACACATGATACAAAAATTAGAGAGACAAAGGTGAGATCCCTACCTCAAAAGGTCCCGATCACGCCGCTTCCGACGACGTCCTTCGGTGTCCTCTGCCTTCGCCAAACCCGACAAACGCCTCCTAGGATGGAAGCTGGAGAAGGAAGGCCGGATGGAAAGGTGACAAGTCTGGGCTTAGAAGCTTCGTCTCATCGCTACGATCCTGTGGCCGCTTACGGATCGTAATTCGGAGCTCGGACAAAGAAGTTAGAGGAGGAAGACTTCTTGATCATCCAAGAGTGTCATCGTGCGGAGAAGAAGCGATTGGTCTGGAAATAATCCGCGACCCTTTCTTATATAGCCAACGAATAGGTAAAACAGTATGCAACATGTATTGATGAATACACGGTGGACTGTACACTTGTTACGTGTTTTGACCGGTCAACACACGACACGTCACGCGGTTTCCACACGTTTTAAAAAAAAGACATTAATTTTATTAATATGTGTGTTTCGTTGACCCAAGACATAACTCATAAAAAGGTATCTATCACTGGTCTTAAAATGACCGTCTTAATTACAGGATTACACTGCCACTGATGGTTCGTCATTCCGACACCATATGAAGAAGTTATAGACTTTTTAAGTTTTGATCACCCAAAATAATAATAATATTATTTTATTATTATTATAATTACTTATTTATTTATTTTTATAACTCCAAATAAATCGTGATTTGGTCTCTTTCATGTTGGAAACAAACACTCCCTCCTTTTACATTTATTTCTCTTTTAATTTTATTCCCATTAATACCTTATAATCATTATTATAATATATAATAATAATGACTTACAAAAGAACCTCCTCAAACCCACACCACCACAAAAGTGGCGCCTCCTTGGCTCCATGTCAATCACGCCCCACCTCCTTAATTTCCTTTCCTTTTTTTTCTTTTATTATTTCTCAATTTTCTATTATATCATTCTCTCTCCAATCTAACTCGTCCATGTTATTATTAATAACAACACCCATCATTAATGTTCTAATTTAATCTCATTAAATTAGTTTACCACGGTTATTCTCATATTAAATTAAAACCATTCCATTTAATTAAAACCATATCCATGAAAAAACAAAATTAATATAACTATATATTCAACCCCTTTTTAATACCTTTAATTTCATTAACCTCTCGCACATAGTTTTACGCCATAATTGTTATTTATTGTTTTTCAATAATAAAAACAATTCATCAACTTATTTTATTATCTCATCACCATTATTATTTTTAATAATGATAATATTTATTCTCATCGCATTGACCACGTTAAACAACCCCGTTGGATATCTGAATCTGACCATGCCACATCAATGTCGCGTAACATCCGTCAATTTAATTATTTAATTCTATTTATTTTTATTTCACACTGATTAAATTGAAACCACTTTTACTAAATTAAAGTCATTCAATTTAATAAACCCAACATATTTTTACACCACCATTATTAATATTATTTATCATAATAAAAATAACGAACTCACCTTCAATTTTATTAACGCACCACCATGCTCCCATTGTGCATCTTCATTTATTTGTTTGCAATAAATATCATAACTCATTTTATTAATTTCTCATTAATATTATGAATAATATTAATAACACAACACCCATTATTATTATTCAAATTTAATTTCAACAATTACTCAATTAGTAATCAACCGCATGTTTCATTTCTCAACCTATAATGGGTCACACACCTTCCCACTTCACATCATTAATAATAATAACACCCATTAAATTATTTTATCAGGATTATTCTCTTTTTAGTTTAATTAATCACACAATTTATGTCATCATCATTATTATTTAACATATTTTTACGTTATCATCAGTATTAAAATTTATCATTATAACGCACGTCGTGTTGACCACATCGATTTCAACAAGGAATGGACCGGAGGGGTCTGGGCCATTACAGCATACCTTGCAAGCCTTGTAAAATTCTCTTCGTATATACCAACGGATTCATAATCCTTTTTCTTTAGTGCGAGAAAAGCCTTCTCCATCTTTATTCGAAGAATACAAGGGATGTACTTATTGAAAATTACGTTCTTGAACTCGTACCATTCCCTCGACTCAATTTCATCTCTTTGCCTCGTATTCTTGATAAGATTCCACCATTGATCAGCGTCACCTTCCAAACTATATACTGCTAAGATGTCTCTATCATGTTCAGAACATTGAATAATTGAAAATATCTTTTCAGTGGTACTGATCCGTTGTTCAGCAACAAGTGGATCTTAAGACCCACTGAAAGAAGGTGGACGTTGCATCATGAAGGACTCAGTAGAATATTGTTCCCTTCTCCACTCATTTGGAAGTCCAGAATGATTCATAGCTTGTGTAAGTATAGCAATAAAATTTTGCACTCCATTTCCCATAACATTTTTTTTGTTCGGGAGGACAATCATTGCATTGTCCATTGCATTGATCAACACGGTTCCTTCGGGTTCCAGCCATCATCTAAAACCCAAAAAGAATAGTGTGAGAGGAAAAAATCATGCTAGGGAAAACAACATAATAAAGGGAGAGTACCTTCAATATCTAACATCTTAGGTTTAATTCTATGATTGTTAGCGCAATTCTAGGACTACAACCTATACTTATACTTAACCTTATGGACATCCCTAGACCTACTTTAGAAATATCTCTAGGGGTCTCACTAAAGTTCTCGCATCCTAGTTTCCAAAGGTTGACTAAACCTTTCCTCTGATACCAACTGTAGAGACCCGAAGCTTGACGTACAAGGACATTACATTACTTTTGTGGAATACTTATTAAATAACAAAAACACACACACAAGGACCGTAATAGTTTAGTTTCTTTGGAAACTCAGAACATAATCTTCTAATCATGGTAAAAGATCTTCAACATCTCCCATAAAGATCTTCCCTTTTTTTCTTACCTAAAAACTTTCTTTATATCCTGGGGAAAAGAAAACATAAAAGGGTGAGGTCAAATGCTCAGTAAGGGTAAACAAAAGAAATATCAATCACATCATATTCATAAGAACATAACATTTTAGAAATCTTAACCTGCAAAAGAGATCATAATATCATAACATGGGATAAATCATAGTAGTGAAATGTAATCCGAATAATCATAACATAAAACATGAAACATTGTGGCATACATGCATAATCATAGAGAATCATTTCTTATTAGTCAAGACTCATTGCCAAGATTATCTTAGTGGACAAAGTCCATTTCTGAACCGAGTTCACTCCTCGTTTCAATCCTATTTTACTGAACCGGTATAACCTACCGTTCCAGCCATGTCCATCTCACGAGATATAAAATCTTTACCCAATGCATTGGAGGGAGATATAGGTCCCACCCATCTCATAATTATACCATTCTTATGTGTCCCACAAAATCATAAACCATACAACATACCAGAACCGATGTAATAAAAATGGGAATCTTAAACATCGTGACATCATAAAACAATTCATATAATATAAAGGAATTAATTAAAATAATTCCATCACAAAATAATCAAATCAATGTAATAATAGGTATAAAAACAGAACCCTTTATTATCTTATATGGAAAATAATTTTGATAAAACACTTGAACTCCATTCTTGAGGAAAATATCCTTTCTACTTCAAAAACATTTTTCTTTTCATAACATGTCATACAATTTTAAACTAAAAGATGTTGATTAAAAATAAACTTGAAAACCTGTAAAGGAAGCATCGTGGAAATAATTTTTTAAAAATCCATTCATGCCGTATAGGTTAAAAAAACATTCTTCTCGTACTTTTCTCGGAAAAGTCAAAATGTACCTCGTACGAAAAACGACGAAAGATTCCTTTCATATCTTTTACTAAAAACTCGCCGAAGGGTAAAATTGGATATAAACTATTGTATAAGGATATAATTATTACATATTGAGGAAACATGGATGTGGATGATAAATATTCCCCAGTAAATTCTGAAGTATAATTAATCTCGGATAAAAATTGAGATTGCGATATTTTCCCTTACCTTAGGTTTGATTTGCTTCGTAAGTGTCTGAACCTCATTACCTCTTCTTGGAAGCGCCTCTTTGAGATCTCCTTTGAGGACACTAAAATTGGTCTTTGAAGAAGACCAGAACCTCTATGATGTTTCTAAGGAAGTGGAGAAGAGAATTTGGCAGGGTTTGGCCGAGCTTGAAGATTCAATGTGGTTGAGGAAGAGGGGGAGGAGGTGCCCTTTTATAAGGGAGGAGAGGGGCTCCTTTGGAAAACTAAAAATATTATTTTATTATAAAGTAATATTCGGTTTTAAATAGCTCCAAATTGATTTATTTCGAATCTAAGGTGGGGATGGATCGAAATCCTCTCATCCAATATAATTTGGACATGTTTAGGTTCCTATTTAAACTTTATCATTTAGATTTAACATTAAGTTAAATAATTTTACTTTTACCGTGTCTTCTTGTGTTCTTACACTATAAGGTTAATAAAATTACTATAACAAGACAAACGAACCAAATTTTGTTTATTATTAATATATATAACCTTATCTAAGTTATTTTTCAAAACCTTAGATTTTTAGTAATAAAATAACAATAAATAATATAATATTTGTTTTAAAAACTATTTTATGTCAATTTTGACAATATTTAGTAATTGATTTTTGTGAAAATCATAACAGAATTATTATTTAAAAAACTGTTAATTAAATCAATAATAACATGTCATAGTAACCTCGAAAATTAGTTTAATTCATAGAAAGTCTGAAATTATATTTATTTCGGTATTTATAATATCAATTATTCTAATTTTTCACTATTAGGGTGATTACTGCATCATTATTGTGTCATAAATAAATTAATTTATTTAATGTCTAAAAATTATAAATAAAATATCATTATGTCAAAAATTTTATTAGATTTCTAATTAATATTTACAATCAAATTTATCTTATGTATAACCCTATATTTAAAATGTTTTAGTAAATAAACTTTGTTTTTAAATCTTTTAACTCTTTTAACTCTTCTTTGAATTAAATAATAATAAATGTCCTAATCTAATCCAAGTGGGCCTAAATGGTCATATTTTATTCCTAAGGATATTTTTGGTCGAATTACTCTTATCCAATGGAATTAGGACATGTGTTAGGGTAAAAATAATATCCTTTTTATCCTTAATTACCCTATTTACTTTTAACCGTGGTAAAAAAAGTAAAAAGTTACTATTCACCAAAAATTATTTCCATCTCATTGAACCACATTTTACTTACTGACATCAACCGTGTCTCTCAGATTTTTGAAAATCCACTCACAGAAGCAGTAAAATTATGTTTTATGAAAAAATCATTTTTTTACTACCACTTAGTGGTTTCACTATTCATCAAAAAATGAAAGTTTCCAGAAAAATACCAAAAATTAGGCTTAAGATATATTTGATATTATGAACTCAAAAATGATGTCTATTTTACCAAATTCAAAACATATCAGTTAAATTAACTAATTTAAAAATTAATTCCCATCGTCAAAACAAATAGCGTGTTTTTAAGAGATAATAACTATCAAAAGATTGACACTTGTTTGTAACTGGTTTAAATGTGAAATTACATCCAATGACCAACATTGTATTAAATTGTAAAAATATATTCTAAATATACTTTAAAACCACTCAAATTAATAATATATCACTATTAATTATTTCAATTAAAAAAGTTGTTTTTAATTAAAATTTAGTAATTTTCACTATTCATCAGAATATGAAGGTTATTCGAAAAGTACCAAAATTTCACCCTAAGATAATTTCGATATTCTGAATCCAAAAATGAAGTCCATTTTGAAAAATAAAATTTTCAAAATTTCAAAAAGTGGTTATTACTATTCATAACGACTAGTTTTAATAATAGCATATCGTTGTTTAGTGAAACTCGGTATTGCGTACTACACACGCTATCGAGGAAAGTCGCGATTGTGTGTAATGAAAGACAAGTCAAGGATGCATGTTGTGCAAACTCCTTTGTGTTTAGCGTACAACACAAGACATTAATGAAATTAAAAAGAATACTTTTCATAAATTATCGGGGTGTTACAAATAACCCAACCAAACTATACTCAAAAAAGGGTAAAAGTGTACATGAAAATGAGAATGATTCATCTACATAAGGGGATTGGTTCTTAAAATATATCCGCCTTATAACAACTCATACTTGATATGTATGCTCAAGATTACCTAAAATGTTAAGGTAAAAATATATGACCACTCTGCCCAAATATCAAAATATCTCTCCCAAAATTAGTATTGAACGTTACCTCTTTTCTACAATAGAAAAACTTTTGGCATTCCCCACAATAATTTCTATCTAAAATACATAGAGCATATATGATGATCCTCTAATTATTCATCAGTGTAATTCTCAAAATCATCAATATATACCACATGAGAAGAGTTTGGGTTATACCACCAATTTTGTGACACATGAAAAACATCATGCATAACACCATGCCTCAATATAATAGACATTATATAAACCACCAAAAAGATTCTCTCAATGATCATAAAAGGTTCAATATACATGGGTAAAAACATAATCTTCCTTTGAGTCCTATGGTGACACAATATAGGTGTAACCTGAAGGAAAAAATAATCACCCACTATAATCTGAAGGGATCCTCAATGAATATCATCATATCACTTTTTCATACTCTATGTACTTCTCCCATGAACCATGAAATTAAATAATTGACACTCTTAGAATATCCTCCAATAACTTAATATTATGTTTGGACATCCTTTTCTACTATAGGGGGAATAAAATAATAAGAAACACTTGTGTACATAGCAATTTCGATAATCCTTTCCAGAAGATCTGTGTAAAACATGACTCACATTATGAAACAATTTTCTGCGAAAACACGTATGGATGGAATATCTTTTGAACATAAAATCCCCACAACTTATCCACTGATAGACACTCCAATATAGGGAAAACATGTGATACTCTCATCAATCAGTCTACAACCACTCAAATAGTAACATTCCACTTAGGATTCCTTTGGAGACGCACCACAAATGACATAATAATGTCATCCAACATTCAGTCCAGAATGGGTAATGACTGTAGAAAACCATAGGGTCATTGAATCATATCCTTAACCTATTTAATGGTGTAACATCATGTCACAATCCCTGTAATGTCCTTTTCTATGCACAAAAACCTATACTACCAACAGAGAACACAATACATTTTAGTCTAACTCGGATGTACGACCCACTTTGTGGCATGAAACTCATACATCATATCCCCACACATATATGTGGGAACAACTACACATCCCAAGACATAAATGAACTCATCCTCATTTATGGTTCAATATGAAGGTAACTCTCCACCTTTATGACATTACCTCAATTCTAAACTCTATAGATCCTCATAAATCCACACTCTCATTCAGATTAAAAGTGTTGAATTCATTGATACTAATATGAGGGGAATCTTATTCTAACCCTCCCAAACTACAGCACACGTCTTAGCAATCATGGTCATCATTTTTCACTCTAAACTATAATTCTAAATATTGTACGTCTATAGTTTCTTGCATTAATTATTAGAAACATTGTTTCCCTTACCGTGTGTATATTCTAGATCAATATCAAATTACTATGTATAATCAACACATATCTACCACCATATATTCAAGTCTGAATATATAAATTCATTTCGATATTTTGGTCAGTATACATGGTAAACTCATAACCCAATAGAGAATGTCTCAAACACTTCAAATCATAAACAAATGCAGCTAAATCGAGGTCATGTGTAGAGTAGTTCCATTAATGTGGATTTAACTACTATGACCCATATGCCACAACAAGATCTCCCTACATCAACATTTCTTGAATATTGATCATGAGATGCATTACAAAAAACAGTATACTTCTCTAATGGATCTGGTAAGATCATGATCGGTGTCGAATTCAACCTCCTCTTCATTTCCTAGAAAGTATTCATACATACTCAAAGCCATTCAACCATTATCCACATCATGGTAAATCCTGAAAGATATGTATTCGTGTGGGAAAAATTATAGATGATCCTTTGATAATATTCCTCCAAACCTTGAAAGATTCAAATATAAAAAACATTTTTCAGTCGCTCCGTAAATACTACATCCTTTACCTTCTCTGGGTCTGAAGATAGAATTTCCTCAAATATTATGTGACCTAGAAAATTTACCACATCAATGAAAATTTGAAACATAGATAGCTTGTCATATAGTTGATTCTCCCTCAATGTACATAGAACTATGTCAATATAATTTTCATGATTGTTATGAGTCAAGGATTACTCTATGATTTCATCTGTAGTCACAACGAAAACCTTATCCAGGTCTGGTTGGATGATTTTGTTTATCATGACCATAAGTAAAGTATGAGAATTTTTTAGCCCAAACAACATCACGAGGAACTAATAATGGCTATACCTAATCTTGAAATAATTCGATTGTATATAAAGGGTTCGAAATCTCAATTGATAATACATTTATCTCAAGTCAATATTGGAGAAAAAATAAACTCCTAAAACCTAGTAAAATATATCATCGATTCAAAGAAGGTGGTGATGATTCTTTACTATCATCTAGCTCATCTTCTGCTACTCAACACATGAGCACATGATTATGGAATGATTCTTATAAAATAAGAACGGGGAACCCATATTCAACATCCTAGGATAGATTAATCTCTAATCCATAAACTCTCATAGTAGTGTCTTGATCTTCTAAAGAACTGTTAGTTCCATTATATATGGTGGAATAGAAAATGCAGAATCTTTAAAAATGGGATAAATAGTCATCTCTGCATATCTCCCAGATAGTATCCCTAATAATTCCTCAAGAAAAACACCCTAGACATATCCACTATGGGTGTAAAGAAAGCCTTCTTCACACCCCTATTATCCAGTAATAGGCTGGAAAACTAGGCAGTGAGATCCCTTAGTTACTGATGATCTGTCCCTACATCTCCTGGCTGGATATTCCACTCTCCAAGATGAAAATCATTATCACCCTTAGGATACAAAATCTTAACTATTCTATGGTAAAAATCTATGTTGGATTGGTATTCTACCAACCAGACTATACCCAAAATCATGTCAAATCCATACATATGAATGATGTAATGATCCCATAGAATATGATACTCCCAACCTCATGGGAACGCCATTTTCTAAAATTGTTATCTCTCATACTTACTCACAAAGGTGTATCGGTTGTCATAACTCTACACATGATCTCCACTATCAGACTCAACCATTTCACATGTCGTGCAGATATAAGGGAATGAGAGGCATTGGAATCAAATAAAGAACTATAAAGAGTGTAATCTATATATTAGTACCTATAAATATTGATGGTCTATCCTTACATACCATAATTGCAGTATGAACTAGATGCAATTACCCTTACCATTTTCCCTATGCTGCAACTCAAGTCCCATAATTTACACAATTCTACTAATACGGGTTCTCTTACCCCGAGGTACCATGTTCACTAATACAACTACCATGGCCAATATAACACCATATCTAAAACTAATATGGGGTAGAATAACCCTTTTAAGTAATCTAATTCTGCATAGATCATTCATTTCTACACATCAATCATGGGTTCCAGAAACAAAATTTATAGATGACCTATCCTGTTGTTAGATTGACACTTTATCAGTGGTTGAGGGAATTGTCTACATATGCAACCCAACCTAGCCCACTAGTGGAAGAGAACCTGAGTAAGGTTATATGTAACTGATACTTCCCCTGAGCCACTATTATTTCTACTTATCTGGTCAACATTCTTATATAGATGAATCCTACTATAGAAATAAGTACCTCTTAGCCATATAATAAAACCCATCCTTCCTCCATCAGAATCCTCCTTCAAGTTTCCCTCAGATACGGGGACTTGATTTTCAACTATAGATAACTTATTTAGCCTAAATAGGTTATCCTGGGACCTAAAATCTTAAATAAACACATAATGAAACTAATTCATCTCAATAACTTCATCTATTTCCAATAATGGAATTGAAGCGCTGTAAATCAGAAAAGTGTCATACATAGTCTATCATGAACACACTTTGTCGTGTTAGCCTCTTGAACTCTACTTCCCACTCATGCCTCAACATCCTAGGGTAAATTTTCACCAATAACTATTTCTAAATGATATTGAACTCTATATTTTCCAACTATCCCTCCTTATTCTGGTTTCCCCATCAACTCTTTTCATGACCACTTGACATATAAACAAATAGTTTGACTCTCTTCTTTATTGGAGTTTCCAAGTAGTCAAATCATGAATAAGAATGGATAATTTTGATAACTATTCATATCTGATTGAGGGTATTTTTAACTTGAAATGAATCACAAATCAATGTCCATATCCCCTGTAGAGTTTTTGATGAGATAATTCTCACACAAACAACACCCAACTTGATATTATGTCTTTATCTATATATTTTTCTAGAATATCAGTTATAGCTAGAACCCATATAGGTCACAAAACATCCTCATACACCCAACATGTTCATCATTGGGAGGAGAATAATGTGTTTAACGAATTTCATCTACATTGTATGATTTAGAACCTTGAAGACCCACACAAGTGTCTCCAAATGTTGATGTAAAAGATTCCGCCTCATCCAAAGAACGATGAAATAAAACCGGTGGGGTTTGTTTTCAACATCAATTGTATTGGAAGCTAATCCATGTAGCGTGAAAATCTTAAACATACATATTTGAGAAATGTGGATCAAGTATTCAACTATGGATATATTCTGGTTCATGATATTCTAAGGATGGCTCCTATAAACCACTTTCACCAGTTCCATCCTACTTGTGCCCCTCAATTGCATGTTGAGGGAACCACCTAACACATTTCCATATTTTATACTCATACACAAGTACCATGAATGTCAAATTGGGTGCATAAATCTATGAATCAATTTTTGGGGTATCGTATCCATACATCTGCTAATAAACCTCTAATGAATACATTGAGCATATTTCAGTGGTATCTAGCGAGCATGCACATATCCTATATCACTCAGATCAATTCTAATGGAATATTCCTATAGGAAGCTTGATCGAGGCACATATTGATTCCCCTTTAAATGAATCCAATAAACACATTTCAATAGAATAAGATGTAAATGAGTGGTATTATATCCCCTATTCAAAAAAAGAAATCCTCTAGTACATATTAAAGATAGAAATTTTTAAGCCCACATTCTTATGCACATTTTACTAAAATGTCATTACATATTAGAAATAGCTGATGAAATCCATAGGTATATTCTAAAACTGGTACATATATATGGATGGAAACATATTTCAAACCCAAAATCTAGAGTATCAATGAAATATGACTAGTATAAAAAATTGGGTACTCCAGAGAAATAACCTATTCTTACTACCATCCAATAATATTATAATTATATTTGGTTAAAGCATGGGGAACCAGAATTGGATAATATTCTTGTTCCAACTAGGGCTCACCAAGTTAGAGTAGGAAATTCCTATATATAGATTCACATTCCTATTAAAAAGACTAGATGTATACTCCAAAGGCACCCGAACATTCTCATGTTCTAGTTCCAACCATGGATCATCATGTGAGAGTGGCACATGCCTCGGGACAAGATCATATTACAATTGAAAATTATTTTTGGAGTACTCTAAAGACATAGGACTAGGTTCATATTCCCATTCCAAATGGGGCTCACTATGTGAGAGAGTCACATTCCTTGGTACATTCTCATATTCTTCTCAGTAAAGAAACGTGAATTATTATAGTACCTCACAGAAGAAAAAATAAGATCCCTACATTCACTGAAGAACTACTAATGTAGCATCATTCAGAGGATATACAGAAGAATTCTCATATCACTTATCCCATTTTAGAGTTCAATAGAAATATTATGATAGGGAATTAATATTTTAATATGGATTATATCCTCTCTTCATCTAGGGTTGAGCAACATATTTCGTATACCACCCACTAGTTGGCTCATATTCCAACTGAAAATACAGAATCTCTCTAACATACTTCAATGAATTCTCAGTAGTGGGCTCATATTATCATAGAACCAAACTTTTATCAACATATTCCGGGAGCCATCATATATCAAGGTCCTAACTATGTTCAACCCAAAAAGGAATTTCATTATATTCCAACCATGACATAAAATGTGGCTCATTTCAATGGACTTCTCATTACCAACATCCTTGACCCTATTCGACACATATATGCAACACCAGAAGGGTCCTTTGACTCTTAAACTGAAGTATAAGGTGATCATTACTGCGATATTACTCCTCATTGTAGTATGGAGATGGATCATAGGGACTCTACTCTAGAAATCTGCTATGGTCAACCTTCCCATGAAGATATCTCCTTCCAATAAGTAAATTATCCCCTTTCATAGACACCTCTATATATATGTGCTCAAAACTCATGTATATTTATATAACGGTTTCTCGAAACAATATGATCAACCGTATATGGTTCCCTATCAACTACAATAAACCCTTCACCATGGTTAGCAGATGACACTAATAAGTGACCACTATGGTCTATCTTGGTGAACCTGTGTATGTCTGATGAAGAGGAGGCTGATAAGGATATATAGATAAATTTAGTTAAATTCAACCTCCTCGCTATATTTTCCCTCTCTACTTACAAACATGATATCCCATATGATCTGGAGAAGGGGTTAATTCCTTATTTATGCCAAAATATGTGGGCAACTCTCAGCAATTAAATGTTGGATGCCTCCCTTTTCCAAGATTTCAGGGTCCCCTTGAGACTATGAAAATAATTTTTTTCAAAAGAATCTGGTTGTTATCTCCAGGGCTCAGGGCCTAAAATTGAAAAATCATAGAATAAATATACAACCTTCTTATCGCCAAGGTAGTTGGGTATTCATATCTATATATGAGTAATGTCTGTAGTGTTGAAATGAATTTCACCACAAGAAAATTAAAAGTCCCTAGATTTTATTCCCTTAAATGTCAAGGCCTCTTGCGAAATGAAGGGGATGGGTAATGAACGGTCCTATTGGTCAATAAATATTAATTCCACCACTTTCAAGAGGAAATATAATCATGAATGAATGGAGAGGACTGCCAACAGATTCTTAATATGGGACCCTTTGAATAAAATATAATACATTTCTTACATATGAATCTAATGATTCATCCAACCCTATAATTTAAAATAGTAAATGACACATATAATTGGATGTCATTGAACCAAAATTATCCACATGCAGAATTTCACCAATATAATGTATCACAATTTCAATTCCCATAGTAGCTGCCCTAGAGTAAACAGAGTCCATAGGGATGGGGTAATATTTACCAACACCTTCTCCAATTGAATCACAATCCCCTAGAGGATTTATGACATAATTGTGGCAGATGTAACCCATCCCGAACAAATAGGCATGGGGTAATTTTTCTATCAATCACAATAACAATGGTCATTACACCATAATAGGGTCATGGAGAAATATGAAGTGAATCCAGATCAACCCAATATCAAAGGGAATACAAAATTTATATCTCAATTCCCATCCCATGAGTCATTGAATCCTTTACTAGGATCATAAAATCCTTAATAATATGATCAACACGTGCCAATGGTTTCCCCAAATACTCCATATCCCACATGTCTACAGGCATCATCATCATCATTCATGTAGTGTGAATATGTCTTCTCTATGTTGAGAGGTAAATTTTAATGGTCTCCAGCCAATTTGTTCCTCTCACTGTAAGAAAAAAAATTACTATTTGGGGCTCATTAATTAATCATGGATAGAAATTTTCACAAGTTAAGTGTTGATAGAATGAGGTGAGAGGAGAAGATGGAAAAGAAAATCAGTCCTCATCGAGGCATAACTTAAAAATTTCTAATATGGAAATGGGTTAGCAAAATGAGCCTGTTGAAAGAAGAAAAAAATCACACTATTATGTTGAGAGTAACTTGATAAATTCTACATTATGATACACCTTAGTGAATTTGGACACCATAAACACAAAACATAATGTATATCAAGATGAAAATGAAGAGGGATGTAATTTGGAAAATATACCTTGAGAGGAGGGGGATCCAGATGCACCAACTAAGGCTACACATACACAGAATCAGAGGAATAACCAAAAATGAGAACCTTCTATTTCTGAAGCTTTCGCTGGGGTGCACCCGTCCGTCTTCGTGAGGATGAAAGGAATAGATTTGTTTCCCAGCATTCCATCTTTCCAAAGGTTGGTGCCATCCATCGCTTATTAAGGGAAGTCTTCTCCTTGATCGAAATGGGATTTTGGGATGTCGGTTCTTCCTTCGGTGGAATCCTCCTCAGAGATTGTTACCTCGTCCAGGTCCCCCTTATAGACTTATGAAATTGTTCATGAAACTCTTCCAAGCGCCATATTTTCACGGACACCAGTTAATTACGCTGCTTCTTTCGGGACATTCCAAAGGGTCCAGTCAGGGAAGAAACCTTCGGTTAGGAGATTTTTCATGTTGGGAATCACTGTCATGTCTGGGAACTGGAACACTAGTGCATCTGAGTTTCTTCTCCATATTATAGGGCTTCTCAAGGTCACGGAACCCCTAATAATCGCACGTCGAATACGAGGAATTATATGACATAGGCATGTCTTTGAGGTTTTCCTCAGCTTCCCATGTTTAACATTGGGTATGGTGCATTTTTAACCTCCAGTGGAGACTAATCAGACTGATCAGAACACTTTCTAGAGTGGATCAGATGACAGTAACCCCTAGAGGACACACTGATGTAGGTGGTTTGACATGACCTCGCCAGGATGTGGGGGACCTGGTAAAAAACAAGATGGGTGATGGGGTGCTAAGTGAAATGGGTGGAAAATGTGATGAAACCACTGTGAGGAAAATGGTAATGTTTGGATTGAGTCTTAGGGAGACTTCTTACGTATCCCCATGGTATGGAATCAATGTCTACGTAGTTCAAGAGGGAGATAGAACACATGAGGTGGTGGCCTATGAGAATAGACGTGTGTATGGGGACCAGAAGGAAGTGGAACCTCTGGAATGGGGTGTGTCCTTCCCGATACACATAGGCTTGAGATAAAGGTTAGGCTATGAGCATGAATTAGGGTGTACACATAAGACAACAGCACGATGATGTGTATGGGGATTATGTGTGGTTAGCAGCCTGGGTTGGTGTGAAGCCACTAGGATGGACCAAATGTTTGCGTCTCAGTGAAGAGGATTATAATGGCTTGCCGCTGAATAGGAGATGCAATGACTTACCGCTGATCGGGAAACAACGATTTAACGATGATTGAGGGACACAACGTGTTACCTCTGCATGGGGCACAATGACTTACCGCTGATTGAGTTACATAGTTTATTTTCATGTAGGATGGGGGTGGAGCAATGTGAATAAGAACCTAGGGTCCAGATAGATGGTGTAGGAGACCCGACACGAAGGGGGGTCAGAATGACCGGTTGTTGGGCTTGAACCTAAGGGAGGATTCCTACCTACATCACCTTATCAAGGATCAAATTCCACATAGTTCAGGAGGGGTGACTTTGGTTTCCCAAATTTAAGACGGTTGGGACTAATTGTTGTTGGGAAGGAACCTTGTGGAGGCTTTCTACTTACCCTACCATGGCAAGGATCATAGTCCTCATAGTTAAGGATGGTTTTGGGGGATTAAACTCTAGGCTGCCTAGGGTGTGGGTGACCCGACATGAATAAGGTCTGAACGACCGAGGTGGTGTGCTTAAACCTCATGGAAGATTTTTACGTAACCTGCCTTGGAAAGGATCAAAGTCTTCATAGTTCAGAATGGTGTTTGGGGCTTACACAATAGGTTGCCCAAGGTTTTATGGTCGATGCTTACTCTATGACCAGGTGAGTCATGCTTGGTGTGGGAAACAAGAGGCAGCAAATGCCTAACGATCACGTCGCAAAAGGTGTGTCCATGGAAAGTAGAATGGGGATTACATGTGGTTAGAAGCCCAAAGAGGAAATAGGGGCCCGGGACGTACTCTAGTATGGAGGCCCGGTGGTGATAAAGCCAAGCGGGAGAGGTATTAGGAACCAAAAAAAGGAGGGGCAGGGATGCTACCTCCTACATCAAAATGTAGGGGGATTACACCCGGGTGGTTTCCCTTTCCCCTCATAGGATGCATGGGGGAAAGTCACAGTTTAATGTCATGTGATGAGGATGATGATTCTTGGTAGTTTAACATCCTGCAGAAAGGAAAAAGTAGGTACACTCCACACCCATATGACTAACATAAAAGGTACCCTCTTCACCTTGGTGAAGGGAATTCACCGACAATGTCATGGTGGGGGGGTGTCATGAGGTGATCCCATTGGGGGTCTACGTTATCATGGCTATGTGAAGAAGAAATATACATTATCATGCTAGGGATTCCTTAAGGATAGTCAATGGTGGATGGTTCTTATGCATGGAAGCTCCCTGGGTGCCGATATGGAGAAGAAATGGTTAATCGGGTATACGTAAGGATACTACTTGGGTGCCGCTATGGAGCGGAAATACTGAATGGGGATAACACAAGGATGCTACCTGGGTGCCCCTATGGAGTGACAATGGTAAATGGAGGTTACGCAAGGGTGATTCCTGTAATGTCTTCCTCGTGTCTCGAAATGAGGGAATCCCAACTCACGGGTGGGTTGGGTCATATAATTGTGGACAACACTTATGCGCTAGTGCATAAGATGGATAACACCAAGGGTGTTGGAATCAATCCAAACAAAGGGGGATGAAAAGGGTGAATCACGTGCCCAGCATTCAGAACATGGTGAGGGTGGCATGGCGATAGAGGATAACAGTTGACCATGTTCGCAACACAGCATCCACATCACGTTAGCTTGAAGTGGGGAAAAACAAATGAGGGTCAACTGTTGACTATGTTGGAAACACGAGACCTTACTTGATGTGTTGTCCGAAGTCCTACGATGAAATGGCCCAAGAAGGTAGCTGAGCCAATGCGGCATGAGACCAGGCCATTAGGGGGTCCCTTCAGACATAGAAGAGGGTGAAGATCCTAATGAGGGACACACAAAGCATGAGGTTGTTTGGTGGAATGTTTTAACAGATTCTAATGCTCTTGAAGTTATGACACTGTGATCATGGCATAAAGCATCTTATGCTTGGCACATAAGGCATCTCTTATTTGGAATAAGAGGCATCATATTACAGAATGATAAGGAATGATACATTTTATAGTCATGTAGAGAGGACTATTGGCATCTTGTGGTTCGAGCATAAGGCATCTCTTGTTTGGGAAAAGATGCATTCTATATTTGTTATATAGGGTTCACTACAGTTTATAGTCACATAGATTGGAATGTTCGCATCTTTTGTGTGGAGTATAAGGAATATCTTGTTTGGGGAAAGAGTCATCATATACTTGTTATATTAAGTTCACTACAGTTTATATTCATGTAAATAAGACTATTTGAATCTTATTCTTGGCACATAAGGCATCTCTTGTTTAGAGAAAGAGGCATCCTATGTCACATAGGGCATACTAGAGTTTAAAGTCATATAGATATTACTGTTGGTCATGAGGTGCCTAGAAATGGTTGGTGTTGGGACCTACATAAGGGGTGGCCCTTTCTAGTTCAACCTGGAATAGGATCCAAGTGATAGGGTTTGGAAGAGTTTCCTGAGGAATGGCTCGAATCAAGGTACTCAGGATATTGATGATGAGAATCTCAACTTGTGACATGTGAAAGGTACCAAGAGGAATATGTCGACTCAAGGTGTTTCATGGTGTGCAGAGGAGTATCTCAAATCATGCTATTCAATATGAGGAAGGAGGTTGTGCATAAGGGAGCAATGGAAATGCCGATGTCCCGGCCGGAAAAGTTCATGGTACGACTCTCTATTTTTTCGGTGGGTCAGTGCCGGGCAGCCGTCCCGACCCCCTGCGGTATGGACCAGCGGGTGCAGGACTGGGTACTGTTGCACGAAATAAGATCAACACGTAGTATGTGAGGAACGCAAGAAGGAGGGATTTATTGTAGTAGAGAAGGCATGTGCGCAATAGGGAGGCGTGCGCTCATTACGGGACAAGTGCGTGCAATAGGGGAGTTGTGTGCGCAATAGGGAAGGGTAGCATGAAATAGGAGAGATTTTTTGAGGAATAAAAGATATTTTATCACAATAGGGGAGTTTTGCATGCAATAGGGAAGTGTTGTGTGCAATAGGGAAGGGTTCTGTGAAATAGAGAACAGTTTCATAAAATAGCGAAGGGTTGCGCGCAAAATTGGGCATAACGGCACTATTGTACCACGAAATAATGTTTTGCGCACAAAACTGGGCCGGTCGGCCTATTTTTGTGAAAAAGTGAGTTTTTTCACGTGGGATTTGGGTTTTACATGTGGGAAATGAAAATTCGGACATACGCACGTTAGAGCAGCGGCCAACCTCTGGGGCCATCCTGGGAAGAAGGGGGTGCACTTGTATTTATAAGAGGAAACAGCAGAGGTGGTGCACGTAAAATTTCATGCGCGCAAGGTGTTTTCCATGCGAGGCGATGCATGTAATATTCCACTGATGCTAGGAATTTCATGTAAAATTCCATGCAGGCCAGGCGGTGTTAGTAAAATTTCGAGCACGCAAGGTGGTGCACATAAAATTTTGAATGCACAAGTGGTTTTCCACGCAAGATTTCCATTTTATGAGAAAATTCATTTTTACGTGCTAGATTCCTTTTTGTACATGAAAGATTCCCTTTTTAAGCATAAGATTCCCTTTTTACATGCAAATCCATACTTTTCCCGAAAACTGTCCTGGATGGCCTTTTCTAGCAGCCCGACATCAAACAGCCATAACTACTGATCTGTAATTCCGTTTAGGCCCCACGACTAGTCAAATCAAATCTTGTAGAACAACCTATGATTTATGATCTTATATGGAATCATTCAGTGAATTACATGGAAACTTCTTCTGGTTCCAAATCCTTTGAATAATGAGTTACCACCTCTACTTCGAAACACTGCCAATGATACAGGGAAATGTGTTATTGTATTCAACCTGACACCTAGAAGATCTTAAATTCCTTCCACAGAGTAATGGTTAAAACAATATGAGAATGAGATAAAAAATATTAGATATCTCATTGATGAGCTACACAGAGGTAATAATACCACTGGGTATCGCCTTCCAAAAGAGATGAATATCCCTCCTCTCACACATCAGTTAATAAATGATCCCACTAAAAGAGTAGAATCTAAGAATCCTCATAGCTCTAGTTGGTATAATCTAGTCTAGATAAATGAGAAATTAAAAAATGATCATGATTTTCATCCATTATGGAAAAATCCTTCCCCATGAAAAGGAAATCATATATAGTCTTATCATGGATTGAAAATTAGTGGGAGATGAAAATAGACACACCTCATCAAACTACTCACAGTCCCTACTTATGGGAGGAATCCCAGACAGTTATACATCTTGATATTATCAATTCCATTGAATCATTTTTTTTCTCAAATTGAATCCATGGAAGGGTGAATCAAACCCTTAAAGTCTAAGAAGAAGACATATCCTGAATGGGTGGATGAATTTTTTTCCAATCTAATTTCATAAATCCAACCTTCTCTAACAATGATGGTTTTGGATATCTAGAATAGAATCTCACACTCTTTATATCCTAATGTAGACTGATAATTGTCCCTCATGATCAGTATGTGGTGACCAAGATGAGATACTTTGTAAAAACTCTGGCAGGTCCAGCCATTGTTTAGTACAATAGACTTCCAACATGATCCATTATTGTATATGAAGACCATTATCATCAATTTCATTATTAGTTCATTTTTACACTAAGGAAAATGAAAATTTTAGACCTTAAAGAAATAAGAATCTTGAAAATTAGAGGTTTTATGAAAACATAATTAGATATAAAGGATTACACTATTCATTAGCATCCCTCTATCATAGGAAGAGTTACTAGAAAATTATGTTGAAAATATTATGGAAGAGTTGGAGACTCATCCGATCTGGATGAAGTATCCTAGATGATTATAAGAGTTTGAATAAACATCCCAACACCTAAGAGATACTATTCATAAAACCCAGGAAAAATCTTAGTCATTCCCTCATAATAGAAAGAAAATCATATCAAGACATAGAAAACCATTATTAGATTCAAATAAGTATCAATGGCCATTCAATCCCCTAGGAAGAACCCAAATAATATATGACCACCAATAATGTGGAAATGACCACAAATTTACCACATATAGAAGCTAATGGATATCATCATCATTCAATGTTTGAGTAAAGGATGAAAAACTGTACTCTTTCTGAAATAATCAATTTTCTGTTTATTTCTTTACAGCCATGGAAAATATCTTACTCAAGCTTCCAAAGCCTAGGAAACCAAATGAGGACAACCTAATTGATCAACGTGACTACTTCCCTCTACATAATAGGTTAGATCACACGATCCAATATTACTTCATATTAAATTGAATCCTCCAAATAAAGGATGATTCTAGACATGTGATGTTGAACATTCCCTGGCATAGTGACTTGGGTTAACATTTCACAACCAAAAGAATAGGGTGACTGACAAGATGTTTTGAACATGTGGGGAAGTAGGTTTAATAACTAGGTGACTAGAAAGACAATTGAACATGCTCTTGTCAACCTAAGAGCATAGATATGAAAACCCATAATGATCTCTTTTCCTATGGAGATGACATAAAATACACCTCTTGGAGGTGGACATAATCATTAGTCAAAGAAAGATACAAATGTTAAAGATTAATATTAATCTTCTACACAAGATCTAACTTCTACAGAATACTTTCCCACAATGATTAGAAAATTGAAACCACCGTCAAAATGGGACCCACCTAATATTTTGAGCCCATATTTGGTTCTAGAAACCTAATAAACTTTGTATACACCTCCTCCAATGATTATTATGTGTTTGCGCACAACTTCCTCATAACTGAATGAGGAGTTGGATGATGAAGGCTTCAGATATTAGGATACAGTGGATAACATGGGAATGGTCAATCCCAATATCCCAGTCACATCAACCAAGACAGCATATATATAACTAAAACTTATGGGATTGAACAACAACAATCCTAATAAAAACATGGATGTATCCCATATCCCTCACCCAATCCCCATCATCTTAAAGGATCAACTGGTGGGGGTATGATTTCCTCATCATCCCAGATAATGGGGAATGATACAATGACATATGCCACTATTAACTAATATTCCCTCAAACCAACATGAGCATAAGGCCAATTATCCTCCAATTTCTAATCTCTTGTGCCACATAATTAGGAATAACCCAGCCTTCAGAAGCACCGACAACTATCTCAAAAGTAAGAAATTGAAAAATAGTTGGTAGTTGTCCCTACCAAACTTCATATTATTGATGCTCACCATCTTTCAAAATAACCTAGATAGGCACTCATAAAATCCCTTTGGAGTCCATAGGAATTTAGGAAGGAAGTTACAGTAACCGAGGTATATTGTGTGGTGACAATTATATTTGATTTCCATGTCGCCAACTCATTCATAGATAAGGATCAAGAAGAAGTCATCAAGGGAAATATCAGACCCCTATAAGTTTCAGAAAAACATTATGAGGTAAAAATCTGAAGGGATTTAATTGGAAATTGAAATGAGATTAAACTCATCCCAGTTCAGAGCCTTTAAAGTATGAGAATTATTAAGAGAGATTTATCACATATTAATATAAACATTCAGGGATATGATATGGGTGACCAAATATATGTTGAAAAGATCAATCTCAATGATCAGTTTGGGTATCTTACATCGAACACTTATTTCATGAATATCCAGTAAGAGACAACATAGAATGTGTTTCTCAAAATACCTTGGGTTCACTATCACATTGTAC
This sequence comes from Viscum album, assembly GCA_963277665.1. Classification (NCBI taxonomy): domain Eukaryota; kingdom Viridiplantae; phylum Streptophyta; class Magnoliopsida; order Santalales; family Viscaceae; genus Viscum; species Viscum album. The sequence continues at coordinate 1,226,151,668 of OY728162.1, forward strand.
TACCTTCAATAGTTCATTGATTTTTAAAATACCAAATTGATGGGATGGTTGGGAGACAACATAGTGATAGTGCTCCATTTAGGTCTGGTAAAGTCATATATACTAAGGTAGTTTCCATAAAATGGAGGGAAAACAGCCAAAGATTGATATAAATATACAAGTCGGATCCCCCAATGGATTGGGGACCAACTGTATAAATCCCTAGATTATGTTCAATGAAAATTATATTCAACCCATAAAGATAATTGAGGAAATATAATGATCTTATATATGAATTCTCCTCATTTTTCTAATGATGGTGTAAACAAATATAATGCGTTCTAGAATATCTCTGCACTAACTCTGGTAGTTTGGGATGACAATTTCTCTTCACTTGGTCTCTATAACTTTGAAAATGACATATATATCCTTGTAATATCTACCATATTTGAAAAGTCTTCTAAAGACCCTATGGTCGATAAATAAGAGTATAACCTAAAGAACAACCCTCCTATATTTTCGGAAGACATCAACACCACCATTGATGAGCTCAAGAAGGTAAATATTTAAGCTTAAGAAGGCACACATACCATATTGTATAGGTATCCACGCCTCCGAAAGGGATGGTGATGTACATTAAATTTATAAAGAAACAACTATAACTGTTCTCTTAGAATTATATGAAAATCATTGTTCTAAGCCCTGATGTGGTTATTCACCTTCCAGGATTACAAGATGACCATCATTGTTTCAAGTTGGAATCCAGTAGGATACACCCCTCCCATTATACTAATGTATAATTTAAATTTAAAAAAATAATTAGCGAAAAAAATTTCTGGGAAGAGAAACACTGAAGATGACTTACCAACATCATCCCCATTAAGAAAAATAATGGGAATACATGAGATTTCATTTATTTCATAGACCTTAGTTGAACCATCCTGAAGGATTATTTCCCACTACTGAATTTTTTTTTATTTTTTTCAACTACTAACATCAAATAAATTTCATTTATAGAAAGATATTTACAGTACAATCACATAATGATTCTCCCTGATGGCTATAAATTCACCACCACTATGTCACCCTGGGGAAGATTTTCCAATCATATCATTCCCTTTAAGTTAATTAATGTTGGTACTACTTATTAACATTTCATGCATAATATATTTAATCCGTTTATGAGAAGATTATTAAAGTTTTATTTAAAATACCTTATAGTCAAATATTAATAGCAATGTGGCCACCTCAGAGACCATCATAAAATATTTGACATGTTTTGTAGGACTCTATGAAGATGAATCCACTATAGTTCCCTTTTGAGGAAACATTTGGGAGACTCATTGTATTTTTGAATGAAAACTTATCTTAATGTTTGACCCAAAAAATACTAGTGAAATCCTATTAATGTATCTCTCTTATATTTGAAAATAATTGAGATGGCTCTAAGGGAACCTCAATTATATTTGGAGTTTCATAACTAACCTGGCCGAAAAATTACTCCCCATCACCAATTTGATGAAGAAGTGGGCTTCCAAATAATGGTATGAGGATTACCATGAATCCATTTATAGTCTTAAGATGTACCTTTTTCATCCACCAATATTGATTCTATATGTGGAAGGAAATTTCCTAGTCATATAGGTGGTTTCTATGGAATGATAACATGGTGATCTCCTCAATCATAAAAATGATACATAGAATGAGAAAAGTATCTACTAAGATACTTGAAAAAATTTGGGTATTGATCCATGGTATTTTTATATCGATAATAACTGTGTCTCACTCATCTTTGTAGAGAAATAGTTGAAACATTACTTACTACACCACAAAGTCTACTTGGTCTCTTGTATTGAACCACTAAAGGATATACTTGGTTTTACTATTTTGACTGAGTGTTTTTCATTATGAGTGGTCATTATGTAAAAATTTAGCATTTGTTTCATATCACAAAAAGTACTAAATGGGTAGGAATTTAAAGATTTCCTCATAAGAAATCCCACCCCAGATTTTACATTACTATACATCAAACATCTTGAAAAATAATACTCTTTCTCAAATGACATTCCATGAGATTGGGATGTGTATTTTAATGGTTCATGATGAATTATTATTATAAAATTTTATTGAATATAATTTTTAATCAGGATGGTTTATGTATTGTTTTTTTCTCAAGAAAAATAATTTTTTCTCTACACTTTTTCAAAGTTTGAAGGCTACTCTAATTACGAGGCTGAATATAAATCCCTCATTGCTAACATAGAACTATCCCTATAGTTGAAAACAGACTACCTAAACATATAAGGGTATTCAAGGCTAGTGATAAAGTATATCAACAATTTATATTCTATTAAAATATTTTAATTTCCCCCTCTCATCATATATATTTGATGATCAAGATTTGAGTTCCCTTTTGATCCAATGTTCCATCATGTCCCTGAATAATAAAGTGATCATGATGACATAATGGATAATTCATCCACAATCATATATGAGCATAATAATAAAAATATTTCTTCCCCATCTTTCACTGAATGATGGTATCATCAATCATTGTTTGTGAAATAGATGAAATCAACCAGATCAAAACTAACCCAAATCAGGATGAATTAATATGCACAATTGGATGGATGGACCCTATAATGGATTATCTTCTACGTGTGAATCTCTCGATGGATTGAGCAAGAAGGAAAAAAATCAGCATCGAGTTTTGATCATTATCCTTTTGTATGTTCCAAGTGATAAAACAACACTCTACAAACAAGGATTTGATGGAATCCTCCTTATATGAATAGTAGGAAGATAGATTCCAACCATAATAGAAGAAGTCCATGCAATTTATTATGGAATTCTTATATTTAGGAATAAACTCTCCCACAAAATTAGGAGGTTTGGTTACTAATGGAAAACAATAATTCGTGACTACATGGAGTTCAGTAGGAAATTTCATGCATTCAATATTTATGATAACATCATCCATAAACCCTAATAACTTCTATATATTGCTAAATATTCCTAGTTGTTTACCACATGGGGAATATATGTTGTGGGGAAATATACCCCAACAAGAAAAAAGTAGTTCATGTAAACCATTATGGATGTAGAATTATATTCAAAATGGGATATGGAAATAACTCACAAGGAAGTCCGAATGAATAATATCATTATCATCATGAAGTCCAATAACATCACCAGATTCAGAGTCCCTCCCATGATATTGACATACATTCACACCAACATCCTCACTACTAAGATAAATAAATTGTACTAGGATTACAACATCGATTCCAATGATTAATCCCAATATTATATAGTGGAAATGGAAAAAAAGATAGATTTAATGAGAATCCATAAAATATACACTAGTTTATGGTGAATAAGTAACATAAGACTCATCCGGATAAGTTCCCTCCGGATTTTTAGGCCTACCATAACACTATACATACTAACAAAAATTCAACTCTATATTCATTAGTATTGGAAACCAAGGTAGTGCTTCCCATTGAAGTCCAGTTTCCATAGCATTTCCTAGATATCTATTGAAAACATTCAGATTATGAGAATTCATAAAATAAGTTGAATGAGTTGGAATGACTCTATGAAGAAGGGATTCATACACTGTACAACCTTGTTGTCCATCAGAATTGGATTTCACATTCTTTTAATAAAAAGGTTTACCACTATTCATTCCTTATAGGATAATTATAATTGGATCTCAGAACCCCAATGATACTATAAAATAAACCTCCAATTATATAACCCAAATGGTAATTTCCTTACATAGTTCATGTTACCTATTCTAATTTTGATTAATAATTCCCCATAATGGATTGGGAGTGCATCATGCCCCTCATCAATGTGAGGTTTATTATGAAATACTTTGTACATCTTCCATCAAGCATCCATTATCCTACCCATATAACATTAACCTACACAATAAACCTGACCACATGATTTTAAAAATGAAAGTAAGATTTCATAATCACATAATGTTAATCTACATGATAATTTATTATCATATGACAATAAAATTATGTGGAATAATTTCTATCAGCAAGACATTAAACTATACGATATCTTACATTCTAAACACATGATTTTAAACTACAAGGAAGTCATCTTAGTCTCATGATGATAAACCACATGCGTGGTCTTAGTTGTATGACCTAAACCCAAAATATATTAATCTTTCATACCATATGATGTTATACTTCTTGGAAAAATGTTATGTCACAGATGAACCAATGTACATGAGCTAGATCCTTGCCAATGAAAAATGAAATTGACCACAACCCTATGTGAGAGTTGGATCCAAATAGGAAATCTCTTCTTTAATCAACATAGTGAAAATTGATTTGTAAAATCACAAGATACGTAGTGACCACTCGATCCCAAATATTTGGTCCAAATAGAATACAATCATCTCATTCAGAATACATCATACTATTTGAAAAATTCTTTATCACATTCCATTAAAAGGTAGTCTTACACAATGTACAAAGAATAGGATACCTTGGGAATCCAACTCAATAAGACTTGTATTTCAAACATGTGATACCACTCATGATATTATATTATAAATTCATATAAAATATTCATATGGATTTATTCCTTTTTTATTCACATTGATTAATCTTCTTCAATATCACATGATATTAAACTACATGGATAACATCTATACCAAATGGAAATTAACAATATGATTTTCCAAGAATTACATAATAGTTAACTTTCACTCTAATGAGATACAAAGATATTCAAATATCTTATATCTTGGACCATTAACCACATGATACAAAATTTCAATGTCCTTTCCTTTAATATCTTCTTTGTAGTGAGAGAATCATTTTCCATTACTTGTTTCTCACACCGATCATAGTTTATTTGGGATTCGTACTTTTGGTAAAGGTCATCCCCACATGATAGATACATATCAGTTCACAATAGGGTAGAGTGATCCTTGATTTAAGACCTTAAATGAAACACCATACATCCTTACCAAGTGATATTAAAACAGAAGGTTGATGTCACTTACATGACCTAACACTATGAATTACTCTGAGCCTCGCCCAAGGGGACCACTATACTTGAATATAGTCTCCCACCACACCTCTATTAATGTACTTCATGTGTCTTGTTTCCTAGTGTCATAGAATATGACGTGATGCTTGAATATCTAATCATAGGTCTGGCTACATCAATATATATTAAAAATTCCCCACTGTGAATATGTGTTATATTTACATGGTGAGTTTCCCATTTAAGAACTATGTGTGGTTGGATTATTGTCATCACAGTATATGTAGTGATGCCTAGATGTCCAATAATGGGTCAACAAAAATAATAAATGGTAACAATTCACTCTTCTGTGTATGGGATAGACCTGCGTGAAGATTTACATGTTCATAAAATAAGTTTGGCTTGACTATTTTCATCACAGTATACATAGGGATTCTCAGATCTCCAATCCTGGGTCCAAGCACAAAAATCAATAGAAATAATGTCCCCTATGCATTTATGTCAAATTTATGTGGAGGGTTTCCTTTTCATGAACAATGTATGGCTCGATTCCTATTATCAAAATATTCATAGTAACACCTATATCACTTATCTTGTGTCCGGATAAAACAATCAATAGAAACAATTCCACCCTCTGTATAGGGGTTAGAGCATGATGGAGTGTTTTACATTAAAGAGTTACTTGTGGATTTATTCCTATCATTAGGATACATAATGACATATGAATCTATAATATGGGGTCTAGCTGCAATAATAAATGGGTACAATTCTCCTTTTCATATGGGTTATACTTACGTAGAGAGGTTCGCTATAAAAAACTATGTGTTGATTGATTCCTGTCAACACAGGATACATAGTTTGTAACATCCCATGTAAATAAATAACAAGAAAATTTTCATACATATTAATATTTTTGAATTAAATATTAATTCTTCTTTAAAGGGGGTGTTGTGTTCGATGGCGTACCTCATACACAACAATGGATTTTTTTGAAATCTTACATTGCACACTAATAATATAATATTATTATTTTAAATGGTAGTTAATGCCTAGACTTATTAATGGACATAATTAATATAACTAACTAAAATATTATCATAAATGTTTCTTGAATATTTTTACATTTTCCAAAAAAAAGTTAGTGGCTAAAAAAAGTAAAGAATTCGATTTTAAGCATAAATACTCTAATATTCACTAAAGGTCAATTTACCGCCTTTTAATGGAGAACCCTCTTTAAATATAGTTTTTTCAACTTATATATGTTATATTTGAAAAAATTAAATTCTTATATAGATGCGGGACATCAATGTTTTCTTTGGGTAAATTTTTGGTATTTTTCTGATAAAATTCATTTTTAATGAATAGTAAAAAATACTGTATTTTAATTCAAATGTGAATTTTAATCTAATTTATTTATATGTTTAGATTATCCTTTTAATTAGATATAAAAATTAATTAGAATATATTTTTACCTGTTAATCCAATTTTGTACATTGTAATTAATTTCACGTTGAAATTGGACATAAATAAGTGTTAATCTTTTGATGGTTATTATTTCTTATGACACCAGGAATTAATTTTAAAATAATTTTTGTCAATACTGTGTTTTTAATTTTGAAAAATGGAGTCCATTTTTGGAATCAATAGGTCCAAATTTTGTAAATATGAAACTTTTATTTTTATACATTTTAAATATTTACATGAGTAAATATTTTATTTACCATGATTAAAGTTTAAATATAGTAAATAAGCGTAAAATATAGTATTATAATAATATTAAATAACCCTAACATGTGTCCTAATCCTACTGGATAATACATAGCTGACCTTGGGAATCCTTGAGTCGAATTTCGGAATCCATGGAGCCACATGGGAATAATAATGACACTTTACATTAATTAATTTAAAAGTAATGACAAAAATGACATAAACAAATATATTTTAGTAAATAAATATTTCCATGGGGTTATATAAGTTATCTATTGGAATATAAATACTAATTGTAAATATAAAAATATTTCCTACATCATCGTAATTTTTTTAAAATTTTTGGACATCAAATAAATTAAATTAATAGTAACATAATATTGATGCAGTATTTACCTCATTAATAAATGATTTAAAAAAATAAAACTATAAATATTAAAAAAAATATCTAAAACATGTCCAATTCTTGTTTGATGATTTTATTTCCACCATGATTCATCTTAAATTCTAATTTAAAAATTGTTTTACCTTTTGAAACTGTAGATGAGTTTATAATAAAATAATTGTTTCATACATTCCTAAAGATCCCCTCATCTCCCTTATACAATACCTCACTCCCTACCCATTTCACAAAATTCAAAATCCTTTGGCTCATACAAAAACTTCTGAAATAATATCCCAATATCCCTCTCTTCATCCTTGAATCCTTACCTTAGGCAGAAATCACTTCAAGAAACCCTTTTGGATGAAACCAAAGGGAGTTACCCAATTTAAGGGTAACATCTTATCTTAAGTTAGTTTGTTTTATATTACTTATCCAACCCCCTAAAATCCGTTTATTTTGTTATTATATAACAACACAAGTATCCTTAATATACTTGGATGTTTTTATGAGATGTATTTGAACTACACTTACACACACCTCTATCTAATGGGTAAAGAACATAATGTTTCCGTGGATGGGAAACTAACGTCTCACGAAACGATGATTGTTCAATTAACTCCTGCCACATATCATGGTGTAAATTATGATGTAACTTTATTTATATATGATATATATTATGCTTATGTTTTTTTCATGCTTCTATATTTTTCTTTTATATAATACCTTTATGGTTTCCATAATGGTTAAACATGATAATTTCATTTTAGGAAGTGCGGACTACCGCCCCCTCAATGTGATATGAATCATTAATTCCTTATGTGGGATGTATAATGGATTGATTAAATGATATTATTTATGATATTATACTGTAATTATAATTTACCAATGTATCATTATGATTTAATTCCATTAATGTACAAAATAGAAATAAAAGTAGCGTTCATGTGTACGTACGACTTACCAAATATCGACGAAATAACCATTAATAACATAAATGATTACATAATTTTTATAACATGTTAATAAGTTATTTAAATGGAATAATAAAATTTAAAAAGGTTATTATTAAATTATATATTAACTTTAAATTATTATTCAGGATATTAAAGAATGATCGAGTCAAGTCAGATACGATGTAAGTGATTTCTTGTCTCACTTTTAATTCCTTGAGATTTACAGTGTTCACCACTAATTTATTACATGTGGTGAATTATGTATATACATTTGATATATATTATCATGATTATTTTTATATTCATGTTACTTTGTGAATAATTTTGTGGTTATTAAATTTTTTTTATAAGAGCCAATTGATTACAACGTAGTGTGTGATTTCTTATCTCACTTGTAATTTCGTGAGATTTCTATTGTTCACCACTTATTTATTGCATGTGGTGTATTTTGTACTACTATTTGATATATATTATCATGATTATATTTATATAAATGGTATTCTATGATTAATTTGGTGGTTATTATCTTTTTCTCATATGACTCAATTGATTACAACGTGGTAAGTTTTTTTCATCGCACTTTTTATTCCCATGAGATTCATGCTAAATTAGCCACTATTTCCTTTTTTTGGTGGATGTATTTCCCATGATTTTATTCTTGGTGTAATATACAATAATGTATTGGTATTTACATATTTATTGTTTGATCTTTCTTTCATGGGGTGTATGTTTCGTATGTTACCAAATCGATAAGGGAACTTTTCACCCTCCTCCTTTTAGAAGACTTCTTTTTCTTATGTCTTTTAATTTACATATTATTATGTTTTGATATGTTCTTATATATATTTATTGATGTAAATTTTATGTCTATGTAATGAGATATACTTTTCTCTATCATCATCTTATTTTTTGAATTTTAAAATGAGGTCGTTAGGCTGTCGAAATTATGTAAGAAAACTTATTAACCCAATTTCAATTTTTTTGGTTAAACGTCTAATTCTTGATTATGTAATATTATGAATATGTGTGAACAACCTACGATTTATTAAAAAATAATTTCCACTTATATGGTCTGTATTAATATTTTTCACACATAATTATATAATTTATTTATCCTTAATCAGTGGACACCTTCATTATAAGGTATTTCGTCTCAATTTACATTTTCATTGAGAATTCATTGTTGATATGCACCAATTCAGTCTTATAAGGTGTATATACTATCCTTTGGAATATTATATCATGAATACCTTTATTATCATTATATTATTAAGTTATGATTAAATTTTATCCCTCAATTATTTGTATTCTAGGATCTCTCATTTTGTTAAAAACTCTTTAACTAAAATATCGTTTTAGATGTTTTAAAGGTTTATTATCATAAATCATTAAAATTATAGTCAATGTATTAAAAATTATTTTAAGGATTTATTCATATGGAAAAGAATGTTTTGAAATTGATATTTATTTCAAAATCATTGAAGTGGTATGGGACAGTTTGACTCAAAAATCACTTTATTTAATATTTTAAATGGTTTGATAAAATCTTTGATTTTGTCAATATTTTGAAATGATATATTTTGATTGAAATGTTGAAATGTTATCTTTCCATTATGCTTGGTTTATGAGTTATGAATATGTTATTTCTATTGGTAATTGTTTATGTATACGTGTGGTTCCTTGACAAACCTAGGGCGGGTGATCCTGATATAGCTCTCCAATTCATTTGGTAACGTGATAGAGGTAAACATGAATGTTTTTCCTAATAGATTTATGGAATATACTGTTATGGGTATTCCAAATGTGACTCCCTATGTAGATTTGATAGCTACAATGTACATTTGAAATGTATTCAACATGTTACCTTTATGATTTATGATTTCTCCATGTTATTCATAAATCTTATGATTTTATGAGGTATGTTATGATTACAATGTATGGTTTCATTTTTTTGTATTTATTGATGGGATAATGTTTTCATTACATATTTTCTATCCCTTAATGAGTGTTTTATGCTCATTCCATGTTTTTAAATGTATTCCCTAGGACATAATGATGAATAAGGGTCAAGGATGGGATCAAGGAAAAGTCATGCTGTCTAAAACATGGTACTAGACATGATTTTTTTTCAGGAGTTTTTATTTCAGGAAAAATGGATACTAATTAGAATTGTATAAATTTCATATTCATGTCATTATGTAAATGTTATGACCTAATTATATAAAACCATAAACCTAAAAAGATCATCAATGTGAATTATCCATTTATTTCGAGATTATGTAATTTTTAAGGTCATGTCTTCATAGTTGGAATCAGAGGTCGGTTTAGATAACTTTAGATTATAGGGTGTTATTTTAGCATAAGGGACATAACCATAATGTTTATTATTTTAGAATGTGTCGTTGTTATTTTAACTAAATCGATTGAGTTTAAGATAACTTGAATAAGTATATCTTAGTGTTTACCCTCCTTATAAAATAATATATGACTATTTTATGGATAAACTCACACTGAACTTTTTGGTATTAGTAAATGGTTGGATCTAGAAGGAACCAACATAACAATAGATGTGAAAGAAACTGTAGTTGTTTTTTTAATGAGATATTGACTGAAATCAGTGCTGCAATGAGAAATCTTGTTGTTAAAATATGTTATGGTTATTTTTGAGGAATTTAACTCATTTTGAGGAATGTTATTAAATTATATGGTTTTAGAAAAAGGACAACCTATAGGAACAGTGACAACCTATTGCATTCGGAAAGGCTATGTGAATCAAACCAACAACCAAAGGGATACAAGGGCGTATCACTTACCACAGGCCTACACGAAGTCGCTGGTTAGTATGACTAATTATTTAACTTAAATGATTTTATGGATCAAGAATAATTTGATTTTATGTTTTATCAAATGGATAACCTTATTATAGAAATGATTTGGTAATTAATTGACAAATGTTATTTTGGAAGACGTTCTCTCTTTTGGGGAACAATATATACCTACGGAAAATGGAATACTATGGGATTTAAATTGAGGAGTAATGGTTGAAATATTATTTTTGGAGTAATTTATGTTTTATTTTGGAAATATGGATATTTTGGTTTTTTATGGTAATGACTAACATTTGATAGAGAATATGTGATTAGGTTAATTACACTTCAGTATGAGACTTTAAGAGTAGTCGATGCTATTTGAAGATAAATGATAAGATTTGTTGTGGAAGACTATGAGATTAAATCTTTCTGAGTTTTGGGTTTCAATCTTAGTTTGGATTATTTTGAATAATTTTAAGGACAATTATGTATTGAATGGTCTTTCTTTAACTTTGGGTAATTTTTGTTGAATTTTGGTGATTAAGAGTAGGATTGTTTTTATAAAGGATTATCCTTTTTGGGTATTGTATGATATCTCACTAACCATTTTAGTTTTGGTTGATGTATAAAGACATGAAAAATATATAGTTAATCTTTTCTAAATTATGTGAATCTCTAGAAGATGATTATAGCTCTTTTAATGTGACCAATTTGGTTTGAATACTCATCGTTTGGATAAAAGATGAGTTTTTGGTAGAATATAGAAATATATAAAAGTCTATATGACAAGTAAGTATGTTTCCTTATGTTTTTAGTTAATCACGTAAATAAATTACTCAATGATAAGTATCTTAAAACAGAAACGTTTTCTGTTAACTTTTCCAACTATGGAATCAAGGACTATTTAACCCATAATAGGTTTGTGATTTTCTGGGGATTATATATCTCCTAATAATGTTTTCTATCACTCAGCATCAGAACATGATGGGTTTTTTCCCCTCCATATACATGTTTTCATGGAATCCTTTTATCTATTGTCTCAGGTAACCTTTTTTCTTCTCTTCCTTTATTTTAAATCGATAGTTTATTGACTCGTTTTCTGATTTGGGACCATCAATTATGTTTTGTAGACCAAATTTAAAATTACGAGGATGCAATTCCCAAAAGGGGTGAAGGATGTAACATCCCAGGCAAATAAAGAACATGAAAGTTTTCATATTTGTTTATATTTGTGAATTAAATATTAATTCTTCTTTAAAGGGGATACTATGTTCGATGATATACCCGATACACAATTATGGGTTTCATTGAAATCCTACATTGTAGACTAATAATATAATATTATTATTTTAAATGGTACTTAACACCTAGCCGTTTTAATGGCAGAAATTAATATTACTAACTAAAATAGGATTATACATATTTGTTGAATATGTTTACATTTATCCAATAAAATTTAGAGTCTTAAAATATGTAAAGAATTCTATTTTAAGCATAATTACTCTAATATTCACTAAAAGGTCGATTTACCACATTTTAATTGAGAAACCTCTTTAAATCTAGTTTTTTACACTTTTATATGTTCTATTTGAAAAAATAAAATTATTATTTAGATTCAAGACATCAAAATTTACTTTGGATAAATTTTTGGTATATTTCTGATAAAATTCAATTTTTAAAGAATAATGAAAAATAATGTATTTTAATTCAAAAGTGCCTCTTAATATAACTAATTTATATGGTTATATTATCTTTTTAATTGGTTATAACGTGTAATTAGAATATTATTTTACCATATAATCCAATTATCAACATTGGAATTAATTTCACATTGAAATTGTACATAAATAATTGTCAATATTTTGATAGTTATTGTTTCTAAAAACACGCTTTTTGTTTTGACAGTGGGAATTAATTTTTAATTAATTTCATTCACTTCTATGTTTTGAATATAGAAAAATGGATTCCATATTTTGAATAAGTTGTTCCAAATTTTGTAAATATGTAACTTTTATTTTTAGTCATTTTAAATATTTACTTTAGTAAATATTTTGTTTACTATGATTAAAGGGTAAATATAGTAAATAAGGGTAAAATATAATATTATAATAGTATTAAATTACCATAACATGTGTTCTAATCTGATTGGATGATACATAGATGACCATGGGTATAATTGGGGAGAATTTGGGACCCCATGGATCTACATGGGAGTAATAATGATACTTTATATTAATTAATTTAAAGTAAAGACAAAAATGACATAAAAAAATATATTTTCGTAAAAAAAATTACATGGAGTTATATAAGTTATCATTTCAACTAGAAATATTATTTGGAAATATAAAAATATTTCCAACATCATTGTTTTTTTTATAGTTTTTGGACATCATATAAATTAAATTATTTATGACACAATTATGATTCAGTATTTACCTCATTAATAAATGATTTAATGAAATAAGATTATAAATATTACAACAATATACAAAACCTATCCAATTCATTTTGGATGATTTTATTTCGACCATGAGTAATCTTAACTTCGACTTTAATGATTATTTGATCTTTTTAAACAGAATATGAGTTTATAATATTATAGTTTTTTCAATCATTCCTAAAGAGCCCCTCCTCTCACTTATAAAAAGACCTCACTTCCTACACATTTATCACACTTCTGAAGACTTTTTTTCATACACTGTCTGCACAAATAAGCTCCCAAAATCATATTATTCATCATAGGAGCCTTACCTAATGCATAATGAACTTCAATAATCCTTTTTGGTTCAAACCAAAGGGAGTTACCCGATTTAAAGTTAATGTCTTCTCTTAAGTTCTTTTGTTTTATTTTACTTATACAACACCGAAAACGCTTTTTATTCCTTTATTTTATAACAACACCAGTATAATAAAAATACTATAATGTTTTTATGGGAAGGATTCTAATTACACTTACACACACCTCCATCTAATGGGTAAAGATCACAATGTTTCTTCGAATGTCAAACTAACGCCTCACGAAACAATTATTGTTCAATTAACTTCTACCACCCTCATGGTGGCCACTATGATGACACTATATTTATATATGATATATATTATGTTTATGGTTTTTATATACTTCAATATTTCTCATTTATATCATACCATTTTGGTTTCCATAACGGGTAAATGTGATAATTTCATTTTAGGACGTGCGGACTACCGCCCCCTCAAAGTGATAAGACTCATTTATTCAAAATATGGGATGTATAAAGGATGGAGTTAATGATATTATATATTATATTATACTTTAATTATGATATAATTATGTATCATTATGTTTTAATTCCATTAAACTATGAAATAGAAATGAAAGTAGTGTTCATTCGTATGTACGACTTACTGTCTTCGTGAACGGTGCATTTCATTTCTTATCTCCAAATATTATGTATTGTTATAAATAAATATATATACCAGATATAAATGGTTTTTATTATATCTAAATCATGAATATCATTCTATAGATAATGGATTGTTGACGACATGGACAAATTGTAATTATAAGGTGTTCATTTTTACTAAAGTACCAAATATCGATGAAACAACCACAGATAACATAAATGACTACCTAATGTTTATAACATGGTAATAAGTGATATAAAAGGAATAATATTCATGAAAATGGTTCTTAATAAAGTATAAATTAACTTTATATTATTATTTAGGATATTAATGAATGATCGAGTCATGTCGGAAATGATGTAAGTGATTTCTTATCTCACGTTTAATTCCGTGAGATTTTCATTGTTCGCTACTAATGTATTTAATGTGGTGTATTGTGTACTTCCATTTTATATATATTATCAGGATTCTTTTTATATTCATGTTATTCTGTGAATCATTTGGTGGTTATTAAATTTTCTTTATAAGATCCAATTGATTAAAATGTGGTCAGTGATTTCTTATCTCACTTTTAATTCGGTGAGATTTCCATTGTTCACCATTTATTTATTTCATGTGGTGTATTTTGTACTGCAATTAGATATATATTATCATGATTATATTTATATTCATGTTATTCTATTATTAATTTAGTGGTTATTAAATTTTTCTCATACAACTCGATTGATTGCAACATGGTAAGGTTTGTTTTCATCTCACTTTTTATTCCCATGAGGTTCATGCTATATTAGCCACTATTTCATTTTGTGTGGTAGATGTACTGGCCATGATTGTATTCACTGTGTAATATTATTTAATTTATGGGTATTTACATATTCATTGTGTGATCTTTCTTTCATGTCGTGTATGTCTCGTAGGTTACTAAATCGGTAAGGGAACCTTTCACCCTCCTCTTTTTAAAAGACTACTTTTTTGTTATGACTTTTAATTTACATATTATTATATTGGGATACGTTCTTCTATATCCTTATTAATGTAAATTTTATGTCAAAGTGATGAGATATCCTTTTCTCTCTCATCAACTTATTTTATTAATTCTAATTTGACGTCGTTTGGATGTCAAATTTTGCTAAGAATACTTCTTAACCCAATTAATTTTTGTGGGTTAAACATCTACTACTTGATTATGTGGTGCTATATGTGTGAATAACCACTGATTGTTTTAAACATAATATACACTTATATTGGGTGTATTCATATTTTTCACACATAATTATATAATAGATTTATCCTTAATCTAATGATACCTTCCTTATAAGGGATTGAGTCTCAATTTACATTTCCATTGAGACTTCATTGTTGATATGCACCAATTCACTCTTATATGGTCTATATACTATCCTTTGAATATTATATCATGAATAAATTTATTCTCATGATATTATTAAGTTATGATTAAATTTTATTCTTCAATTATTTGTATTCTATGATCTCTCATTTTGTTAAAAACACTTTAACTAAAATATCAATTTAAATGTTTTAAAGGTTTATTATCCAAAATATTTCACATTAGTGACTATGTTTTAAAAATGGTTTTAATGATTTATTCATATGGACATGAATGTTTTTAAGTTGAAATTTCTTTCAAAATCTTCAATATGGTATGGGACACTTTTATTCAAAAGTCTTTGTATTTAATATTTTAAATGGTTTTGAGAATGTTTTGATAAAGGCTTTTATTTTGTCAATATTTTGAAATGATAAATTGTTATTTCAATGTGGACAATTTATCATTCCATTATGTTTATTTTATGGGTTATGAATATGTTATGGCTGTTGGGAATTGTTTATGTATACATGTGGTTTCGTGATAAACCTAGGGCAGGTGAACCCAAGATAACTCTCTAATGCATTGGGTAACGTCACGGAGGTAAACTTGAATGTTTAAGAGATTTAGGGAATATACTGTGATGGGTATTCCAAATGTGACTCCCTATGTAGATGTGATAGCTTATAATGTTTCCATTACTTATTTTATATCCCTTATTGAGATTTTTATGCTCATTCGATGTTTTTGAAATGTTTTCCACATGATTTAAAGATGAATAAGGGTCAAGGATGGGATCAAAGAAAGGTCATGCTATCTAAAACATGCAACTAGATATGAATTTTTTTCAAGAGTTTATATTTTATGAAAAAATGGATATTGTGTAGAATTGTCTACATGTAATATTCATGTGGTTATGTAAATGTTATGACCTAATTCTCAAAAATTCTAAACCTTAAAATATCCTCAATGTTAATTATCCATTTAATTCCTGATTATGTAATGTTTAAGGATGGGTCCTTATATAGTGATGCTTGGATCTCCAATCCTGGGTTAAGTGGAAACAATCAAAAAGAACAATTCCTCCCCAATTCATATGGTTCACACATTTATAGAGAGTTTTTCCTTCAATATCTATGTTTATATTAATTCTTATTGGTAAAAGATACATAGTAAAACTCAGATCTCCAATCATGGGTCAACTAGAAATAATAAATGGAAAAAATGCCCCCTCTAAAAATTGTTTATACCGGTGTGGAGATTTTCCCATTGAATATCGTTGTGATTATTGATTATTATCATCACATGATACATAGTGAAACCTAGATCTCTAATATTGGGTCTAACTATACCAATCAATGGGAATAATTCACCCTATTTGTGTGGGATAGAACTGTGTGATGAGTTTCCTATTAAAGAGGCATGTGTGGTTTGATATCATTCATCACAGGATATGTAGTGACTCCTATATCTCCAATCCTGTGTCCATACACAATAATAAATGTGACCAATTCCCCCCCCCCATACTTGTATTCCATACCTACGTGGAGTGGTTCCTGTTCAATAATTATATGTGTCTTGATTTCTTTCATCATAGGATACATAGTGAATCCCAAATCTCCAATCATGGGTCCATATGAAATAATCAATGGCAATGATTTCCCCCTCATCATAGGGTTCAATCCAGTATGAAAAATTTCCCATTCAAAGAATAATATGTGGCTTGATTTTTATCATCATATGATGCATATTGATTCATGTACCTCCAATACTAGGTCCAAATATAGAAATCAATGGGAACAATTCCCCCCTCTATTTATGGGTCAAACCCACGTGGAGTGTTTCCCATTCTAGATCTACATGTGGATTTATTCTAGTCATCTCAAGATATATAGTGAAACTTGGATCTATAATCCTATGTCCATTCTTAAAAATAAATGGAAACAGTTTACCCCTCTGCCTATGGGTCATACTTGCAAGGTGTGTTTCCCATTCATGAACTATATGTGGCTTGATTAATATCATTAATGGTTACATAACGATGCATTGATATACAATTTGGGTTCCAGATGTAATAATAAAATGGAACAATTCCCCCTATGTGTATGGGTCATAATTTCATGGAGATTTTCCTATTCAATGACTATAAATGTTTTTATTTTTATCATAATTGGATATATAGTGACATCCAGATCTCTAATTCTTGGTCTATCTGTAATAATCAATGGGAACAATGCCTCCCTCTATGTATGGGTCAAAACTGAAAGGAGAGTTTCACATTCAATAAAAATTTGTTGATTAATTCCTATCATTATAATATATATTGTGACTTCCAGATCATTTATCCTAGGTCATTCCATACTATAAAAATAAATGCCCATCCATATGTACTGCTCAGACCTGCATGAGGAACGTTCAATGTAAGAACATCATATAGAAATATTCCTATGATCAAAGGAAACATATAAATGCCGAATTTCAATTCATGGGTTGGGATTCATTATATAAAATGATAAAAATGAACCCCAACCAACATATAATATGGACCTATGCAGTGATCCATCTGAGACCCACTCTCACATAGCTCATTCATCTACCCAATCATCCCTTGTTTCTCATCTCGATAATGGATCATGTGAACATAGGGAACATAGTATGCCACTCTAACTAACATGATCAAGACACACCTTCGATTAAAAAGAATTTCCCTATCATATAATGATAAACTAAACAACCAAATCATCATCCCATAATGTTAAACTACACAATAAAAGGTTATCACATTGAATAGATCATCCACTATGATGCTTGTGTATCCATGAATAAGTTGTATTATCACCTCACCTTAAAATATGTTCAATACTCAATGGTATAACCTTTTGTGTTTTTGGAACCTTCTTGTGTCTTATATTTTATGGGAACCAACAACATATCATGGATATCTGAATTGAAAAATCATGTTCCTCATGTTGATAGCTTTTTCTTGGAACCACTTAGACCTTATGCTTCCTTGATCTTCGCTCTTCCCCACAGAAAACAACTAATAAGAAATAGTTCATCCAAATAGACCCGTGGATCCTATAAAGAATTCCTTAAATATAAGATTTATTTCCTTGACCACAAAAATCATTATGATCTTCTTCAAAAACCAATGGTGGAACTATACCCATTGGTTCCCACATATAGTTAACTTTGATATACTTGGGTTATGATTTACATCTTTTTTTAACACAACTATTCAAGTGAATTTGCATTACCTTAAAGTTTCACATCCTTTCATCATATCCACATTCAAAGCCTAATAATGCCATCATATTCTTGTAACCCTCAATTTTAGGTAATGTAACTTCTATGTATACTTAATCGATTTGATATAGCCACCCCTATCCCATAAAAATGAATAGATTCTACATAGAGGCATATACTTAAAGGGGTTTATTATGGAATGAATCATTCCATTACAATATGTATAGGAAGACCTTAGAATGACCATAAATAAAAGTAGAGTATAACTTTGTTTAATTAGTTTCAATCCATACATTCTTTCTCTGCCTATACACAAGTCAAATCTATATATGTCTTTTTTTCACATAATATAAATTCATGATAAAACCGGACCAAGAATATGGCTATACTTCATTAATCCTGTTTATGGATAAAATCTGTTCCCTACATCTAAATTCAATCAACAAGTGAAAATTGTAAATATAGATATATTTCAAAAAATATTGTTTGTTCCCATCTCCTTACCACATGATTTTAAAATGGAAAGAAAAATTCCAAAACCACATAATTATTAACCACAAGGAAAATACCTTGGTCAAAGCTGTACTACCTTAAAACTTATAATTAGATGGTCAAAATTACAAATCCATAAAACTAATCATAAAAGACACATAAAACATGTTATGATGAAAACTCAAAATGGGTCTCTTGAGAAAAATTAATGTCTCCACTCACTAAACACTTCTTCTCAAGAATCTAGGGAAAAAATTAGCATAAATTAAAATAAAATACATGTCATATGCCCCCCTTTATGGACCTAGTAAGAGATAATACATGATTAGAGTACCCTTTTTCCTAAAAAAAGATAGACTATTGGTTTTTAATATATCATCACAGTGATAGAGTGTTCGCTAGGTGGAATCAAAACATTTACGGTGCTCAAAACATTATTTAGTATTAAATATTAAATAAACCACTTTCTTGCATTGGATGTCTGAGATGACACAACTAGTTCCTTGAGTTAGTATTCTTATATTGCTACCCCATTGACTATGGGATTATATACACATGTATATTCCACATAGAAAACTTGTAATAGGGAATGGTTCAATCATACAGAGCCTTAGATCCTAGGAAGATCCCCCTACTTAAATCCTTCAGTATTGTCTTAACCATGTGGATAACTACAAGATCCTTCCATCAAAAATGGTAGACCTCTACCCACCATTTCACACATTAGATAAAATCATATATTTCTAGACCATGATTTTCAATCTCCACATCTAGGAAATTAAAAAAGAGTAAACATCATTGATATTATGCCACCATGTTTTTTACAGTCTCCAAATGAATGAATTTGAAACTCTATTCCTAAATATTTGGATGACACAAACCATGTTACTCAAGACCACATGGCATAGGGCCTAAACCTCCAAACCCAAATTTCAACTACCCTAGGGTTCTAGAAAGCTTAATTAGATTGATTTCACTCCACTTCCCACTACATTTTATAGATGATTGAGTCTTCACAAATATTTAATGTCCCTCAAAAGAGAGTGGGGATACCCTCTACCAGACAATTGATGTAAGACATGTGGGATCATGCTTAAGGGATTTGAATAATACAACTGGTGGAATATCATCCTCGCATGTATGGAACACCATTCTTCATGATCCCTGAAAAAAAACATGGCATAACTCAACACCTTTTGCAGTTTTGTTTTATCCTTGACATGTAAGTCCCATTCCATGTTCATGAATTTTATCTTAGGGGTTATAAATTACACCACCCAATTCCAACAATCCAGGTGGACTCATCTTCACCAATATTTCCTTATCCACCAACACCATATAAAAAATATTTCATGACCTAGGGAAAAAAGTTTAAAAGATCTTTTTGACTATGATGGAAACACAAAGGGATTTGAACTATCAACTAGAGGCATATCCTTATCGAAGGAATGTAAATAAAACCCCCATAATCCTTTGAAACACCATGGAAGTGCTCAATACCAGTGGGTGTTTTGGACCATACATGGTATTTCTACCCCATTCCATATTAACTAATCGTATCTTAGGAGAAAAACATTATACATCATTTCATTTTTATTTTCTTAATTAATGCAATTAAAATAAACATATTAAATCCAAAACACATGATGTTAAACTAAACAGAAGATGTCCTTACTGCATGATGATAAAATGCATGGAATATTTCCTTATCACATAACTTCAAACAACATAGAAGATGTAATTACCATATAATGTTAACCTAAATAGTATACATCCTTACCTAATGATGTTAAATAGCATTTCATAAATCCTTTCCACAATAATGTAAACAGCCTGAAAGATTTATTTATACATGACATTAAATTGTAGCTAAAATTTACTAACCACTTGAAATTAAAATGGTTGGGGAACATTAATTTTATAATTATATATTACAAGTATAAGAAGGTACAATTTGAAGGATCGTAAACTATATCACCACAATGATCTTGTTTGTAATTCCTTAAAATATCCAATTGAATGATAGACAATTCTCACCGGGTTGGAATCCCAAATGGGAATCCTAGGAAAAAGTTGATTCTCTTCTCACTAGACATGTACATGGTGTTCTATAGGAAATATTGATCACCCATAAAATTAAAAAGGAAAAAAATGTGTTTGAAACTATAGAAAACCTAGACTTTTCATATAACATTATATAATTGTAAACATAATTATACATCTGATTACAAGACAAGGATTGTTAAGTTTACTGTATTAGAAGACTAGGTACATATAACTAAAATAATGGGGCTACAAAAACACTTAATTATTTAATCTTGAAATAGAGCACCTACTTTCCATTTTTCTCAAACGTCTACATAGGGTACCATGGGGAACACACGAGCAAAGGGATGAGCTAAATATACTAATAAGGGAATAACCATAAGAACAAAGAATTAGCACAAGGAATTGAAGGAATGACATGATTTGGTAAAAGGGCATGTAACATATGTAATATTAACATATAAACATAGAATCATATAAACATGGAGTCATAATAATTTGGAAGATAAATAAAACATCACTTTAGTATGAGTGAAGGCTAACCTCCAAGATTGTTTCATAAAGTATCACATGCCAAGGCTAACTGCCAAGATCGCCACACATAACCTCTCATGAGACTTAACTTTACCTAGTGCATTGGAGTGCTATCCATGTGCACCAATATTACATGAATATGTTTTCCACATAACTAATCATACATAACCAATATTACATAAACATAAGGATTACCCATTGGAAGAATTGTGTACCATAATCATGACCCAAAGCATAATAGATGGGCATAACACAAAGGTGTCTGTGAAAGAAGGGATATAAATTACAAACGAAAATTCATAAGTGAAAATAGATATCTATCATTGATATTGATATCAATTATATTTTACAACATGTAAGAAAATTAATAATGAAATTTTAGCATAAAAAAGTTTGAACAGTTTTAATGAAAATAATATAGATCCTTTAAAATAGAAAATGGAACAATCTTTTATAAAAAAAATCAGAAGTGAACCAACATGGTTTTTACAATTAAAAATATTATTTTATAAATAAAATTTTGGATTAAAATAGAATATATTTTTCACTTTAAATATGGTAAGAATTTGAGAATCTCCCTCAAAACAGGTTTGTTTATCAGGAAGTATTGAGGACGGAATCACTTAAAAACACATATGTCATAAAACGTGAATGATGAATGGAACCTGATAAAATAGTTTGGAAAATTCACAATGAATTTTAATAATGAACATAATAATAATAGATAACCTCATTTAGGTAAAAATAATGATAACGAATCTTGAAGGAATAAAGGAGGTTCAAGTTGAATAAATTACAGAATATCTCCATTATATCGTGTGTACTTAAGATGGATTAATTATAAATAAAGGGGTTTATAATAATTTAAATATAATGAGGACAGTATGGTGAAGGTGTGTAATAATACCCCATCACTAGTAATTACACATAAAAGGGAATAAAAAAGTAGACAATCTATAATTAAAGTGAAATATAGAGGATCCATTACCTTAAGACTGATGGCATTCTCAACTAGATATTAATCACCTGAATAAAAAAATTAGTATCATTAATTAATAATTATATAACCTATTATAAATGAAAAATAATTATTATTGCATTTTTTTATTTAATTCAAGACCTTTTTTATGAGTTATCTAGTTCTATTTCATTGTTCGTGTCTGCTTGTTTTCTGGGTTTTTATGATCGGTTTACTAATTTTCATGAATGTATAAACATGTAAGATTAGAGTGGTTTTCAAGAATTAATTTTATATTAAATTAGTTAACATCCACGATATAACATTGTTATAAAATTAATTTTGTAAATTTGAGTGATGGTGAATCATTATATAAAAAATTAATGATAAATGCTTGGATTAATTTTAGCGCTTTGGCCCATAATTAACTTGTTTTATATTATTATTTTAAATCATGTGAGAAAAAAGATTCCATAACGCCACATAATATAAAATACATATTTATTATTTTGGTTCCACAATAAAATGGTTTCATGACCAGAATTGAAGATAGTAATAAAAATTGATAACTCGTTGTCCTCGAATGTGCTAAATTAACACATCTAAAACAGTGTTTTCATTTTATTCAAATAAAAGGTTGGGAAATGATTTATTATAATTAATTACCCCATTATAATAAACTAATTCTATTACATGAATGTTACTGGAGTTTTCATAGCATTTGGATGAGTATAGGTTTGAAAGGAAAAGAGAACAAAAGAACTTAAAAAAATAGAAATTATACCTCTTGAATCAACCTTCCTTGAGAGCCTCTTAAGGGGAGAGGATTTGTCCTTTTTAGTATGCCAATGTCTATTGGAAATTGGGAGGGAGCTTGTGGAGATATTTTTTCATGATTTAGGGAATGACGAAGGTTTTATAGGAGTGAATTGAATAGGGTGGAATAGATTGTATTTATAGTGGGGGAATAGAGTTTTCATAATAATTAATTCCATAGTTTATTATTTTCCCTCAAGACTAGTAATAGTGATGATTGCATTACCAAATATAGTCATATGTACATGTGAGTTTGAACCAATTGTTATTACATTCAGATAACATCATAAATGGCTCAATAAATATATTATGTAGCATTTATTGTAAATTTTTGTATTTTACTATTCACCCAAAATTCAAGTATTTTAGAAAAATCCCAAATATTCCCCCAAACCATTTTCCAACAGGTAGAATAAAAAAAATCCATTTTTCAAAATTAATTTTCTAAAGATGGTTAATTTAATATTTAATTAAAATGTTAATTTATTCTAGAAAATAGTTTTAAATCATTTATTTACATATTCCAAAATATAGGTACATCATACTTTCACATAAATCTTATTTATATAAAATCATAGGTAATTTTACTATTAATTTGGGTATATCACTATTAATAAGGGTAACATTACTATTCATAAGGGTATGTTACTAGTCACAATAATTTTTTCTTGTCTTATTGTACTCCAAACATCTTACTGATTGCAACCATGAATGTCAGATTTTTTAAATTCAAATCACAGAAGTGTCAAAATTATTTTTAAAGGTCACATAGTAATTAAAAGTTCATTGTGTTGTGATTTCATGTAATTATATGACATAATGATAAGATGGTAATTTTCCGTTGATAGAACATTGGGTCATAACATTCTTCCCCCATTAATAAATTTTCCCTTGAAATTTTGTTTTACATTCTAGGCCATAAACAGGTGTAGTTTATTTTCCTTCATTTCTTCCTCTAGTTCCCATGTTTCCTCATCATAATTATGATTCCTTCTTGGTAACTTGACCTGGTGAGTATTCATATTACATAGAACATTATCTCTATCATCAAAGATCTTCACTGTCTACTCCTCATAAGAAATATCATCCTCCAACTGTACCACCTCTGAAGAGAGTACATGTGATGGATCTGAAATGTACTTCCTTAGGAGGGGTACAAGGAATACATCATATAATTTATACATTATATGTGGATGTGCCAGTTGATAGGCCATAGCCCCGATTAGACCAAGAATCCCAAAGGGACTGATGTACCTAGGAATTAACATTCCCTTTTTCCCAAACCACATGACCTTATTCCTGGGAGATATCCGTAGAAATACCATGTCTCCAACATTGAAATCAAGGTCACATTGACGATTATATGAATAACCCCTCAATTGAAATTGGGATTCCATGATGTTATGATTATTGTTTTTCACCTTCTCCACCATTTCTATGACCATTTCAGGTCCTACCATCTTAATATCATTGACTTCATCCCAACATGTTGGTCTTCTACACCTTTTCCCATAATGGTCTTTATATAGTGTCATTCAGATTCTCTAGTAGAAACTATTTTTATAAGATAATTAAACATGTGGAAGATATTGGTACCATAATATTTTTAAGTCCATAGAACATTCTCTCAACATACCTTCTATTGTCTGAATATTTCATTATTTTTAACCATTGGTTTGAGGATGATAGGTCATACTGAAATTCAGTTCAGTACGTAGAGCATATGAGAGAGTTTTCCAAAACATTGCGGTGAATCTCATAACACGATCATATAAGATAGATAGTGGTGCTCCATGTATCCTTACCTCTTCATTGATATTTATCTGGGAAAGTTGATCTAATGATATTTTCTCTCGAATCACGATAAAGTGAGTTTTCATTCTAAGATGATCCATAATGACACATATAACATTGTTTACTTGGGATTTCCTTGGATGTCCTATAAAATTGTCTATTTTGATGTTCTCCCACTTCCATTTTGGTATGGTTAGTGGTTGCAACATCCCCCCAATAATTATTTATTTCAACATTCACTTGTTGAAATACCAGTCCCATTGACGTATATTTAGAAATCTTATTCTTTATATTGTCCCACCAAAAGTTCTCTTGGAGATCTCAATACGTATTTCTGCTACCTAGGTAAATAGAGATGGTTTTGCTATGTGCGTCATTGAAAAGCTAATTTTTTATCTCTATATCGAATGGTACACATAATCGGGACCCAAATCTTACAAATCAATCATTGCGAATTTTGAAATTGGTGGATTTCATATTTTTGATATCTTCCACCCTTTTCTGAATTTCAACATCTTTTCTTTTAGAATCCTTTATTTTCTCCTTGAGGGAGGGTTGGGAAATCATTTTACAAAGGATTGGTTAGGTTCCTACTTTAATGATTCCCATGGCCATACTATTCAAATCTAAGAAGATTAGATCTTTTTCAATTATCACCATTGATATAGATGCATGATCATTTCTACTTAGAACACCATCCACCTTATTTGCCTTACCGGGACAGTAGTGGATTAAGAAATCAAAATATTTAATAAGCACTATACATATTTATTGGCACATATTAATATCTTTTGTGTGAATATAGATATAGAAATCTTTTAGTCAGTATATATATCAATCTTCTCCCCATAGAGAAAATGCCGCCAGATTTTTGACTCAAAGATCAATGTTACCAACTATAGACCATGCATATAATTGTTTTTCTTGTGTATTTTCATCTACCTTCAGGAGTTGGATATCACATTATCATTTTTTTATTAGCACACATCCTAATCTCTTCTTTGAAGCAACAATGTACACTATAAAAAGTTATCCACTTGTTGAGAGTGTGAGTATTGGCGCAGTGATAAGCCTCTATTTCAACTCCTTGAAATAGTCTTCACATTCATAAGTCTAGACCAAAATTACTCCCATCTATGTAATCTTGGTCATTGGGTTTGAAAATTGTGAAAAGGTCTTATCAAATCATCGGTAATAACCAGGTAGAGCCAGAAAGATATGGATCTCCATTTCATATATTGTCCTGGGCCACTCTTCAATCACCTTTGTCATGTAAGGGTCCACAAATATCCCTTTTATGGTGATAAAATTTCCCATGAATGATACTTCTTCCATAAAGAACTCACATTTATTATATCTTTCATACAACTTCCCCCTTCGCAATGTCTTCAGCATAGTATTCAAATTCTCATCATGTTCCGCTTTTCTCTGGGAGTATATCAGAATATTTTCAGTATAGACTGCCAACAAACTTTTTAAGAAATCTATAAAGGATCTATTAAGTAAATATATGAATTTTTTTGAATAATTAGTGAGTCTAAAGGGAATCACTGTGAACTGATAGTGTCCATACCACGTTCAAAATGCATTCTTGGTAATATATTCCTTCCTCACCTTTAATTGGTGATATCATGATCAAAGGTCAACCGTAGAGAAATAATTGTCCCCATGAAGCTGATTGAACAAGTCATCTATCCGAGGTTGGGGATACTTTATATTTATCATTATTTTATTGAGCTCACAATAATCAGTAGAGAGTTGCATTGATATATACTTCTTTTTTACAAAGAGGACTAGAACACCACACGTGGAAGAACTCAGGTGTATAAAACCTGTATCCAGATTCTCTAATAACTGCTTCTTCAGTTATTACATCTCAATAGTGACCATTCTATAAGGTATCTATGATATAGGCATAGATCTAGGAATAAGTTCAATTGATAACACAACCTCTCAACCAATAGGGAGGCTATGAAACTCTTCAAGGAATACATCTGTGTATTTCATCATGATGGGAAAGTCCTCAAGTGTGATTCTCTCCTTTGTCTCAACCTTTTGATCTAGATATTCTTATTTATAAGGAAGTGGTATCAATAAAAGAGACACTAATTCTAAAAGAGACTCATATTCATCCTTATACTTGTAATGAATTTTTGGATGCTTCGGGATGTGAAGAGTGACCTCCCTTTAACGAAATTTGATATTTCCATTATATAAATATTGTAAATCCATACACACGATTGCATCGAACTCCATTAACAGATGTTTGAAAAGATTTTATGGGAGGTTCAGTCCACAAACATTAACCAAGGTGGAGTTATATACCATGGATGCAATAATTTCCCCATTCATTTTTCTCACAAATAACATATCCTCAAAATTTTAAGGTGGTGTTTGAATCGTTCTACTAAACTTGAATGATATAAAATAATGAGTAGAACATGAATTAAAAAGTACGTTCACTATTCTTAATTGAATAACTACTGTAAATGTCTCCACGTCCTTATTCGGCCCCACCTCAGTCGTAGTGATAGCATAATCCCTTAGTTGTTGCCTTGAAGGTTGTTGTTGATTTCCTCTATTAACCTTGGCATAGGGAATTTATTCTCATAATTCCCAAGATCATTAAAATTTTAACACTGAAATAAGGGATGAGAGTCGATCTAAACCATCCTTCCAATTTTAATCAATTCTTTGTTCCCTTTACAAATCTCCCAAGATGATACTTCCCACAAATTTTATGAGTGGGATAGTCAGGCTTCTTTCTATAATGGGATTTTTTTTGAACAACCCATGTTGTTCCACATTTTCTGCTTCCTTTCACTATGCCCACAAGATCACAAAAATTACACAATCACAATTTCATCCATAATGGAAAAACAAACAATCTCGTTATAACTATAGATGTCTCTAATTGCCAATTATTTTCATATAATCTACTTTAGTATGATAAAGAAGGGATCCACCTTACTTTTGGTTTTCATGACAAATTCAGAGGTGTACCTTTCAAGACATTAAATGTTTGATTCGTACTCCCTGATGGAATCATCTTCCTTCTTCTTGAGTCTGAGGAACTCTCTTTCTATCTTAAGATGTATTTTTTGAAGAAAATATTTATTGAAAAATTACTCTTGAATTATTCCCAATCCATGGAATCAATATACCCTTGGTACATTGTATTCTTGATCAGTTTCTACAACTAATCTGCTTCTCCATCAGCCAACTAGACCTCCAGTACATCTTTCTCTTCTTTTGAGCACTGGAGGATGGAGAATATCTTTTCAATAGAGTTAATTCACATTTCTTCAAGGAGGGGATCATAAGATCCACTAGACATTGGAGGGATTTTTCCGCATGAAGGATTAAATGAAAACATTCAATTTACTTAGACGAAAAGGGAGATCCACATGACTCAAGTTATTATTTATAACTTGATCCAAATGAGACAGTACTGTCATGAATTTTTTTCCACATGTTTCCCATCATATCAGGCATATCATTAGGTCAATATTTACATTCCTTATCACATTGATTATATGGAACGTACAATTATTGGGCTTGAATACCTAGCCATTGGGAATAAAAATGAATCTTTAAGAATAAAAGGATAAACATGTAAAGGATAAGTATATCCTAGCATCTTATTTACTATTTTTCAATCTAGGTTATACTTGATCTATTTCCTAGCTAATATTCTTATGGGATTTTATTATTCCCTTAATAAGAGTTTATACTAAACTCATGAATTTACCAAAGAATATTCCCCAGGAGTGTCAAACCAAGAGTATAGTAAAGCCCATTTTCATCTACCAAGATACCCTGGTTCAGGCCCGAAACGCTTTGTTGGAGTTTTCACTCATACGTACATTTTTGCCACTAAATCCTCTACGTATTTGTAACTAGATAGGGATGTAGTTTCTGGATAAACCACTTACTCTATACTTACCACATTTATGTACGTTTTCATATAAATCATCTCATCCTTATAGTTCATACTAAAGTATCATATTACTAATCCAAAAAAATAAATAACACTCTGTCTGATACCAACTATAGTGACCCTTGGCTTTTCACATATCATTACATGATTTTAATCATAATTATACATTAGCGTACAAGCCAAGGATCGTGAAGTCTGGTGTCTTTGAAGACTAGGCATATAAAACTCAAAATATGGGACTAAAAACACTTGTTTATTTAGTCTTCAAATTTTTCTCCTAACTTATATTGTGATCAAACACCTACATAGGGTTCCCTTGGGAAAACATGAAAAAATGGATGATCTAAATATCCCAGTAAGGTAATAAGCATAAGAACAAAGCATTAGAACAAGAATAAAAGGCATGATATCATGATATAAAATGCATGTAAGATATGGAATCTTAACATATAAACATGGAATCATATAAACACGAAGTCTTAGAAATGTGGAATCAATATGAAATATTACTTTAGTATGATTCAAGGCTAACTACCAAAATCGTTTCACATAGTAGCTCATGCCCAGGACAACCACCAAGACCACCGCACATAACATATAATGAGACTTAAATTTACCCAATTCATTGAAGCACTATCTGGGCACACTCGTCTTAAGACTTCATGGATATTGTTTCCACATAAATAATCATATATAATCACTTTTACATAAACATAAGGATTACACATCGAAAAAATTGGGTACCATAATCATGGCACAAATCATAACAGATGTGTGTAACACAGAAGTCCCATGAAATAAGGGAACTAAAGTATACATATGCATTAAAATAGATAAGTATCCTGGTGATTTATTTCATTTATATGTTACAACATGTAATAAATGTATTCAATACATTTTAGCATAAAATCATTTTTGTTTGGTTTTAAGGATAATACTATAGATCCTTTAAAATAGAAAAGTGAACAATCCTTTATAAAAACCCATAAGTGAACTAGTATGTTTTTCATACCAAAAAATATTATTTTATAAAGAATTTGGTGGATTAAAATAGAAGATATAGTTCACTTTAAATCAGGTAAGAATTCGAGAAGCTCTCTCAAAAGTGATTTGTTTATTGATATGTATTGAGGAGAAAACCCCTTAAAAAATTTATATACCTAAAAGAGAATGATTAGTGGAACATGATAGATGAGTTTGTAACATTCACATAGCATTTAAAATATGGAAATATGAAAATAGATAACCTCATTTAGGTAAAAATATTGATAAAGAAACCCGAAAGAATAAATGAGGTTCAGGTTGAATCCCTTCTAGAATATCAGTATGGAATCGTGTGTACAAAGGAGGAATTAATGAGAGTTAAATGGTTTTATAATCGTTTAATAATAATTAAGAAAGTACGGGGGAGTTTCTTAATCATACCCTTTCACTAGGTATTACACATAAAATGGAATAACATTGAGGAAAATCATGAATAAATGTTAAATAGAGTGGATCCCTTACCTTAAGTCTGATGGTGTTAACCACTGGATATTAATGACCTGAATAATCATATTAGGTTAAGTAATTAATAATTAAATAACATATTATACGTTGAAATGATTTATAATAACCCTTTTATGTTCATTCAAGGCATTTTTTTAAGAGTTGCGTGGTTCAATTTAATTGTTCAGGTCTGTTTGTTTTCTTCGTTTTTATGATCAGTTTACTTTTTTCATGAAAGGATAAACATGTAAGATGAAAGTGGTTATCCCGAATTGAAGTTATATAAATTTATTGGACATAAATAATATTAAATGGTTATAAAATTATTTTTTTTTGGATTGATTGTAAGTCATTATATAAAACATTAATGATAAACACTTGACATAATTTTAGCAATTTTGCACAAAATTAAATTTTTCTGTATTATTATATTACATAATGTGAGAAAAAGGATTCTAGAACATAAGATAATATAAAATAAATATTTAATAGAATTTTTAAATCATAGAAATGGTTTCATGTCCAGAATTGAAGACATTAATAGAAATAGATAACATGCCATCCTAGAATGTGCTAAATTAACACCTCTCAAATGGTGTTTTCATTTCATTCAAATAAAAGGTGGGTAAATGATAGATGATAATGAATTAACCCATTATAATTACAAAATTCTAGTACATGTATGTTACTGGAGTGTTCATACCACCTAGATGATTATAGGTTAGGAATGAAAAGAGAAAAAAAGAACATAAAAAATAAAAGAAAAGAAGAATTTTACCTCTGGAATCCTTCTTTTCTAGAGAGCCTATTTATGGGATATGATTTTGTCTTATTAGGAGTCCATGGGATATTAGATTTGTGAAGGGAGATTGGGGATATATTTGGGTTTTTTAGGGAAGGAATAAGGCTTTACAGAAGTTAATTGAAGATGGTGGAAGAGGTGGTATTTATTGGTGAGGGGAGGAGAGTTTTCATATTATTTAATTCATTAGTTTATTTTTTTCCATCAAGTCAATAAATATTGATTATTACATGAAAACAAATAGTAATATGTGCTTTTGAGTTCGAACCAGTTGGGATTAAATTAGCATAACATAATCAATGACTCAATAAATCAATTATTTAGCATTTATAGTAAATTGTCGTATTTTACATTTCATAAAAATTCACGTATTTTAGAAAAACCCCAAAAATTTAATCTTATCATTTTTCCACATGTATATTCATAAAATGAAATAAATATTTCAAAAATAATTTAAAAAATGCGATTACTTTAATATTTAAATAAAATCATAAATTATTTTAAAAAACTAGCTTTCAAATATTTATTTACTTATTCCAAAATATAGGTACATCATAAATTCACATAAATATTATTTATATACTATCATAGGTAAGGTTTCTATTCATTGGGTAATATCGCTATTCAAAAGGGTAACATTACTATTCATAAGGGTATGTTACTATTCACCAAAATTTCAGTTGGTCTTATCAGACTCCAAACATAATACTGATCGCAACCGTGAATCTGAGATTTTTGAAATTCAAATCACAAATGTTTCCAATTTCTGTTTAATGCTCGCAAAGTATAAAGTAATTCATTATATTTTAATTTCATGTGATTATATGAAATTATCATAATAAGGAAATTTTCAATGATAAAACATTGGGTCATTACCAAAACCCATAGTTGGGAATCCTAAGAAAAACCTTATAACATTCCCTCTAAGAATTTCCCTATATAAATATCATGCAACAGTTATAGAAATATAAAATAAAAATATATAAATATTATAGGGAACATTATTTTTCCCTTTAACAAACCAATCATTGCTCACTAAAACCTTGAATTTGAAAAAAAAATCATATTCCCATCGGGACGTATATCTTATCCAAATTATACATGTAAATCAGGTGATCCAAAGACTACTATAGATACTACATCATTGAAAAATCCCATATCAGTGGGAATGCATGAGAATTTCTCAAGAATAATATATTTTTATTTATGTATTCAAATATAAGCATTTAGTTTTAACTGATATTATAGAAAGGATGGGTATCATTAATGATTCAAAAGATAATAGATTATTAAACAATCATGTGCATCAAGAATAATTGAAATATTGAAAATGATATAATATTTTAGAATACTTATTCATTAATAATATTCACAAGAAGGATGAACCCCACATTTTTATCATTTCTATGTATTCCATCAAAACAAAAACATTTTCAATCAGTCTATAATTTAAATTGATCAATAGAATTTTTCAAATGAGTAAGAGTCTCAAAAAAACTATCAGTTGAGATCTAAAGTGATGTCCAGCCCACTACTTATACACCTACATGAAGAAGAAGAGTGTATATAAAAATAATATATCTCCTCAAATCCTTTCTTATTAGTCTCTATTAAGGATTATGATGTCTAATGATAAAAATTGTAGCAATCTAAAATCTCCAACAATTTCACTAGTTGTGATGTAAGGTCATCCATATGGGCATATATCTGAAATATTATCTAATTTCATTATCTATAACCTCAAACACTTCCTTCTTTTACATTTTATAGAAACTTTTCCATCAATATATTGAAAATTCACATCACTACTAGCCAATTTCATTCGGGGTAGAAAAATTTGTCGCATGATGAAATATAATGGCTAGTTGTCAAAGCTGTCTGCCCATAAATCATGAAAGTGTTGGAGAAGTCATTCCTCTTCTTCATGAAACATTTCACTTAGATTCTCCATGATAACATTATCAATCTATTTCTAGATTATCATTTTTCATTCTTGGTCCTCTAAAATTATAGTGGTAGGTATAACAGAAGGGGGAATGATTTCTTGGGTTGATTAGGAGGCAAGAGAATATGTTTTAGGTGCCTTTATCTCAAATGATACATCATCCATCACCAGTAGTGCAGGAAAAAAAACCATCATTATTTATATCCCACCAATGGTTTGTTTGTTACTATGATATAAATGCTTCCATTGAGGCAAACCCAAGTATTTAATCAACTCCATTATTAATAAAAATAAGGGGGTTGATGAGGTAGATCGTTTATCCACCTGAGAAACCAATCTACTCCACACACCAATAGGATATGAATCTA
This sequence comes from Viscum album, assembly GCA_963277665.1. Lineage (NCBI taxonomy): Eukaryota > Viridiplantae > Streptophyta > Magnoliopsida > Santalales > Viscaceae > Viscum > Viscum album. The sequence goes on from OY728162.1 coordinate 1,226,185,661, forward strand.
TACATGCCGAGGAATAATCAAAAGATATGATGATATCTATTCAAATAGGTGGAATAATAATCTCATTTTATGTGTATTCACATGCTAATATAAGAAAAAAATCAGTGGATGATATGAGGATTTCATTCTCCCGAAAACAATCTGAAGGGAGAGAACAAACCCTATGAATAAAAATTAATTGTTTAAAAAATAGATAAGGATATATGTTTCATAAAATATTATCTCTTATATATGTTCCATGAGAACTCCATACCAATTAGGTATTTTATATTTCTGTTCATTGAGAGATGCACTGTCGTTATCGATAATTACCCTAGTCTGTGAGGGATACAACATGAAGTTGAAACAAATTGTCAAGATCAATATTTAGTATCCTCATTGGGTCCTAACTGAACCACCCTAACACCATAAATATTAGAAATATTATGACAGAATGAGGTATCTAGGATCCTATTAGTGTTATGGTATTTGTAAAATTAAAACTGACAGCCTATCGTGTTGAATAAGGACTTGAAATGTACTCCAACACTGAAAGGGATGTTTCCTTATTGGATATGGCATATGAGTTAATAGGGGTAATAAATAATTTCTTATCCAGTTGAATAATAAATAGAAAGGGCCTCCAATCCTATAAGGGATGTTTCATTATTGCATATGGGCTAAGATTTGGAAAAGGAAATGAAGAGTTTGTGAGGAAATATTAAGTGGATTCTTATCTTCTAATAAAGATATCATCACTTTTATTATCAGTCAAATTCCCTGGTGAACCTCCCCGATTGAGAAAACCCATCAACTGAGAGACATGTCTAAAAATACCCCAAGATAAAGACATGATGATACCTCCAGTATCACATGGTACTCCCATGTTGTATGCTCTCCAGCCTCATGGATTTCCCAATATGAGCCCATTTTATCACGAACCAACTAGAACGGGCACCGATGAGGGTGTATAATAGTTGGCCAAGTCCAGCTACAATATATTTAGATGTTGTTCACATCCCTAAAGTAAAAAATATATTGTTCATTCATATCAATTAAAATATTTTATTTCAATAGGTAATCATGTAACTTTCTATGGTTAGAGTTTTCATGGGTTCATCCCAAATATTCATGGACCAATGAAACAAATCATACATATCCACATGGGGAGATATTCATTCCATCCAATAAATAACTAAAAGAATGATTCCTTCTTTACCATGTAAAAGATGAATAAAAATAGTGCAAGGGAACCAATAACTGAATAACTCTTTAAGAGTCTATGACTGACAATATACGATGAACTAATAAATCAATTATACTTCATAAATATAGACATCGTATAGTTTGATGGAGAATTCTAAGTAGTTTGGCCTAACCCAGAACAACCATTCCCATTCATCATAAAAATATTCCACTGGGATAAATTTCTCATTTCGAGTTCTATACACTTCATATATTTTTTAAGGAGGTGATAAATATAATCAAATAACATTGAACAATTGGATGGTGGACTCTGAGGGGAGTCCACCAATATATGGGAAAACCATGGGATAGTACCGTTACCAATTAACAATATTTAAAAATCATCATATGAATATAATAAATAGAAGATAAAAACTATCTATATGGAATAATTTAATTGAGTTAGGTAATGATAGTATCATCCAATAGGATTAATAGTTATAATAGAAGTCGTTATAAAAAGGGAGTGCTCTAATGTTTTGGTGAGGGAGGCCCATTTAGAGGCAACTAGTTAGAACAGACATGATACCAAGGGTTAGAATTTTTATTCACAACATTGAAGGCCCACTGGCTAGATATGTTAGATGAATTATAGGAATTGAAATCCATCTGTATGAAAACAAGATGTATATGTTAGATGAGGGAAGAATCGTGTAAAAATAGGTTCATGAATCAGAAAACATAATGTAATTTTCCTAAACCACTAATGGATTTGTTATTTCATGACATAATAATTATAACATGAACTACATGAACCACATAGGTATTTATAATTTCATAACAAATAGATTATCTCATGACAATATATGAATTTTGATTATGTGACCCTACGAAACACATAATGATCAAGTGATCTTGAAATCTTGTTATTGAATCATTGGACTCCATCAAGGAAACCACAGTGATTAGGACCAAGGTCATGGTTCAATAAATTATGTAAATTTAGTTTTGACACATTTAAATCAGTTTCATTTCAATGAATTCATGTGGTTAAAAAATTTGATCGAATATTGTGAAACAATTCTAAAAAATAGTCTCATGATGTAGTCTTGTGATCGGTTATTATGGATTAGTCCTAATAAATGTATCTTTTGAAGTGGGTTTGAAATGGATTTATGAGATAGATTAAATAATGAATGAATTGGAATTCAAATCCATTGGTGAAACGATCACCCCTTTGCCTACATATTTATAGGACATGTCATGGAATACCAAAGGTGACCAAGAATACATAACTTTTCCTAGTACATCGGTTCATCAAAGCTCCAAGGACACATTTAGGAATTTATATTCCTCATGAATGAATCTGTATCCATATGAATGTCACTCAGAAAGGATGGTTATGAGTTTTTTACCTCTAAATGATCATCGAAAAATCTACAATAGAAAAAATACATGAATCATGGGAATTATTTTCTATTGGAAATAATAGAAGGAGTAACATGAAGTATAGAAGGATGAATCATGCATTTTATGTGACCTCCAAAAATACATGTGATATAATGAACCTAGAAAGTCATGAAAAAGTATGAATTTTTTTGCGTGATTTTGTCATGATCATGTGAAGCCCCACTGGTAATCCATCTGGTTCTTGAAATGTTTTCCAGACAATCATTGATTTTCAGGTGAAGGCTTCTATGAATGTTCCTATAATAATGATACTTTTCAATTTATATATTCTTAAATATCCTCCCAAATCTATTTATAAAATTAATATGGAATGAGGAGGAAGCCTTGTGAGATGGAGAGGAACATGGACCTTCATGTGATGTGTTTATGTGATTTCAAAGACCATGTAAAGCCCATTGGTGACAATTCTGCCTTATTATAGGAGATAATATCGGTGTGTAAACTCCATCATGATAAGAAGCCTATAAAAATCTAATTAATCATATGAATGTCCTTTTATTAAACATAAAAAGGATGTGTTTTCCATGAAAATTATCATGCACCATCGCAAGGTCAAGCACTGCAAACATGATGCATCATAGAAAAGCAAAGTGATTCCCCATGAAATTGCTTGCATGATGTCAGGATATCCCCTACCACTGTAAAATATAGAGGGAATGAAATTTAGATAATGTGGAAGCCGCTTTAAAAGGTTTCATGTTCTGATATTTATGAAAAAAGAGTTATGTGCCCTGGGTGATCACCATTGATCGTAGAATGGCCTTTTTTCAAGCTAGCATTATCTCATGAAGACCCCTTTTTAAGACAATATGATCTCGATAATAGGCACTAACAAAACCATATTAGTCTCACAAGGGACCCTAGAGAAGTATTCATTAATGACATGATAAGTTCATTGTGAGATTCATTGTAAAACAAGGGACATAGTGACAGAACAGAGACCCCACCTTAACATGGTCATTGGGTCCTGGCCCGCCAAGTACCACCAATTGCCCCGTAGACATGTGGTAACCTTCCTGGGGCCCACCGACATGCCCAAATGGGTTATCTGACTACTGAATGTCCCCACAGGCCGACACATTTCCTTTCTAATTTTATTTTTCATCACTCATACATAACCTTGGAAACATTCCGGAAGGTCACCCATCCTAATCACTATCTCAGGCCATGCATTCTTAACTAGGGAGTTCTAATAATTCAAGATCCCATAATGGAATGTGCACCTTGTTAACCTGAGTCATATCGTATAGTCATTTAAAACCTATTCATTCAGGGGTGTTTCATTCATGCCCCCCCATAAGAGCAGAAAATCCTCGTAGTGGGCCGTACATCTCATCATAGCTAGTGCATTGCACATAAAGATGGGTTCCTCCTCTTATATCAAATTTAACAACAACTGGGTCCCAGCGAAAGCACATACACCCCGCCTTGACATTTTCGTCGGGTCCTGACCTGCCAGGTACCACCAGTTTCCCCACAGACATGTGCTCCCCACCCTAGGGCCCAACTATGTGCCCGAATGGTTCTTCTGATTAATTAAATTCACCACAGGACAACACATTCACATCCTAGTGTGCTTTGTCCTATCATTGGTGTGTTACATTCACCCCCCCCCCCAAGAGCACAAAATCCTCATATTGGGCGCTATATATTAACCGAGGCAGTGCGCTGCACTTATGGGTGGGTTCCTCCTCTGATATCAAATGTAACAACGAGGTCCCAATGATAGCACATACACACTGCCTTAACATCGTCTTCGGTCCTCGCCTTCCAGGTACCAAGAGTTTCTCCTTAGACATGTGATCCCCACCATAGGTCCCACCAACGTGCGTGAATGGGTTGTGTGAAAAATGACAGTCCCTAAAGGACAACACATGCCATTCTCAGTGTGCTTTGTCCTAACTCACTCACACCCTAGGAAACATCCCAAAAGGTCACCCATCACGACCACTATTCTAGGTCAAGCACTCTTACCTATGGAGTTCTAATTAGGTAGGCTCTCAAAACGGAAGGTATACATTATTGATATGAGCCATATTATTTAGTCATTTTACCCATTATCATTCTGGGGTGTTACGGGTCTGATCACCTGAAGGCTTTTAGACATGTTGGATTCAAAGTTCAAGGATCAATAAAATGTCAACAAGGTTATAATAAATCTCTTTTATTGGTTGAGGTGTAATAAACATGTTGATGGAAGAACATTCTCATGGTCATTGTAATCATGTGACACAATGGATGAAAAATTGAGGGATCATGTGAAGCACAAGATGTATAAATCCCTCCAAATAATTTATCTCATATTTGTGAGATACACAACACAAAAGTTCACATATAATAGGGGAATATAAGACTATAAATCCCTCCCAACACAAATATGGAACACATGATGGTGAGCGATAAATGGGTGTGTAGGAGGGAACATATTTGAGTAGAATTTCATTAAATAGAAATGTTATTCTACTAGATAAAATAAGATATTTGTACTAAGGGATCACACTAAATGAATATGTTCTTCACCTGATTTCTATAATGATCACATGAAGGACTTTTGTCAGGTTAGCTATATCATGAAAGAGAGTTTCTTCACATCTCCTAGGTCAAAAGAATCCTAGAAAAGAAAATTATTCAAAATCATTTAGGCATGTATGAAAAAAATACTAAAAATAAAAAAATGGAGTACTTATGATAATAAAGATATGATAATCTTCATGCACTTTTCATGCCTTACCCAAATCAAGTGACATCATGGGGCCATGCCACCCTAGTCATGAAACACCCTCCCAAAATTCCATTTGGATAATGATATATCCTTTTGACATGTTGACAAACTCTTGTGAAGTACTTTGGACATGTCATCAAAGTGTTTCAATGTAATTTCAACATGTCTCCCTTGTCAATTGATACCCTCCAGACATATCAACCATGTCTTGAAAAGTATTTCAGATATGTCAACAAACCCTAGTAAATTCCTCTTGAAATGTCTCCAAAGTCACATGAAACCCTTCCGAAATATAATTACATTCTTGATAAATCCTCCATACATGTTTTCCAGGTCATCCAAAATCTCCCAAACATGTCATTCAAGACATGTGATGTCATTTAGACATATCAGCCAGGTCATGCTATGTCCTCTATAGACGCTATCAATATCGTGAGACATCCTGCAGAAATGTCTATTGGATCAGGTCATTTTCTTTTCAAATGTCTTCTAGGAAACTAGTATAGGTCCAAATAGATTTATACCTAACATATATACACCTCATAAATTTTAGGTATACAATAACGACTTGTTATGAATTTAATCATGGGACATTATAACCTTGTCTATTGGATGTATTTAGGAATAACCCATATAGAACTATATGAATTGTGGTTCATGTCCAAATAGGATGTGCTAGACTCCTTCATAATGACTGAGATTAAATGGGTATCTTTCTTGGTGTAAGTCCCTCCATGTATCCAACACTCAAACACATGGGACCCAAATACTCCTATGGGTCCATCTCCCTACCTCATACATCAGCAGATTAAGAAGCCAACATAACTATGAGAATATTGATTCCTGCTATAAAATGATATATAGGATTCAATCCTAAGGCTCTAGCTCCATATAGAACATCCCATTAAGTCCTCCAGGTGTATAAGTCATGAATCCATATATAATGAGAAGTATGAAATTAAATCCCTTATTCCTCACACAAATCATGGATAATGTGGTCTTATGGATTTTTAATGATCATATCATTTTCATTAAAAATATACCCATTATAAGTAAACCTAAGTGTATAAGCCTTGATCAATGGAATGATGTGACTACATCAACACGGGGGAATTAAACTTAAGGTAATTACATAGGGAATGATCAAACAATGTTCAATTTGATTCTTTTTATAGAAAGGATCTAATGGACACATTTATTAGGCTTGATCGTCATACATGGTGCCTATGTTCCCTTGTGTATTTTCTTTTCCACATGTTGTGAAACTATAAGGATGAAATGAACTATGTGGGTTTTGATTACTGATAGATATACAGTACATAGGATGGATCATAAAGGTTAAATACAATCCATGAAATATAAATCACCTCCCTGTATAGTAGAAAACGTTAGAGTGCCTAGTTATATGACATCAAAATATAAGAACCTACCCATTACTAAGAAATGATAGAAAATTAATGGTGAATATTGTATCCATACTGATGGTGTCATTAATAGAACCACTTTTACACATGGAAGGATTCAACACTTGATCATTTTTTACAGTAACCAATCTTATATCAGTACAATGAATTGATTCTGAATCCTAACTTAAATCTATAATAGAGACTAAAAATTGGAAAAAATTAAACAAAAGGGGTGTAATGAGATCGAAATCCCATTCTCTCAAACAATGTGAGTTCCTAAGATTATTTTGGTTTAAAATTAAAAAGGACCTACAACCTTTAGAAAGTAGGTCCACACATAGTTATGGAAGTTGGAACCATTGGTAGTTTCCATTAAAGATTAAAGTGGTGAATTCATTATGAATGGTTGTATTGACATTAACCCACCCCCACCCACCAAATCAACTGTTGAAAAAAATCATGCATTTTCTCATTGGAATCAACCACTTAAAATGTATACCTATTTTAATGATATGTGTTTAAATGTTTTATTTTAGAAAATAAATTATTTGTTAATTATTTATTTCATATTCACAATAAATAATGTAATAATGGTATGTATTTTATTAGTTTTTATGTTTTTCAATGAACGTGAATACTTCTTCTTTTTATGTCATATGTTGATGTATATATACTCATAACTTGTTTTAAAATTATTTTACATGGTTTATGGATGGGTAATAATAAAGAATAATTCATGTTTATAGTCATTAGGATTTATCATGAAAAAAATCATTCTTTTTAATAGATTTATATTATGTGAAAAACAGTCATTGATCATAAGTTTCTTCTTCATAAAATTTGGTTTTCGTATATATGTTTTATGACCTCATTCACTAAAACTACAAACTATAAAGATCATTGGGTATGTAATAAAAAATTTATTTCCTAAAAACTCAAGATTATGTACTGTTTATGGTCGGGTAGTTATAGTTTATATTAGAAGAAAGGGTCAGATAAACTTAGAGATGATGTTATTTTGATGTGAGATTAAATTGATAGTTATGGATACCTTCATCAGTTTATAATTATATTGAATATTAAATGATAAAATCCATATACACCACATTCTTTGTTTGAAGTTATAGGATCCCATGGTGATTAATGATTTTTTTGGGGGTGTTTTTTATTGAGATGAGGTATATGATACACTTATATTTAACATAAAATATTATTTTAGGATAATGTTGTTACATTTTATTGGATGTATTAATAAATATTTGAGATAATTATAGGTTAAAATATAAAATAATTTTGAGGTTATTATAGTTATTTTGGAGTTTTAAGGTATTGTATTATAGAATTTCGCTAGGTATTGTCTTTTCATGAAAAATTTTCATTTTAACATGAAATAATTAATTTCATGATTTAATGATGTTATTTAATATATGTTGATTGTGGTTTATCAATATGAATATAAAAGGTCTAACAAAAAAATAGTATCCCTTCTAGTTGATTTTATCATTACTATCAGGGAAAAAACTTGTATAAATAATATTGAAATATTTTCAAACATCCAAATCGCCTTAAAGAAACTATATTATCAATAAAAAACATATAATTTCATAAAAACAAATATATAGATATAGGTATTTATAATATTTTATTTTTAAATATCAACTCATCCATATCATTCATCAAAGGATATACCACAAAGGACACCACAATTTATTTTCTAGAGAAATGGGCTTCACACCGAAAGATAAAGGGGATATAAAAAACATAAAATGATTAACTAATATAAATATTTAAATTATTAATTATTTTATTATTTTCAATGCATGAAAAATTATTGGGTATTCATTTTTGAATAATAATGACATATTTCATATCTTTCATTTGAAGGAGTTAAGTATTATATAATTAGAGAATGAATCATGGTTAATGGTTTTAATCATGAAGTTGAATGAAGGATGTGTTTTTCTATTGAGTTTTTAGAACTATGATGTTAGTGTATTTTTTCAATAATATTATCATATAATATTATTATTATGATAATCATGTAAAACTTAGGGATAATTTTATAGTATGTTTTTATTTAAAATTTTGAACATATGATTGGCAGAATGGAACCCTATATAGAGTGGAGGAGAGAAACGGTGATAATTTTATGGAGAAATTTATTGGGTATTAAAATATTTTGAGGTATATGTGACCATTAAGATTAATATTAATTCAATTAAAGGTTCATTTTGGAATATTGACTTTACATTATTTGGAAATAAGTTTAAATGCATTGAGAACCTTTACTGTTTATGTGATCATTGATGAATAATGTTATTTTTTAGGATTTTCATCATATTTCTAGGTCTCTTATATAAATTAAATTAATATTGTTTTAATAAAAAGAATAAAAAATCACATTTAACATGGAAATGAGTCCTGGACATAAATCTGAAGGGAGACCAGGGTGCAACATAAAACATTGGTGTGATTGATGTATTGGTTATTTTGACATTTTTTTAAATGATTGTATTGATAAAGATTGATTTTTTTGGGAACATATGTTTAGTAATATAGATAATTGTGGTAATGATAAGTTAATTGGTTATTAGGTGATTAATTTAATTTTGGAATAATTTCACCATTTTGGGAACTACATATGATTAAGGTAAATAAAATATCAAAAAAATTTATTTTTGGAATAATGAAAGAATTAAATATTTTAAGCATTTGTGATTTCAATGTTTCATTATGGTGATTTGGGTTATTTAGGGAAATTATTATCCTATATTTATGATTACATTATTATGTAATAAACATTATTTTCATAAGACGTTTGGAATTATTGATATTATTTGGAGAAAAATGTGTAATTTATATTGGAAGAATATGTGATCTAATCATTATAAACATTTGGATTCCATATTAGTGTGGAATTTTTTTTAATTTTAATGTTAGTTATTTATCAGATTATCTAAATTCATCTTTCGGTGTTATTATTGTGGATTTGGGGATTAATTTTGTATTTCCTCCTATGACAGATTATTCTTTTTTAGAATTATCCTTTCTTATATTAACCATTTCAGTTTTGGTTAATATATACATATGGGATGAATGGATTGTGATGATTTTCTAGAATTATATGATATATTAGAAGTTTATTTTAGTGATTATGGCATAAAAAAAATCTTGAATACTAATTTTTTAGATATAGATCATAGATTGTAATGGAAATTTATTAAATTTTTCAATTATACTTGTACTGTAAGTATATTTTCCAAATGTATGTAGTGCAGAAGGTAAGGAATTATTCACCACTTGGAAATGGATCTTGAAATGAAAATATTCTCATATTACCTTCGCTTATATTGAGTTAATGATCTTTTTCATACCTAATTGGTTTATGGTTTTTGGTCATTTACATTCTCAGGATCATTCACATTCTTGTGATCAATGATCTCTGTCACTCTCCATTTTTATTTAGACATTATAATTTACTTCCAAGTCCATATTTTTCAAATTCTTGTAATGTTTTTCTATTTTAAAACCTCAGTACGGGTTATTCGATATGAACACCATATTTCATATTCCCTCTTTTCAAGAGGATGTTTTATTATCCATTATTACAATGTGTCACCTTAAGAAAGGTATTTTTAAATGTCAAACCATGTATTACTGAGGCCAATTTTAAATAGAGAGGATAAAACATATTAAATGGTTGATAATTTTCCACTCTATGATTATAAATTGAAAACAATGATTGATATCATATATAACACACAACACCGGGCCAAAACGAACAATGAAATATTATTATTTATAAATAATTGTAACAACCTATCCAATAATTTGGAGACTATGAATAGTTTAAAATACTTTATAAAATATATAAAATATTTTAAAAAATATAAATTTTTGGATAAATTAGTTATAAATAATTCTCATATTTTAGTAATATCAATTTTTTCTTTAAAAAAAATTTCATTAAATAACATTTTTATTGATTTTGTTAGAAAATATTAGAATTAATTCAAGGTAATTATTCATATTTTATTTATTAATTGTAGAACAATTTCATAATTCTCCATTCGAAATTAAATTTGGTTGATATTGTGGTTTTTTTAATGAATTATTTTTCAATGAATAGTTAAAATTATCTTGTTTTCAAATACTCTCAATTCATTCCATTTAATTAACTAATTTAAAAGACCCATTATATTTTGGATTTGATATCAAAGTGAAATGTGATCTATTTTCTGTAGAATTATCTAATTACATTAATTTTAATCATAAATTTCCAATATTTTATTGAAAGATTAATTTTTAGCATAAAAACATTGTTTTCACAAATTTATTTTAAATGAGAAAAACATTATCGAATTTAATTAATTAAAATAAAAAATAATAAAGAAATATTTAAATTAAATTTATTTATTATTTATCTATTTATATTAATTTAAAATCATATAATGATTATTTCCACCCATAGAGTTAACATATACCATTTATTGCATGGAAAATGAATTTTTTAGAGAACCTCATTTGGTCATGTTTTACAGGTTTAATACTAATTTAAACACATAAACGTATATGAATTGAATATTTGAAATTGGATTCATTATTTGGAATCAGTTTTTTAAAATTTATTAATTAGAGATCATTTTTTATCATTGTGAAAATTAAATATATCAAATTATGTTACCACAACAAAGGTAATATTGGTTAATTAAGGGTAACAATAATTAGATAAGGATTAAAAATAAACTATAACTATGGAATTATTTTTATTAGATGGGTATATTTCTTCAATAATCATGAAAATTATTTTCATATGAACTTATTTTTCATTAGGATAATGTTTTTACCATTATAATATATGAGTAAATTATAAAAGAAAAAATGTCATCCTCTTAGTTTTAAATATATTTTATTTTTTGAAAAAGATAAAAAAGGAATTTATTAATAAATATTAATGGCCATTTTTAGAATAATGAAATTATATTAATTATTAGAAAATAATGAAATAATATTAATTGTAATAATTTATTACTATTTATAGTAATTAATGAACTACATTAAATGTTTACCCAACTTTAATGTGATATTAATTTAATTAAAAGAAAAAAACTAAGTGGTTTTAGAAATATTAAAAGTAGTATAATTTGAATTAAATAATGTGTTCCACAAATTTTTTAGATAATTATAAAATATTTTAGGTTTGTATAAGTTCATATGTGAATTCAATATTTGTATTGATGTTTTTAAAGTAAAATTAAATGATGTGTGAAAATTTAAATTAATGATATATTATAATAAAATATTTTTAATTAAATGTATAAAAAATTACTAAAAAATTATCATAATCCATTTTAATGGGACGTGGTTATTGATATCATCCATTTTCCATTTATGGTATTTTTTTGTAACTCTCTTGATCCCTAAAACATAAAAACACTATAACCTTTGTAATTGTCAAATAAGGTTAGCATTTATTATAAAATGAAAAGGGTGAAAAAATTATCTAAATATTCTGAATAATTATTATAAAAGTGGATTTCAACTCAAACTCATCTTATCTTCAAATCATAAAAATCTGGATCTAGTTTATCAAAAAAATATTTATATTAATTTAATACTTTTATAAATTCAAATACTAGGCATCCCTTCTCTTATAAAAGGGAACATCATATCCTATTTCTTCACACTTAAAAAAAATTAATAAACCAATAATAACAAACAAAACTTCCTTAAATCCCTCCATATTTCCTAGATTCTTTTTTTATCATAAAACAAATATAGGAAAACATTTGGTGTAAACATTAAGAAGTTTTCCGAAGAATAGTTATTGTTCATAATAAATGTTTTTGTTTTATTTCTTATTCTACATCATACAAATATTCTTTTCCATACAGATAAAATTACATTAGTATCTCCCATTTACTAATATATTATCCTTTCAATGTCAAAACCTAGGTACATATCCCAATTTCATCATATGGGGAACAAAACCATCATTTTTGTGTATGACCAATGACTGCCACGCGAACCGATATAATCCATTTTATAACACCAAATCTAATAATGGTTATAATAATGGATTTAATATATATTTATATATATGAAATTCAAAAAAAATCATCCTACAGAAGTAATATATCATCTATTTACTTAAATTTCTATATCTTAAGAAAAGATAATGTTATTTGTGCGTACATGTTGACTACCACCTCCATAGTACGATGTGATTCATTTTTTAATCCCTATATAAAATTGATTATATATATAAGAAAATTTAAGGAAAATTAATGGTATATATGATATTATTATCATTATAGGAAAATTAAATAATACTTACCTTTATTCCATAATAATTAATGAAAAATGGAATTGTTACTCATGCGTACATAGAACCTATAGTCTCCACTACTGTAATGTAGTTCCTATTTCATAACCATCATTTGTGATTGGTTTAATAATTATAAATAATTTTAAAAAATGATAATTATTTCTTTACTATAATTATGTATATTTTGATATAATTACCTATTTGACCATAGTAAAGCTACAGAATTCCTTTTTTAAATATTATCATAATATCATAAAAACATATGATGTGAACATAATTGATTATTTAATTGATTATATCATGGAAATAAAAGAAAAATAATCTTTAAAAAGGTTCTCAATATTGTTAATAATTAATATATGTTTATATTTTTATGTTTATCTTAAATATTTCATGTTTTCTTTCATAAAAAATATAGTTTCCCTTCATTATGGTTATTTTAGTTTTGAAATTGGGGTTTGAAATGAAATTATATTTCAATATTTTAAATTTCTTTGAATAAGAGTTCAAAATAGTTATTAAGTGTTTTATGATGAAATGTTTCAAGGATAATTTTTTTTGCTTTTCATGTATTGCTTTAGAATTATATATGTCAAATGAGTGAGCTGGATATAGCATGTACAATGGGTTGATCCCCATTATAGATCACGAAGACTACTGAGCCTGAAAAGTGTATTCAAATGGTGACCCTCAACATAGCTCTCCAATTCATTAGGTATTATTATATGTATTCAACAAAAATAATTAGGGATTTAAATAGGTCTGTTTATCATATTGATTCAACTAGAATATAGTTATTAATAACATAGGTTTAAAACAAGATATTAATATGATTATCTAAGTCACCTAATTCAAATTTCTATTTTCTTAATATGATTTTGAATATTTCCTTTGAGAAAAAAATCTACTTTTTTCCCATTAGAAATGTCTAATTTAATATAATAAAATAACATTATAATGAAGGTAATTATTTTATGTAGTTCCATGATTTTTACTGAACTAACATACTCCTTCTTATTAATGTCTCTTGGTAATAATTTTTTTTACTAATCCCATGTTTTAAAAATTATTCATATGATATAGGGTGGGGTAAGATCATAGAATAAGAAAATTTTAAACTCATGAAGATTTTTCCTCAAAATAAAACATTTTTATCTTCAAAATATTAATATTGTTGTAAAATTGGATACTAAATAGAAATGTCCACATTAAAAATAATATTCTTTTATGTATGTTTTATGCCTTAATTGTATAAAAATGTTAATAATAAATATCCTTGGCCATTTAAGAAAAGTTATTATTGACTAAAAAGTAAATATTATGTAGTGTTTACGGCTAGATCCATACAGGATTAATTTAGGGAAATATTTTTATACAAATATTTTCCTAAAATCATAACTTTAGAACAAAGAGAAAATTCCATGAGATGAAACAAAAGGAAGATTATTCCCTTAGTACTTATGAAGTGAATATCATGAGTATTTAAATGAATACCTCCAATTTTATCATTCTATCTGAAATAAAAAACAATTGTCTATTTAGTTCCCAAAAATTTATTCTCTTAGAATAATCTTCTATAAGTGACAATGGTAGCTATGGAGGAATATTTCCATATGATATTATTATGGACACAAAAATTTGGGACTATCATTATTCTCATAGTTTTGTGGAAATTAAGAGAAAAATTGAGTTTCAAGGAAAATAAAATGATAAATTTCATGGATTAATGAAGATTCACCTTTTTAAATATTGAAGATGTGGGAGAAGTCAGAGGGAGAATTTCGTCAATGGAATGTAAAATTAATTAATTGGGGAAAACATGGTCCTTAAGAACATTAATACGGATGAGATATTAATAGGTATAATAACACAATGGAATAGAAAAAATTACCTCATAAATCACTACTGACTTTTGAATTCGTCAATTGTAAGGAGTTTGGTCTTTATTCAAACCAATGCACTAACATAATGGTTAATGAGGAAACTAAATTCTATTATCGTCCAAATCAAAAGGAAAACTGGAATGTCAATAAAATCACAACTATTAATGTGGGTTATTAAAATAATCTCTTCAAATGTATACATATCATCCACTTAATAACTATAAATGTATTATTTTATTATGGTTATACCCACTCCATCCAAAATTTTATGTTTGTTTTGGAATCAAATTTACTACCCAAGTGATTATATGTAGAACAATTAGTGAAAATAGTAAGTAGTGTGAGGATTCAATCTGAAGTCTATTAATATTTTCTTAATAAGTTTTATTATCCATTTGGTTAAATTTTATTTTATTTTTGGATAGGATTTTCTCTCTAATTATTTATCACATACCAATTATTGGGATATAAAATCATATTTCATATCCTAAATCAACCCATTATCACCAATAATTACAAGTATGACTGTGAACATTTTATGGAAATTATATACACTTTAGAGTTATTGATACCTAATACTGAGGGATATTTTTAACCAATTATTTGGTGAAAAATAAATATAAAGGATATACTAATTTGGAAAAACATGTAGGTGAATTTATTGAAGAGTTTTCTAGTTGTCCCTTAGATTGTGAGGATAGTTTTCCAATGAACATATATATGAAGTTATACATATATTTAAGATTCCTTATAAAATATTCCCTATAACATATTAATAATTTATGAAGTAACTATAATATGAAAATGGATAATAGTATTATACACCTGATTGATTAACCCTGGGGGTGCACTGGTCCTCCTTGTCAAGAAGATGGATGAATTAATGAATCTATGCATTGATTATCATGAAGATAAGAAAAAATTGAACAAGAAAAAATTCTCAATACCCGTAATTATTTTTTCATTGTTCACTTTTTAAGGGTTAAATACGTCCCTTATTTTATACATTGATTCATATGTAATCATTTTAGGAAGGAATATATGTATATATAAAAGAAAACATTCATAATATGATATAAAAATAATAATTCATAGTTATTACTTCTGTAAAAAACAATTACTCATCTATATTCATTAATTCGATAAATAGAGTCATTATATATTACGTTGATCAAATTTTATAAGTATTTATAAATGATATTACAATATATTCATCGAGAATGGAATAATTTATAGTCGATATTGGGATTTTTATAATTATGAAATGAATGTAAAAACGTTATTCCAAAATTTGAATATTTAATGTTTAGATATACAATGAATGAATCTTGGGTCATATGATAAAACATAGAGGAATGTATACATATCCATCAAAGATAAATGTGATTGTATAAAGGATCAACCTATCCATTGTAACAAAGAACCATAGTTTCCATAAATCATCAAGATACAATCTACACATATGGAAGAAATTTCACTTGATTATTAAAGACAATAGCCAAGTTATATTAAAAATGAGTAATGCTCTTTGAGGTAATTAAAGGTGTACAAATTTTCAAGGAGAATAAGTGAATTCTTATTAATAAAACTCTACTCACACTACAATGCGTTGGATAAATATTTCTATTATATATTTATGGATCAAAGATTGTATGAGGGTGTGCCCATATAAAAATTAACAAGGTGGCAGCTTATGGATCGTACTAGTTAAATATCTATTATAAAAATTTCCTAATTTATGATTTGGATCTAGTAGGAGTAATATTTTCATTAATAATATATAAGCATTCTATATATGGTGAATGTTTCATATATACATTGACAGTAAAATCATCAAATATATATTCGTATTGTTGGAGTTGAATATATATTAAAGGAGATTGTTTGAGTTGATCAAGGACTATAAATGTTCAAAAGATAACCATCATAATAAAGTGAAAAAAGTGGTTGATACTCTGAATATGTAAGATAATTATAACTTAATAATTATTAGGATAGAAGGATACCCAAAATTGGCTGATTCAAAATGGATAGACCACGAAGTCGTATGATAATTGGATAAATCATATATTTTCTAAATATTTACTCGACCATCAATCTTGGTGATGATCAAGGAGGGAAAACTGAATGATATAAAGCTACATAAGAATGTAAGAAATATTTCAGAGATTAAAATTGAAAACAACAGAATTATAAGATTCAAGAAATGAATTTGTTTCCATTAAATATAATAAATGACAAATTTTTTGGATGATGTAAATAACTCATGATTCCCTATCCATCCTTAAATAAAAATGATTTATATTGACATCAAGGAGCATTTTGGGAGGAACAACATGAAGTGGAGATTTCAAGGTACCCATTATAATGATTTATCTATAAATAACTTAAGTATATTTGGAAGAAGTATAAGGGTACGATGTAACAATTAAACATACATATATGGGAATCTATGAACATCACTATGGATTTTTTATAGGTTTCCTATGACCTCAAATGGATATAATTCCAATTCTGTTGTGGTCGATCCTCTTACTATGTCTATGTATTTCATTATTTGTGGAGTGTATTTATCACATGATCAAAAGTCAAAGAAAGAAATAAAGTAATTGGTTAGAATACATGGGAAACCAACAATAATTATATATGCTTGATATAAGTTGTTTTCCATGATGTTATGATGAATTCTTCAATAGGATATTCATACAGTGCTGAGATTTATCATTTATTATCTCCCATAAAATAATCACCAAACTAAATGTACCATTAAAATTCTATAAGATATTCTAGGAAACTATATTTTATATATCAAATAAATTTGAGACAAATATCTACCTATTATAGAGTTAATGTAAAACAATAGGTTCCACTATTAAATTCAAATAGAACAATATACTGATTTTGATAAGAATTGGTACATAACTAAAACATGTTAGGATGTATTTAGGGAGAATAATTTACTGGGACAAGATAATTTTCATAATAAATTAGACATAATTTAAACAGTTATGTGATTTATTAAATAAAAAAATTCTATAAAAGAGTTTTGATAATAATTAATAGTGAGAATTTTACTTTTATGTTAGAGAAAAAATATTACATTAAATATAATTATGGAAGAGGGTTGGAAGATTTAATAATAAAGGGATGTTTTCATATGATACATGAATAGCTTATAAATACTTAATCATTTTGGGTATATAGATTATCTTTTAGAACATCCATAAAAACACTAACAATTGCACAGTCTGTTCCATTTATACATTTTTAGGTAGTTGATATGAATATAAATTATAATTCTATAACTAATTCAAACAATATAAAGGAGGATATACAAATTTTTACTTGACCATGGGTTTTAGAAAATAATAGAAGATATTTTTAGATGTTCTAGAGGTCTAGAATATGAACATTTTTTTGGTGCATTGGTTAGTGATCCAACAGGTATTAATAGAAGTTAAAATGTTTTACATGGAATATTTCTGAAGATAAAGTAATATTCATCCTAAATAATTCTTTTCTTATTTTTTTTAAAAGTATGGTTCATAAAATTTTTCATAAGATTGACTTATATTATTCTCTAATTATAGTAGTAATGTGTTGATTATTGCAGGTAATTAGAGGTAACCAAGTTTTAATGTAGGGCCATCCAAAATTGCCTAATGTTTGTGTAATCAAAAAATAGGTGGGGAGCCACAATATAGGTGACATGGGAAGACTTGAATATTTTTAATATGAAATGGAAATAAGTGATCTAATTTATGTGGTAACTATATATTGTTATATTAAATCTATTTTTATTTTTATTATAATGAGAATTGGTAGCATTGTTCTCTTGTGGATATATGACTCATGTCAAAACCACATATTCCTAATGATTTCATTTATTTATTTATCTAATTTATATTTTTTTAAATTATTGTGAGGTGTTATTTGATTCTATTTAATGATTTTGATTTGGGACAGTGTTTTAGGTTGTATATTGGAGTCCTTTTGATCATGGTAGATCTAGATGTTATATTTTCATTACGAAGAACTTCTTGTGGATAACTTCCAAATTTTTTAGCTCAATAGAATTTAAAAAATATAAAATAAAATAAGTTTTCATGGATCATCAACATAGACATAGTAGTCTCATGTTACTCTCACTCTCATGCATTGTTATTATTTTGATCTATGTGGGGTTTTCTATTATTAGATGGAATAGTGTTTGGTGAGTGTATGGTACAAATAAATTTTTTTAATGAAACAAATTTTTGTTTCTAGAGAATATATATGGAGTAATTACTCATTCCAAAGGATTTATAGAATATTTTTATGGGAGTCATGTAATGAACCTGACACAAGTAAACCATAGCCGAGGTCTATGTTTTTTATTCATATATAATAGAAGTGATTTAACCATGAATGATTTATTTGTTTTGAGATATTGGTAAATTATATAATTTTTTTTTAAAATTATAATGTATATGAAAAACCTAAAATGAAAAACATTATTCCATATTTCATGATCATTCCAAAACTCATTCTTCATATTATAAGGAAAGTAAATCATAATAAAGAGTTATCTCAAAATCATAGGAAGGGAAAGTGTAAAATGTTATACTAAATGTGTAAATAAGGTATAAAAATTTGGTAGAGTTATTAAATAGAACATATTCAATTTAATAAATAACATGACCTTGATATGCATCCATGGATGAAAGTAAACATATAGATAAAGATAATTGAATTATCATTCAAGGAGAAACATAATGTCTGAGATTAATTATTATACTATCAAGGCCTCATCCAAGACATCATGAATCAAATATCCAAGTCTATGGCCATGCCACTTTCATTATATGGGATGGTTGCAAAAACCTCATTACTTATAAAATAACTCATTTCCTTCTAAAATTACATAGTTAAATTCATTATAAATTTGTAATGAAATATGTGGTATTTATAAAAATTAAGGAATTGATTCAAATAGAATAATAACCTCACCTAAGAAGGAATAAATAAAATTTATTTATCATATATGATTAATAATGATATATTTATATCATGTAATAAGTAGATAAATGTTTTTGTAATGATAAATTATGTGTTGGTATTTTTCAAAGTCATAAATATTTAAATACTATTTTATAATTAATATAGTGAATTAAAATGAAACTTATCTACATAAAATATGTTCATAAATTAATATTTTCTTATTATTATTATAATATAATTTAATAAGACCTTGATTAATTATTAAAAATTATTATAAAATAAGTAATAATTTTAAAATCATTATTTTTTCAAATAAATGGTGATTTTTATTAAAAATGAAATTTCCCATATTTAGAAAATTATATTCCTAAAATGTATATAATTTTTGAATTGTACATTTTGATAAATATTTAGGGTTATTTTTTGGGATTTTTCAAAAATAATTGAATATTTGGTGAATAGTAAAATACAGTAATTTATGATATATATTTATTTATCTATATTATAAGTTAAATACAATATTCTTTGAGTCATTTCTGATGTAGTCAACATAATCTTGAAATCCCATTCTTTATTATTGGAATTGGAAAATGCATCTATGTAGTTAACTTAGGGCTCCTACATATGATCCCAGAGTGTATCTCATTTCGTAAGCTTCGATTTGACTGGTCGTAGAGCCCAAACGGAGTTACGGATCAAAGTTATTGCTGTTCGAATTTGGGCTGGTGGAAATGGCCATCCAGGATGGTTTTGGGGCTATGTATGGAATTGCGCGTAAAAAGGGAAACTTGCACGTAAAAAGGGAACCATGCACGTAAAAATGAAATATTACACATAAAATGGAAACCTTGCATGTAAAAAATGAATCTTTCATGTAAAAAATGAATCTTTCACTCAAAATGGCTTTGCACGGAAAAATTGAACGGAATTTTATGTGCACTGACATTCAAGGTTTCACCTATAAATACAAGTGCGTCCCCTATTTCCGAAGAGGATCTCGGAGGTCTGTCTCCACTCTAATGTGCATAAGTCCAAATTTTCTATGCCCACGTGTAAAACCCCCTATCTTGTGCACAAAAAAGAACTTTTGCACAGAAAGTGGCCAATCTAACCAATTTTGTGCGCTAAACATCATTTTTGTGCGCAAAAAGTGCCCCTCTTCCCAATTTTTTGTTCACTAGTGATGCACTTGTCCAATTGCACGCACACCTTCCCTATTTGTATTAAAATATCCCCTATTGTGCGCAAATCTCCCATATTACGTGCAATTCATTCACTAATGCGTGCAAATCTCCCCTATTGCGTGAAAGCCTTCCCTATTGCACGCAACACTTCCCTATTATGCCCAAACATTCCCTATTGTGTGCAACACTTTCCGTTCACATGAAAACCTTCCCTATTTTAGGTAACACTTTCCTTTTGTGCGCAAAACAACCCTATTATGTGCAAAAATCCCCTATTGCATGCAATTCCATCCCTATTGCATGTGAAGTTCCTCCATTGTGTGCACCTCTCCCATATTGTGTGCATGCCTTCCCCATGGCGTGCAAGCCTTCCCTATTGCACGCAATCCTTTCTTCTTGCAGGCAGCCCATCCTACGTGTCGCTCCTATTACGCATAATAGTGCCTTTGCCTATGGCCGTTGGTCTGTACCGTGGAGGCTATGCCCCCACACCCTTGCCTGGGGTCAGTGTTGGGCAACGGTCCCAGACCTCTGGGCGGGTCACTTCTCTTCAGGCCTAGATGTCGAGATTTTCCATCGTACCCCTATGCACACCCACCTTCCACCTATCGAATACCATGATTTTAGAGACTCCTCTGCACACCATGAAACACCTTGAGTCGACATATTCCTCTGGGTTCCATTCCCATGTCATGAGTTGTGATTATCATCATCATTTCCTTAAGTACCTTGAGTTGAACCATTCATTAGGAAACACCTCCAAACCCTATCACTTTTTCCCTATTCCATGTTGAACGAGAAGGGGTTTCCATTGAATAAGTCCCAACACCAACCAATGCTAGTCACCTTATGCCTAATAGTCCTCTGTACGTGACTATAAACTGTAGATCACCCTATGTTCCAAACATAGGATGCCTCTTTCCCTATACGAGATATAACTTATTCACCAAGAATAAGATTCCAGTATTCCTCTATATAGGACTATAAACTACAGTACCCGTTATGTAACAATCACAGGATTCATCTTGCTCTAAATTAGAGATTCCTTATGAGCCAATCAAGAGATGCCAACATTCCTCTCTACATGACTATAAACTGTAGTATTCCCTATGTGAAAAATATAAGATGCCTCTTTACCCAAACAAGAGATACCTTATGCTCCAAGAATAATATTCCCACATTCCTCTCTACATGACTATAAAATATAGTACACCCTATGATCCAAACATAGGATGCCTCTTGCCCTAAATGAGAGATGCCTTCTTCTCCAAGCATAAGATGCCTGCAGTCCTACCTACATGACTATAAACTGTAGTGTAACATATGTTCCAAACATAGGATGCCTCTAGATCCAAACAAGAGATGCTTTATTCTCCATGAATAATATGCCAATAGTCCTATCTAAATGACTATAAACTATAGTACACCCTATGTTCCAAACAGAGGATACCTCTTGCTACAAACAAGAGATGACTTATGCTTCAATAATTTGATGCCTAATGCCATTATTATAGTGGCGTAAATTCAAGAGCGTTAGAATATGTTAAAATATTACTTCACTCCACCTCACGCTTTGCATGTCCTTCATTCAAATATTCATCCACTTCCATGTCCAAAGGGACCCCCTAATAGCCTGGCCCCATTCCGCATTGGCTCACCTACCGTCCTGGGCCAACGCCCAGTAAGACTTTGGAAAACACTTGAAGTCAGGTCCTATGTTTTGAACATGATTAGAAGTCAACCCTCATTTGTTTTTCCCCATTTCAGTCTAACATAATATGGATGTTGTGTTTCGAAAATGGTAAAAAGTTATCTTCCATCACCAAACCACATTCATCATGTTCCAAATGTCATGCATGCAATTCAAACTTTTCATCTCCCTTTGTTGGGATTGATTCCAATGCCCCTTGGTGTTATACCATTTGTGTAATTGCGCTTAGGTTTTGGCCCCAATTATATACCTCAACCCACTAGTGAGATGGGATTCTCTCATAGCCAGACATGAGAAAGACATAATGGAAGCTTCCTTGCATAAGCCTTATCCACCACCGTCACTCCTTAATGTCACCCAGTCACGCTAATGGATATTGCATCTTCTCATAGCCACACTAAGAGGACCCCCAATGGGATCATCTCTCGACCCCCCCAGTCACGGAATTTCCGATGCCTTCCTTCCCCCATGTGCAGGCAGGAATCGATTATGTAATTATTAGGTGTGGGAATAGAAGCCACCTCGTCCGAGATACAAGACGTTAAAATTCCAACCACCGTCATCCATATCACATGATGTTAAACTGTGACCTCACCCCATGCATCCTATGTGGGGTCCCCCACCTTGTACATTCGGAACATCTGCTTGTCTCAATGGGAGCGAAATATTCCTCAAATGGAATGAGATCCTTTTTTCTATGGAGGATCCTATCTGTGGGGAAAGGAAAACATCATGGCCTATGAACCAGGCCTTTCATGCATGTGGTGGTACCCCTACCCCTTTTTTACTTTCTGGTTCCATTGGCCGGAAAAGGGTATGGTGGTTAACGGTGCTCCGACTTTCTTTGGTACCAAACCCGCTCCCACTAGGCTTTGTCACCATTGGGCCTCCATCCTTGAGTAAGTCCCAATATCCATCTCCCCGGGCTGCAAATCACGCATAAGCCCCTATTTCCTCTTCGAGTTGCGAATCACTTATAAGCCCCTATTTCCTCTTTGGGATTTGAATCGTGCGTAAGCCCCTGTTTCCTCTTTGGGCTCTGAATCACGCCTAAGCCCCTATTTTCTCTTTGGGCTCTGAATAACGCCTAATCCCCTGTTTTCTCTTTGGGCTGTGAATCACATATATGCCCAAGTTTCCTCTTTGGGCTGTGAACCATGAGCAAGACCCTGTTTCCTATTTGGGCCACTAAACATTCGTAATCCCAACTCCAGTTCCCATGGATGCATATTTCGCGACGTGATCGTCAGGACTTTACTACCTCTTGTTTCTCACACCGAGCATGACTCACATGGTCTTAGAGTAATCATCGACCATGACATCCATCCTCATGGTCCTCCTAGAGTGTAATCCTCACATCATCATCCCGAACTACATGTACATTGATCTTTTCCATGTAAAGTTACGTAGGAAGCCACGCTAAGGTTCATACCCAACAACCATTGGTCCCGATGACCTTCATTTTGGTGCATCAATGCCATTATCCAGAACTACATAGACATTGATAATTTCCAAGGCATGGTACATAGAAATCCTCCCTGAGGATCAAGCCCAACAACCATTTTTCCCGACAACCTTCATGTCGGTGTATCAATGTACCCATCCCGAACTACATGGACTTTGATCTTTTCCAATGCATGGTATATAGGAAGTCAACCAGAGGTTCATTCCCAACACCATTGGCTCTGAACATCTCCACATTAGTCCACCATCATCTCAAACTATGTGGACTTTGATACTTTCCAAGGCAAGGTACATAAGAATCCTCCATGAGGTTCATGCCCACCATCTATCTGGGCCCCAGGTCCTCTATCACGTTGGTTCCCACACCAACCTAAACTATGATAACTTTGATCCTTGCCAAGGAAATGTATGTAGGAAGCCTCCCAGAGGTTCAATACCAACACTCGGTTGTTCCGAGCCCCCTTCACATTGGTTCACCCACACAGTCCATATGTTCCCTAGTTCTTTATTCATGTCGATTCACCTTCGTCCTACATGACGTTAAACTATAAACCCCAGACAATGGTAAGCCATTGTGTCCCCCAGTCAGCATCAAGCTATTGTGTCCCTCAATCTGTGTTAATCTATCATATCTCGATCATCAGTTAGCCGTTGCGTCCCCTATTTAGCAGAAAGCCATTGTAATCCCCTTCACTAGGAACCACGTCTTTGGTCTGTCCTAGTGGTGTCAGACCAACCCGGGATGCTAACCACTCATAAGCCCCATTAACATCATCGGGTTGTTGTCCTATGTGTACACCTCAATTCAAGGTCATCACCTAACATTTCCCCTGAGCCTATGTGTCTCATGAAGTTCATGCCTCAACCCAGAGGTTCCATATCCTCCGGGTCCCATCCATGCATCCATTCTCACGTACCACCACCTTAGGCATCCCATCGCCCTTATGAACTACGTAGACATTGATTACCTACCATGGGGATATGTAGGAAGTCTTTCGGAGACTCAATCCCAACATTACCATCATCCTCACAGCAGCTCCATCCAATTCACCACCCATTTCACTCAGCACCCCATCATCCATCTTGATTCCTACCCGGGATACCGCATCCTGGCGAGGTCATTTCAACCCACCTACACCAGTTTGTCCAATAGAGGTTACAATCATTTGATCCACTCTAGTCAGTGTTTTGATCAGTCTGATCTATCTCTGCTGAACACTAAACTTGAGTCATACCCCGGGATAATCATGGGAAGCTGTGAAAAACCTCATAGACATGCCTATGGCATATAATTCCTCTCATTTGAGGCAGGATACCTCAAGATTCCACACCCTCAAGAAGACCTATAATAAGGGGAAGAAGACAGATGTGTTAGTATTCTAGTATCCAGACATGCCAGTGATTTCTAATGTGACTACTCCCCTGACTGAAAGTTACTGCCTGACTTGACACCTTGGAATATCCTAACAGAAGTAGTATAATTAACCGGAGTCCACAAATATACGGCACTTGGAAGAGTTTCAAAAACAATGTATTAGACTAATAAGGGAGACTTGGACTAGGTAATGAGTTCCGAGGAGGAATCCACATAAGGAAAAAACTGACATCCTATCATCGTGTTTCAATCATGGATAAAAGGTCCCTGAACAAGTAACGGATGCCACCTGCCTTTGGAATGTGGGAATGCGGGGCCACAAAACTGTGCCTTTCTTCCTCAAACAAGAGGGACGCGTGAATCCCGGTGATAGCGTCCGAAATAATTATTTTAACTTATTTAATAATAATTATAATATTATTCATATTTTGTATCTAAAATAATAAACTAATGAATATAATAATAAGAAACACCCATATCCTCCACTATAAATACCACCCATCACCACCTCTATTCCTCACACCTACAAAACCATTTAGCATATTTAATATATGTCCATTTACCATCCAAATACCCTTCCTCCCTCCCAATACCATATGGTCTAACCAAAAGGCCAAAACCCCAAAACTTATGGAGGTTCTCAAAGATTATAATTCATGAGGTAAAATCCTCTTTCGTTTGCTTTTATTTTCATTTCTATTTATTTTCTTTTGTTATTTTGTTCTAACCTAACATCAACCAAGAGAAATTATTACTCCAAATCATAAATATACTATAATTTTATTTTTTTTAATGTAATATTAATCACCGAACCTCTACTCTTCTACTATTATTCTAAAAAATGAAAACATTATCTATGATAAGTAATTTTACCATCATCGTGGATGATGTGTTTTAATTTTATTTTAACAACTTCATGGCTATTCAATAAAAAGTTATTATGGTTAAATAATTTGATATTATACACATTCTTAGTTATATAATGTTCTAGAATGAATATATAAACATGGTATTAAATAAAATTTTATTAGTGCATGATGGTCGTAAAAACTCCAAAAATAAATTAATTCATTTTCATTAATGTCTCATCTAATAAATCATTATAATATCAGAAAATATGATATAAGGTTTCATTAAAATTATTCAAAAATATTAACACAATTGAATTTCATTTAAGGGTTTTTCCATCCATTCAAAAAAAAGATCCATAATGAACCAACCAAGGAAACCATGAAATAACTACATCTGAAATAATAAAAATAACAAAATATTATCTTTAAATGGGTAGAAAGATATTATAAAAATATCATGTAAGGTATTATAGATAATAATATAGTTATTTTAAATATTAATTACAATATTTAATCCATTATACAAGAGGTTTTATTGTGATTTATGTATGATTAACCCAAGGTAAGTGTCATTCCATTTAAAATATTCTTTAATGTGACTTTTTACAAAACTCAAAAGGATCATTTTTTTGATGCATGTATTTATGATTCATGAATATGATTTCATTCAAGGTAATTTTTTATGATGATGTGGGGGACATATTTATCCTTCCAAATCATTGGATGTTTTTTTTGGAGGTTGATCATATGGTTACTCCAAGTGTAACTATGATGGTTACACCATAAGGTAATTGTGAGGGTTACATTATAAGGTGGCAGTGAGGGTTACAAATCATATAGTATATATGAGGTTTAACCCATTAAGTAATACACATTATTACCTTTATTATTTTATTTTGTATCTCAATGTTTTATGGAAATATTATGTCTTCCAAAAGTAGGTATATGATATTTTCAGGGTGAGAATTATATATTTGTGAAAACGATTTCATATGTTTATAAGTATTCATGCACAAACAATTTATTTGACTCATTTTTATATCCCTTACAAATATTTTAAATCACATACAAGGTTTTAAAAAAAAATCCCATGGCTAAAGGATGAGTATAAAAAAAATAAGAATCCAAGATGAATATTGTTGATTATTATCATCAAAATAGTTCACATAATATTAAAAACCCTTGTATTATAGGAAAAATGGATATTGCTTTAGAAGGAAACACATTATATACTTGTGGGTTGATATGTATGAATTAATTATTAATTATCATAATATATAAACAGAATATAACTTCGGGAATGAAAGAAGGTTAATTAAAGTGGAATTAACTGGATTATATAATATTTAAGTCTAGATATTTATAGTTGGAATTAGAGCTTTGTTTAGATAACGTTAGGGGTTAGGATGATGTTAATATAATACCCAAATATTATTTTACCTGATGGATATGTTTAAATTATAGAGAATTTAATTATTATTATTATGTTTCTTAATCTATGATATGTCTATTCAGAATGGTTTTCTGCTGAAGAAATTGGGAAGCTAAAGTTGGAGGGCATCGAGAAAATGATATCTTTCCAAATTCAAAACCTTAAAGGATGGGAATTGGAACTAATTATTTTTTTGTTCTAAAAAAAAATTGAAATAAGATTTATATGGTAGTATGATTCCCTAATGGGAAAAATAGAGCTACCACAAAGGAACATGACAATAGTAGAACATTTTACAAGGCAATTCCCTACAACATTCAGTGGATATTATAACCTAATGGTTGATGAATGGTGTATTAAATCCATTAAAGGTATATTTTATGTCATGGTGAGTTCAAATAATCAAAATAATAATCTTTATATTTGTTATTATGAAGGTGAAGTAGACCATTCGTGGTAAATGGTCAAGAATATCAGGGATAAAGAGAACATTTATGTCATATAGTGGGATGAATATAAGAATGATTTCTTTGAAAAATATTTTTAAAAGATTATTTGATATAGGATGGAAAATAAAATCCTCTAATTGAACAAAATTAGGAAGATTCAGTGGTCATTTATGAAAAAAAAAATTAAATCGATTGTAAAGGTATGATTTAAATCTCATTCAGGATCTTCATATAAATATAAATCATATTTATTTAGGATTGAAGCCATGATACTAAAGGTCATTGTCCAGTCAATAATACAAAAGATATGTGAAACTTTTTTGGTTTTATGAGTGGATGAAAATTGATTTTTTCAAGGATCACATGTACTTTGACAAAAATATGAAGTAAAGGTCATTATGGGAAGCAATGATTATGAATCAATAAAGTACATATGAAGGTAAGAAAGTCTAATTTTTAGTTTGTGAGATGTGAGGTAAAAATTGCCATGGTGATTTCCTTAACAAGTTTGGGAAATGATTATGATGTGGTATGACTGAACCTTTGGATAGAGATTTCCATGAAAAATATTTTAGTGTTGGTTTGATGAATTATGATTAGCAAACTTTAAATTGTTTCAAATGTTGTGAGATGGGGAATTCTGAAAATATGTTCCCAAATAAAGGTATGAATGTTGTAATGTAGCTAGATTATATGAATAAAGGGGTAGTGATATCCTATTAGAGAACTTCAGTAGCTTTTTAGCCTTATAATGAAGTGGTATCTGATACATTGTTTGTTTTCTTATATTTTTCTAATGTCCTTTTTGATATGTGGTCTACAAATTCCATTATTTCTGAATAAGTTTTTTTTAATTAAAATTTTCTCCATAATAAATGATACCATAACATATGGTTAAAAAATAGGGGAATATTTTAGAAAAAACAATTTACAAAAATATTCCAATTGATACCCGTGGAAATACATTACCCGTTATCCTAGTTATTTTTTCCTCAGTAGTGTTTTATGTTGTTCTAGGTATGGATTGGAATTCTGTTAATCATTCTAAAATGTATTTTAGAGCTAATGGATTTTTTTTATAAAGATTTTTTGTGTGTATACAAGAATGAACCTATATCATTTATAACATATTAGGATGCTGAGAAATTGTTAAAAGATAAAAATGAAATTTATCTTGAAAATATCGTTGAAAGCATCAGAACTACTTTGATTAATTATATGTCAATTGTATATGAATACCTGGATGTTTTTCTTGATATATATACTGGTGATATACCAAATCGAAAAGTTGAATTTACTATTGAATTAGTTCATAATACTGTGCCAATATCAAAACCCCCTTATCGAATGGCTCAATTGGAACTTCTATATTGAAAAGGTAATTTTATAAGTTTCTTGATAAAGGATTCATTCATTATAGAACATAAACATGGGGTAATCTAGTTTAGGTTGTTAAAGAGAAATATGGTTCCATGATTCTTCTCATCTATGGTAGAGCGTTGAATAAAATTAATGTTTATAATAAGTATCGATTACCTAATATCGATGAATTCTTTGATAAACTCTTGAGAGATTAGTATTTTTTCAATATTGAATTCAGATTTTGGTACCATCAGTTGAAGGAGAAGGTGGATAACATTCCAAAAACAACATTATGAACTAGAATTAGTCATTATGAGTTTACTATTATGCCTTTTGTTTTACAAATTCTCCTGGTGTATTTAAGGATATTATTAGTATAATATTTTAATACTCTTTGGATATGATTGTTATAGTTTTTTTGATGTCATTTTTATGTTTTAAAAACGATAATAAGGAAATGAAAATTATTTAAGGATTTTCCTTGATACTCTCAATGAAAAAAAGTTATACATAGAATTTCACAAAGTTATTTTATGGTTGAAAAAGATTTATTTTTTTGGATCATTTTAATTAAGGATGCAATGATTTTTTATCCCAACAGAACAATAGTGGTTGAAGAATATAAGAGATCCAAAAATTTTATAATGGTTCATATTTTTTCAGATTATTAGGCTATTACTGGTGATTTTTTAAAATATTAACATAGTTATCTATAATAATTAATATATTAAGAATAAAGTGGGTTAAAATATTTTGGATAGACTTCTAGTGTTTGTTTTTACGAAATTTAAAATAAGATTGGTGGATGCTCCAGTTTTTGATATTTCATCCAAAAATGGTGTTTTTCATTTAAAATGATTCTTTAATGAATTTTCATAGTTTTTTTTTGATGTAGAGTGAATAGGTTTTAGTGATGTCATTTCTATCAGAAAGTAGTATGAAAATGCCAATGGAATACCATGATTTACATAAAATGGTATAATTGTTTAAGAAACTTAAATTTACATAATTTAATATTGGTAAATATTGTTTCTTGATATTGGTAATGAGATTATGGGTGCCTTGTGATTCATAGTTGAAAAAGAATTTTTATGTGAAGTTCATAGTTCTCCATTTTTAGTTCATCTTGGATGAACTAAGTAGTATAGAGTCCATTGAGAGTAATTTTGGTGGGATAAAATGAAAAAATATGTTGTTGAATTTACAATGAAATGTTTTACTAGTCAATAGGTTATAACAGAGTGAAAACTACAAAGTGGGACACTTCATCCATTTCTAAAGCTATAATGGAAATGGAAAAACATATCCCAGGAAATATTCATGGTAATAACAAATATTTATCAAGTTAACAATATGATTTGGGTTATAATGGATTGGATAATTTTATCTTCACATTTCCTTTCTATTCAAGAAACTTTTTATCTTGATTAGACTCCTCTACTATACCTCAATGTTATTTTCAGGATTCATGAAGTTACTGTATCCATTGTATCTAAGTGAGATCCTAAATTCAAATCTATCATTTTGAAAGGCCTTTAGAAGTCATTGGGAACTAAATAAAATTTTATCATATCCTTTCATACTCAATCATATGTGAAGACTAGAAATTACAATTCAGATATTATAATACATGTTACATTCTAGTTCAATGGATTTCTAGGGAAATTGGGATCAATTTCTTTCTTCAGTTATTTTTTATTATTATAAAAAAAATTAATCCAATATAAATATGGAACCTTTTAAATCATTATATGGAAATCAGTGTTGAAATAAAATATTATGGGATGAATTTGGGGAAAGGAATTTGATGAGATCAGAATTAGTTAAGTAAGTTGTTAGGAAAGTGAAGACGATCCAGAAACACATGACTACAACTAAGAGTAGGTAGAAAAGTTATGTAGATAACAATCAGAAAGGATTTTCATTCAAGGTAGGAGGTCATGTTTTCCTCAAAATCACTCCTTCTAAAAGTGTAATGTTTTTTGGTAAGAAATGAAAAATAATTCAATGGTTCATTGGACCATTTCATATCCTAGATAATGTTAGATGAGTTGCCTATGATATGGATTTGTTCTGAGTTTATCTCAGGTACACAATGTTTTTCATCTTATGATTTTATGAAACTACGTGCGAGATTCATCTCATTTTTTCAGTCTGGAAGTAGTTTGGTTTGAAGATAACCATTCTTGTGAAGGGAAACCAATTTTGATTCATGATCATAGAGAGAATCTATTGAATAATAAGATAATTCAACAGGTTAGGGTTTTGTGGAGAAACTACATTATTCAAGAAGAAATATTGGTTACTAAAAATTCAATAAGGGAAAGGAATCATCCGTTTTTTAATAAGTGAATAAAAATTACAATAATGTAATTTCTAGAATGTGAAAAGAATTATCAACCAAGGTACTAATAAAAAATATTTTTTGCATTCAAGAATTATGTAGTTCAATTCATTATAATTGTATAATTAAAATATTTGGTATTTATCAAAATAAAGTAATATCAAATAATAGAATACTAACCTCACCAATAAGTATATAAATAAAATTTTTGTATCTTATAAGTTTAATCATGATATATTTATATAATGTAAGAATTAAATAAATTTTTTTGAACTGAAAAATTATGTGTTATTATTTTTGTATGTTATAAATATTAAATTAAAAAAATTTAATTAATATAATTAATTAAAATAAAATTTTATCTTCATAAAATATATTCCTAAATTAATATTTTCTGGCTTATGATTATAATTGATTTTTTTCATACCATGATTACATTTTCAAAAGTTTTCTAAAATCAGTTATAATTTTAAAATCTATTTTTTCATAAATGATGATTATAATTCAAAATTATATTTAAAATATTTCAAAAATTATATTTATTAAATATAGTTTATTATTAAATTGTACCCATCCAAAAATTATTAGGGTTATTTTTTTGGTATTTTTCTAAAATACATGATTTTTGATGAATAGTAAAATACGTTAATTTACAATATATATACATTATAAGTTAAATACACTATATACACGACTCATTAATGATATAATCACCATAATCTTGAAATACCATTAATTAATTTAATATATTTAGGGGTATTTTTCAAAAAATTCATATTCTAGAGCCAAAATAATAATCTATTGAATATAATAATGAGAAAACACCACTATCCTACACTATAAATACCACACCTCAACACCTCTTCTCCTCACACATCCAAATCCACGTAGCTTATTTACTTTATGACCAATTCCATTTCCATGACCATTCCCCATATTGAAGACCTAATGGTCTCACTAAATGTCCAAAACTAATTTCTATAAGAGGTTCTCAATGAGGATAATTCAAGAGGTAAAATCCTCTTTTATTTTATATTATTTATTTTCAATTTCATTTATTTTCTTGTTCTCTCATAACCTACATTCATACAAGTGACATTATAACTAAATTTTTTTACATATATTTTAATTTTATTGTGTCAATGGAGTACGCATCATAAAACCTCTCATCATATCCTCTTATTCTAAAAAAAGAAAATATTGTTCATGATGTGACTATTTACAATCATCATGGACGATGTGTTTTAATTTTATTTTACCACCTTAAAGAATGGCCATAAAAACATTATTATAGTTAAATGAGATATCATTATACACATTATAAGTTATATAATGTTTTATAATCAATATAATAAAAACATTTTAAACAAAATGATATAAATTCGTGATGGTTGTAAAAAACCACCAAAATAAATTAAATAATTTTTTTATGTTTTATCTAATAAATCATTAACATATCAGAAAAAATGATATATGGTATCTTTTGATATTCTATAAACATATTAATAGCATTATATTCCACTTAAACAATTTTTCTTCTTTACGATAAGAAATTCCATAATGAACCAACCATGGAAACCATGAAATAAACTCCCCCGAACAATTCAAAAAATATTATTATTAATAAAAGGGTGGAAAGTTATTTTTAAAAGATCATTTACTGAATTATAGACATTGATAAAGTTATTTAATATATTAATAACACTCTTTTAAGAAATATGTAGGAGTTTTGAACATGTTTTCAGTATGAATGGTTTGAGGTAACAGACATTCCATTTAAAATCCTCTTTAATGTATCTTTTTTCAAATTTACAAGGAATGTTTTTATGATACAAATAATCATGTTTTATGATTAATTTTATCTTATTATGAATTGTATGTGATTAATTATTAGACCTATAACTCGCTCCAATGCATTTGGTATTTATTTTTTTGAGGTCGACTGTATGGTTACTCCAAGTGCCACTACGATGGCTACACCATAAGGTATTCGTGAGGGATACATTCTAGGGTATATATATAGGTTAAAAATCATATGGTATCTGTGAGGGTTAAAATATTTATTAATTAATTCCCAAATTTTATATTAATGTTTTTATTTCTATTCACTATTTTTATCGAAATCTCATGTTTTCACAATGTAAGAATATGATACTTTAAGGTTGATGAGCATATCATTGTTAAAATTATTTAACATTTTTATAAGTATTCATGGACTAAAGTTTTTTTTATTTATTTTTTATTTATATTAATAATATTTCTGTTCTCATCCAAAGTTTTAAAAAAAATCAATGGGTTTAATGATGGGTAAGATAAAATAAGAAGACAAGCTAAATATGGAAAAAATTTTCCATCAAATGATTTCTTATCTTATTAAAATATTTTATATTATAGTATAAAATTATATTGGTTTAGTAGAACCCACGTTTTATTCATATGGGTTTGTATTAATGAATTATATACTAGTTTTTATAAAACTCTAAACTAAAAAGATCTTTGGGAAGGCATCAAAGTGAATTCTAGTTGAAATAATTAGATTATGTAATTTTTATGTTTGGGTCCTTTTATTTATATATAACAATTATATAACCAATATGGACACTTATTTTTTCTCATTAGACCAATTGATGCATCTGTGTAATATCTACACTAGGCACCACCATTCACAAACATATGCCTACTACATTCTTCATATATCGAATCCATAATATTATAGGTAATAAATATGCCTTATAAATAAAAAAATATCTGTATTGGTTCAAAAATACCAAACATAAAAATTCCCCCAATAAATAAAATAAATACTATTTCTTCAATTAATATTGTGTATTGAAATATTATATGGTCAAAGAAATATTAAACATATCCATGATACTAAAAATACGGACACAAAGGTGAAAAATATTGTTTGATTAATAATGGAGAGTGATAGAGTACATGATCACAAGAAAGTGAGTGATCCTAGAATAAGGTATAATCACTAATACATTAATGGATTATAGAAGACCATCAATTCATCAGAAATAAAGTATATAAAAAATTAAGGTAATTTGAAAATTTTATAATAAAATTTATGATAAACTCTATGATGATATTTCCTTAAACAATTGGTATCATGGTTTTAGAAAAAATTTATAAATCATTTACAATGTTATTTTCACCATTTTAGTAAATAATTTATTTTATATTTTAAAAAAAATAGCAAAATTCATGGAGTAATGTAAATATTATTTTATTTTAAAAACCATGGAAAATGTTATAAGAATATAAATATAATATAATAGTTATGGAGGAATTAAAATGCATTCACACAGTAAATGTTAAAAAGAACATTCCTTTTTGAATTACGTAAAAATGAAAAATTGACTTATTTTAAAGATTGTAAAGATACTTTTTTAAAAAATTTAGAAAAAAGATACAAGTAGTATAAATTTAAATTTATAAAATTTTAAAATTAGTCAAAAATATTACTAAAAATATTGACAAAAATTGATATGGAATAGAAATATTTATGATAAAAATTAGAAATAAGTTCACTTTTGTTTAAAAACATTCTTACAGTATGTGATTAAAAAAGAGAAGAAAGGTTGGAAAAAATTGGAAACAAAGAAATAGATATATTATAATAAAATTTATGGGGTTTACGAATAGAGATAGAATATAATAATGCCAATATAGTTTTAAAAATATATAATCCCATATAAGAGTGAGATTATATAATAAACTAAATGACTTTAATAACATTTGAATCAACCCCAAATAAAAAGTAAAAATTTAATTTGAATATAAAATACAGTAAATATATTCAGATTAATGTTACGATAAGTTAACAGGTGGGTAGATTCTATATATAGTAAATATATAGTGCATAATGTAAAACAAGTCTAATTGAATTTGAAAAGACATGGAATTACTCATATATTTCATTTCTTCATGGTCAAACATGTTATCTTATAATAAATAATAAATTAAAATATATAAAATATTTTATTAAAAACTTTTATCATAAATATTTAATTATTTATTTTTCTTTTATAATCATTTTAATTCATTCAATGAATAATTCTTTTTTATGCTGACTACTTTAGGTTATTTAGTCAATCTCTAGAAAACTAGTTCGATATACTAAACATGGTTAACAATGTTATGAAATGGTTCATTCATATAAATTTTTTAACAATATTCCTGAAAAAAAATCATTCATTATATTCAATTTTAGAATCATTCATTCATGGTGTTAATTGAATAAATGAATAACACAGCTTCGTGGAGGTGCTACTCTACACTTTCACCTGAATGGTGTTTTTATTCTCCAAAAAAAGGATGGGTAAGAAGGTATATGATATAATATATATCTAGAATAATAATTATTTCAAAATAATTATATAAATTAATTAATTAAATCTATATATCCATTCCATTAAAGTAATGATTAAAGATGAATTACACCGCTACATGAAGATGGTAGGTTTTATGTACACATGAGTGATATCTCATTTTCCATAGGATTGAATGAAGATAGAAATATATATACTATTAAAATAAAAACATATTACTATCATGATTATATTTATATAATTATTTAAATATTAATTTTTAATATTTGGAATCATTACAATAAGAAATGAACTTGAAAGGGATTATTTAGAAAATATACCTATTTATTTGTAACCACCTTTAGAACACACGTCATGACTTATTGAAGTTGTATTTTTGTTTAACCAAGTGTACTAGGACGATGGTAGGGATGTAATAAACATATTTAGGTAGTTATTGGTAGAGATAAGTGGCTCATTTATTGTGGATAATCATGGATAGTGGTGCAATTACATAAGTGTGGTGGGAAGGAAACATATAAATACATCAAATTTTATTATATAATATCTATCTTAATCAAGTCAGGTGGATCCAAATTATAATAGATTAAATTATTATAAGGTTTATTATTATACTCAACCAATCAATTATATTTGTGAAATTTCATTAATTTATATTGAAGCCTTATCCCTTTATTTATAACCCTTTTACATCATTTTACCCTTTATGGAAGTGGTAAATATTTAACATAGTTACTATTAATTTAGGACAAAAAACTAATTTTTAAAATATTTTATTCAAAATTTTTAATCCATTTTTTAATATTTATTTATATAATTGGTAAAAATTACTTTTTATAAGATTTTTTTTAAATTTAATGAAAATTTCTTTTTAGAGAAATGCTTGTTTTATTCATAATATTATTTTATAATAAAATTAGATATAATGTTTATTAAAATAGATTAATTTGATAAAACTCAATTATAGGATAAAACCCCATTAAATAAATCCAAAAAAATCCATTCTGAATACATGATTAAGTGAAAAGAATAAAAATCAATTTTTATTTGAATAAAATCATTACTTAGACTTCAAAATGAATTCAGAATATATTTATAAGTTTGAAAATGTGTTTTTATGTTAGTTTTTTATTTAGTAAATATATAATTTGTCTATAAAAATGGTTTCTTAAACTTTCATTTTATTATTATATAATTACAATTTCATAAAAGTGACAGTATTTTTAAATTTGGTATTTTCCCTATTCACCTGAAAAATCAACTATTTATTAAAATTATCAACAATATCATTCTAAAATAAATTTTATATAATGAATTGATAAATGAATATAATTTCATCATATTAAATTTATTAAAGTTCAGAATTTTGGTTTTAATTTCATTCTTGAATAAAGATGTGTATATTGTGCTACAGTTTATTTAGAAATAATAGTCTACATACTATAATTGAATCTCAAGTGTTACATTATTCCCTTACGAAAATATATAATAATTTAAACTCATTATATATGTGAAGATTTATTCATCAAATGTTCTTCTGCTTCCAACATCACCTTTTCTATCTTAGGTTTTCTCCAATGTACATTTATATGAAAAGTCGTCAAATTCCTCAACACATATTCTATACTGTCAAGAATCTACACAGTATCTTCATAATAAGATATATCATTCTCTAATTATATTTATTTTTAGAATGCTACATAAATTTAATATATAATATACTTATTTAATAATGAGATATCGAACACATTATTCGCTTTATAGAGGTTTGGTTTGATTTACAAATATTAAGCCACGGTTCCAATTCATTCCAAAATATTAGAGGTTCTGATGTACTAGGGACATAACATTGCTTTATTTAAAAAAAAATATAACACCCACTCATTGAGATACAATATAAAAATCATAATCCTCTACCTCAATATGAGGACGCGGCTTTAAACATTACAAAATATTTAATTAAATGAATAATTCACATGGAGGATCTTCTTAGGTTTAGAGTTTTAGAGAATTAGGACATAACTATTACATCTTAAAAGATTACCAAGTAGACACTTCTATACAGTTTCCATTTTTTTACAAAACATGAACTCTTGAAAAAAATATTCATGTCTAGTTCTATATTTAAGACATCATGACATTTCTATGATCGCATCCTTGACCCTATTCCACATTATTTTCTGTGAAAAACATTTCAAAAACTTGGGATGATCATAAAAATCTCAGTAAGGGATACAGAAAGAAGGAAAACTGTTAGTTTTTCAAAACAACAGGTTAACCATGAATACATTATCTTAAGTAATACTTTTCACCTTTATGAATTAGTAAATACTCTTCACTGGATAATGGATCATTACATACCCTTGTGTAACCAAAAGATTACCATAAGACCCATATAAAGAACACAAAACATATAAAGGTAACTTGGGACATAAACATAATTAAATGGAATAAACATACGGTCGACTTCCCCAAATATCACTAAATGGAATAGCCTTATGTCCGACTTACATACCCAATGCATTGGAGGATATAATGTAACCACCCATCCTGGTATTCATGGTACCACCTATAATATGGTTTATCGCATAACCACCTGTCAAATGTCCAAGTACCATGATAAAATCATAAGACATAAAAAAAATATAAAGGAAAGGAAACATTTACTTATTTCAATCACAATATATCACTTAAATATATTAACATTACAAATCCATTATCAAAACCATTTTCAATACCAAAATACAAAAAAGAATATATTGTATTCATTTTCCTTGGAAAAAACATTACGGCTTGTTAAGGGAGCCAAAGAACAAATAATACTCGCGACGGTGGAAAAGGTCATTGTCGCCGATTACGTTAAAAAGAACATTATTTTTATCATTTAGTAAAAAAATTCATAGAAAAATATTCTTTTTTAATAAAAGTAAAATTCAAAGGGGTTTATAAACAGTATAAAAGAAAGTTGTGTATTAATGAAAATATACCTCAATGAAAGGGGATTGAGATGAAGTCCCTTACCTCATGTCCAACTTGACTCGATCGTTCCTTAATCTCCTGAATAATAATAAAAAGTTAATTTCTACTTGTTTAAGATCCTTTTTCATGTTTATAATTCCTTTTATATCACTTATTACCATGTTATAAACATTATGTAATCATTTAAGTTAATAATGGTCGTTTTGTCGATATATGGTACTTGAGTAAAAAATAAGCACCTTATATTTACAACTTATCCATGTGGTCAATGGTTAATTATATCAAATATTATATTTATGATTTGGATATCACATTTATCATATATATTCAGTATATATATGTATTTATAACAGAAGAAAACATTTTTAGGTAAGAAATGAAATGCACCGTTCATGGAGACAGTGAGTCGTACATATGCATGAACAATAATTTCATTTCTATTTCGTTTTTTAATGGAATTAAAACATAATAATACATAGTTATATTATGATTCCACTATAATATAATATATAATATCATTACCTCCATCCTTTATGTGTCCCACATAAGGCATTAACGAGTCATATCACTTTGAGGGGCGGTGGTCTGCAATTCCTCAAATTAAATTATAGCATTTACCCATAATAGAAACCAAAATGGTATGATATAAATGGAAAATACATAAGCATAATTAAAACATAAAAATAATATATATCATATATAAATACAGTTCCATCATAATGTCCACCATGAGAGGCGGTAGCATATAATTGAACAATCATCATTTCGTAAGGCGTTAGTTTTCCATCCATAGAAACATTATGTTCTTCACCCATTAGATGGAGGTGTTTGTAAGTGTAGATTAAATATATATCAAACAACATCCTAGTATATTGAGTATACATGGGATTTCTTAAAATAAAATAATAAATAGGGTTTAGGGGTGGGAGAAGTAAAATTAATAAAAATAATTTAAAAGAAATTGATACCTTTCATTTGGGTAACTCCCTTTTGTTTGAACCAAAGGACTTCTTGAAGTGCCTTATTCCTAAGGTAAGGATTCTAGGAGAAGGATAGGGATATAGGGGGATTAATTTTATAGATTTTGGATGAGACAAAAGGCTTGAGAGGTGTGAGGAGTTGGTTAGAAGTTTTCTCCATTTATTAGGGGGGAGGGGCTCCTTAGAAAAGTGTGATAATATTATTTTATTATATAATGATATTCGGTTTCAAAAGGTCCAAAAATAATTAAAGTCAAATATAAGATGACTCATATTCTAAATAATATCATCCAATAATAATTGGACAGGTTTTGGATGTTATTTTAATATTTATAATCTTATATATTTAAATCTTTTATTAATGAGGTAAATACTACATCATTATTGTGTCATAAATATTTTAATTAATGTGATGTCTAAAAATTATAAAACAAATACCATAATGTTGGAAATCTTTTTATATTTCAAATGAATATTTATAGTCGAAAATATAATTTCTATAACACCATATATAAATTAATTTACTAAAAGATTTTTTTTTGTCATTTTTACCTTTACATTAAATTAATCAATTTAAAGTGTCATTATATTTCATAAGTGGCTCCATGGGGTCCCCAAATAGACCCAAAGATGCCCAAGGTTTCCTATTACTCATACAATAATATTACGACAAGTGTTAAGGTAAATGTTTAATTATTAAAATATTCTTTTACCTTGAATTACCATATTTACCTCTAACCGTGGTAAATAAAAGTGAAAAGTTACTATTCACCAAAAATTATTTTCATTGTATTGAAAAATATTTTACTTCTTGATAACAACCATGTATGTTGTATTTTCTAATTTCAATTCACAGAAGTGGTAAAATTTAATTTAAATGAAAAAAGAATGTTTTTTCTAACTACTACTAAGTGATTTCACTATTCATCAAAAATTGATGTTTTCCCGAAAAATACAAAATTTTTTGACTATGCTACATTTGATATTAAGAATTAAAAAATGATGTCTATTTTTCCAACTTAAAAACATAAAAGTTCCATTAATTAATTTAAAATTAATTTCCGTTGTTAAAACAAATAGCATGTTTTTAGGAAACCATAACTATCAAAAGATTTATACTTGTTTATGTCCAATTTCAAAGTGAAATTAATTCCAACGACCAACATTGGATTAAATGATACAAATATATTATAATTAAACATTAAAACCAATTAAAAAGGAAATGTAATTATATAAATAAATTATATTAAAATGTACTTTTAATTAAAATACAATATTCTCACTATTCATTATAAAAATAAACTTTATCGGAAAAATTCCAAAAAATTTACAAAAAGTAAATATTGATGTTCCCATTCTAAATAAAGATTTTATTTGGTCTATTAGAATGTATTAAAGTGAACAAAACTATATTTAATGAGTTTTTTCCTTTAAAAGGCAGTAAATCGACATTTTAATGTAAATTATTCTTAAAATTAGATTCATTCATATTTAAAGCCTCTAATTTTTTTGGATAAATATAAATACATTTAAAAAACATGTAGAATCATATTGTAGATAGTTTTGTTCATTCCCTCCAATAAAATGTCTAGGAGTTAACTTCCATTTAAAATTCTAATATAATATTATTAGTGTGCAACATAAGATTTCAAAGAAACTCGTTGTTGCGTATCGGGTCTGCTATCAAACATAGAAACCCC
Organism: Viscum album; assembly: GCA_963277665.1. Lineage (NCBI taxonomy): Eukaryota > Viridiplantae > Streptophyta > Magnoliopsida > Santalales > Viscaceae > Viscum > Viscum album. Next base: position 1,226,227,782 of record OY728162.1, read on the forward strand.
TTTAAAGTAAAATTAATATTTAATTAAATTTTTTTAATAAATATGAAATATGTCTTACTCTTTATTTAACTAGGATTTTACAATTAAATTCCATAATCTTCCTTAAGTTATTGGTAAGGCTCTTCTACCTACATTGAGCTATATTGATACACCTCTAAATAGTTATCACTTTTTTCCATTGTCTCCTCAAAAAGTTCTAGGCCTAAAATATTCCTTCTCCCAAATTCATCCCAACATGTCAGTGTACAAAACAATTTCCAATACAACTCTACATAAAGTTACATTTTAATTTTAAAAGAAAATCCATTATAATTAAAAAATTATACTAAAAGTAAATATTGATCCCACATAACACGAGAGTCAAGTAATCATGAAATATATATGTAATATAATGTCTAAATAGTCCTTTTATAAATTACATATGTATCTGTATGATACATATTTCTCAAATTTATCTTAATGTTTGATCTATATTAATACTCTTGTGGATTTTTTATAATGAAATCATTGGTCAAAAATAGATACAATCAAAAGTGGTTCGCTGTTATGTCTCTAAAACTTCATTGATATAGGTTCATCAGTGTTGTCCATTCATTAGATTCATTTGTCTTTAAAGGATCAATTAATATTGCATCCTTATGCATAATATGTACAAGAATTAAAACTTTTTAATGAATTGATTTTTACTTACTCTATTTCTCATTCAGCTACTGCCATGTGAGAGTATCATTAATGATTATCAAATTGATTGGTTGGTCTTTATAACATTTTAATTATACTAATATATAAATTATATATACCATAATGAAAGTAATGAAGATAATATTTTAATAATTTATTCATCATATTAAAAAAAATTATTGTGTGAATTATTCAATCCAAATGATATTACTATAAACTCATAATGTTAAAACACTTCATGAAATTTCTTCCATGAAATATATTCAATTAATAAATATAATTGATGATAAAAAAAATTAATATCAAACATTGGAAAATATTGTGTTCCTTTAAGTTGATTAGATATGTCATAAATATGGGGAAAAGAATATTTTGTAATAGTAATGGATTTGATTCCCCTATACTCGAGGAACAACATCATAAACTCAAAATTATTCTTAAAAAAATGAAAAATGGCTCCCATGGTAAAACACTTGGGATAATGAATCCTTTATTACCAAATATTTTAGTTGTTTATTTCAGTTCCACTAATTCCAATGTGTTAATGTTTTAGGGATTATTAAAAAAAAATTATCTGAGATGATTCCAACTGAAACCCAAAATTCATCCTCATGTGGATTTCTTGGTAATTATTTTGGAAACACAAAAATGAATTCATGTATGATAGGTACAATATCTATTAAAATGTTATCGTTCCATTAAAAAGTTTGTTTTTGATCTTATTAACAAGGAATTTCATAAAGGATAGATACTATAGGTGGATCCGCACATAATTCAGATGATATTTTTTTCCCACTAAATAGATTTGATCCTATATCTCTATTATGAATTACAATATCCATGGAAATAAATATTTATATTATACTTTTAGAACAAATTCATACCAAGGATTATATAAAATTAAACCATATCAACAGTATCTACTATTTAAAATTGGGTTTTCCAATGTATCCTAATGGGGACAATTAAAAGTATCTTTATTTCAATAAGGTTTCAACATGGAGTATTGATTTATAAATCACTTCTTATGGTCATTTAGAGATATTTAATTTTATTTGAAAATAGAGAAGATATAAAAGGTTTAGAATATATAGAATAAAATAAAATATTAACTATGGTTTAGATTATAGTCAATGTACATATGACCACATCATTAAGAAAATAAACATTAGCTATATTATTCAAGTAATCTTTGACTCTTCTATGGAAGGTTCCCATGACACTTGGTAATCTTTTTTAATAATGGAACATTTCCCTATAGATGATGCAGTAGATAGAAATAATTTCTTTATTTCTCTTTACTTCAGGGGAACTATGTTTATTATATCAGTACATATAAAAAATTCACATTCTTTTAAACATTTACTATGACGCTACATTCAATAAATATAATATTGTGGAAATCAGATCTTCTATTTATTCTTCTCTAAAACTTATCTATTTTCCTTAGTTCTCAAATAGGCTCTAATTTTATCGATTTATATAGAAAAGATATAATACATATAAAATTCATTCTATAACTTGAGGGAACATGGTACTAAATGATCACATGATATTAAAATTCGGATACTGGTTCCCTTAGAATATTTATCTTAATCCCATAATAGAAATGATTAATATTACTATTTTAACTGACTATGAAATTCATTTCATGATTTTATAATCTTGTGAAGCTATCCTCGTATTTAACAATTACTTCCTCTTCCTTAAAATTTAGTTTGAGTACTATTCTACATGTTTCAAATAATTATTCTTAGGGAAAATATTTCTCTAATAATACAACATTAAAAGTTTTATATTTTAATCTATATATTTCATTATTCAATTTAGTGGTGTGGATCAATGACTACTGTTGATTAGTTACTCCATTTAAATAGTATAGTATATGTGTAACCTTTTCCCTTTAATTACTTAAAAAATCATGAATATCTTCTTAAGGTACTTGATCCATTTTTCATATACTAATGGGTTATAAGTTCTATTAAATGATGGATTCATCTGTCATATAATTCAGTCAATCATAGGTGCATCACACAATGGAAAAGTAGTTTTATCCAAATACTAAATGTTATTTATCATAATATGGTTAATTTTTCCTCATACTCATGATATTATCAACTCCAACACTCGTTTTATTGAATTTCTTTTAAGGTAAATACCTTCATTGATAATGGACATTAAAATGACTTAACATTATTTTTCATGGTGCTATATCTAAAAAATGGGTCATCCATAATTAGCACATAACATTATGATATTGAGATATAATATAAATGTCACTTATATTTATTTAAAATTATTGGGTTTATCAAAATGCTCATGAAGTCCATGGTCTTCTAAAACCTAGTTCTCAAGGGACCTTCTAAACATCCATTGATACCAAATCTGATTACCCCAACTCTAGTAACCCAAATATGGTGTCAAAATTATTTTTTATTATAAGATAAAATAGATCTTACTAGAAAGGATCAATTAGTTTTTCAGTTTTGTGAAACTATATTCAAAAATTATTTTTATATTACATTGGAAAAATAAAAAATAGAATAGAAATATTTATTTTTTCCTTAAGAATCATTCGATGATTCCTTTTTCATAAACATGGGAATGGAAAACATAATAAATTATGATAAAATATACTTAAATAGGTAAATAATTTGAACAAAATCCATTATGTTTAGATATGTCTTAACAATAGGGAAAAGTGAATAATCAATACATATTCCATTTTAGTAGTAAGTTTAGAATGAAATACATCCATGGATTTAAGTAAACATATGGATAATTATAATTGAATTTTCACAGAAGGAAATGAATAATTTGAGACATTCATGATCATACTATGATTGCTTTACACAATATATTATGAATCATATAGTAAATTCCTTGTCCAAGACACATTCATTATATAGGTAAGTATGAACAAATTACCGAACTAATATGTCCTCTTGTTTTATCTTTTATGACATATCGATGTATAAAGGGGTTATTTATAAATTTCCCCACATATCACTTAAATATAAACACAATATTTTTCAAATATAGAATCAAAAATATAATACATATTTAGTATTCCTTATTAATCAATAAATATATATATATATTGAATTAATAATGTGGAACATCAATATTACCTTAGTAAATAAAATAAATAAGATTCATTTTATTAACCATATATTGAAATAATCTTCTGTTTTAAAAAAAGTGAATCTTTCCATGATACTAGAAATATGGACATGAAGTAGAAAAATATTGTCTTTTGAATAATGGATAGTGATAGAGAAAATGATCACAATAATGTGAATGGTGGGAAAATATGTTATAATCTATAAATCAATAATGAATGATAGAAGATCATCAATTTATTATACATGAATGTTAGGATTAATATAATGTATTTTAAAAATTATAAAGGAAAATTAATGAAAAACACCAAAAAATAAATTCCCTAAAATCTTATGTAATGTTGTTTTAAAATAAGGTTATAAATAATTATTAATATTCTTTTCAGCCTTTTAGAAAATAATTATTCTTCTATTTTAATATTAAAACTATATATTAACAAAATAATTGACAATATTTTTCTATCAAAAACATCAAAAAATATATTGGATGATTAAGAGAAAATAATGGTCTTGGAAGTGGGAAATAAACTCATGTTGTCTACAGTAAAAAGAACATTCCAAATATGCCATTAATAAAGAATAAAAAATGACTTGTCCAAAAATTTTAAAAAAGATTAATTTTAATCCATTGAAAATAAATTAAAAGGTAGTATTATTTTCCAATCATTAAAATGAAGATAAAAACTTAAATTAATAAATTTATGACTATTGATATGGAGGATAAAAATTTCTGATCAAAAAAGTGAAATTCTGTTTGTTTTATTTAAATACATTACTTCAATAATTGATTAAAAAAGGGGTAAAATGTTTAATAAAAACATGTGAACACAATATATTGTTATCGGACAATATAGTATATATTTTTAATAAGATGTCGATAATATATTTCTTCCAAAATATATCGAAATAGGTACAATATCAAATAAGAGTGACATTATAAACTAAACCTTTATAGATTTAATAACTTATAAATCAAAACCCCATAATATAGAAAACATTAATAGACATATAAAATACAATTAATAAATATAAATTTTTGATATAAGATTCCAACGGTTCTATATATACACTATATAAATTAAAGATGTTGTATAATTTAAAACATGTCTCGTTGATGTGTAAATGAGACGGAATTACCCTTACAAGGGATTCCTTCTCGGTCGAACAAATTATATACTCTTAAATAATCATTTAAAATTTATTAAATAACTAATTAAGAACCATTTTTATCTATATTTCTTTATCTATGTTCATTTTTCAATCATTTGGAATCCATTAAATGGATAGTTCATATTTATATTTCCTATTTATGTTTTATCAGTCAATTTCTGCAAAATTACATCAGTATATTGGCCATGGTTATAGGTGTTGTGAAGTTGTTCCATCATGTAACTAAATTTAACAATATCAATATTATAATTATTTTTCATTATATAAAATTTTATAATCATCCACGAATGGTGGTAAAATTTAAAATAAATCACATCAAATCAAAGAGGTGATAGTCAACACATTTTCATGAACAACATTATCATTATCTAATAGATTGAATGGAGTGAATTTAGTTGATATATTATATTTATAATTTTTTAATAATTTTTATAAACATCATATATATTAAGTAAATTCATATTCTTCTACCTTCCATGTAATGTGGCTTCAAAAACAATTTACACATCAACATGGTGATGGTAGGTTGTACATCTACATGAGAAATATCTTCATTTTTTATAGGATGGAATGGAGATATAAAATAGACGTACCATTAACATAAAAAATATCATAATGGAGAAAATAATTATGTGATTATTTTATTATGGTTATTGAATATTAGTATGAAATTTATTAAGAAAGTAACATGAAAAATATTCGAAAGAGAATATACCTCTTCTTTTGGTAACATACATTGGCTTCACCTTAATCATTATTCAAGTTGCAATTGGGGATACCAAGACCATTATTACGTGGGGAGGGATGTTTGGAAGGTATTTGGGTAGGTCTTCATAAAAATAATTGTGTCATGATTTTGAATAATAAAAGATATTGGTTTGCTTTTATAAATTTGGTTGGTGAAACATTTACAAATACAGAGAACATTATTATATAATATAAGTTTTAACCAAGTCAAGTTTCATCTTATTTTCATAGATTAGAAGATGATAAGTTAAATTTTTAAACATAACCAACCAACTATATTTTTGTTAAAAAATTATGATATCTTGGATCCTTATTCATTTATTTTAAAACCTTTTAACTCATTTTAACCATAATTGAAGGGATAAATATTTCAAATAGTTACTATTCATTATGAAAACAAATTGTGTTCAAATGGTTACATTATATTAATTATTCTGATTATAAATATTTGATATGTTTTAAAATATTAAATAACAATCTTTTTTATAAACTATATATAATACTTGTTCTTAAAATGTAATAAAAATGTTTTTTCTAAATGTAATTTTATACAAAAAACTATTTCACATAAAAAATTCTAATGTTGTTTAAAATGGAACTATTAAGATTACCCAAATAAATTGAGAATTTCTTTTGAAAAAAAAAATATAAATCTAATTGAGCCTTCTGTATTCATTATTAAGAGAGATAAACAAAAAATTAGATTTTATTTCAACAAAAACATTACTTCGAGTTCCAAACTGTGAAGCATATATTTATAAGTTCAAAATTATATTATAAGTGAGTTATATTTATATATATATATATATATATATATATTATAAAAAAGGATTAATAAATATAAATGTTATACTTATATCAATACAATGACATAAAATTGATGGTATTTGTAAAAGTATAATTTTTAACTATTATCCCATGAAATAAACTATTTCTGAAAAATCTCATAAATCCACATTAACATAATTTTGACATCATAAATTCATAAATGAATTTCATTTCATCAAATTAATTTTTTTTTCTTCATTTTTGTTTTTATCACATTCATGAATGAATCAATGTGCTTTATGTCCTGTCTTCTTTAGAATGAAAAGTTTACAAACTAAAATTAATTCCAAGGTGACGCATTCTTCCCCACCACAAAAATTTCATCCATAGAACTTCCACACTATAACCTAATTAATTGAAAGGAAAATTAATTCATCATGAATTATTTAGGATTCCACACTTCCTCTTTCATTTCATGAATTCTCTAATGTACCTTTTCTAATTGTATCTTGATTCCTCAACACATGCTCTTTTATATAAGGAATCTGGACATGCTCTTCACAATAAGATTTTCCATGATCCAATTATATTACTTCATAGTTGAGTACATGTGTTTGATCTAGTGTATATTTCCTTAATAATGTTATATGGTACACATTATTGACATTAAAGAGGTTTTCTGTAATTTCCAATTAGTAATTGATAGTTCTAATTCATTCGAAAAATATAAAAAGGAATAATGTATGGGGAAATAGTTCCTTAAACCTATCATATTTTATAACACCCATTCATGGATATACCCTTAGAGATGCATGATCACCTACATAAAATTCTGGATCCCTCCTTAAATTATTTTCATATCTCTTATCCCCTATTTTATCATCCTTAACATGACTCTAAATTTTTATGACTTTTTCATTGTCTCATCAACATTATATGAGACTAAAAGATTGATTTCAGCAACTTAATCCCAACAAGTTGGTGTTCAGTATTTTTTCTAATAAATATAATCATACGGTGCCATTAGCATGGACAAATGGAATCATTTTGTTACTAAATTCTACTTACTGTAAATAGTGACCCCATATACCATGAATGTCATGTGAGAAAGAAATCTACATGACTACTGATTTTTGAATTGTCCTCTAATATATTCCTTCTTTCTAAGGTTGATATGTAGTTTCCAAATGAATCTTACTGTTGAAAGACATAGAAATACTTTTCTATAATTATGATGTTATTCATGTGTCATGATAAGATATAATTTAATGAGGTGAAACATAATGTTTCAAAATGGAATTTATATAGATTAAAGTGAGGTTATCAAATGTAAAATCATCAATTATATAAAGGAAAGGTCTAGACAAGGTATGGTGATCTAAAATAAATCATATGTAATCATTAATATTTTGAGTCTTTGTATATCTAATGAAAAAAGTGATACTAATATAATCCCACATCCACTTATGAATATAGAGTGGTTTCATGAATCCTTTTAGGATATTGTCTCATGGCCATCACTAGGTAAAAACCCAAGAATCTTGATACATAGTCAGTAATTTTACGTTTCATATTTCCATGCCAAAAATATTCTATAAAATCTCTATACACATTGGTTCTACTATGGTGGATATAGTAATTTGATCATTGATAATTATCTAATAATTTCCTTTTTAGATCAGGTATAGGTGGAGCACATAACCTATTATTTAACTTCAATAGACTATATTCGTAAACAATGTCTTCCAGATTCCCCTCATTCATGAAAATTATTTTCCTTTTAAAACTCTTATAATCATGTTTGGACATTTTTATATTCTATAGTAAATATTTTTTTTGGAAATTATTTGGGAAATTATTGATATTAACCCTACGTAATGATTCACATATCCAAATCCCTATATGTGTCATGTTACCATAACAAAATGATTGGGTGTTGAAATCTTATATGTGTAATGGGGGGTTAAATTAATGAGGTCATATGCATGTTTCTCTGTTTATTCATCCACATCCCATTATTGATTATAAATCGGTAGCTTCTTGTATTTTGATTCTACACAACATGAAAATATGTAATTTAGAACCATCTAGGGAGGATATTGACATTCTGATGATGGTATTGAGCATTAATGAGGCATCCCACATATCTTGTTCATAAGAAGAATCAAATATCATTTTCATTTTTAGGAAATGTGGTTTAAAAACATGTTGAAATGTCATAGTTTATGGTAGTTAGTCATCAAGTATAGAGCTCTACCTTTCAGAAGGAACCCTATGTGTTTTATTTATAATAATAATTTTAGTCATCATGGTTAGATCATCCCTCAATGCACTTACGGTTAGTGACAACTAATTAATTCTCTTGAGAACTATTTCCCTGTGGCTTACTTACATAGATGTGTCTTTAGTGAATACATATTGGTGGATTCCCTTATATTGGGGAAATCACATCGGTTCACTAAATGTGGATTTAAAACTAAGGTTTCCTTGGTTAGGTGGAAATTTAAGATATGGGTGATATGATCATTGAAAATCCCAAATCCTTCATTATCCATGCACTGTTTTGAGAAATAATGGACAAAATCTTATTTACTGAATGAATATGGGTATAGTAATTATGTATTGGGTTATCCCTAATGAGGTGTTTTGTATAGAGCATGTGAATTAAGAAAAAAATCAATGTATCTGGTTTATAGATGGATTTAGAGCCCTTATAGTAAAGTTAAATTATCATTTGGTAGATGGATGAGGATAAATGATGAACCAATGGGGGAGTTTGGATCCCATGGATTAGAGTTTTTGAGATATGGTGAGACATACAATAAGGTGGATTCCCATAAATGTATGGATCAGATGAAGGATTCCTACATATCCTATTTGGATTTGAATTAGAATGGTCATAGTTCTTTTAATGGAATGTTTGAATGGGTCTAATAGATAATATTATCATGTGCCAGGGTTTTTTCTTACATGTCTTGAGTGTATATCTCACATGGTTGACCTTTTTAAAGGTGGTTCATGTGATTGAGTTGGAAAAGTCTAAGGTATATATGATGATCTGGCCGGTATTTCTGGAGGATTGTCACATGAATCGGCTAACACATGCAGGGTACATTGCATGATCAATGAGGACATGTCCAAGGGTTTCACGTGATCAACTCTAATATATGAAATGGATGTCACGTTACATGTTTGACATGTTCGAAGGAGTTCACATTACATAGGTTATGTAACACCACCTATTGTTGACTTGGTTAAATTACCAAAGGAATTTTAAATTTTTTATTGGTGGATGGGCCACTTCATAAATGAAGATTTAGAAGATAATTCAGTGAGTTATAACACATAAAATTGTTGTTTTATACTTTGTTAGAGTATGATGAGGTGTAAAGGGCGTTCTATTGTGTTTTGGGAGCATTTAATCCCATAAAATCAAGTTCAAAAGGAATGGGTAAGGGACTATAGATTTCCAGAAACTGTGCGACCTACCAGGAAAAACACTTTGCCTGATCTTGTGGAGTTGGGTGTCTCACACAGTTTAGTATAGCCATATGAGGGGATCCACATGGTCCTTAATTTTTCTACATATTCTTTATAGAGGTGAAAATAAAAATTTTCAATGGTTTCTTAAACTTTGAACATGAACTATGTGAGCATCACGCTTAGGTAGTGGCCCAAGTATGATTACTGTATAGTTTGGATAACTATGTAGCAAAACTGTGAACTTTATTAAAGAGGAGTAGAATCCCAATTTTCCCTAACATCATTTTATTTATTAATCATCATCATATTCCCTTATTACCTATGTGCAGTAGACTCTTGTGGAGATCCCCCTCTCATCACCATGGTATGGAGTGATCTCCTCCATTCGATATTTGTTTCAAGAATTTCCAGGTGACTTAAATATCCCTAGGTAGGTCTATGACCCCTCATCCATATTTTCTATGTTTATCTCCTCATATTCAATGCTATCCTAGTGCATTATAATTCACACGATTTTTAGATAACTTTTCTATTTCATCAATTTCTATTAATCAAATCAATTCAAGACTTGATATTGAATGGGTATAAAATAAAAAAAATGTGGTATGTGGTATATAACTTGTTTCTATAAAAGTATAACCATTTATAAAAAATTTCATTTTGATCCAGGCTATATTTTCCACATGTTTCCATTTATTTACGAAATTAATTATATAGAGACCAATTTATTAGTTTTAATACTTTTTATACATGAAATTGAACCACTGTAAGTATTCAACCTCGATATGAACCACCCCTTGAGAGCATCATCTAGATTTTCATAACTTTCTCCTTGAATGGAAATGTAAGATACATTTATGGGTATCACCTTAAACGTTTAATTTATAATTCCTTGTCTATCTCACTCTTGGTCATATTTTTATCTGTGATGAATGAAACATATTATAGGAAATTAATGAATTTGAATTATATGAACATAGAATGATATCCTTGACCATGTTATAATAAATCCCTTTTTCAATGCACTTTGTTTTAAACTATAAAATTAATGATTATTTTTTTAATATTTCTTGGATTTATGGATGGGTGTATCCAATAGACATTATGGTTGTTGTTAGATGTAATGGAATGATAAAGAACATGGCCTTATATTATACATTTGAACTAATAAATGGGCTTGTTCCTCCTTTTATGTATTCATGACTTGTGATGATTCATGATTTTATATATATAACCCTCCTTCTTTATACATGGTTTATAATAACGCATGGTTATAGACTTGTCCGTATCTTTATTTATAATTAAATGGTAAAATTCAAGTTTAAGGAAATTATTACTTTAATGATTATAATTTAAATGTCTTGATGAAATGGATGAACACATTTCCTTTTTATATATATCAAATGAATTGTATAAAAGAGTACACTGCGACATGAGATAAGTTAATTTTCTCTTTACAGAATGTTTTACTATGGGATCATAGGTAAAAAGAATTAAATTATTGACTAATTACTAAAGGTACCTCAAGGAGGTTTATTTTCCATGATGTTCTACATACCCTTGATCATGTATGTTGGCATGATGTTCACATTACTTGGGTAGTTGGGCATGATGTTCCATGCCCCATTGATTTGGATGTTTAGTATGATGCTCCTCATTGTATTTATGATACTCATTATGGAACCCTACATTATTTATAATACTTGGATTAGTGGCCTATATTTATTATGATCCTTTTTAATGATTAACCATATTTATTACCATAGGACACTAATTATTGTTATGAGTATTATTATGCAAGGAAGCTTGAGTTACAGCTCAAGTCCAAGCTAATAATCAGTTTCAATATTTATTTCTATAAATGAAAATAAATTATATTGATGTTATATGTATATATATATATATATAATTCCATAGAGGCATCTATGAAAATTCTTAAGTAAGTATGTTTGTCTAGGTTTCCTAGAAGAACATAAGACAAATTGTATGCTTATTTATTTAATTTTCTCTTTATTTTGTTGCATAAAAAAAGTTTTACATTTTATTCAGAAACTATGTATATATCACACACTTCTTGGTCCACCATTCCCCCGGGGTACCAGAGAAGTCCTCATGTTCATTGTTTTGTGGATTATTTATTGTGTTGTGCATTGTACATGGGAGCTTAGGAGAACAGGACTGATCTAGCGCTCAGGATGCTCATAGAGATATCCCTTAGGGATTTTTGGTATCCTTCATTGTTCATGTATTATAAATTATTTTATTTTATACTCTAATTTAATTCCCATGTATTATATAATTATCTAGACATGCTTTCATGGTTATACATATTTGGTTTTTTCCATGTGTATTCAATCTATTTTATTATTCTGATACTTTTTATTTATTATTACTACTTCAACTATTATCATTTGATTTTTTATTTTTATACCATTGTGAAAAAATTATATTGACGGAATATTATCCACAACATTCCACAATTAGAACCTTATTCTAGTTAGTAACCTATAGCAGATGATAGAAATGATTTAGTCAATGTGGTGACATTACATCTATAGGTTTTATAGTTAGTCAGTATATAATGTTACAAAGTTGAAATAGAGGGGTTTTGTTTCCTTTTTCCTTATTTTTTTAGATTTTGGATTGGAGACTAGGAATATTTTGGTTATTTGTAAATAGATATGTCTGGTAAGATCAAACCATACATAGGGAAATGTCTAAGAGGATATGAATGAGATCTTTCTTCATTGTTATAGTTGATTTTGATTTCTCCTCGAGTGATTGGTGTACTTTTAGGGATCATTATTTTATGAGATTTCATTATTTTATACCAATCTTTGAATAATAAAGAATCACTAATGAGAACATAAATATAGGAACATATAAATACATAATCTAGGAATATTGAATTGCATTTATATTACAGTGATACAAAATTTGATATTCGATGAAGTACCTTGTGTGTTTGTTAGAATGTTTGTTATATACCATGATTGGTTTTTTAATAACATTCTTAGTTTTATACCTACTTAAGTATTTCACTAGCATGATTGTTTGTATAACATGATATATGCCTGGACTGTTTTACCATGACCTTGTTAATTATTTATCATTCTTTTCTTATATACCACACTTATGTGGTTCCTTGATTATGTAGTGGAAACCCATAATTAATTTCAATGTTTCCCCAAATTCAAACCATGTGGTATCATCCCTAGTTATGTTTTAATATACAATTGGTTATTAAAGTTCCAACATTAACCTAAATTTTGTTTTCATGGATAGATTGTTAATGACACATCAAAAAACTAATCCTTACATGTTTGAGCAATGTACCAATGGTTGCATGGACTGAGACATATTGGTCGTGATTTAATGGGACCCAATAAGAAATTTATAAAGTGTATGGGCACATTATAAATTGTAAAATGGTAACCAATATAATCAAAACATCATATAAAATTTTGATATACCTAGTTACCGTTAAATAAATATATAAGTTGTTCGATTTAGATTTCAAATTAAATGGATTCCATTACAATGTTTTTACCTATTATTGTTATGAATGAAAAATGATAGGATTAAATTTATAAATGATCAATTGGATCTAGGTAGAATAATTGGGCCATGCTTCTTATGAGATAGAATTGACTCGACCTAAGTAGGATGGATTTAGTGCTTTTTTCTTATGAGATAAACCCATTAAAGGTGTTTTAAAAATATTAATGTATTAAATAAAATGGGGGTGAATTTATAAAAACCCTAAATGTTTTTAATGGGGTCTTTACAGGATACATTATATTTTTATTCCTTAATACTTAACTCCATGGGGGTATATTCATGTTATATGGGCATGGTTAATTAATGTGTCTACATACACTTATATGGTATCATATATAAACATATGGTGGCATCTAACTTCACTTGTCATCTCTTTAAATAATAAATTATGTTTTATCTTTTTTTTAAATATAGTTATATGAGGCATTAGTTAATAGAAATTCAAATTTCATCCAAAATGGTGTATTCCACTATAAATAGAAATTGAAATTTTCATAAACTAAGCCTAATTGTGATAAGCTTATGTGTAATAATGGATGAAAGGAATTTATGCGATAAATTTATTAATCATTTAAGGATTTTAGATAAATAATTAATAATTAAATGGATTTTAGAAAAACATTTCTTGACTTCCTTGTGGAATCAGCGATATTTTTTTCTATGTATAGTTCTACTTCTAAATGGAACATTATATCTAAATTAAACCTTTTTAAATGGTTAAATATCAAATGAAAATAAATAATTCAGTTCATATAAAACCATAAAGTGGATTTTTAACTTAAAACCATATGTAAGGGTAGGTACATCTTCCCTAAATGCTTCCTTGGAATAGAGATGTGATCATTTTCTATTGGCTTCTTCTTATATATCATAATCCTAAAAGATCGTTGATAGAGCCTAGTGACTTCCTTTAGGACTAATCTAGATTTACAGTTGATGTTTATTATTTTAGTGAGGGGATGACTGAAGGTAGGTGGTGACATTTTAACTTAATTGTTTTCTTTTAAATCTGATGAGATTTTTTACATTTGGTTTTGTTTGGGATCTATTTTTTGTGTGTAGGGTAATTATCATTAAAATGACACCATTTTCTGACTGTGCGGTATTTATATTAGTTTATCCTAATTAAATGTGTTATAATTATTTAATTATTTGTTTCAATAGGTTATACATTCCTAGGGAATTTTCATCCACTTAATAGGTTGTTTGACATATCTTCTTCCTCTTTCATGTTGGATGACTTGGGATATTGTTAACCTATTTTATGGTCCATTAGACACTAGGATGCATTTCTATTATATTCCATTTAATAGAATCATTTATGTGTCAGGTGTTAATAAAATCCTAGAGTAGCACAAATTAATATATTTTATACTATATTGTTATTAAAATTGTACAAAAAACCATATGAGTTCAATGGGGATTGTTAAATCCTTGAATTTTTACTCTTCAATCATTAGTCTTATCCGAGGTTGAGAGACATGGAAATTAAAAAAAATCAGACTCATACCAATTCTAGGGATTACATTCCATGTAGACTAGGTGTTTTGACAAACTAGTCTATTTTTTTTGTATTTTACAACACATGTTGTGGAAAGAATAGACCTAACTCAGGGGGAGTATCAAACATACATATAGATTAAATCTAGTGTAGGGAATATGTGAGAAGCTATCTTGTCCCTCTATTCAACAATTAGGACTCTCATAATGTGTGGAGAATCATGATGGTTGGGGAAATATGTGTACTTTCTAGTAGAGGGAGCACAACCAAGTAGGACAACTTGTAAATGTTTAATGCTACATTTTAATTCCATAGGGATGGAATGTTTGGAAACATGTCGGTGATTACAGTGCAACATGATGCTGAAATGCTTAGTTGTATAGGAAACTTTATTAAACACCATTAGCCAGGGATGGACTTCAGTGGATATGCTTGAGTGATCATGGGATGCCTCAGATGGTAAATCCATTATGATTAGTTAATAATTATGCATCAAACTGATCGTTTTAGTTTTTAAAAAATAGGAATACTGACTAGTGGTGGTTAAATTGTTCATTGATTTGTGTTTTTGGAGATAGTTGTTTTGAAATCATACCACACCCTTCATCTTTGATGTATCAGGATTTCCATGGTTATTCTTTGAAATTATTCTTATCATCTTAGTGTACTCTCTTTATGGTGAAAAACTTGTCTATTATCTTGGAATCACCCATGATACACTGAGAGAGCATCTACAATACAATTCTATAATTTTAAATTCCTGTGGGTTTGATAAATGGACTCCATGAGAGTTGTGCTTCACTAGCATGGTAAGATTGAGAGTCTTGGTAATCCTAAGTGATTCTTGGGATCCCATGTTGGAACACCTTTTATGGACTCGTGATCACCATTAAAATTATTAACTAGAATGATATTGAGCTCAATCAATGTTTTTTATGTGAGGGTGTTTCAGCTATGTATTGGCATCTCACCCCCAAACATCATTGTATGGATGATCTACGATGATCTCTATGGACTATAGTTGATTATTTTGAGGTTACCTCAAACATTATATATGATCAGATAATATGTTTAATGGTTGGAGATCCAATTGTTATTGATCATGTATACACCCATGTTTGATTTGGGGCATGACAATACAATGAGAGTTTCTAGATGAAGGTCTCAGGAGAAGTTGGTTATGGTATTTAGTGAGAATTCTTAATGAAAATCTTGGGGGCCCTTCATTTAGGGGAATCTGGTTTATATTTTGAAGTTCTCCTAAGTCATTTTTTAGATTATTCGACCATAAGTGGTTTTAATTGATATATAGGCCTCTCTATTTGTTGATGACAGTCGATGAGGAACCATTTCATGGCATGTTGTTAGAATGAGATGGTTTCAGTGTGATTCAGCCAAGGTTTTTTAGGAGAAACTAGATCTTCCAGTTTAAGTGATTTCAATTGGAAGATAACTGTGCATTTAATCATTGGTTCATTCCAGTAGAATCATTAAATTTCTAGGGGTATGATGAAAAGGACACTTCTGATGGTGGAGATTCATTGACTCAAAATTGGTCTTTAAATTCTAAAACTTATGATGAAGAGTTCCAAAGACATGGTGGTTAATGAGAAGACTATGTGATCATTTCTCTAGTTTAATAGGCCCGAGTATGCACCATATCGACGTTTTAGTTTTGATTATGATCATGGGATCAAGTTTTAACATATTACATACCATACGCTTTATGTGATTCGTGGAGGTGGGTTTGGTTGGAAATGCAACGTGGACATTTTTACAAAGCTTCATGACCAGTGTGGGTCATGATTTGTATATGTTTTTTTTCAAGGCTTCTTGGGAGTAAGAATTCTTACTGTAGGAAGGTTGTAACATCCCATGTATTGGACTAGCTATAATTTCCAAAATGATTTTGAAATTGAAGATTCATGGATATTAAAATTAGTAAAAGAATCTTCAAAGTGTAATTTTATGTTTTAGAACACATAAATGTGTGATTTTAGACTTATTTAGATTCCTAAGAGGAGTGAAAAATGTTTTGATGAATTTTGGGAGCATCGGGCCATGGAAAATCATGTTCAAGAGGAATAGTTAAGGGGACATGATTTTCAAGAAAATGTGAACACCACCATGTGAAACTGTTTAAATGATCTAGTAGAGATGGGGGTCTCACACGACTTGGTGTAACCATATGAGATGAGCCTCATGACCATCTCTTTTTCTACAGATTCTTATAAGAGTTTAAACACATGGTTTTCACAAGGTTTTGAAATAGTGCACATGAATCACATGAGAAACATGCATAGGTAGTGTCCCAAACAAGGTTGTCATGCAGTTTGGATAAACTTATTTGCAAAGTACACACCTCATTAAAGGGGGTGGAATACCCATATTCCATTAAATTCATTTCATTCATTTTCCTCCTCCTCCTCTCCTATTAACCACATGAAATATCCTCCCATAAAGATCCTCATATCCTCTCCTATTATGGAGAGACCTTTTATATACATTGTTTTTTATAGCATTGTTAGGTGTGATTAATATCTATCAGTAAGTATCTGACTCCACCTCCCTCCATTGTTCGTTTTCCACCACATCTTATACACTATATTTGTCTGAGGTAATTCACCTTATTTTCATGGTTTTTATCTATTTCTTCAATTTCTCTCGAAATGGATTGATTGAAGACATAAAAAATATGAGAAGAATTTTTTAACAATTTGTATGGTGGTAAATAGATTTTACCCAATAATTATCACCATTTACAAAATATGTTGTTCTGTCACGTGCTAAATTTTCAATTCATTTCCATTGATTTATGAAATTATTTCTATAGATCTTGATTCCAAGATTTTATGAGCTATTATGCTTTAAATTGAAACACTGGAGGTATTCAGACTCAATAAAAACCCACCCCATGGGAGCATAATCTATATGTCCTTGGAGTTGGACATGCATGCGAAGTTTGGACATCAATATGAGTGTTACCTTAAATTATTAGTTTATAATTCCTTGTTTGGCTCACTCTATGTCATCTTTTTAGTCCCGATGAATATACCAACATAGAGGAAATTAATGAATATGACTTATATGAACTTTTAATAATAGCCTTACCCAGGTTATAATAAAACCCTATTTTAGGTGAGATCTCTTGCAAACTAAAAAGGATCATATTCATGCCTTATATGTTGCCTGACTTAATAGCATGGGTTTTTTCCATGACCATTATGAATGTTCTTAGATGTAACAGAATTATTAAGAACATGGACATCAATACAACACATGAAATGATAAATGTGATTAGGCCTCTCTATATGTATTCATGGCTTGAGAAGTTCCTTTCTTATAATCACATCACTCCTTTTATATACCTAGTTTTTGATAAGTCATGCTTATGGACAAAACCTACTCTTTGTTTATAATAAAATGGAAGATAGAATGTTTGTGAACCTGGATTACTTTATTGATTATAGTTTAATTATTCTGACGGCATGGATGAACACATTCACTATAAAATAAATGTTAAATAAATTTTATTGAAGGTTCACCTATGCATTATGTGATTCCCATTGTATATTTACAAAACAATTAGCTATGATATTATAGGATAAATAGATTACATTATTTCCAAATGAATAAAGAGTACTCGAGTAGAGTTATGTCAATTACATGTCACACCCCCTTTGTTAAGGGTGATGGCATTACATCCACATAGCTTGGGTTACAGGGAATGATGTTCCACTCCCCCTTGAATAGGAGGTCATGTATGACCCTCCACATTGTATAATGACACTCTTCCTGGAACTCAACATTCTTTATGATACTCTTCCCAAAGGCATATATTGATTCTGATACTCGGAAATTAAGACCCTTGTTTATTATCATAAAACTCTAATTATTTTTATTATTATAAGTAGTACTATACAAGGATGCATGAGGTATGTGTCAGGTCCTAGATAATACTATGTATTAATAAATATGGATATAAATGGTAGTACATTTATATTCGATATATATGAATACATCTATAAATATATTATTCCCCATAGAATTTCCATCTTTGTTTGAATCAGGTATGGTTAGCTAGATTTCCTTGATGAACATGGTCCCAAGTTATATGTTTATTTATTTATTTTCGTGTTTATTATTATGAATTAACAGCTTATTTTTTTTATTCATAACCTTGATTATTGTTATACTCCATTGGTGGTTCCCAAATAAGTATATATCACGCACCTCTCAGGCCCACATTTAAATAGGGTACCCTAGATGTCCTCATGTTTACAGGTTCATGGATTAGTTCTTGTTTTGTGCATTATACATGGGATTATAGGAGCACAGGACTGAGCTAGTACAAGGGATTCTCATGATGGTTTCCCTTGGGAATTTTCATTATCTTTATTTTCTCATTTATAGTATTGTATTTTATTGTATACTATAATTTTCTACCCATTTATTCTATAATATTTTTGACATGAAGACATGGTTATTCATATTTGTCATTGACCATGTTTATTCGTTAAATTTTATTCTTTCACTTCATTTAATTTATTATTTATTCTTCTGCTATTTTCTATTGATTACTTATTATTATTCCATTTTGAAACAATGATAATGAGGGTATATTCTCCCAACCATATCACCATTAGACCCTCATTTCTAGTCATCGTTCCCTGGAATATGGGAAGGCACACTTGAGGTCATTTGAATTCTGGTCTGACTACTGATTTTATAGCTAGTCTAGCTGAGACATTATAAGAGCCATGTTCAGAGTACTTTTCCAAACTTGGGTGGCATGTTCAAAGTACATCACATGACATTGTTGACATATTTGGAGGTCTTTGAGTGACTTGGGTCACAGGTCTGGAGGACTTCTAAAGAGAGGGATGACATGTCTAAAGGACTTCACATGATTTTGTTAACTTGTTTGGAGAACTTCGTAGTATTTGGTTTACATTTCTTGAGGGGTTCTCAAGACCTGTTTGACATGTCATGGCACTGTCTCACGATCTGGATAGGTCATGTTAAGTATATGATTCATTATCATGAAAATTTATATATCCATCTTTCAATAATTCATTCTTCTTTTTGAGTTTTAATAATATATATGCTTCAAGTTTCCTTAACAATTAGCTTCTATAGATTTCACATAACCAAGTAAGCATGTGAAAATCTCTTCTCATGACCTAGATGGTCTATTTAAAGTCATTTGTATGACCTATAGGGGGGTCACATGAAGTGCATATTCATGTCATGGGATCCCTCATATCATTCCATGTATTTTCCATGGTTTAATTCCATTGTGATGTAAAGGTATTCAACTTTAATAACTCCTCTCTTCTATGATCCCATGGATATTCCTTGCTTCTCATATGTGTAGTGTCCTTTTGGGTCAAGGGGAAGGAATTTATGGGCCTCTCTACCCTATTTATATTCGACCTTGAATAGAATGTATATCAGAGATATTAGATGGATTTGGGTATAGATTATCGCATCACATGATTCACATTATATTTTTATAGGCCATTCATAGAATCACATGAGAATGAGAAACTATGATAGTACTGCATCATTTATATAGTTATTAGACCGATGTATTATCAAATTTACTTCACATAGTAATTCTAACATGTCTAATGAACATTCAAACATTGATTCTGCATGTCTGCTAGTCTTTATAAGATAAATAATCATGTGGAAAGGCTTTGGAATGATGAAAGAATTCATGTCTAGGGGTCTTTATAAGTTTAATATGCCTTTTCATAGTCCTTTCACGAGATCGATATGGCTTTTCAAAGATCCTTCACAAGATAAATTGTGACCACATGAGTCGCAAAACCCCTTCACACGAAAATCAATGTATCTTCTCTATGTGATTGGCTTACGCATATATTATCATTTTGTCATATATTTTAAAAGACCTATAGATTTTGGATATTATTTTTCCTTTTGGGAGTCACATGACATATAGAGGATCTCAGAATGTCTTGTGAGCATTATCGTGGATATTCCATATTCTTATAGGTGATGTGACACATGATCAATGATGGATCTTACAGTGGCATCTGGGAATTATCATGGACAATACATACACTTTTATGTGGATGTAGAGGGGAATGACATCATCGAATGTATGTTTTTGAGATCCTTCTCATGATGAAGTTGAAAAGATAATATTCTCTCATATGACAATTTCAAAATATCTCCAGGGGGCTCTAGAGGGTCTTACAAATCACATAATCATGTCATATAAAAATCCAAATTACTATCCATCACCCAATGCTTCCCCATTTTTTCATATTAATTGTTTAAGTCGATTTGGATGATTGTTAGGAATATATTGATTGAAAAGTAGTATTATTAGAGTAAATCTTATGGTATCCTTTTCATGATTATCATCACTTGTATAGATGCCTTCAGAAGAATAATAGTATTTGTCAGAGGGGATTTTCTTGATCATAAAAACACTATATGAAACATATGATCCATTTTAATTTCATTACTAGGGTCATGAGATCACATGTACTCCTAAAAATTTCATGAAATATGTGAATCATTCATTTATAGTTCATGTAGTCGTGATACTTCTTATTTAGTCTTATATAGAAACTAATACCAAGGATTTCAGAAATTTTATTGATTATATTGTTTCCAATTCACATTTGGAAGGTGTCAACCCCCCTCCCCTCTCTCTGGAGTGACATTCATAGGGTCCAGGAATTGGTTCCCAAGAGAGTGAATGCTTGAATAGATCCTTGAGGATTCAACTAAGTAGTGTCTCAGTTTAATTTTCTTCTTCTAGGTTACAATTATCATTCCACGATTTATTATATAAATATGGTATAACTGATGCCTCTCATTTAACAAGGGATCCAAAACTGCATAGCTCTCGTAATTTCTCTCATCGCATGACTATTTCTGAAGACCTCTCTGCAAGAATCATTTCACATGACCACTTAGAAAGAATTACTTTAAAGATATATCCATGTGAATTATTTTTCTTATGTATTATTAAAAATAACCATGAACTAAATCATGGTAATTTTATTGAACCATGATGCAAGATTTTTTTGGCATTATTTTCATGCAGGCTGTTCAGGATTTGTTAGCTCCGATGTTTGATCACTTGATCGTTACATGGTTCACATGACCATATTAGGTTTACACAATCAAAATACATCAGTGGGTCATGCATCCATGAAATTATCTATGGGTAATGAGATTCATGATTCCTATATCAGTTCATTCAATATAAATTTATTTTTTGGTTAATGTGAGTCACATGATGATGTTACAATTTATTCATTTAATTTCATAGTGTTCTTTAATCATCAAAATTGATCTCCGAATTTTGTATATATGGATTCCTTTTCCTATAAGTATTCCAGGAATTATTTTACAACAACAGCGGATCATCGAAATTCCATTTTCACATGCGTGGATGTTAGTTGTCATGTCGTTATCAGAACATCATAGAAAAACATGATAGACCAGACAGGGATAAATTATAATGAATATTCTCTATCAAACTTCGAACCTCTATAAAAGTTTGTAATTACAAATTATGCTCATATCCTTCCACTAGATTAATTGATTGTGCCTCCCTATTTTTTCATGATGACCATTATATATTTAGGGATAATATATCTTGTATGAGTAATTTTATCTCTAAGGAAAAACACTCTAATGGGTATGTGCTAAAATTTATGCCAAATAACTTTTGAAAGTATCATATTAAGTATGATTTAAACATCTTCATGTTCAGAATGATAATGTGTAAATACACCCAAACCATAGTTATAATTGTTTCTAAATTGAGACCATCGATTAGAAGGGTACTTTAGGATGGATGGGTCCATCCCTTCTAGGTCAATTATATCACTTTTGAAAATTCTATAGACCTTTAAGGATCAAGATGTATGAATCCATATGGAACTCCCAAACCTTCGACTGTTATAATAAGGTCTTGAACATAGACTTAGTCAGTCGGTGATGTCCATATACAAATGAATTCCACTTAAAACATGGATATGTGGGAATCAATCTCTTGGATGTTGAACAGATTTCTGGCATGCTGATTTTAGTAGATATTTTTTTTATGAATTCTCCCCACCATTATCTGGGTGGGATGATGTGGAGGGGACCCCTACCATTTCTAGTAATTTAATATGTTTTTTGAAAAAGACCCTTAAGATGTCCCCTCTTCAATGGGAATATATCCTGTTAGAAAATGGTTATGATATTTTGTCATGAATAATTTTTTTGAACCCTCATACAAAAGGATAAAAACACATCCTGAAGACGATTCTTGCTATGATGAGGTGGTTGATTGTCCCACATTAAATAGGGTTAATTTACAAACTAGATGTAGGAGGTTATTTATGATATTGATTGGAATGTTTCATTTGATGGTTTTCTATCCATGTACATAAGTGCGTACCTTATTATAATAATGGAGAAGGGGGGATTTAGAGTTTCTACCTTTAAAATTGTGGCCTCTAGGGAAGGAAGGGGATCATTGGGTTATCCATTCATCTATTGGAGAAAGTATATCACCTCTTTCACCACATTTATATAGGAAGATACCCCTATTTAATTTATGGTCTCATTTAGGTATTGTGGGGTTTAATTAGCGCTCTCATGGGTGGATAAAAGTACCCTAGATTCCAAAAGATTCCCAATGTTCATTTAAAATCATTTTGTAGTGCATTTTCAGGGTAAGGTCTACTGCATTAAAGTAGTAGAAATGTAGGGATGTGCTAAACTTCCTGGATTGCTTATCCCATAACCCCTATGAGATAATTCCACCTAGTAGTATTTTTGTAATGGTGGGGGAAGCACTGAGGATCATGCCTATAAAATTTCAATTCATTAGGGTTTCTTTTCAACTTAAATTTATGGAAATAATATATTTCAATAGTATGATCCTTGGTGGTTCAATCACCAGTTTCAGTGTATTCGAAAAATATTCCATGCCCTCCTTTAGTTTATATATGATCATTATCTAATGGTAGATTAACAGTTCTAGTTGTTGTTTTCCAAGTATGATTCGCATGTTCAGATAGAATTCCATTAAAATGATTCTACAAATTGTTTATTCCAAAATTATGCTAAAATATGGATCTACTCTTATTCAAATGGGAATTTATTTACATCAACACCCACGGTTGTAAAGATTCCCCCAATTTTTAAATCCAACTGGAGGATAAGAAAGAACCTCATTTAATGTAGATCAACAAACCCATCAATGCCTCATAGTGAATTGAAATATTTACAACTAGTTTAGTTTCTAGGATAATCATAAACTAGCGTGATTATAGTAAGAACGGTTTCTATGAATGAAGACACGTCTTCGCCTTTATTAATCCATGTATTTTAGAAACGAAATATCTAGAGGGAAGAATAATCAGATACTGAGATATGTAGCATACTATGCTAGGAAGAGATACATTTAGATGTATTTGTTAATGTTACTACTCCTGAAGGTGTCACTTTCAAATACCAACCTACTGAGGTCAAGGGAATTGGGAAATTCATGTGATGATGAAAAGATGGATTTTTAGATTCAATACTCCTATATGGTGTATAGGATGGTGGTTCAAGAAACATTAGAGGCTTCCATGGATGAAATGGAGAATACCATCATCAAGGTATTGGTATGACAGGTCTCACAAATATACTCAATTTCTTATGGTTATTTTACAACCATATTAATGTTTTTATTATTTTCATTAATATGGAATGAAGGTATAGGATACTGGTCACTCCCAACATCCCTAGTATATTCCCCCAGGGGTATGGGTGTTGGATCTAACTTTAGTGGTGATCAGGGTACCGTTGATGAGGGATCCCTCGGTCAAATAACTCTGATGAAGCTGATGATTACCATCCTTGAAGAATAATAATCTACACTTCCATTACTACCATCCAATATTCCATTGGTGTCATCACATTCTTGGGGATCTTCCTTAGAGAGGAGTGGGGAAGGAAAAAATTTAAAACAATCAGATCCCTCTCCACCAAAGTCCTCATGTGATAATTTCACCTTACGTTTATCCTATTACAGACCATTCTTGAAACTCAATTTGGTTTTTCAAAAAATTTCTGGTCCTCACTGATCCCACCTAGAGAAACAAATATCTGTACTTGATGATGTGGGTGATCATTTGGATTCTGCTATAGAATCTTACCTAATGGGCCTAACCTGTAAATACGTAGAGACAGTTAATATTCCACCTTAGTTAGGACTAACACCTATTACTAACATTTAAGTGGTCATTCTATTTGTCCAATCATAGGAGAAATAACTTATTTTCAAAACTGATTCTAGTAGATATTCTTCTACTGATTTAGCTTTGATGGAGTGTTGTTTTGGGGAAGGTGAGAACATCTTAAGAAACTCAACACATGGTTCAATTTGTGTCATTTTCTCCTATATTTCCATATCTATTAAAGCTATTAAAGGTGGATAATAATGTTTGAAAATAAATAAAACACCAGCACTGAAACCAATCCATTTTTCATAAGAGGTTTTTCCCTCTTAATCTAGATATGTGTTTTGAGAAACCAACAGTTAAAGTGATGAAAACAAGAATTGTATGTTTCAGAAATCAATCACATATATCGATTATATAATGGAATTATACCATCTACCTAAATAATGATAAAAATTCATTTATATTCTTTCAATACCTTCACCTTAGAGCTCAGAAGTTATATTCCTTTTTTTTAGGAATTCCAATGATCAAGTTAACCAATGCAGAGGCTGGTTCCATACCCACTTCATCGATGACTGAGATATTGAGTCCTTATCATCGAGACATAGTCCTAGATTATATTCATATTCCTAGTATGGGATTATTCAATGTTGTGGATTCTTCCTCACTCTATCATATGATGAGGAAACAATTGTGGATATAGATATAGACCCTAATTTCACTGGCCCATTTAGAAGAGCTGAAGGACTGACTTGGTCATCTCATGTTTTTGTTCAACACACTTGATTATGAGGGATATTTTTGTACTAATCATCATAATTAGGTGATTAAAGAAATAAATTAGACCTAGAAATAGAGTTTCATTGAATTAAATTTATTATAGTTAAATGATTCATCAATGATAAAATGTTGTTGGGACGAGGCCCTAAATGAGGCTTCCTAGTGCATGGTGGAGGTGACAGATCATCGTCACATGGTCATCACTTGAAAGGTTGATATCGAACAATTATATTCTCGATTAATTCATATCTCGTAATAAATATATTAGTTTTAGTATGAACAAAAATATATGAGAAAACATTATTTGAGGAACATGGGATCCTATACCTCGAGGATAAGGAAAAACATTCTCCTGTTTCCATGGTAGAGGCATTTCAATATATTGCATAGGTGAAAATGGAATATATTGATTAATTATGTCTATTAACTACATCCTAAGATAAAAAGTTTGTAAAGCTCAATAAATCCTCTAAACACAAGTTCTAATAGTCTTGTAGATTCATGAATCTCTCTTTATTTTTGTATTCATTGAAGATACACTAGTATGTGGAGGTTCCCCTTTTCATGCTATTAAAGAATTAATATTTAGAAAATTTATATATCATTTTCCATCATTATTTCTTTTTAAATGTGAAAGAAATATTATTTAGCTGATATTATATTGATCATAAATGATACCAATACATTGTATAATAACAATTAAAGTCAAATGATAGTATTTGAATGTTTAAATCGCAATAGATTCCCTTGATAATTTCTCATGAATTCTAATCATCTTGAGATTGCTCATTAATGTATTTACACAGGTTGCCTAGGATCACCTAGATTTAAAAGACAATTTGGGTGAAATATATTTCTTCAAGGGTTAATTCTCTAATATTTTCCTAATTCAATGGAAATAGTAAGCATATATTGATTTTTAATAAGGAAAAAATTTCCCTTCAATATTTTTATTTTTTACATTGCCCAATATTTTGCCTAAGATTCATTTGGGGAATGTCTAATGGGTATGTACTTAGTTTTTTTTTGGTTTCCCACTTATTGTATTTTGACATGAAATGATTTATGCATTATCCATTTTAAGAGTTCCCCATATTTCTTGGATCGTGCAAAGTGCATATCCAGCAAGAGAAGACTCCAATTTTTTCTAGGACACCCTTTTCGGGTTTTCAACCAAGAGACAATTGTGTCTCTTTTAATTTTCTATTTTATAGTCATGAAAATAAGACTATTTTAGTCCAATAGTTTAGGTTATTCCATCCTGGACCATATATTGCTGTTAATATATCTTTCATGATGTATCATTCGATGTTTTGTTTAAATTTCATGTTGTAAGGTCATCTTTTATGCAGCTTAGTGTCATGCAGTGTGGATGTATTCCTTACAATTTAACAACATGTAGTAAGGGAATAAAATGCTATGTAGTAAAATGTATATTTTCTGGGAAATGATTTAGGAACATAGAAATGTTAATACATATCAGGGATGACTCAAAACACACTAAGGTGTTGACTTCCTCTGGGGTGTTTTCGGGGCTCATGAGTATTGGTGTTCCCTTATAACAAGGAAGAGGTACCTTTAGTTGGTAGGTCAAGGTCCCTATTGCATAGTCCCATAGGTATCACATGAATATTTATGTAGATGTGTCCCCACTCCTTTCCAAGGTCTATGAAATAACTTTGACATGCTATTAGGGGATGGTAAAATGTTAGCGAAGCCAATTCCACCTAGATAATTTGAATAAGGTTTGTGTAAATCGTATCCCAAAAGTTTGAGTAGATGAATATGTATTGGGGAAGATATAAAGGGGATGAACCATAACACGCGAAGGTGTTGGGTACAACCATGGTGTTATTAAGGCTCTCAAGGATTTGTGTTCCATTCATTCAAGAAGGAAATATCTCTAGTTATTATGTCATAAGCCCTTATTGATGGACCAATATGGATTACATGCATAGTCAAATAAAGGAGATCCCCACTGTTTTACAAGGGTTATGGATGATTTTAGAAGACTCAAACATATGGATGATTATGTTTGGAATGGTTGAAAGATCCTTACAAGAAGGGTTACAAAAACCAATAGATGTTTAGATTTAGGTTGGGATGCCTGGGACCTATTACATTTGGTTTCGAGGCATGTGGTGAGAGCCATTAAAATATTTCAGAATTCGGTGTTTCATTTTAGTTTGGAGAAAGGGTATAATATTAGGTGACATAACATCAAGGATGTCGAATCTACATTAAAGGTCTAGATATAGGGATACTAAATAATTTTCTATGAAAATCCTAGTTAATTGGTAGTGGGAACTAGTGGGTATAAGTAATCCATTGTTAATGGAGGAATACTATAATGTTCTTTACAGTTGAAAAAATAACTATGGATAAAATGGGGACTTCCTGGAAAAAAAGGTCCCATTTTTTATGAAACAATTTGTATTACCAGTTTGATACAAGTAATATCCAAGAGAAAGGAATTACATTGTACTTGGGTTTCTAATATATGGATATCATCCCATGTCAGTGGTTCTATTAGTTAAAAATTCAAAGGCACGAAGGTGTACCATGAAAATATTAATATTCAAGAAGGGTTAGAGCTCCAAAAATGTTTTTTACCACCCAAGAAACATGTTATCATAGCAAAGATATGAAAAATCATTAATCTAACTTTTTCCTAGACTAAAGGGAATAGAGGGAATGGATTGGCTTTTACTAATGGCATGAGAGAGAACAAAAGATAACAGTGGGTAGGGAGTATAAACTTTTTCACCAATGATTAACATAAAAACTGCCACGACCCACCTCCTCGGGACTTGAACCTTGTCATCTGACACCATGGGTCTCCAGTAATACATTGGTTTCCTTCCTAGCACATCATAGGATATTCCTCACTAGGGTCGCTTATCAGAATAATGACTGTCCCCACAGGACAACACGTGTCCTTTCTAGTGTGCTTTTTCCTCATTCACACACACGCTGGGAAATTTCCAAGAAGGTCACCCATCCTAATCACTGCTCCAGGCCAAGAATGCTTAACTGTGGAGTTCTAGTCAGATAGGCTCCCAAAAAAGAAGGTTTACCTTGTTGACATAGGTAGTAACATGTTTTCTTTTTAAGTCTCATTTTATCAGGGGTGTTTCATTATCCACCCCTTTAATGCAAAACACCCTCGTTGTGAACCCCAAACTTCAAACCCATGCAGTGCCTAAGCACTTCCGGCTAGGTATTGGCACTGATACCATTTTGTCACGACCCACCTCCCCAGGCCATGAACCTTGTCATCTGACCCCATGGGGCTCCTGTAATACCTTGGTTGCCTTCCCAACACACCATAGGCTATTAATCACTAAGTTCGCTTATCAGACTAATGACTGTCCACACAGTATAACACATGCCCTTTCTAGTGTGCTTTTTCCTCACTCACACACACCCATGGAAATTTCTTAGACGGTCACCCATTCTAACCACTAATCCATGACTATCATGCTTAACTATGGAGTTCTAATCAGATAGGATCCCAAAAAGGATGGTGCACCTTGTTGACATGGGTAGTAACATTTAGCATTTTTATATCTCACTTTATCAGGGGTGTTACATTAAATTTTCACACTCGGACATTGTGATGTGTCATGTTTCTAATCTTTATTTTTCTTTTATAACAGTATCTGCTTCTAATTATTATTTTTCATTTTATAGTAAATTATTGTTGATCCCAACTTGGGTTTTGCACATTTTGTGCTGATAAATATGTTTTTTATCCTTGATGGTGTTCGACGCGCTGCTGTCGAAGCTGGCTGACCCTGCTCGGTTCCCCCGCACGCCTTCCTCGCATGAAACTAATTTAATAAAATGAAATATTAATACCGAAATAAAATTAATTGAATTATAAAGTTGAAATAAAAATAAAATAAGAGAAATATAATTAATATAGTGAATTGTTTTAATGGAAAGAATAATAATAATATTTAGGGATATTATTAATTATTATTGAGCCCTATTATTATTATTAATAATATTATTGAGTATCATTGAGTTATTTTATCTATTATTATTATTATTTTTGTTTGAGTGTATTATTTATATTATTACTATTTTATTTATTATCTTCTCCTTTCTTTTATTTTGTTTGTTCATATTTATTTATTCTTTTTTTTCACCCCTTTGTGGTTGCGGATCTCTCCCCTTACCCTCTCTCCCATCTCCCCATTTCCCCTCCCCCTCGTTCCCTATGACTGCTACATATCAGCGGCTACCTCTCCTTTGGCAAGCGCGTTGACCAACTTTCCTTCCCCCCAACTACCCAGCATGCCTCCCTCCAGCCCAGCCAGCCCGTCACACTACATCTCTCAGCCAGCATCCCCATCGCGCACCGCCACATGGACACCCCATTTCTCCCCTTTTCCAGCCCGAGGCACAAACCCCCTAGAACCCCCATGTCGGCTGGTGCACCCCACAACCCCCGAACGACCTCCCTCCACATTCAATGTGTTTCCTCCAGCCCGGCTCAGACCTATCACAACCCATGAACCATGTCCAGCCACTACCCTTGCCGTAACCTCTGGAACCTCCCAAGAGAGTGACCCCATTTCTTGGTCTGAGTAACCCCAACACCCCCCTTTCCTGGTCCAACAAATCCCTACATGCCTGAACCTCGGCCAAGCCCTTGCGCTGCGCACTGACCCCTACTCGGACCTGCATAAACTCCCATCCGGTGACCCACTCTGGTTTGTAGGGTTCAAATTTCCTCATTTATTCATTTTATTTATTTATTTGTTTACCAGTGCTATAATTTGTGTTTACGGGGTTTAAATATTTGCTCATTTGGGGTTTAATTTGGTGGTTTTGGGGATTTTTCCT
Organism: Viscum album; assembly: GCA_963277665.1. Classification (NCBI taxonomy): domain Eukaryota; kingdom Viridiplantae; phylum Streptophyta; class Magnoliopsida; order Santalales; family Viscaceae; genus Viscum; species Viscum album. Next base: position 1,226,258,663 of record OY728162.1, read on the forward strand.
TGTTTTGGTTTCGCGTAGGTTGTTGGAGGTGCGGTTGGCATGCGGCGATCATTGTGCACCATGTTTGTGAAGTCTACTACATTGAGGTAGGTGGTTCCGTGTTTATACATTATCTGATAAGATAATTTGCATGCTTAGTTAATTTAGAATATTACTTGATTAATTATTTTGGGTGCGGATTTAGTTATCTTGAAGTTTGTTTATGCATTATATTTGCATAGTAGTATGTTTATATGGTGCGAGTTCATTCTCTGTTTGAAAACCAATTTTTAGTATATCGTTAGTGTTTAATAATAAGTGAAGTTTTTTTCAGCTATGCAAGTGGTGTTATATGTGTTTTCAATATGTTGTTTCACAGTTGGGTCATAATGGAATATGTTGTGTGGTTTGAATGGGTTGTTTTTGTGAAAACCCAAATTGAACTATCTGCTAGTGTTTTATAAATTTTGTGTTTGTTTTGTGAAAAGGTGAAAAGTGCATAGTTTATGTTCTTGTACAGCTTTCATATGTGTTTTGTCCGAAAAGGGAATTTGAGTGTGTTTTGGTGTTTAAAGACATGTTTAATCTTTTCTAATTGTGTAATAAAATTTTTAGTGTTTTTTTAATCAAGAAAATGGTCTATTAACTATGCGATTGGGTTATTAATTGATGTGAGTGGTGCAGATTGGGTTCGTCATGTGTTGTCAGGTATGCTTGGTCAGGGTGGAGGGTTGAGTTTTTTCGTTTGTGTTACTCATGATGTATTTCTTTTTAAATAATTTGTTGACAAATAATTTAATATGTTTTAATAAAGATTTATTAGTAATTCAAAAATTCTTTTAATTGAGTTGGGTAAAGTCTTGTTGCATGCACACTTTGTCAAATGGTTTTCTCTGTGTGTGGAAGTGTTGAGTTGGGTTTATGTTACACCTTATTTGTTTTATTTGTCTCATTTTGACATGAAATGTGAAATTTTAACATCTTGAGCACAAAAGGGGAAGAATGGGTACTAGGTGGGTGGACTAGATCTCGCGCACTACTGATACGGAAGCGGCTCTGGCCCGGTTTCACTTAGCTGATTTGACGATTACAACTCTAACTAAAGGCTGGATGATGATTGGAGAACACTAGTTTATGGATGTGTTGCCCTACTAGTGGATCGTTCATGAGAACATATTTTTGTTGTCATTCCAATACTACAGTTCACCGGGACGCGATGTTCTAGGGTACCATTCCTTTTTCTGGTACCTTTAGGGCCTCTCCCACTTTTGGTTCTCATGGAGTACTATACACTCACCATCGGAAAATGGTGTAGCTTTTGGGTGTTTCTTAAAGGTTTGGGTTTTTCTTAAATGGAAGGGTGTCTTTGTTTGATTATTAAAGTTGTATTCTTTGAAAGTGTTTTATTTCTAGAAACTGTTTCTTTAAAAATGTGCAAGCTTTTTCATCGTTTCATTTATTTAGCATGAAAATGTTTTTCTCATTTAATGTTTACACATGGAACCTTTTTATTGGGTGAAGTCCTACTAGGATTTTCGCTCACACCCTTCATACACCTTTAGGTGTATGTAGACCTTGTTTCTTGTGGATTCCAGGTTGTGGCATCGTGCTTAGTGATGGTGGTTCTGGTTTTTGTTGGTCTTCGCGTGCATTTTGGTGTTGGTAGCTTGGTGTTTCAGCTTCCCTTTTCGTATGGAGGTTTGTACTAGAGTTTCTTTTCACTATCATTATTGTTGTTCAATTTGGGTTTTTAGTTGTGTTGTAGACATTAAACCTGTTTATAGTTCAAAGGCGTGATCAGTTGTCTGTTTCCAGTTTCAGTTTACTCATTTGGTTAGTTTTTTCTATCTCTTGTTTCGGGTAAATCGTTCCCACATATTATTTTGATACACGAGAACTTGTGCCACCATGGGGATCGGGAATGCCCTTCGGGCCTTTTCGCGGACCAGGTCGTGCACCGGGTCAGATGGTGACCCAGTTTGGTCTATGAAAAAATGGTATCAGAGGAAGTTTTCTCTCTTGGGTCATGTTCTTTTGGGATAGTGACATGGTATAATAGAGTTAAGGTTGTCGGGACTCGACGTTCTGGCTACGAGTAAGGTTCCTCGCCATCACACCTCACGGTGGTACTCAAGATACCAAAGTAAGTTGAGGTTTTCTGAGTTTTTGGTCCATGCAGTTAATCTTGTTTCGGGGAAATGAAATGAGAGTAGGTTCAGTGATCTTAGTGAGATCGCAGGGCCTGTCAAGCCTTGTGGAGTCAGGGACACTATCCTGAAATACTCTCCATGGCCAATGGCATGATTGGATTATGGCTGCCAACCATATGTTCCAATCAACCGGTGACACTAGTTTCCTCATGCATTGTTCCTCGTCATTTTTTTTTGGATTCATAGAAATATGGTTTAAAAAAAAATTTGTTCTTGAAAATTGTCTTGAAATGAATTTCATAAAAAAAATGATGATGTGTAAGGTTTGAAAAGTGTTGGTTGAATGTTTTTTTTTGGAAAAAAAGGAAAAAAATTGGGTTTTGATTCTTGGTGTTCTCGTGGGAAACTACATTCATGAGTGTACATGGAAAAAAATAAATGTTCAATGGCACGAAGGAATGAATTATTGGGTGGTTATGAGGTGGGTGCCAGTGTGGCATGAGAAAATGCATGTGCGAGGCCCATGGGACACCATTAGTGTTTGTGTAACCCATTATCTTTGCTTATTTACAAAAAAAATAATTATATGAAAATTTGGTGTTTTAGTAACCGGTGATTGAATGGTGTGTCCTTGTGATTTTGACATGTTGGATGTGACTAATTTTTAGCCGAGAATACTTTTTGACTGATTTGTGTCCGATTTTGAATTTTTATTTGTAAGTTAGTATGAAAGTGTATGGTTATTGATTCATCTGAAAAGTGCTTCGGTAATCCCTTGCACTGGTTCCACCTACACGTCTAGTGTTCGCTTGTGGAATGTCTTGACCATTGGACCAGTTTTTTTGGGTCCATCGTTTTCTTTCTTGACTAGTGTAACCCCCCCCCCATTAAGCATTAGCATGCGATTGAAGTGTGGCCACATGCAATTTTCCATTGGTCGACCCTCTAGTTGATCAGAAGATTCCCTTCTTGAATTATAGAATTGAACCCACCTCTCCTTTTTACAACTAGACGAATCCTCTCGCAGCGGGATGACATATGCGAGGGGAGTTTAACATAGTTTTGGTTCCTTTGAGTTGTCTGATTCGTCGAGTATGAGGTTTGACAACATTGTGTTAGAGGGTTTCCCGTGGAAGTGCTAAAATAAATTCTATCAGGGAAGGGTGAAGGGGATCCAGAGTTATCGGTTCTTACCGATGTCTTGAATGGTTTGTAGTGTTTTCATCAGCTTCAAGGGCCATGTTTGGTGACCACTTGCAGTGTGAGTTGTCTTCGAAGTGAAAAGGTAGAAGCAACCTGGGGTTGTTGGTGCGGACTGTTATTTTTAAATAACCTCAGGTCCTTCGTTGGTTTTGTTTTAGAAAAAGGCTCTGTTAGGCCACTAGTGTGGCATACCCAGCCACACGGGGATACTATGGTTGATTGTAGGAATCATGTGTTGTTTAAGACTCGATTTGAAGTCCCTCTCTGTATAATATTCTTCTCTACAGTAGTGGTCATGTTCAGGTGATGATTTGTAGTGTTTTATTCTCATTCAATGTGAAAATTTGTGATGAGCATGCACCATTTTAGCTCTTATGTTGGTGAATGTTTCGTGTATGATCAGTTGGATGTCGTAATGTGTTGTGTTCACTGGTGTTGCCTCAGTTGTAGTGTGGTTTCTTGTGAAACCAAAAGGATATGCCCCGTTCAGGATTCTTCAATACCTGACTGGGAGGCATGAGATGCTTCAAACATCAGGGCTCTAGTTATAGGCCTCAGAGTAAAGCTGGCGTGTGGTCTGGAACACCAGGAGTGTTTGGGAATCGACTTTATTTTTGTCATCGGTGTTGAAAGTAAAAGCAGCTTAAATTTTTTTCTATGTTTGTTCTATTCTGAATGAACCGCCTTGCTGCGTAAGGTTTTTGTGACTATGTGGAGGCATGTTCGTCTCGTTGCCTTAAAGTCTCGGTGTTTGCATCCCATAAGATGTAATTGCTTTTAGTGGAACTATAAGGTCTGATGGTTAAATTAGGCTCAAATTTGAATGGTTCTTATCCATGGATGTCCAGATGTTGGTTTGTCTTCGGTTGTGGCTTTAACACCTGATGGTTGGGCCCCACCCACCAGCCCTTTTTTGTGGATCTTCGGGTCAATGTTGGGAAGCCCATGAGTTCTTATGTTTTGTTGGCGCCAACAGTTGTGAGACCCATTGAGGGTCTCACTGAAAGCCCCTAGAAATGAACCGATATTACCCTATTCTTTTAGTGGGGAGTCCACATGGGCCTCCCCGTGTCTGTTTTCCAATCTCATCTTGAGCATTAATAGGTTTCTAATGGTGGGAATCCCCTTTGGGATTTCCCCATGTTGGATTCTAGTTTTGTTCCTATAGATGGCTTGGTGATAGGTGATAAGAGTCCTCCTTGGAAGTGGTTGGTCTTGTTTGTCTGTTCGAGTTCAATGATGTGGTTTTCGTTCATTAGTTCTCGAGGTGTGTTGGTTTGTAAATATGGTTTCCAAGGGTGTGAGAGTTCATATCCCTAATTAATCATCTGATGGTGTGCTAGATCTTTGGGATGGGAGACACATATCAGAAAGCCTTTTTTACAAGATTCTTGAGTTTTTCATTTTATTCACCTTCTCTGAGCACAATGCATTTGCCTCTCTCTGCTTGTTTTCATAGGGATACTCTTGAACCGTAAGGGTGTGGTGTTTCCTACTTTGGGTCTCAGCCTTAGTTGTGGATTTTCAGGGACAGAAAGCATTATGGTGGGGAGAATTCTCACACCCGGACTTTGTGTTGCATCATGTTTCTAATCATTATTTTTATTTTATAATTTTATCTACATATAATTATTATTTTTCATTTTATAAAAAATGAGGGCTGAGCCTGACTAGGGTTTTGTGCTTTTTGTGCTGATAAATATGTGTTTCGGCTTTGATGGTGTTCGACGCGCCACTGTCGAAGCCTGGTGACCCCGCTTGGTTCCCCCGTACGCTTTCCTGGCGTGCAACTAATTAAATAGAATGAAAATGTAATAATGAAATAAAATTATGTGAATAATAATGATGAAATAAAAATAACAAAAGAGAAGTATAATTAAGATAGTGAATTGTTTTAATTGAAAGAATAATAAAAATATTTGGGGATATTATTAATTGTTATTAAGCCTTATTAATATTATTATTAATATTAGTGATGATGATTGATTTATTTTATCTATTATTATTATTATTGTTTGAGTTTATTGTTTATATTTTTACTATTTTAATTATTATATTTTAATATCTTTTATTTTGTTTGTTATTATTTATTTATTGTTATTTCATCCCTTTAGGGTTACTGATCTCTCCCCTTACCCTCTCTCATGTCTCCCCCTTTCCCCCCCCCCCCTCCTTATTAAAGTCTGTTGCATCTTAGCAGCTTCCTCTCCTTTGGAAAGTGGGCTGACAATCTTTCCATCCCGCCTACTACCCAGCGCACCTTCCTCCAGCCCAGCTAGCCTGTTACTCTACATCTCCCAGCCAGCATCCTCGTCGCACGTCGCTGCATGAACCCACCTGCTCTCCTTGTCCAGTCTGAGGTGCAACCCCCCTGGAACCCCAAGGTCATCCAGTGCACCCCAAAACCCCCAAACGGCCTTCATCCACACTCAGTGTGTTTCCTCAAGCCCAACTCAGACCTGTCGCACCCCTGAAACCATGTCCAACCACTTACCTTGCCTCAAACTCTAGAACGTCCCACGCAAGTAGCCCCTTTCTTGGTCCGACGAACTCCAACTCCCCCTCCCCTGGTCTAGAAAATCCGTGCATGCCCAAACCTTAGCCAGGCCCTTGTTCCATGCACTGACCCCCTTGCTCGAACTCGCATAGACTCCCATCTGGCAACCCACTCTGGTTTATAGGGTTCATATACACTCATTTATTCATTTTGTTTATTTATTTGTTTTCCAGAACATTAGGATGAGTTTAGGGGGCTTAAATATTTTATCATTTGGGGTTTAATTTGATGGTTTTGGGGATTTTGCATGGTTTTGGTTTCACATTAGGTTTTTGGAGGTGTGGTTTGAATGCAGAGGTCATTGCACACCATGTTTGTGAATTCTTCTACACCGAGGTAGGTGGTTCCACATTTAAACATTATTTGATAAGTTAATTAGCTTGCATAGTTAATTTACAATATTACTTGATTAATTATTTTGGGTGCAGATTTAGTTATCATGAAGTTTGTCTATGCATTCTATTTGGTTAGCAGTATGTTTATGTGGTGTGAGTACATTCTCTGTTTGAAAACATGTTTATTTAGTCTATCGTTAGTGTTTAATAATATGTGTAGTTAGTTTTTCAGCTGTGCAAGTGGTGTTAAATGTGTTTTTGATACTTTTTTACATGTGTTTGGTCATAAGAGAATGTTTTGTGTGGTTTTAATGGGTTTTTTCCATGAAAACCCACACTAAACTATCTTCTAGTGTTTTATTAATTTTGTTTCTGTTTTTTGAAAAGGCGCAAAGTGCGCAGTATATGTTCTTGTGTAGAATTTATATGTGTTTTGTCTGAGAAGATAATTTTAGTGGAACTTTGGTGTTTAAAGTCATGTTTCATCTTCTGGAATTGTGTAATGAAATTTTTAGTGTTTTATTTAACAGGTAAAATGTCTTTTAACTGTGTGATTGGGTTTTTAATTGATGCAAGTGGTGCAGGTTGTGTTCTTCATGTGGCGTCAGGTATGTTTGGTCTTGGTGGAGGGATAAGTTGTTTCTTTTGTGTTAGTCATGTTATGTTTCTTTTTAAATAATTTTTTGACAAATAATTTAATATGTTTTAAGGATGAATTATTAGTAATGAAAATATTGTTTTTATATAGTTGGGTAAAGTAGTTCGGCATGCGTACATTGTCAAATGGTTTTATGTGTGTGTGGAAGTGTAGAGTTTGGTTTATGTTACACCCTATTTTTTTTATTTGTACGAGATTGACATGAAATGTGAAATTTGAACATCTTGAGAACAAAATTTGAAGCCTGGGTACTAGGTGGGCAGACTAGATCTAGCGTGCTAGTGATACGAAAGCGGCTCTGTCCCAGTTTCACTTAGCTGGTTTGACGATTACAACACTAACTAAACACTGGATGATGATTGGAGACCACTAGGTTATTGATGTATTGCCCTACTAGTGGAACCTTCACGAGAACATATTTTTGTTGTGATTCCTATACTATTCTTCAATGAGTCACGATGTTCTAGGGTCCCATTCCTTTTTTTGGTACCTTTAGGGCCTCTCCCACTTTGGGTGCTTCTAGTCTACTATACACTCACCATCGGCATATGGTGTAGCTTTTGAGTGTTTCTTAAATGTTATGGTTTTTCTAAAATGCAAGGGAGTTTTTGATTAATTATTAAAGTTGTATAATTTGAATGTTTTTTCATTATATAAACTATTTCATTAAAATTGTGCACGCTTTGGCGTCATTTCATTAATTTAGCCTGCAATTTTTTTTTTCATTTAATGTTAACATGTGGAACATTTTTATTGGGTGAAATCCTACTGGGGTTTTCTCTCGCACCCTGCATACACCTTTGAGTGTATGTAGTCCTTGTTTTTTGTGCATTCCAGGTTGTGGCATCATGCTTAGTGATGGTGGTTCTGATTGCTGTTGGTATTCGCGTGCAGGTTGGTGTTGGTAGCTTGGGGTTGCAGCATCTCATGTCTCTTGGAGGTTGTTACTGGAGTTTTAGTTTTCTATAATTATTGATATTTACTTTGGGTTTTTAGTTGGGTTTTATAGGGAAAACCTTTTTATAATTCAAAGGCATGTTTGGTTGTTTGTTTCCAGTTTCAGTTTACTCATTTGGTTAGTTTTTTTTCTGTCTCTTGTTTCGGGTAAATCGTTCCCACATATTATTTTGATACCTGGGCACATGTGCCAGCTTGTGCGGATCGGGAATGCCCTTGAGGCCTTGTTGCAGACTAGGTTGGGAGCTGAGTCAAATGGCGACCTGGTACGGTTCGTGACAACAACATCTTTGTCGGTGATGAAAATCCCTATTCTATGCTTGAGGATCACACATGAAGATTTTTAGAACAAAAATAAAACCATAAATACCTTGTTAAAACAGAAGCCACACATTCATTCACCATTCATTGTCTACAATTTAATATAAAAGAATCTAAAGATGAATTTCTATGTATTTTCCACACAAACATAAAAAAATATATGGTACTTATGATCATTGGAATTTGGTTGAGAGAGTGGAGATTCGATGAAATCTGTGATGCTCCATCAATCACCTCATCACCTAACTTACGATGCACGGGAGAAAACTCAATATGAATAACTAGGATTGGGGTACCCTCTCTATAGAAAGCTGGTTATGATAGAGAAGCTCTCAAAGGATCTCAATGAATAGTCATTTGGTGAGATCTTATTCACCTATATTTATAGTGTGTTACAAAATTACCTAGAACTGCCTCCATGTTCCCCAAATAATAATCACACTATCTTAATGATATATTATGAGTTTTGGGATTAGTCACAAATATCAATTATATTGTTATCACTTTCTTGTAAGATAATAAATATATTACATGATAATACTAGTGCCACTAACTTGACTCATCATTCCCAAAAATATTAAATGAACCTTTAATATTTTATACTAATATTTGTTCAAATAATATTTTTCATGTCTTTACTTTTAAAACATGTAATTAAATTTTAAGAAAAAACTCAATGCCATTTTTTCACAACATGATTAATATTAACTTATTTATTTCCTTGGTGATCGTATATACTTGGAAAAACTCAAACCCCAATGGAGGTGCCCACCATATCCTCAATACCTATTCACCTGAAAAGGGATGATTCTTGAATGCACTATTGTGTGTGACCCTCCAGGACCTCATCTCGATATCAGTGACTAAAATTTACAAACCAAGAAATGTGTCTAGTAAACTATTAACACCCTTAAATACATAAGGATATACATTTCAATGAAAACCAACCTATGACCATGCACTATGTCATATAGTATATTTTTCTGTAAGTATCTCATAATGTAAGACGAACACCCATGTTATAGTCATTTTATTGATTTGTTATTTTTTTATCTAACAGGATGGATTTACCCTCAACTACCATGAACATGGTCTTATGAAGGTACTAACTTCCTGATCAACCAGTCCTATGTTATATTACTTATGTTAGATGTGAAAAATAATATCTTCCCTAGTCAACCAATACCAAATCACCAATGAAGAATCGAACATTGATTACCTTTCAATGATATAATTATCATGGGGTGTTCCATACATAAATGTACATAATAAAATGGAACACATTGATGATTCTATCATGTCTGGATACTAATAAACATTCTCATATATAAGAGAAACCATTGACACCCAAAACATGTAGTGTTTTTATTGGTGGGTATGTCCTCATAATATCAATACTATAGATCACCAAATGAGAATATCAAGAGAAAAAGTCTCATTGCTTATGAGACCCCAAAAACTAATTGTCAAACATCTATTATGTCCATTCCCTAGGATGAATCTAGACTATAAGACATAAGTTTATGTTTAATTTCATAGTATCTTGATGTTCTAATTATAGTCTAGGATTTTTGATAAATTTTAGATACACCAATTAATATAATGAAACTACCATTTCAATAGTATACATAGATAATTCTACACTATAATTGTAATATCACATCATGTATATCTAATTGTATAAATGATATGGCAATAAAAAGTTTCGTATAGTTGGATCTATGGAACTAACTATTAAAATACTCCCACTTTCACTAGATCCAACCTTTGAACAAACTTTGTTCACCCTCATAGGATATAGATAATGTTTCTAATGAGTCATGACTTTAGTTTTTCGTTTTTTTCATATTTCTTTTTCTTGCTTATAATTCAATATTTGACCTCATCTCCATGAGTAAAACCTCCCAAAATATAGTATCCCTAAGTTTATCATTTATTCAAATTCAAAAAATGACATAATTGATATTAATACTATCATAATTTATATTATGATAATCCACTACATACTATGTGGGATTCCAAGAACGTGAAAAAATAATTATGTTTAACAACTTCATAACTACCTTAGAAACTGCAATGTAATCCATATTTTTAGTTATGGAAATCACTATCCTATATGAGATTTCATTCTTCATTCTATTAGCCTATATGTTATATTATATCTCATGGATCTAAATAATACTATTATGTGTCCCCTCAAAAAACTAGTATCCATTATTCTCCACATACTAGGTACATAATATTTATACTTTCTCTTGTAAAAATGAATAGTTCTGACTGCTTCCCTTATAGTCCTCCTAGATACAATTAATATCTTACATATATAATGTATATGTTGACAACATAAATTCTTTTCCATATCATGGAATATGTGATTGATCCATTTCTAAAGCGTGTAGAATTCAAATCACCACATTAATCTCATCGTATTCCCAAGACATGTCTACATGGAGAAATATATGTCATGTGACACTGGTAACAATTCCCTCTCAAATTTTTCCAACATTTATTTTTTTAAATACCATGTCATTATATGTATTATTGAATATCTCCAAGAAACCATTAAATATACCCCATATTATCCTATTACCTAGAACATAGGATGTCAATTTAAGTCAATCTATAGATAAATTACTTTTATTCAAGTATTTACATACTAAAATGCCTACATCTTTTCTTTATATTTTGTCAAACGTTTTTAAAATGGAAAAAATGTTGAAAACTAACTTCTGGTAGACATAAAGAAAATATTCATTCCAAATGAACGTTCCAAGATCTTGTTCCTAACTTTATTCTTGAACTGTATTTTAGTAACTTGAAACCCTTATTCGAATCCTATATTGTCTCCATCCGTTTTTTGTTGTGTCGTATAGGCATCATCCTCACAAGATTATTTTATCATCAAATGTACAATTAAATGTACATATAAATTATCTATAATATGTAATATTCTAATGGATTTAGGCATACTTAATTGGTATTACAATTATATCCCCATTGGTACTTCACTTGTAACATCCATTTATCAACTCACATGAATACCCATCACAATATTCAAAATAATAATCCAATTTTCACTTTGATACATAGACTCCATTATTTTAATTTAACATTCTAGTCTCAACTAATTTTTATATAATGATTACTTGTTGCAATTGTTATTCTAAATGAATAACAGCTCAGCTACCACAATTAATACAAAACCATCACCATGGTTTTATCCCACTGACCTAGTATATGTATTTGGAATTTTAGTGTGACAAATATGCAAGTAAATGAGCTGTCGGAGAGAAGAGCCCCCTTTCATCGAATAATCGTCTCCTTTCAACTATCACCTCCTTAAAACATTATCAAAAATGGGGTCCTACAAATGCATATTCAAACTCATGCATACGATATTGGAGATGCATACATAGAAGCATTCATTTTATGATGTTTTGAGTCAGTGAGAGTTGAAAGGGGAAGAATCATTGAACCAATGGAGTGACGCCAACCCACTAAAAATTTTCACTAGTTATTTTAATTTATTAAAATTCATTTTACAACTATTTATTGCTAATTATTTCTATTTATTTCTAATTATTGCTAATTATAGCTAATTATTTCTAATTATTGGTAATTGTTGGTAATTATTGCTAATTATTGATAATTATTGTTAATTAGTGCTAATTATTGCCAATTATTGCTTTGAATTTCTAATTATTACTAATTATTTCAAATTATTGCGGTTAATTACAATTTATTTCTATGTTTTTTCTAATTACTACAAATTATTGAAATTTGTTGCTAATAATTAGTAATTATTGCTAATTATTACTATTTATTGCTAATTATTGTTATTTATTGCTATTTATTACTTTTTTCCAATTTATTTCAATTTATATCAATTTATTATTATTTATTGTAGATAATTGCTATTTATTGTTAATTATTATTAATAATTACTATTTATAGATAATGGTACGTATTTATTAGTATTTATTAGTTTTTATTGATAATTTTTTCAAGTTGTTAGTATTTATTATTATTTATTAGTATTTATTACTTTCTATTACTTTCTATTACTATTTATTACTATTTATTACTATTTATTACTAATTATTAGTATTTATTTCTAATTATTACTAACTATTACTATTTATTACTAATTATTAATAATTATTACTAATTATTACTAATTATTACTAATTATTACTCTTTATTACAATTTATTACTAATTATTACTAATTATTACTAATTATTACTAATTATTAGTATTTATTAGTATTTATTAGAATTTATTAGTATTTATTAGTATTTATTAGTATTTATTACTATTTATTACTATTTATTATTATTTATTACTATTTATTACTATTTATTAGTATTTATTATTATTTATTACTATTTATTAGTATTTATTACTATTTATTAGTATTTATTACGATTTATTAGTATTTATTACTATTTTTTTCTATTTAATAGAATTATTACTAAATTTTACTATTTATTTGTATTTAATAGTATTTCTTACTAATTATTACTATTTATTACTATTTAATACAATTTATTAATAATTGTAAATAATTATAACTATTTATTACTATTTATTACTATTTATTTCTATTTATTACTATTTATTACAATTTATTTCTATTTATTAGTATTTATTACAATTTATTACTAATTATTACTGTTTATTACTATTTATTATTCTTTATTACTCTTTATTACTAATTATTACCAATTATTACTAATTATTACTAATTACTAATAACTATTACTAATTATTACTAATTATAACAAATTTTTACTAATTATTACTATTTATTAATATTTATTACTAATTACTACTAATTATTAATAATTATTACTAATTATTACAATTTATTGCTAATTATTACTAATTATTTATAATTATTACTAATTATTACGAATTATTAGTTTTTATTACAATTTATTACAATTTATTAGTATTTATTAGTATTTATTAGTATTTATTAGTATTTATTAGTTTTTATTACTATTTATTAGTATTTAGTACTATTTATTATTATTTACAAGTATTTATCTCTATTTATTTGTATTTATTACTATTTATTAGTATTTATTTCTATTTATTAGTATTTGTTACTATTTATTAGTATTTATTTGTATTTATTAGAATTTATTTATATTTATTGCTATTTATTACTAATCATTAGTATTTATTACTATTTATTGCTATTAATTACTATTTATTATTATTTCATACTATTTGTTAGTATTTATTGGTATTTATTTGTATTTATTACTGTTTATTATTATTTATTTCTATTTATTTCTATTTATTTCTATTTATTTCTATTTATTACTATTTAATACAATTTTTTACTAATTTTTTATATTTATTGATTTTTATTCTTATTTATTACTATTTATTACTATTTATTACTATTTATTAGTATTTATTACTATTTACTGATATTTACAAATATTTGTTAGTAATTATTACAAATTATTACAAATTATTACTAATTATTACAATTTATTATTATTTATTACTATTTATTAGTATTTATTACTATTTATTGGTATTTATTACTATTATTTAGTATTTTTATTAAAAGTTTTTAATATTTGTTACTAATTATTAGTATTTATAACTATTTATTACTATTTATTAGTATTTATGATTATTTATTACTATTTATTAGTATTTATTACTAATTATTACTAATTAATACTATTTATTATTAATTGTTTATGTTTATTACTATTTTTTTCTTATTATTACTAATTAGTGTTAATTACTATTAATTACTACAAACTACAGCAACTCTTTACTAATTACCGCTAATTATTTATATACATTACTAATTACAGTTAATAATTAATAATTTTTACTAATTACTAAGAATTAATACTAATAATTTAATATTATAACAAAACAATTTAAATCTAACTTAATTACAACTAATCGCCAATAATTAAAATTAATAGAAAGAAAGGAAATAAATACTAAATTAAATAAAACATAAATACCTTTAAACTTGATCTCTTATAATTTTAGGCATCTTCAAAATTTATTCATAAAAAAGCTAACTCTCTAAAAATTTCACTCTAAAATTAGAGTTTACAGAAGCAGAAGAATAAGAATTTCAGGCAAAGAGAAATAAACGAAGGGGGTATATTTAGGTCAGATTAGTTTCGACGGGACTATAAGCGATGAGAATCCTATCGCAAAAAAGTAATATTTGCGAGGAGACCCGTCACAAATACCTTCGGCGGCATTAATTACCGTCGGCGGTTAAAAGGTTATTTGCGAGGGGCCCCCTGCAAAAAGTGACTTGCCGACACACTTTTTGTGACGGGACAACATCCCGTCGTAAATATGATTTTACCACAACCAGTTATTTGCGACGGGTCCGGTCACAAATACACTTCGGGGGTCGAACAAGTTGCGATGGGGGGTCCCCCCGTCGCAACTAGGTCTTACCGCCTCCTGACAATTGGGACGGGCAGTGCCAACCCGTCGCAAATACTCTTTCGCACAGTTTGGCATGCAAACCGCTCCAATCCGTGCATAACTTTTTGTGATGGGGTGCCTATTCCTGTCCAAAATAATTGGTTATTTCCGACAGGTTGACCAAGTAGTCGAAAATAACCTCTTCGACGGACTATTTCTGTGGGGATTTATTCCCGTTGCAAATAGCCCAGCGCAAATAATTGTTTTTCCTATCGTGGATGTTGTTAATTCTAGGAGATCTGAATTATAATTTGGATGTTTATTTGAAACAACTAATTGATATGTTAATTTCACTATAGAACAATGGTGTGACTACATTTGATATAACTACAGATCTGAATTTCATATTGAAGGATGCAGTAATATGGACGATTAGTGATGTTCTGTCATATGGTATATCAACTGGATAGAGCACACATGGTCTAAAATCATGTCCGTACTACATTACTTAGAACAAAGCGTTTGTTATATGTAATGGGCGAAAAGATAGTTATTTTTATTGTCATCGAGGATTTCTTCCAATGGATCTCCCTTTTCGAAGAAACAAAATTAATTTTACAAAAGATCGAATTGAAATAGACGGACCTCCAACAGTTCTCTCAAGTAATCAAATAAAATCTATTGTCTCTTCATTTTCTCATGTTACTTTTGTGGTGACCATAAATGAGCAAAATATAAATGGTTTTGGGAGAGATCATAATTGGATAAAGAGGAGTATTTTTTGGGAACTTCTTTATTGGTATGATTTGTTGGTTTGTCACATGTATGATGTAATTAATATTGAGACAAATGGTATTGGTAACATGTTTTATACCATGTTGGACACACCCGGTAAAAAAATGTTAATGTAAAGGCATAGTTAAATAT
Organism: Viscum album; assembly: GCA_963277665.1. Lineage (NCBI taxonomy): Eukaryota > Viridiplantae > Streptophyta > Magnoliopsida > Santalales > Viscaceae > Viscum > Viscum album. The sequence continues at coordinate 1,226,274,178 of OY728162.1, forward strand.
TTAGGAGATTTTATGATGTCTTGTATTTGAATTATTTAAAGATGAAATATCATACAAATTAATGATGCCAAAATAATCTTACTCACTTAGTAACAAAATCCTTTTATAATTTTATCAATGGATTTGGTATTTCAGTTTAACATATTATTATGATTCTAATTTTACTTCTTTTATTAGAAATGATCATATTACTGTGATAAAAATTTTTGATTGTGACTTTACAATTGAATGATTACTACCTATTGGTTTTAGAGGGCTGTTAAATTATTCAATCTGGGAAGTGTTGACCAGATTATCATTTTTTCCAGATATATTTGTGTGTAAACATTGGATTATAATTTATTTAATTATAGAGAAAATTATTTTGTTTTAATTCTATATAACATATAGAAAATAATCCTGCTGGCCTACTTTGATTTTATGTAACATTCAATATTGTATTTTCCATATGAAGAAAAATGTGGAGGGTCGATACAATTTCAGTGGATTTATACATTTTATAAATTTATGAAAAAATAGATAAGAAACTATGTAACACAACATCAGTTGAAGGGTCGATTGCATAAACATACTTTCTTGAGGAAATTTCAAAATTTTTTCTTATTTTTTTCAGTCGGAATATCTTTCAAAACATAATATGATGGGCCACAATGAAAAAAAATGTTGATGATGTAATAGACTATCATTTGTCAGTTTTTAATTAGGATGAGCTTGGTTTCGGTGGTTCTCATGAGCAATGGCTTACAGATAAATAACTACAAAGATATCATACTTGTTTTCTGCTGAATTGTAATGAAATGACACATTTTGTGTATTAAGTACTACTTTTTTATTTTTTTCATTAAATATTTATAATCAATATCTTTATTTAAATTATCGTTATTGTAGACTATATGATGAAAATATCAAAAATCAATTTCAACAAATTACATTTGCTGCTCTTGAAAATTGTTGGCAACCGAATTTTGCATATTGGATTCAAAGACTGGTATGTGTAGTTTTTTTCAATCGAATAATAAATAAATTTTTCTATGATATCTATTATTAATAATTTTAATTTTTTACAAATCAAATAACATGAAAATAAAATTGACAGTTAATTAAGTGTTCTCAAAAACCCACCATCAAAATTTGTAAAATCATATAATGGTTAAGTGGTTAATGGATTTAGATTCCATACATGCATATATGGAGACACAAAGAAATCAATGAATATTGGTGCTTTTTGGAAAGGATACCATCATAAGAAAACTGATGTTGACTTTTATGGAATGTTAGATAAAATAATTGAGTTATGTTATTTGGGACCAAATTTTGTTACAATATTCAAATGTCAATGGTTTGATAGTGAACGAGGGTTGCGATTTCATCCATTACATGAAGTAGTTGACATTAAATATAACAGTCTTCTTGAATAAAACAAACAATTTATTATGGAACATCATGAACATCATGATTACAATGAAAATTATTATAATGTTTTGAGAGATTTTAAGGATTGGTGGAGTGTGATAATATTGAAATCACGTGACAATCTGTTTATCGAAAATAAAAATTGTTATGTGGTAGTGAAACATATTGAAAATTTTCAAGAAACAACCCAATATATATATCTTACCCAACATGAAATAAATATCTATGTTGAAACCCCTCTGTTAAGGTCCGATGATATAGATAATGTTGATGAAGTAACAAGGGATGATGAAACTGAAGGTCATATAGAAGTTGACAATGATGAAGATAAGGATAAAAACATTGATGTTGATAAAAATAATGATAATGATGAAGATTTATGTACTATATTAATGTATTTTGTTATAGTTAATTATCATATTCATATTTTTAGTAGTTTTTTAAATATCATATTTGAATTAACAATTTTTTATATTTAACATTATTTTATTCTAAGATTCATTATTTTTAATATTTCATTTCTATTTTAAAAATCTATTAGTGGTGAGAATATTTTTTTTCTATGGCTGGAGATGACCCCATGATGATTTATTACGTTCCCTCAGTAATTTCGGACTTCTTGATTATGATACAAAATCAGAATCTCCTCCTTAGGATGTTGCTCCTACTAGGTGGGTGCGTAGTCTTTCCTGATTACTGATTCATGATCCTATTCAAGAGAGGCAACCATCTATTGATTTTCATCCACTGGTACATAGGTATTCTTAATAGATTAATAAGAATTATTTTTCATATTAACTTTGTGTATTAATATTGATGATAATTTTATGATTATATAGTTGTTTCAAATTGCATATTTTTTCACATTTAGCCATTGGCCAGGCTGGTGCGATTATGAGAAATTATTTTTATGAGCCATGGGTGTCGTGATACCTGGTACCCATCATCGTGCATGACCAGATGTTCAACCATTGGATTTTATATTATTAAATAATACTTTCTTTAACTTAATTTAATTACTAAAAAAAATTTTAAATTGTCTACCCAAATTTATTTTTTATAATTTCTTATAATAATAGAGGTCCTATCCGAAAGCCAATGTAACACCCCAAGATTTCATAGTGTGTTATTTATTCAAAATAATTCAATAACTTTCACTCCACGCAACACCGAGTTCAGTCGCACCATGACTTACCAAACAAGCCGTTCAAAAGAGGATATGAATAGTATTAACTAAATTTTAAACTTTAAATAATCCTTATAATTTTAGAATCCATATTATGAGTTTCTTAGACATAATGTAAGAACAAATTCATTTTCAGTATTTCACTTTTATCAACTTTTAAGAGTGAACCATTTTTAAATACAATATTTTAAACTTTTTGACTAAATGGGGAAATCAAAAATTTAAAATTAAACATCCCAAGCTTCCACGGTACGCTTTCCTTTGAATAATACAGTATCGTGTGTTGTACGCAACTTCGAGTTCTAACACACACCACAACCAATCAAACTAGCCGTTACGAATAGTAATACCTACTTTTTGAAATTATATATATTTTATATTTCAAAATGGACTTCATTTTTGGATTCGGAATATCGAATTTATACTAGGGTAAAATTTTGGAACTTTTCGGATAACTTTAATATTTTGATGAATAGTGAAAATTACTAAATTTTAATTAAAAACAACTTTTTTAATCAAAATAATTAATATTGAGAAATTATGAATTTGAGTGGTTTTAAAGTATATTTAGAATATATTTTTACCATTTAATACAATGTTGGTCATTGGAGATAATTTTACAATTAAACTGAACATAAACTAGTGTCTATCTTTTGATAGTTATTATTTCTTAAAAACCCGATTTTTTTTTAACAACGAGAATTAATTTTAAATTAATTTCTGCCACTTATATGTTTTGAATTTGAAAAAATGTATTCCATATTTGGAATCAGGATGTTCAAATTGTGTAAATAGGTAAATTTTATTTTTAGACATTTTGAATAATTACTTCAGTAAATATTTAATTTACCATGGTTGAGGGTAAATCCGGTAAATAAGGGTTAAAAATTAATATTATAATAATACTAAATTACCCTAAAACGTGTCCTACCCTTATTGGTTGAAACATGTTCGACCATAGGCATCTTTGGGTCGATTTTGAGACCCCATGGATCAACTTGTAGGTTATAGGGACACTTTATTTTAATTAAGTTAAAATAAGTACCAAAATGGCATAAGCATATATCTTTTAGAAAACAAATTTTTAAATAAGGTTATATATGTTGGATTTTCGACTATAAATATTCATTAGAAATATAAAACGATTTCTTACATAATGATATTTTATTTATATTTTTTAGACATTATATAAATTAATTTATCTATGACACAATGATGATGCAGTAATTATAATAATAGTGACAAATTAAAATAATTGATATTATAAATACCAAAATAAATATAATTTGAGACTTTTAATGAATTACAATAATTTTATAGGATAATAGGACATATTAGGATTTATTTAATTAACCTTTTTTGTAGTAATATATCTTTTATGTGTTTCACAAAAATCAACTATTGAATAGTGTCAAAATTGACATAAAAGGGTTTTTAAAACAAATATTATATTATTAATTGATATTAAATTCCTAAAAATTTAATTTTCGGCCAAGATACATATCTCATGATATTTTCATCATTAATTGACCACTTTGGGGTCTCTTGGATGTATATAGTATGTTTATTAACCATATAATATAAAAATACAAAGAGACATTGTAAAAGTGAAACTTATTAACATAGAGTTAATACTTAAAGATAAGGTTAATATAGTAACCCAAACCTGTCTAAATTCTATTTTTTGAATATATTTCGAACTATCCCCACCTTAAAATTTGAATAATATACTTTGGAGCCATTAGAAACCGAATATGAATTTATTATAAATTAATATTTCTAGCTTTTCCAATGGTGGCCCTCACCAATCTTATAAAAAGGAACTCCTCCTTCTTATTTCTTCACACCATCAAAGCCTTTTTGATTGGCCAAACTCTGCCCAAATACTCTCCCAACTTCCGTAAGTACAACCTAGAGGCCTTGTTTTGATCAGAAATCCAACCTAAGGAGCCCTTTTGATCAAATCAAAAGGAAGAACTCGAAGAAGAGGTAAAGATTTCACCACCCTTTTCCCAAGTTCCTTTCTTCTTCCACTTATTCTTCCTTTGTTTTTACCATTATAACATAATAAATCCAGTATCTTATATATACTTCGATGTTATTATAAATATGGTACAACCATATTCAGTATTCTATCCACCCTTTGAATAACATGTCACCATACGTGCGTACGTACGGCTTACCGTCTCCACGTCGTGGTGTAATTTTTATTCAATATATTAGTATTTGGATGGGTATAATAATGATGTGTAACTCATATAAATAATAAATATAACATGTTAATTATTCTGTATATATGATATACCATCCATTTATATATTATATTAATATCAAAAGAATGATATTGTCACTCGTGCGTACGTACGGACTACCGTCTCCACGAACGCGATGAGATTCATTCTCCATCGTATCCATTCAAGTATAACTATCATTTGATGATTTAAAAATGATTTTTATGGACTTGATATCATTCTGTATATGAATAATATACAACCTATCCATGAAAAACATGGATTACATAAAAAACATATAAAAGAAAAATAGTAAGTTAACACCCGAAACAACATAATACTAAGATATTATTAACAAATCAATGTTAAAAGATCATATATGATATCATATTAATGTATATGATTCTTGTATAATTTAATATCAATTATTTAACCATTATACAGGAGGTTAACCTACCCCATACAAGGAAAAGTTCATGGTAAGGGTTTACTTCGCAATCTCTTCATTATCCGAGGTTGTTTATACGTAACAATCTACTGGGATCTCTTTATCATCCACATCCATGATTCTTAAAAATGAATTTCAAAACATTTTTAATATTTACTAGAATATGGGTTAAAGTAATTTATACCCTTGATTGACTTTTTATAATAGGTTTATAAAGGAATCTTTCCGTCGTTTTCCAAACAAGGTGCTTTTTAACCTTTTCGACAAAATTAAGGTAATAATGTTTTTTTAACATATACGGTGGGTGCGGCTATTTACCACCGTTATAAAATTGTCAAGCATCCCTTAAAAACTTACAAGAAAATTTTCAAAGTAAATTTTTTATTTTATAATTATGTGACTTTTAAATGATTTCAAAATGAATATTCTAAGAATTTCGGAAAGGTACTCTTTATCAAAATCAGAATTTTAGATGTTTTAAAGATTTATCTTTCTAAATTTTTTTAATTAATGTCCATGTCTTCAAAATGGTGTTTAAGGATTTATTTATATGGACATGAATTTTTTTAAAATTTTAATTCCTTTCAAAAGTTTCAAAGTGGTATGGGACACTTTGATTCAAAAAAATTTCTTTAATTACTTCCTTTATAAATGTGTGACTTTTAAATGGTTTCAAAAAAAATGAGATATTTCTCTCAAATAGTTTTGATTTCATCTATGTCAACATCCTTTGATTGATTTTATGATTATATGAGGTTGATTTATTATGAAACAAAACTTCCATAATGTATTGAAGGTTTTGTAATATGTTTGACTGTGGATGTGTTATTTTTATACCATTCATGTTTTATGGAGAAAGTATTGACATTTCGTATGCTAGTTTTAATACGAATGTTTATGTTATGTTTAAACCTTTTCATATGGGAATGCATTGGACTTAATATGTGACGGATGGAGCCTGTTATAGCTTCTCGATGCATCGGTAGGTCTCACAAGACAAACTAGTGTCTTGGCACGAGGCCTTGGAAAAAGTTTATTTGTAGTCTTGGCATGAGGCCTTGGCTACGTTGTTATGATAGTCTGGAATTATGCATTCCATCATTATGAAAGTGGTTATTGATATTGCATGTGATTATTCGATTAGTAGAATATCCATGTGAATAAGTAAATGGCATTATTTCATTTTACTTTTTCCATACTATGTTGAAGTTCAAGTTTAAAAAGGCTTTTGTTTTAGTTATACTTTTCCTTAAATGTTTATGTTTATTTTGGAAAGTTTCCGCTATATTGTTATCCTTACTGGGCATTTGAGCTCACCCCTTTTCTATGTTTTATTTTTCCCAGGATGTGAAGAAGTAAGTTATGAATGACGTGCAGGGATATTATGAGGGGATAATAGTGTGGACTATGGAGACATTATGTTGTTGTAATAGTTTTTCAATTTATGATGTAATGTAAAACTTTATGAATATATCTAGTGTTTCCAAGGCTACTAACCCAATCGGTCTTTCGAGATTTGATCTTTCTTGTGATCATGCCAATGTTATGTAATAAAGCACCGACTCTGGGTAACTGGGGTTGGGGTGTTACAGTTGGTATCAGAGAAAGTATAGTACAAACCTTGGAAACTAGATTTAGGTAAACTCTGAATAGAGCACATAGACATAATATGGACCTTGAGGATTAGTATAGAAGAACATCCTAGAATTTGGGTATTGTAGAGATTTTGTCAGTTTTCCGAGCAGTACATCCATGTCTGGATACGAGTAGGTAGAGGCGGCTCTGGCACAAATGTACCTAGGGGTAAAACTCGAAAACACTGCTTTGAGCTAGACTCGAACAGGAACTGGTGCACGACAACAGGCCTTGTTGCACTCTTGGTTACGAAACTCCCAGGGGATATGATTAGGATAATTCTCATTTTCTTTACAACCCATTATAAAGGGTTTATGAGTATATAATTTCTCAAAGGAGACATTTTTATTATTATGGATTATATCCATAAACTATTTAATTTATGTTATGTGTTTTACAAGTTTTGGATTAGGTATTGTTATTCATAAACGAATCTAGTGTATGCCATTATTTATAAATGGCGCCTAGTAGAAGGAATGAGAACTCCAGCAATGCACATGATCCAAAGAGAAGGAAGGATCATGTCTTTCATGGTCTTAAGCTAGAATTTATAAGAGAAATATTCTCCCATGTATTATCATCATATGAAGAAATAGTATCATGTGTTGATAAGATAAGTAAAGAGTTTACTAAGTCCTATGGCTTTGAAGGGAAGTAAGAAAATAAAATGATAGAAGAGGGAAAGATGGATAAATGGAAGAGGGAAAAGAATAATTTTCCTATATGTGATAACTGTGGGAAGAAACACCTTGGAACTTTCCTGAAAGGAATGGGAGTTTGTTATAAGTGTGGAGGAAAAGGGCACAAAGTACGTGACTGCAAGGGTAAGAAAATGGTTTCAAATGTACAATTCTTCATTTGCAAGGAGTTTGGACACTACGCAAACCTATGTCTTAGTCATCAGACTATGCCGAAAATGATTCTATTGGATAATAATAAAGTTATGATACTACCACAGAAGAAGAGGAATGATTAGAGTTCTTATGTTGATTATGTCATTTGAGTGTTGTATCAACGATGTACTTGTTATAATAATTATGGAGTATATAAGAATTGTACTGTAGTACTATTTCATTATGGACTTGAGATTGTGTGGAACAAAGAAAAGTGACTCAATAGCAGGTTAAATTTTTGGAAAATATATGGTTGAGAGAATGAAAAACCATAATATAGTTCTGATACTGAGGTAGTGATTTTAGAATAATACATGATTCTTTTGGATAAATTATATTGGATATTCTTGACTACCTTGAAACTGATTAATGATTTGTATATTCCATAATTTTTGGGGTTTACAACATTTTTGGATTGAAGGAGTATATCTATTATTCTATAAGGAATAAGGGATCATGAATGTAATCAATAAGGTTTTATGATAATTCAGGATATTGTAATGTTTTAAAAGAATACCTGATGAAGGTGATCACATGTTATTACGTGGAAAAAAAGGATCTTAATTTTCTTTACCTTCCTTATAAATTTTTTACTGAAGTATTTTGGATAGTTCTAGTTTGAATTATTTTGGATTGCCATAAAAGGATAACCCAGAGGACGGGCAGCAACCTGTCGCATCCGGAAAGGCCCCGAGACTTGAACCCACAACCGAAGGGCGACAAGGGTGTATCACCTACCACTGACCCATGTGATGTCCTGGTTTGAATAATGTTTTTAATGGTTCTTCTAGATGAATTATGAATTCATTATTTTAACCCTATACGAATAGGATAAACAGAATATTATTTTTACGTTCTATTATCTTTTAGAGTGAAAGGTGAGTTTGTGGTAGGAATTAGTTAAAGGATGAAACACTACTTGTTAAGAATATATTTTTCTTCTTCTCTTATTCTATGAAGAAATTAATTCTTATACTTTATTTAAGGAATCCTAAAACCAAAAATATGTTATCCTAATACCCTATGTTTTGTTGAACCGATGGTATTTCAAATCATCATAGATTGATGAATTGAAGGACCTCAAGTTTACACTTGTTTGTGATTGATTACCTCAATAAATACCTATAAATATTTACGTTTTTCCTCTAATTATATGTCTCTAATTTCCACCAATGTTCTCCTAATAGAGATCATAATTTGGTGGTGACCCTTTCATTTCACTTTTCCTAATATTAAGAATAAATTTTAGTAAACTAATTTCTGATTTGGGTTTTCCCACAAAGATATTTTCTATTTTCAACCTCTTATTTTCAAAGAACAATTAAAATTGCGAGGAAGCAATTTATTGAAGGAGAGGAAAATATAACACCCCAAGATTTCATAGTGTGTTATTTCTTCAAAATAATTCAATAACTTGCACTGCACGCAACACCGAGTTCAATCGCACCATGAATTACCAAACAAGCCGTTCAAAAGATTTTATTAATAGTATTAACTAAATTTTAAACTTTATATAATCCTTATAATTTTAGAATCCATATTATGAGTTTCTTAGACATAATCTAAGAACAAAATCATTTTCAGTATTGCACTTTTATCAACTTTTAATAGTGAACCCTTTTTAAATACAATATTTTAAACTTTTTGACTAAATTGGGACATCAAAAATTTAAAATTAAACATCTCAAGCTTCCACGGTACGCTTTCCATTGAATAATACAGTAGCGTGTGTTGTACGCAACTTCGAGTTCTAACACACACCACAACCAATCAAACTGGCCGTTATAAATAGTAATAACTACTTTTTGAAATTATATATATTTTATATTTCAAAATGGACTTCATTTTTGGATTCGGAATATCGAATTTAGCCTAGGGTAAAATTTAGGTACTTTTCGGATAACTTTAATATTTTGATGAATAGTAAAAATTACTAAATTTTAATTAAAAACAACATTTTTAATCAAAATAATTAATATTGATAAATTATAAATTTGAGTGGTTTTAAATTATATTTAGAATATATATTTACTTTTTAATACAATTTTGGTCATTAGAGATAATTTTACAATTAAACCGGACATAAACAAGTGTCAATCTTTTGATAGATATTATCTCTTAAAAACACGCTTTTTATTTTAACAATGGGAATTAATTTTAAATTAATTTTTCCACTTATATGTTTTGAATTTGAAAAAATAGATTCTATATTTGTAATCAGGATGTTCAAATTTTGTAAATAGGTAACTTTTATTTTTAGACATTTTGAATAATTACTTTGGTAAATATTTTATTTACCATGGTTAAGGGTAAATGTAGTAAATAAGGGTTAAAAAATAATATTATAATAATACTAAATTACCCTAAAACGTGTCCTAACCTTATTTGTTGATACATGTTCGACCATAGGCATCCTTGGGTCGATTTTGGGACCCCATGGATCCACTTGTAGGTGATAGGGACACATTATTTTAATTAAGTTAAAATAAGTACAAAAATGGCATAAGCATATATCTTTTAGAAAAACAAATTTTTACATAGGATTATATATGTTTGATTTCGACTATAAATATTCATTGGAAAGCTAAAAAGATTTCATACATAATTATATTTTATTTATAATTTTTAGACTTTATATAATTTAATTTATTTATGACACAATGATGATGCAGTAATTATAATAATAGTGACAAATTAAAATAATTGATATTATAAATACCCAAATAAATATAATTTGAGACTTTTAATGAATTAAACTAATTTTATAGGATAATATGGCATATTAGGATTTATTTAATTAATTTTTTTCGATGTAATCATTCTGTTATAAGTTTCACAAAAATCAACTATTGAATAGTGTCAAAATTGGCATAAAAGAGTTTTTAAAACAAATATTATATTATTAATTGATATTAAATTCCTAAACATCTAATGTTCGGCCACGAGACTTATATCATGATAGTTTAATCATTAAGGAACCACTTGGGGGTATCGTGGATGTATATAGTATGTTTATTAACAATATAATATAAAAATACAAAGAGACATTGTAAAAGTGAAACTAATTAATTTAGAGTTAATACTTAAAGATAAGGTTAATATAGTAACCCAAACCTATCTAAATTATATTGGTTGAATATATTTCGACCTATACCCACCTTAAAATTTGAATAATAAACTTTTGAGCCATTATAAACAGAATATTAATTTATTATAAATTAATATTTCTAGCTTTACCAAAGGTGCCCCTCACCCCTATTATAAAAAGGCAGTCCTCCTTCTCATTTCTTCACACCTTCAAAGCCTTTTGGTTCGGAAAAACACTGCCCAAATACTCTCCCAACTTCCCTCAATACATCCTAGAGGCCTTAGTTTTATGAGAAATCCAACCTAAGGAGCCCTTCTGATCAAATCAAAAGGAAGAACTTGAAGTAGAGGTAATGATTTCACCACCCTTTCCCAAGTTCCTTTCTTCTTCCACTTCATCTTCCTTTGTTTATACCATTCTAAAATAATAACTCCAGTATCTTACATATACTATGATGTTATTATAAATATGTTACAACCATATTCAGTATTCTATCCACCCTTTGAATAACATGTCACCATACGTGCGTACGTACGGCTTACTGTCTCCACGTCGTGGTTTAATTGTTATTCAATATATTAGTATTTGGATGGGTATAATAATGATGTGTAACTCATATAAATAATATATATAACATGTTAATGATTCTTTATATATGATATACCATCCATTTATATATTATATAAATTTCAAAATAATGTTATTGTCACTCGTGCGTACGTACGGACTACCGTCTCCCCGAACGCGATGAGATTCATTCTCCATCGTATCCATTCAAATATAATTATCATTTGATGATTTAAAAATGATGTTTATGGACTTGATATCATTATTTATATGAATAATATACAACCTATCCATGACAAACATGGATTACATAACAAAACATATAAAAGAAAATGAGTAAGTTATCACCCGAAACAACGATAATACTAAGATATTATTAACAAATCAATGTTAAAAGATCATATATGATATAATATTAATGTATATGAATCTTGTATAATTTAATAACAATTATTTCACCATTATACAGGAGTTTAACCTACCCCAACCAAGGAAAAGTACAAGGTAAGGGTTTACTTCGCAATCTCTTCATTATCCCAGGTTGTTTATACGTAATAATCTACTAGGATATCTTTATCATCCACATCCATGTTTCTTAAAAATGAATTTAAAATCATTTTTACTATTTACTAGAATATGGGTTAAAGTCAATTATACCCTTGATTTACTTTTTATAAGAGGTTTATAAAGGAATCTTTCCGTCGTTTTCCAAACAAGGTGCTTTTATCCTTTTCGACAAAATTAAGGTAATATTTTTTTTTACTTATACGTAGGGTGCGGCTATTTACTGCCGTTATAAAATTATCAAGATTCCCTTACAAGCTTACAAGGACATTTTCAAAGTAAATGTTTTATTTTACAATTATGTGACTTTTAAATGATTTCGAAATGAATATTCTCTGAATTTCGGAAAGGTACTCTTTATAAAAATCAGCATTTTAAATGTTTTAAAGTTTTATCTTTATAAATATTTTTAATTAATGTCCATGTCTTCAAAATAGTTTTTAAGGATTTATTTATATGGACATGAATGTTTTTTAAATGTTAATTCATTTCAAAAGTTTCAAAGTGGTATGGGACACTTTGATTCAAAAATCTATTTTTAATTACTTCCCTTATAAATTTGTGACTTTTAAATGATTTCAAAAAAATGAGATATTTCTTTGAAATAGTTTTGATGTCATCTATGTCAACATCATTTGATGTATTTTATGATTATAAGAGGTTGATTTATTATGATACAAAACTTCCATAATGTATTGAAGGTTTTGTGATATGTTTTACTGTGTATGTGTAATTTTTATACCATTCATGGTTTATGGAGAAAGTATTGACATTTCATATGCTAGTTTTAATATGAATGTTTATGTTATGTTTAAACCTTTTCATATGGGAATGCATTGGACTTAATATGTGACAGGTGTAGCCCGCTATAGCTCCTCGATGCATCGGTAGGTCTCATGAGACAAACTAGTGTCTTGGCACAAGGCCTCGGAAAAATTTTATTTGTAGTCTTGGCACGAGGCCTTGGCTATGTGGTTATGATAGTCTGGAATTATGAATTCCATTATTATGAAATTGGTTATTGATATTGAATGTGATTATTCGATTAGTATAATATCCATTTGAAAAATTCAATGGAATTATTTCATTTTACTTTTTACATACTATGTTGATGTTCAAGTTTAAAAAGGATTTTGTTTTAGTTATACATTGCCTTAAATGTTTATGCTTATTTTGGAAAGTTTCCGCTATATTGTTATCCTTACTGGGCATTTGAGCTCAACCCTTTTCTATGTTTTATTTTTCCCAGGATGTGAAAAAGTAAGTTATTAATGACCTGCAAGGATATTATGAGGGGATAACAGTGTGGACTATGGAGACATTATGTTGTTGTTGTAGTTTTTCACTTTATGATGTAATGTAAAACTTTATGAATATATCTAGTGTTTCAAAGGATAATAAACCAATCGGTCTTTCGAGATTTGTTCTTTCTTGTGATCATGCCAATGTTATGTAATAATGCACCGACTCTGGGTAACTGGGGTCGGGGCGTTACAGCCAAGGGGTATATGTATATGTGACCACTTTCATCAGTTTATTAACAACATCAAAAAGAGATCTATGGATAATCATGTACTACCCTCTTTGATCGTTCTTGCATCTCCCATTGTCTATAATACATATCATCTCATGTGTGGTATGATTTGTGCTCTTTCTGGCAAGGAGAGTCTTTCAAGAGGAGATCAGTAGCTGGACGTCTGAGCTGGGGGAGGAAAGAGCAAACCTATTGGACAGGGAGTCAATAATTTGTCATACATCAATGACATATGGAAAGTTATATTATTTATTAATTTATATTTATTTTAAAAATAATGATTTTTTATATTATACAGGATGGTATAGACCCAAAGATCATAGAGTATGAAGATTGTATGAAGTTGTATTTTGATTCTTATATAGAAGAAGTGGTAGGTAAACGATAGCACTGTATTGTGGTTAGCGATTTTGTTGAAAAATGTCAGCAATATTAATTTTATTATTTTTCTAATTTTTCATTAAATTTATACGAAACAAATGAGGCTGCGACGTCTCATATACAAGAGGGTCATGCTGAGGCCAAAAAGTTTTCACTGCTGATTCATGTTTCGATCTGGGGACTAAAATACAACTAAGTTCACAGGGTGTCAAGAAAGGTCAACTGATTGGTATTCATTCTCGACTGAAACCTATGAGTTATTATGATACTTTTGTGATTGAATCAGTGAGTGTGAAGGGAGATCTTGGAGAGTCTTCATCGGCACCATCATCCACTACACATTATGAGGATAGATTGAGAGCTTAGTATGAGATGATATAGCAGATGCAGAAGATAAAGGGGGAGGATTATGAGAAGTAGCATCAGGGAGATGAAGAGGTAATAGATTATATGCGGAGACTTTTGCATGGTGTTGGAATGGGGTCCCCCCTCCCTCTTGTCTATTTAGTGATCCTCTTCTACCTGATTCCAGTAAATGGTTTCTAAAAATTTTCTTGACTATTTTTTAATTTTGTATGATATAAATATTATATATGAAATGATGTATTAATATTATCTGTTTTTTAATTTTTTAAAGTCTTTTTTAATGTATTTTTAATATTTTTAATTTTATTTATTTATAAATAATTTAATTTTTTATTTTTTTTAAAGATATTTGTGAAGGATTTTTTATCCATCGTAAAAGGTTTTTGCGATGATTGGTCAAAAAATGGTTATAAATTATATTATAGTATTTTATTTTAGATGGACTATATATCCATTGAAAAAATGGTTTTCTATGTTGGACCATCACATGTAATTATATTTTTGATGCCTTCTTCCATAATGGCCTATTTTTGATGGACAACCATCGCAAAAAGTCTTTTACAATGAAAATATATTGGAAATGCACTATCGCAATTATAAGAAATGCAGGTTGTGTTGGGCCCATGATTTGGGATTCAGGTGTCACTACGTATCCTATAATGGTGGGACATTAGACACATGTAGTGATTAAATATATATATTTTCTATGTAGATATGACTTACACAAAGATACAAGAACTCTTCCTTTATCATTCTTACAAATCTTTCTCATGTCTAGTTAATCATCCACGAAATGAAAATACCATGAAGATTGCATTAAAGATGTAAATAACAGTATAGATTAATGTATTACTTCCATGTCATAAGATACCATGTGGTTTATTGTCTTTTTTCTAGACTCATTCCATGCAGTTTAGCGTCATGTAGTGGGGATGTATCAATAAAGAAATTTAACATCATGAGACAAGGATTTTTTTCATTTTAGTTTAATATCACGAGGAAGTATTTTCTAGTTTAGAATCATAAAAACATGACATATTATTCAGTTTAACATCATGGTAATAGTATTTTAGATCAATGGAAGTTGCTAGGAAAAGTGATTTTTCAGAAATCGTGCATTGGTGGGGGTGTAAGGAATTTCCCATCCATTATTTACAATGAGTAAGACCTATTTGAATACACCTTTTTATATTATGTATGTTCATTACCATTGATAATAAATATTTGGAGGTTTCTTTTTAGCTATCATTGGGTTTTGAATAGAATATAAAACATCTAATCGATGGAAATTGTAGAGGTGAACATTTTTATGGAACACTCATGTGATCTGATTCTGATTGAATTTGAGATGTTGTAGTGTGAACCACCTTTTCTCATCAAGAAATTCCATCTCATCTAGCTATTTTTTTATTTATCTTTGTCTTACAGTTATCCATATATTGATATTTGAATTGAGGTAAGCTGGACTTCTAAGTCCAATACTGCCCTGGTTATATATGCCAATGAATATAAATTTTCTTGTTTAGCAGTATGTGTGGTGGGACAGTATGACCATAAAGTATGTAGGATATTGTATTTCTAGGATTTCATGTCCTTATACACAATCTTCTATAGTATATTTTAAAAAAAGTTATTGAAGGCCCTTATTTTTAAATTTTCCAATGTGTGATTGTGGGATGAATGGTAGGATTAGATATTGTACTACATGTAAAATTTATTCAACTTGGTAGAACATAATATTCTGTTACTTTCCATCAATATAATTTTAGGTACTATGAATATAGTGATGATATTGGAATTTATGAAGTTAATGACATTCATTGTCTTGAATTATTTCATGGGTATTGCATTATTTAATACGTAATAAATGTCTGTAGTAGTAATGATATACATAAACTACTTATTTGTGGTTGGGGAAATAGACCTTCAATCCCCATATGAAATGCATTCTTGAATATTTATCTATATATAGAAATTACAGGGGTTGACGGATGAAGATTACATGAATTTGTCTTACATAATTTCCATGAAAATTCCTCACATTATTTAATCATTGTTTTCCATTATTAACCCAGCCTCCTAATTTGATTAGAGTGTTTGGACAAAAAATAATGATCGACGTAGGAGCCTACTTGTACTTCTTTGTTTATGTAGTGAATCTCTCCTCATACTATGAATTTGAGAAGGATCCCATCAAATCCTTATTTTTTGAGGGATTTTTTCTAATTAGCCTTATTCTAAATTATAAATTTCACTTCTTGGGATCATTACTATTCTCTTTCGGCTCATCCTAATATGAGGATCCCATTCTGGAGTTAATCAATTATGGGATCTATATATCCATGGGTGGATATTGGTTCATCAAACTCTGGCATAGTGTTCACCTGATTGATTACCTTAATGTTATAGATAATGATTGATGACACCATCCTTCAGTGTGTGATGCCGAAAATCACCTCATCCTAGTCAGAGTTAGCTTGTACTGTTGATACATTATCCATTAAATCAGCGTAATCATTCTTTTCAAAGGATATTAAGAAATGTGGGTTTAAAAGGGAACTCTACCATGAGTTCTCTAACATAAAAAGTGAGAGGGTATAATTCCCCCTTATTAATGGAATATTCTTTACTAATTTTTCTATCACTAGATATAAATCCCCTTTTATTTTCAAGTCAATTATTTGTAGATACATGGCTCATTTAAGACTTGTAATGAGGGCCTAGTATTCTACCTCATCATTAGTGTATCTTTAAAGTAGAGATAATGAGTAGTTAAAATTTTATTTGTCTTGGGAAATAAATACAACCCCTTGGCCAACCCAATTGATCTTTAATTTTTGTAGCCTCTTCTCAATAGTTCTTTAGGAGGAACCCTCAAAATTACATCTCCCATGACCATGTAGTTTCATATGAATATAAACCCTATTCTTTTGGGAGTTTGGTGTCTATTGGTGTGCTTTTCATGGTGGGATGTACTGCAATGAATTCAAAGAAGGCATTCATTTTCACTATTATTTATGATAGGAACTGGATGACATATTGTTGTAGAATAATGGTTCATCAGGCCAAACACCCAGTAATCATAGTGCATACAAGGATATACTTCATCGGTTTGATATGCGAGAAAAGTGGACCACATGATTGTTCAAGTAGTGTGTCATCTTTTTCAATAAAAAGATAAGTATGAGGTAGTTATTCTATGCATAACAATATTTGGGCTTAGTACCTATCATCATTAGACTAAGGTAGTAGAGAATATTCTCATTCCACACATCATTATTTTTTGTGGTGAGGTAACTAAGTGATAATTCCATGGAGGCCACATATAAAATGAAATAATTTCTTTCCAATAGTGGTATCAAGACCAGTGGGTGTATAAAGTACAACATGAGACTCTCAATGGATTATTGACAGTCCTCATCCCATTTAAAGTTGAATCCATTCTTCATTAACATTGTGAAAGGGAGATATTTTCCATCCATGTTATCTATAAAAATGGAATGTAATTGAGGTTCCCTTGTAGCCCCATTAGTTATTTCATATTATGAGGGTTTTATATTACTATAATTTCACTATTCTTTTTTGGGTCAACCTTGATGCCATGGTGGAATACAATAAAGGAATGGGATTTCCTAGATGATAACCAGATTGTGTATTTTTGCAGATTCATCTTCAAATAATGCTACAAAAAATTATTTTAGATTTAATGAATATCTATGATGCAATTACATCATTGTTGACATTTGACCACTAGGTCATCAACATAACATTATACTATTAATACTAAAATGATCTTAATGATATAGTGTATGGAACATTGGTAAGTTTCATCAGTGTTATTTAATCAAATGTGTATTACCTGATAGAAACAAATCTCATGAGGTGCCCTGAAGGTTGTTGCTTCCTTGTATTCATAGGCCAACTTAATTTGATTATAACTAGAATACCGACCCATAATACAATAGTCTCGAAATCTATAATTCAAAATGATAATGAGATATTTCATCATAAATAGGAAATATTTATTCAGGAACTATCAATTTAGGTATCTTAAATTGATAAAAACATTAATCCACACAATCATTTTATTGATAGGGATGATTTTGGTGACCATTTTGGTTATTTCACTTCCCATAAAAAGTTGGTTTTGACAAATATTTTGAATTATGATTTTACATTAGTATCATGAGAGGGGTTCATCCTCCAGGATTTCATCTTGAAATTTAGTGGTCATTGAGTAAGCCTAGATGGTTCATAGCCATGTCAAGGATCATCCTATAAAATTACATATAATTAAAAGTGAACATGTATCAATGATCCTTGAGAAATGTGAAATACATATCTTAATCCTTGGAGGGAATAAAGTTACTCATCAACATAGGCCATAGGTCATATTCCATTCACAGATACTCCTAACAGAGCTCATTGATGGTGGGGGATAAACCTTCCTAATAATCGGGATTGTCATTTTGGAGGTAGTCCTCTTCTTATAACACTTATGAGTCCATGGATATATTTTAATGCTTGGTGGGTAATCATAGAGAATCTATATCACCGTTTAGGTAAGAGAGGCCCTGGGGAGAGATATTTTCATCTTGGACTACCCGAGTCATAACAGAGCGATATTTCAGAAGATTATGTTCATTTTTTATAAAACTGAGGATTGGAGGAGATTATACATAAGAGATTATGTCTACTACCAAGATAAAGTTTATGCGTAGCACATAATCCCCATTTAACATGGTCCAGGGATTGATATGGGTGATCGCCAAGATATTGTGGCTGCAACCTATATATATTCATCCACCATTTGTTATTTTCACCCTTTTATGGAAACCAGCCTCGATGTATATAGATTTTAAAAAATGTAAGGCGGCAACTATCAACATGTAGTATTTCGATCATCCTTTTTATGAGTTATTTTAAACCCTAATTAAATTTTAAAGGTACTACTACATGGATATGAAGACAAGGTCTTCCAAATACAACATTATATATTGTTTCTTTTTAGTTAAACATGAAATGGACATTAGATGTGAGATCCCCAAACTGATCCTTGAGAATGATCATCCTCAAAGGTATTTTCTCGCTATTTTCATACCCTTGAATGGTTCGTTTTCAGGAGATAAATCCCCTTTTCTCTATATCCCTAATGTCAAAGGTGATGAATCAAAATGATGTTTATCCCAGAAATAATTTCATCTAGAGACCTTAATATGTTGACTTTTTTGAGTTTGATAGAACCATATAGAGGTTTGATATATCCCAGGAAGACTTCTTCCTTGTCTTCTTATGTGAAGAAGATGATGAAGTTGAATTCAAAGGGATTAGTCTCCACTGAATTTCCCTCACCTAAATTTAATTCTTTATCAAAATATTGTGGGAATTGGATGGATTCAATGAGTGCCTCTCATAGATTATTTGATATATGGAGATAATATAGGTTCTAGAATTTGGAAGGAACAACTACTAACTGTTTCATAACATCGCGATTTTATGCTTGATGTCTCTACTTCCCATGGAGGGATACTCCCTATTATATGGATTAGAAGTTAGAGTGTTCATGGGGGATGTGTTTCTAATTTATAATAGTCCAAAAGAGAATTGATTTCAAGTGGTGTAGGTCATTACAACATTCAACCATGTATAGTTTGACCAGACAGTCGTAGCCCCCCTAGATCATTGTGTAAGATGAATGTGATTAGCTAATTAGTGGAGGGATATAGGACACATAAATGTTTTCGTTGGTATTTCTGGATGAATTTACCATGGTTCATGGATTCATATATGTTTTCTTTGTGTATGTGACTGAGATATTTGGTTTGACCATGCATTCACTCTACCATGTATACTCGGATCATACTCATTCATCCTCAAACTCACCAGTCTGGTACATGGAACTCAAAGACGAAGGTGAATTCATCATTAGAGAATGGGTCTATTATTATTAGTATGTTAAAAAAATGAAAAATTAGTTCTTCATCTGATGATCATTCCATTTAGTTGGGCAGTTCTTGTTTCTCAGATGTTAATGTAAATAATTCTTCTAGAGACAAACTCTGGTAGGAGCTTAATACGACTCTTCATCTTCAATCTCTTCCTATGTATTATGATTATTTATAAAATTTTGAGGTGTATTCAATATTTACTCCTTAGGTGATAAGATTATTATTGGTTTATGTATCTATTTTATACGAGTGACATGACCTTGATCAACTATCATTCTGGTCATCAAGTTATAAATCATTTATCCACATCTAGCTATAAATTATTTCTATTGGACCTCATATTCTTGTTTCAGGATAGTTGCATTGGTCACCTATTATAATGAATTATCTAGTATCAACTATCTATTTTCGACCATGCTTTGGAGTATGAAGAAAAATAAATCACGGATAGTGTGGCCCAACCACCTACGGAAAATAAAGTACTCAGGATGATCTGTGAGGTTGGTGTCATTGTGTTTTTTGGATGTGGTAGCTTGAGTATGATATTTTCCATTGCTATAAAGAAATAACATTGGACCTTATCATTTTCAAAGAAGGTCAAATTATTCACCCTTTCCTCAAATCATGTGTACCCCTGGTGTCCTTCTACATCTGGTAAAGGATGATTTTATTGTTGGATCAACTCAATAGGAGGCACTGGGTAATTCTGGGCCTTCTTGGGTTATTGAATATTTATTGTTATAATTTTAGGGTAATTATGATAGTTTCAATAATACCTAGAAATTTCCATTATAATGAAGGAATGGTCTAAGATTTATCTCAATTACTCTAAACATAATCTTCTTGGCATTGCACTATTTCTTAAAACTCATAGAATCCACCTAGATACTTCATAGGAATCAAATGTTCTTACAACTCTTCCTAGATATTCCCATCATAGAGATCTAGAAGATTCTATTGTGGGAGAGGGATGCTGATTGAATATGTTAAACCATTATATCATTGGATGAAGTCAAAAATATCTTATTTTCATGTTTTTTTTATAGTTTTTGAGGTCAATTTATTTTTCCTTAGCGTAGAGATGAAATGATAATGAAATTTAAAAATAAGTCATTCCATTTCAGAATGGATCCTTACGGAATTATATTGTACTAAATGAAGTTTGTCCCTATCAAAGCTTGTATAAAACATTTCATTTGGGTTACCTCTTTCTGGTCTTGAGGTCCCATCCTTGGAATTCATCCAGACACAATGTGTGTGAAATGTTGTTCATTTCCTCTCACTCTATCAAAGATCGAGAATGAAAATTTTCCAAAATTGCGTGGGGTAAAAATATCATCCCAACATTCAGGATATGGACACTTCTTAGGCTTCATAGGTTCACACCACCATACCATGACATCCATTCCAGAAACTAGGGATTTAATGGCATTGAAAATTTCTTAGGTACCTCTATTTGGGCCGGCTACATTCTATAATGTATGGGATGGTCTTGATGAGTTGTAACTATTTTCTTATCTCATTGATTTTCAATGAATTTTTTACAGAATTATCACTTTAGTGAGGGATAGGTTGTCTACATATTGGAGGTAAATTGAAAGCATTTTTGGCATCCACATTTATATATAAAGGCTTCCTGGATCCAGATCCAACGTGATACCCAGATTCCACTCTTGTAGGATGATCAAATATTTCTTTATGTGTGGGAAGGGATCTATTCATATGTACGTGAAGACAGTACCCAATGGGATTGTTTCCCCTGAGGTTATCCTCATTTAGTTTTATGAGATTTTCTATATCATTCTAATACTGTTCTAGTTGTTCTTCTCCAATGGTATTTTTGGCCCTTATAAGGGTTGATTGGGATGTAGTGAAAAGTTCCAATTTATATATTATAGTGTCCCTCTATAGAGGTTGAAACTCATTATTCAGAAGTTCTAGGTTTCGGAACCTCCTCTGATTCCACATACATGCAACCTCAATTAGTGTATCTAGATTATACTGCACTCGAGGTATAGTTTTTCAATTTCACCCTTCAAATTTTTATCTTACTCTTTGTAATCTGTTGTGTAGATAGTGATGACATTATTTGAGGTGAATCATAAAATAATGGTTATCCCATTACAATTAACAAAATAGGGTTATTCAGAACATCGTACTCTTTTTTGAGGGGTGCATTAGAATCATTTCTATGACCATTTTCCATATTAGACTATTTTGAATAATGACACCTACGGGATATAATTACCTTCACTATTTTTTCCTTCACTATCAGTACACTAATATTGACCTTGATAGTGTTTCTGGCCTTGTTTTCCAAATTTGACCCAAATAGAAAAGGTGAGTTTTACAGGGGGAGGAACTGATTGGATGCTGACAAATAATATTTACTTCTCATCCTAGAGAAGATGGATTCCCATCAGGGTGATGATAATGTTGAAAATACTGCAATACCTATGGACTAGGGGTGATTCAGTAAAACCATTTTTAATTTTTCATCCATTTGGTTGAGATTTTAATGATTCCAATTAAAGTTTTGAATAATTTAAAGACATAAATTTAGATATAAATTCCCATAGTCTTATGGGATGGGGTTATTTTGTAAGTGATACTTATATTTCATGTATCATATTAGGGATTGATGACACGAGGGGTAGTGGTGGTGGTAAATATTTCTATATCCCTGTGGGAGGGGTTCACACCTAGAATGCTTCTAAGAAACCAACTATTACAACCCATTTGAGTTGGTGTAATTTTGATTTTGTGTGAGCTATGTAAAATGGAAGCCCATGACGTGAGTCGTGTTTTATGGGAAGTCGTTGGGTTATCTATAACATTTTCTTCTATTTCTGAAATGAATTCCCATTATTTCTCGGGGACCAACATAAATGTATATTGGTATATTGATCCATCGATTTGTGGTGTCTTTGTACCTTTAAATCAGGATTATTACACTGTATTAACCAAAAAGATCATGCATTATAGGGCCCCTTTATTTTTTTCAAAGGTAATGAAATTACATGACACTGTAATTGGGGAGATCAGCAGTTCCAGGGGATCAGTGAATTTAAACACTTTATAATTTTCCTATCCTCAGATACAGATACCAGAAAAGGCTTCGGTGATTTGTTGATGATGTTTTGTGGTGAAGTGGTGTCAATCGTGTTATAGATTTACTCTATTCTTTCCCAGCCTTCAATCTCTTCCATTTGAGATAGAATCTGGGTCTATTTTGTAACAAATTATGTTTATGGTTTGATTGTTAACTTCATATCCAATATAGGGAAGTTGCTTATCCTTTAACCACAATGTATTTCCCACATATTTTTTCATATGTACGGGATGAAATAATTCTATAGATCATCTGGGATCTCATAATTAGAAGTGTAATGTAAAAAAGAACATGGTTTAGAGGTTTTTTCTAGATAACTATCTCTATATATTCATGTCGACTTCATATTCATAAGATTTATATGCCTCCAACTACCTAGACCATAGAGGTTACTTCTCTTGGTTGTGACTGACAATGGTGATGTTCTACTAATATATGATGTTGAAATATATGTGGCTGAAATTGGTGTTTTGAGCACCTATATATACAACGGTGAACGTGTTTTTAGGACCTATCTATATGTTTGTGTCTACAAAAGGGAGGATATCATTATTAAAGAGATATATCACCATGGGGAGGTTGACCACATCATATTTTAAAAGAAGAGTACATGTGATCCAAATTTTCACTACCATAAGGAGAAAACTAGAGGAAATTACCACATACTATATTTATTAAAGAGTCGGGAGACCCTTGAGTAGTTATAGATTTTTGTAAAACAACCAAAAGAACACTGACATTTAGTAGAATGGGACAATGAGATTCATTCTTAATTAAAGATAGAATATGTAGAACTAACATTTTGGGAGGATTATTTATATGAGCCTACTCCATGATGGATACTAAATTATGTTGATAATCATCTCGTCCTATGGGAATATGACCCCACTGATGGGAAGCTGTTGGAGTATGATAGTGAGATTATTTGTTATATAGGGAAATATGATAATGCATGTGGGTTCTTATTGGAATTTGTCGGCCACTTTTGTATGAAGAAAGGATATGAGCTGGAATTAAATAATAACTCACCATCAAAATTTGTCGATGGATATCTAAAATGGGAGAAATAAATATGGAACCAAACATGTATAGCCTCTGAAATATTTTTCTATAGTCGTTCATCAATAAAAGTAGGGATTTTAGCCCAATATCTTTGAGATGATTGAATATTCTGAGTATATTTATTGATTGGGATATTATCCTATTCTAGGGAATGTTAATCTCCGAATTAGTGATCCCTAATAAGAATGGGGATGTCATCCCATTCATGTAACATTGGAGTCTTCCATTGATATTTTTCAATATGAAAAGGAGTATGTTTTATGTCATGTCCCACTGCCACTTGGTGAGCCCTAGAGGTAATAGGGATATGACCATATTCCAATGCCTTTTGACTATTCCTCTTGCCTTTTTATATAAGAATATAATTTTCTCCCATGGAATGTACCTCACTCATTTGTTGATCCTCAATTGGAATGAGGGTTTGAGCCTAGTCGTATGACTTTTGAGCATTCCACTGGTCATTTTTGATAGGAGTGTTCATCGTTCATAAGGCATGTGATGCTCTCACATGGTTATCCCTAATAAGAAAGGGAATATAAGCCCATAAATTTGCCTTTTCTTCTATAATAATATGTCAATAATCCTCTGGGATGGGAGACATAATGTGTTCATACTCTACAGTATCCACCTATTCATATTGACCATGGTGTTGTCATTCATTACATAGAAGGATTGAAATATGTTCCAATCCGTATATCTGTACCAATTCTAAAATATGCCGGTGGAGTTCATCAGCTATTTCTAGATTATTGTGGTACTTTATCAGTGTGTGTATAGGATTATAGGTCTAGAATATTTTACTCTCCAATATATACTGTTATATATCTTTTATTAAAATGGGGAGATAATCCCACTAATATCCTCATTTTTCCATCAAAATATTCTGTTCGGATCTATGCATTGGGGAAAGGATATGTGCCTCCCCAATACATGCTTAAAGAATATACATGTAGACATGATCCATGGGGGTACGGATCATAGCCTTCCCACTGACTACCATCAAAATAAGCTGACTTGATTTATCAGTGAATGTGGGTATATGACCCGACTCCCATTTTTCACAAATATTTTAACCCGACATGACATCATTGCTACCCATAAATTATTTTAAAATATGTTAATGTATCAAGTTGTTTACCTAACAAGTGACTGAGGTGAACTGGAGGGATAATGATGTTGAGGGTGGTTGAAAAGATCCCTCATTAATGGCTTCTAAAACACAATAGCATTGTGGTCAACTTCTTGACTCACCTACCTCAGATATGGATGGTGCATATTTTTGAACTCTGAGGATTGGATATTAAAGTGATTAGTAGTGGAAATCAGTTCAACTAGTTTCACTATAGGTTTCCTTGAATGAATAAATCATGCCATCATTCGTGTCTGGATACCATTACATGTAGCCTCAGTGATTTAGTTCATACCATTTCTAGGGTATTCCTGAACCATTTATTTACAAATCAAAGTTGAAGGTGCTGGGTGGGATATATTGTTTTCTATATGCAATGGTTCTTATCATGGATAAGGTTCCTTAACATTTTATGGATGAAGACATGATCTTGAGTGAACGACTGATTTGTGAGAGCTATATCTCGTATGACAAACAAGGCATAGAACATGTTCAATGATCATTTCAACATCGTAAGAATGAAACAGGCTCAATTAGCTATGAACATGTAACACAAATATCATTTTTTATTCCCAGTATGGCCATTTATATCACTTGGAATTGTCACAATAATAATGGACTGATTTCATGGGAACCTTGGTGACATAGGATTTCTTGTTGGAGATGCAATTTTCATTTTCATAGGAGATACAAAATAAAATTATATGATGCATGGTAAACAGCTTATTTTCAAAATTTATGGAATTCATTATAGGATCACCATTTTTTACTGTGTAGGAGAAGAAAAAATGGATTGAATAATGGTTAAATGTTCATTTTTATGATTTTATATTTTCATGGAAGGTCCTCAATTTTTGTTTCTATTATAAATTCATGGTTCCTCCACTTTAAGAGACAAAGTACATGACCTCTATAATAAGTGAATTTTTTCATTTCATTACTTCACACTAAGTTTACAATTTTGGTTTCCTTTGTGATGGTTATTTTTGTTGTTAAAATATGGCTTCAATATAATTTAATCCTATTTCACAATTTTTATATCATAAAAACTACCAGCATATCCCAGATGCCCAAAAAGGTACACATCTTTTTTCCAAAGGTAGGCTGTCATTTGGGGTTTCATAACCAATGGATATTAGGACCTCACATTGGTTGATATGATGGGATTTTGGTCTCATCACACCATTTTCTAGGGAATAATTACATATTTTAGGACTTTATTATATATTTAATTTATGTTCGTGAATTTAATCATAATCCAAGTAGGAGATTGTTTACACGTACAAAATTATTAGGTGTCAAATAATTTTATATGTAAGGGGTGGTGGGTTCTAATACTGAGTTCATTTGTATATATCCATGGTTCTATATCTATTTCCCATTATTTCATAGTTGTGGTTAACATTTTATATTTTGACGAAATATAATCTGTCACTCTAGAATTTACAGTCTTCTAGGGAGGTGATTGATGTTCTGAGTATCGTATTAATCCTTTATTAGGTGTCATATGTATACTTTTATAACATTAATCAAAACACAGTATGTTTTTTTAATCTATGTTGTTTTACATCATTTGGAATGGAATTATGTGAGGGCACTTGGAAACTAGGTGTGGAGCTTGAACCTTGGGAAGGAGACTAAAGTATCATGTTTATAAAAAGAATAAGAGTCATCATGGTTTAATATACCCTAAACCCACTGTTGGGAGGTGACTAAACATTAATTCTGGTTTGTTTTGTTTCCCTATGGTTTACAAACATGGAAGTGTCTTTGGAAAATATACTATGGTTGATTCCCCTGTATGGGGGAAATCAAATGCAGTAACGAAAAGGGGATTCCACATTGAGGCTTCCCTTACTGGGGGGATTTTATTATGTGAGTGATATGATCAGAAAATAATTTTGGGCACACCTAAGTTATGAAAGATGTGAGAATGAAGGGACAATAGGCAATCAAACTAACTGGATATTGGTAAAGGGGATATGCATAGTTGGATCCATAATTGGGTGTTTGATATATAATGATCCTTAAGAAATAATCCTACATATCATATTTATAACAAAAAGAATAGACCTCATATATTAGTTAGCTTCTCTATCCAATGATGGATAATGAAGAATGGTGATCCCATAAGAGTATTTGCGCCCCATAGATTTGAGTGTCTGAGACATGTAGTGACACACACTAAATTAGATTCACATTATAGAATGGGCCTTAGGATGGAATCCTATATATCCTATTTGTAAAGGAATCAGTGTTCTCATATTTTAGTTTGGGGCTTGTTCAAATATGTAAAATAGACAGTGTTATCGTGTCCTGAGGTTTCTACCTAACATGCCTTGAGTGTTTTCCTAACATGTACCAATTGCCTGTCTAATAATCATAACATGTCCCTAGGTGCTTTGCAATATTGAATAGGACTTGTTTTAGTAACTTCACATAATCTTTCCATCATATTCTGGGGATTTTTACATGACTCTAGTGATACATCCATAGGACATCATGTGATCAATGAATACATTCCCAATGGTGTTGCTTGATCAAATTTGACATGTTGGAAGAGTGTTTCCGAACATGGATGACATGATTACAGGAATTCACATTAATTGGGAGAGGTTTTTGGTGGAATTCACATGAATTTGGACACATTTCCATAGTACATTGCAGGACATGTTTGAAATGTCCATTGGACTTCCCAAGACTTGGTTGACATGTATGGAGGACTTTACAAGACTTGGGAGACAGGTTCAGAGGACTTCTCAAGACTTGGGTGACAAGTTTGGGGGACTTTGGAATAATTATTTATCATGTATATATGTCATTTCAAGACTTTGGTGACATTTTTAGAGGACTTTGAAAGGATTGGTGGACATATCTAGATGACATGACAATACATGGTTTATATGTCAAGATAATGACACAATACATGGCTGACATGTACTAAGGACTTAAAATGTTTCGGTTGACCTATACTAGAACTATCACATGATCTAAATATGTAATGAATTCTACATAATTCCATCACCTAAAAATTAGCATATCCAGCTTCCAAAAATGTTTCAATACTTTTCAATCTTTATTGCATACATTCCTCTAGGTTCATTAAGAATTATTTTATTTCAATTCAATGGGACCACGTTTACATGATAAAATCCCTTTGCATGACATGGATGGCCCGATGGAAGTCCTTTTCGTGATTTATAGGGGGTTCATGTGATGTTCATATTCATGTCTTGTGATATTATAGGCTATTCCCAAAATTTTACATGGTGGATGACCCCTATGATGGTTAGGCCATCCACTATGATATGTTCTCTCTTCTACTATCTCGAGGGTATTACTTTCATATAACATGTGTAGTATCCTTTTTGTTCATGGGGGATGAATTTATAGGCCTTTCCTCTTTGTTTATACTCTTCCTTTCATGAAACATGTATAGAAAATATAATCTCAGGTCAGTGGATTCTGTATCACATCATATTATTGATATGATCATTCCATGGGTAATTCATGGTGTCACATTATAATTAATTACAATGAGGTCACTTCATCATTTCCATTGTCATTAGACCCACAGAATATCAAATGGATTTCACATAGTCATGATGACATATCGAACTACATTTTGACCATTGAGACGACATGTAAGATAGTCTTCAAGAGATCAAGATGCATGCAGAAATGATTTAACATGATCGAAGGAGACATTTATGGGGTCTTTTTCAATATTATGAAGGTTTGTCATAGGACTTACATTATATCAAGGTGTTTTGATAAAGTTCCTTCCAGGGATTAATGGTGATCACATGAGGCACATAACCCCTTTTCATGAACATCAATGTATATTCTCTTTGTGAGAGGCTTCCTTCTTTTTTAACCTTATATCCATTATTTTCCAAGACATATGCAATTTTCCCATTGGTCACCCATCAGGTATATTCATGATCATTAGAGGGTATAATAATGGTGTGTGATCTTTTTCACATATAATCACTCTTTCTTTATGTTGTGTTTCATGTGATCAATGCTTGATCTAAAAGTGGTGCAAGTGCATTGTTATAAAAAATCACTCTAATGTCATGAAGATTCAGTGAGGCATCACATGATCAAATAGACATGTATGATGTCCTTCACATGATGAAGGAAACAAGACAATAATCTCTCACCTGACAAGGGTGACGTGTTCGATGGGAGATCCATTAATTTATGTGAATCGCATAAGTATAACACATGAAATTCAAAATAACTCTCCACCACATGAATCATCCTCCCTTTTCAACCATAATTTTATAATGGTATTTAGGTGATCATTATGTGTCTATCAATTGAATAGTTTCATGATCATTGGAACACATTTGGAAACCTTTTCATGATCATCATCTCTTGTTCAAACACATTCATAACAACATGAGGGTATGTTATAGGGGATTCATGTTATCATAAAAAATCCTCCACAACACATGCTCCATTCACATGACCTTCATAGGTTTAGGCAATCATGGGTCCTTTTGGATTTTATATGATCCACATCATTCTATTTTATATACTTTATGTATTAATTCCACTTTTTCTTTTGTCTTGTAGGGAATATAAAACACATGCTTCATGAATTTATTCAATTCAATAATTTTTTATTCTCATTTATCAATTATTAATAGATATATAATATATAATACCTATATTCATAACATGGTTAATGTAAATATAAGAAAGGTGATCTCATATTCTCAATAAGGGAAAATATGGGAGATATCAATGATCACATAAGTATAACATGATCATTAGGTTATGAGAACATGAACATAACATTTGAAAACCAAACAATTCATATCATATATCATAATATTGAGTCATGGTGTAAATATTGGTAATATATAAGAAATTAATTATAAATATATTAAAGAATATAATCTATGAGAAAAATCAATGAATTTGATATATATTTATGGAATTCACTTATACATAGAACATAATCTCTTTAGTAGTTAAGGGTTACTACCTAGTCTATAATAGTTGAATGTGTTTGTCGAGATCCCAAACATGAAATACATGTACATAAAATTACTTTTTCGGAATATCTAATACATAAAAAATCATACACCAAAGGATAGTAATAGTTTAGTGTCTTTGGAAACTCGGAATATAATCATCTAATCTGGGTGAAAGATCATCAACATATCCAATAAAGATCTTACCCTTTTTTTTCCTACCTAAAACCATTATTTATATCATGGGGAAAATAAAACATATAAAGTGTGAG
Organism: Viscum album; assembly: GCA_963277665.1. Lineage (NCBI taxonomy): Eukaryota > Viridiplantae > Streptophyta > Magnoliopsida > Santalales > Viscaceae > Viscum > Viscum album. Next base: position 1,226,304,995 of record OY728162.1, read on the forward strand.
CTCAAATGCTCAGTAATGGTAATCATGGAGAAAATAAAACAAACCATATACATTTAAACATAAAAACATGAACATAATGTTTATACATCAAATTCTTGAGAAATGACATAAAACATGGAATTACGTAAGGCATAGATCAAAATGGAACATAAATCATGATAAAATATCATGGGAATAAAACATTTAATTGTGGAAAACCATTAAGCACGTGATATGATTTCCATAGTAGCCAAGGCATTGTTCTGAAGACCATCTTAGGGGACAAAGTCCCTTTCTAAATCGAGTTCACTCCTCGTCCCAGTCCTGTAACACTGAACCAGATTAATTTACCATTATAGTCATCTCTATATCATGGGATATAAATCTTTACCCAATGCATTAGAGTGAGATATAGGTCCCATCCATCTCATAATGAAATAATTCTTACATGTTCCACAACATAATCAAAAATCATTCATCATAACCCAAAAGAATAAAATGGGTTTCATTAACATCATCCCATCATAACATAATCCATATAAAATAAATGGATAAAATTTCGTCATAAGATAAGTGATACCATGTAAATCAGAGAGACATTATACTTGAAACATACACATATTAAATAATGTCATCGTATATAGAAAATGGTTTTGATAAATCACTTGAAATAAATTCTTGAGGAAAATATCCTTTCATATTCATAATCATCTTCTTTTCACAAAATTCAATGAAATTTTAAAAGAAGAAGATTTTTTTGAAAATAGTCATGAAATATTGTAGTGTAACCTTCATGAAAATAAGGTGTTACGAAACTGTAAAAATCCTTTCATGTCGTATTAGTTTAAAAAACAATCTTCTCATACTTTTACCGGAATAGTCAAAAGGTACCATGTAGGGTAAATATAAGAAATATTCCTTAGATACAATGTAGTAAAAGAAAAAAAATGGGTAAAAAGGACCTTAAACATATATGAAACCATTTTTAGAAAATAGGGACATGGATGATAAATATAACCCAAGTAAATACTCAAGAATAAACAATCTCGGATAAAAATGAGATTGGGAAAGTTATCCCTTACCTTAGGTCTGATATGCTTCATACGTATCCAAACCTCTTGTATAATTATTTAAATAATGTAATTGAATTATTAAAGAATCATATTCATTGTTATGATATCATATATGGTTAAATTATGACTTTATATTACCCGTTCATTTGTAAATTCCATGTTAATGAAGCGTTTTGGGTAAAATAAATTTATTTATCATACGTGTTTGGACTTGTTGTTCTTGATATTATTATTACTTATATCGTTATTTAATTACTTACATAATGTAAATCATGATTTATATATCATATATATTTAGTATATATATATAATAGATAGATAAATGAAATGAAATACACCGTTCAATAAGACGGTAGGCCGTACGTACGCATGAACGTTGTTTTCTTTTCACTATTGACTTCAATGGAAGTAAGTAGATGACATATATATATATATATAAATACATAATTCCAGTAGATTTATCATGTCATATATTTAATTATTATTCACTATATAAACTTTATAATCATTCTTGAGTGGTTAACATGGAGAATGTATCTCAACGCATCCTGGAGAGGGTAATCCATACGTACACACGAGAGATTATATCATTCCCATAATTACTGAATTGAATTGGAGTGGATGATATAATATCTCAAAATCAGTATGATGTTATAATAAATATATATAGTTATTATTTACACCATTATACCGATCCAAGTAATGTAGTGGTGGAAAATAGATTACACCACGGCGTGGAGACAGTATTCCATACGTACGCATGCGCGGTGATTTTTGTTTTTCGTGGGATGGATAGAAGGTGAAATAGTATAGTTTAATATTTATAATAACATATCAGTATATTATTGATACTGATTTTTTTACTTTATTATGAAACAACTAATTAACAAGAAGTTGAATAAGAAAGAAACTTGAACGAATCGGTAGAAGAGATTACCTCTTCTTCAACGCACCTCATTTAAGCATCTTCTTAAGGCACTAGAGTTGGTCTTTTGAAGATACCAGAACCTCTATAATGTTTATAGGGAAGTTTATAAGGGAAATTGGTAGGGTTTGGCCGAGCTTGAAAGATCATAATTTTGTAAATAGAAGAGGGAGGAGGTGCCTTTTGACAAGGGAGGAGAGGGGCACCTTAAGAAAAACATAAAATATTATTTTATAATAAAGTCATATTCGGTTTATAATCGCTCCAAATTGATTTATTTCGAAGTTAAAGTGGGTATGGGTCTAAATACGATCAGCCAATAGGTTTTAGACAAGTTTAGGTTACTATTGTAACCTTATCATTTAGATTTAACTCTAAGTTAAATAATTTAACTTTTACTGTGTCTTTTGGTTTTCTTACACCATATGCTTAATAAACATACAATAACAAGACAAAAGAACCCAAGTGGCTCATTACTAATATATATAACAATATGTATGTTATTTGGACAAACCTTATATTTTTAGGAATATAATAACAATTAATAATATAATATATTTTTTAAAAACTATTTTATGTCAATTTTGACACTATTTGGTAATTGATATTTGTGAAAATCATAAAAGCAGTATTAGTTCGAAAAAATCTAATTAAATCAATAATAACATGTCATATTAACCTAAAACAATTATTGGAATTTATAAGATGTCTCAAATTACATTTATTTGGGTATTTATAACATCAATTATGTTAATATTTCATTAATAAGGTAATTACTGCATCATCATTATGTCATAAATAAATTAAATTATTTAATGTATAAAAACTATAATATAACATCATGTAGGAAATATTTTTATCTTTCTAATTAATATTTATAGTGTAATTTATCTTATGTACAACCCTATGGTAAAAATGTTTAAGTTATTAATCATTGATTTTAACTATTTTAACTCTTCTTTAAATAAAATAATAATAAATGTCTTAATCTAATCCAAGTGGACCTAAATGATAATGATTTATTCCTAAAGTTGTTTTTGGTGGAATTACACTTATCCAATAGAATTAGGACATTTTTTAGTGTAATAATAATATCATTTTTACCCTTAATTATCCTATTTACATTTAACCGTGGTAAATAAATGTAAAAAGTTACTATTCACCAAAAAATATTTTTATCTTCTTGAACCACATTTTACTCCTTGATATTATCCATTTCTCTCATATTTTTTAAATTCCATTCACAAAAGCGGTAAAATTATGTTTTATGTAAATTTTCTAATTCTCCTAGGAGGTGGGTAAAAGACAGTGAAAAGTTCAATAAACTTTTTATATATCTAAAATTATTGTAAAATGAATCCAATGAATTACAGTGAACTTATATAGGTATTATGTATCAATATTGAACTAAAATAAATTTAAATAAAATAAATAATTATTTAAATAAAATATGGTTTTTAAATAGTAACCTAGTGTTTCACTATTAATAAAAAATTGAATGTTTTCAGAAAAATAACAAAAATTCACCATAGGCTAATTTCGTTATTCCCAATCGAAAAATAAAGTCCATTTTGAATGATAAAATTTATAAAATTTCAAAAAGTTTGTATTATTATTCATAACGGCTAGTTCATAATAATATTATAACAATATCTTATTTAGTGAAACTCGGTATTGCGTACTACACATGCTATCGAGGAAGGTCTTGATTGACTGTAATGCAAGCCATGTCAGGGCTGCGTGTAGTGAAAGATCTTTTTGGTGTTGCGTATAACAAAATCAAAACTTATTGTATTTATACATTTAAAAAAATATATACTTAATGTTGTTTAAAATAATTTCTACAAAACAAACTAGAAATTTTGTGTAACATTAACAACAAATAGTGTTTCTTATAATGAAAGATAATACGCTGTTTCGTATAGCAGAAGCTAATTTTGGTGTAGAGTACAACAAAAGACATCAATGAAATTAAAAAGAATAATTCTCATAAAATCTCGGGTTGTTACATTCTACCCCCCTTAAAATGAATTTCGCCCTCGAAATTCATCGGGGTTATAAATGGTTTACTACTTGAATGTTTTTTTCATAGAATCCCACATCAAAAAACGGAATACTAATAATTAATTTTTAAAAAGTTAAGTATGAAACATAATGGTTACCCAAATTAACTCATCACTGGGTTTCCACATATTATAACATATGTGAAAATATGGATATGGAAGAGAAATGTGACCAGAATGTTCTGATGGAGAGTGGTAGAGAACATGGCTATGAAAAAGCCAATAATCACAAAGCCATAAATTTTTGATGATCTATGGTAACATCTAATTCATCAGATATGAGGACACTAGGAAAACATTTTTGGTTTTCAAGATGATTTCCCTAATGTTTAAGAATTTTAATTAGAAGAAATACTTACTTTTCTTCGGTACAATCTCACAGTTGTTAGTGCCCTGAAATTGTTTCACATTATTTATTAAATAAATGAAGTTGAATTTGTCATTATTGAAGTGTTAGAAGATCATGTGATATAATGATGGGTCATTCCATCTGTCTCAAACAAAAGGTTAGAAAAAGTTATCAAATATACATAAGTCCATATATGGTGAGGTTAATCATATATGATTCCAAAAATGGACATATACTTCATCTATCATACCGCTTACTAAAATAATACTAGTTTCTACTAACCAGGGACTTCTTGTTGGCCAGTGGTAAGTGATAAAGGCCTGTCACACTTCGTTTGTGGGTTCTATTCCCGCAACCTTGTCCGACGCGATGTGTTGTCACCCATCCTGCAGGTTGTCCTTTTTCTAAATCTATATTATTATAATATGCCATCAAAAATATTGAAAAAACTTCTAGCCTTAAACAATACTAACTTATGTCCAACATAATCCAATCCATTCTTTAGGCTTATCCAAAATACTTATGTCCAATCTCATAGTATAAAGAAAACAATTACTAGAAATGTCATATGCCGAGCATGTGAATACCATCATTTATTCCCCATAGATCATACGATATATCTTTTTGGTCACATTAAAAACATTTGAATACCTTAATAATGTATTCTTTTGAAAATTGAATACCCATTGAACCTTTTTGAAAACATGAATGCTGTCAAAATTTAACACTTTCCACATATGAGAATCCCAAAATTCTATATACTCAAACCATGATAAAACTTTGTCCTTATATCAGTCATGATATCATTTCATTTTTTCTTTATCCCTAAATTATGTGCATATCAGCTTCCTTCCAAAAATATTTCAGTCACATTTAATGGTTACCGGTACCATATAATTATTGAAAACCAATACATAGATATTCCAAAATTCTGTGATACCATAAATGAGATTCTGTGATTCTATTTTAAAATCCCATTACATAAACACTTAATCATTAAACAACATCATTGTCATACTCAACATCACAAATATTGATCGTATGTGACTTCCCTTTATCCTTTGCCTTAAGTGGTTTCTCACGTTGATCATCATTAACCCTTTGATTAGGCCATTGATTAGCATAATTCCCCATTTCCTTGCACTTGAAGCATTGAAGTGTTGGTGGTGTGTTCTCTGCATTATTTTCATTATTCACATCATTATCAACCCTTTGTACATTAGCTCGACACTCAGCTGCTCGATGACCTTATTTTAGACACATAAAACATTTTCTATTCTATTTAAGATAATATCCACCATGATTCTTTCCACACCTTGAGTATAAAGAAACATTCATCTTCTTTTCACCATTATTCTGAGATTTCACCATGAACTCCACTTTCGTTTCTTGTCAAAACCATGAGATGGATATGTAACACCAACTTACATTTCTACGTTGATAGCACAACGCAAAAATTCTTCATAGATAATGAAGTCTCTTATAGAAAATTCCATTCGAAGACTTGGTTTTAAGCCACTGAAGAATCAATCAACTTTACTTTTAGGTTGGATGATAAAGCCAGATGCATACCTTGCAAGCCTTGTAGAATTCGGTTTGTATATACCAACAGATTCATCACCCTTTTTCTTAAGCTCAAGGAAATCCATTTCCATCTTTGTTTGAAGAAGACGAGGGAAGTACTTATTGAAAAATAAGTTCTTGAACTCATCCTATTCCATGGATTCAATTTCATCTCGGGGCCTCATATTCTTAATTAGAGTCCACCTTTGATTTGCTTCACCTTATAAACGGTAAATAGACCGAATGAATTTTTCATGTTTCGAACATAAATGTATGGAAAATATCTTTACAATGGTACTAATCCATTTTTCAGCAACTAGTGGATCAGAAGACCCACTGAAAGAAGGTCTACATTGCCTCATGAAGGACATAATATAATATTGTTCCCTTATTTTCTCAATTGGAAGTCCGGAATGATTCATAGCTTTTGTAAGTATAGTAATAATATTTTTCACTCCATCTCCCATAACATTAGTTTGTTCAGGAGAAAAATCATTGCATTGTCTGTTACATTGATTAACATGGTTCCTTCGGGTTCGAGCCATTGTCTCAAACCCAAAAAGAATATTCTTAGAGGAAAAAATCATGTTAGGGAAAACAACATAATAAAGGGGGAGTACCTTCAATATATAACATCTTAGGGTTAATTCTATGATTTTTACCATAATTATAGTACTATAAACTATACTTATACTTAACCTTAGGGACATACCTAGACAGAACATAGAAATATCTCTGGGGATATCACTAATGTTTTCGCATACTAGTTCCCAAAGGTTAACTAAACCTTTCCTCTAATATCAACTATAATGGTCTGGAATTACATCTAGTGGACTATAATTGATACCTATCAGCGCACTCCATCAGCAGCTACGCCCACTAGGTGGGACAGAACACCATCCCCACTAGCAGCCATTTCCTTATAAAGCCCTTGGGCGGAGATCCATGCATCATCCAACGCTCACATGTGAGAGTTCCCAAGGTTCGGATTCATTCTTACCTCATTTGCCTCTAATACCAATTTTAGTGACCCCAAACATGACATACATGGACATAACATTACTTTTTTGGAATATATAATACATAAAAAAATGGACACCAAAAGACCATAATAGTTTAGTATCTTTGGAAACTCAGAATATAATCTTCTAATCTTGGTGAAAGATCTTCAACATCTCCAATAAAGATCTTCATCTTTTGTTTTCTTACCTAAAACCTTTCTTTATATCCTGGGGAACAGAAAACATATAAAGGCTGAGCTCAAATTCTCAGTCAGGGTAAGCATGGTGAAAATAAAACAAACCATATACATTTGAACTTAAAAACATGAACATAATATTTAAACATCAAATTCTTGAGCAATGACATAAAACATGGAATTTCATAAGGCATAGATCAAAAGGGAACATCAATCATGATAAAATAGCATGGTAATAAAAAATTTCATTTTGGAAAACCATTAAGAACTTTATATGATTTCCATAGTAGACAATACATTACTTCCAAGACCATCTTAGTGGACAATGTCCATTTCTTAATCGAGTTCACTCCTCGTTCCAGTCATTTAGCACTGAACCAGATTAACTTACCATTCTGGCCATGTCTATATCATGAGATATTAATCTTTACCCAATGAATTAAAGGGAGATATAGGTCCCACCCATCTCATAATGAAATCATTCTTACGTGTGCCACAACATAAACATAAATCATTCATCATAACCCAAAGAATAAAATGGGTTTTCATAAAAATCATCACATATTAACATAATCCATATAAAATTAATGGATATAATTTCTTCATAAGATAAGTGAAACCATGTAAATCAGAGATACATTATACATGAAACATACACATATGAAATAATGTCATCTTAGATGGAAAATGGTTTTGATAAAACACTTTAAATAAATTCTTGAGGAAAATATCCTTTCTTATTCAAAATCATTTTCTTTTCACTAAATGCCATGCAATTTAAAAAGAAGACGATTTTTTTTAAAATATTCATGAAATCATGTAGAGTAAGATTCATGAAAATAAGGTGTTATGAAACTGTAAAAATCCGTTCATGTCGTATAGGTTTAAAAAAACATTCTTCTCGTACTTTTTCCAGAAAAGTCAAAAAGTACCTCCTAGGGTAAATAATAGAAATATTCCTTAAATAAAATGTAGTAAAAGTAAAAATAGGTAAAAATGACTTTAAACATACATGAAACCATTTTTATAAAATAGGGACATGGATGATAAATATAACCTGATTAAATACTTAAGAATTAACAGTCTCGAATAAAAACAAGATTTGAAAAGTTATCCCTTACCTTAGGTACGATATGCTTCGTATGTATCCGAACCTCCTGTATAATGATTTAAATAATGTCATTGACTTTCTAAAAAAACATATTCATTATTATGATATCATATATGGTTAAATTATGACTTTATATTACCTGTTCTTTCGGAAATACCATGTTAAAGCAGCGTGTTGGGTAAAATCATTTTATTTATCGTACATGTTTGGAATTGTTGTTATTGATATTATTTTTTACATATATCATGATTTAATTAATTCCAGATTGTAAATCTTGATTTATATATAATATATATTCAGTATATATATATATATAAAATAGAGATAAATTAAATGAAATACACCGTTAATGGAGACATTTGGTCGTACATACACATGAACGTTGTTTTCTTTTCCTTATTTACTTGAATGGAAGTAAGTATATGATATATATATATACCTAAATCAATTATATTTATCATGTCATATATTTCATTATTATTCATTATATATACTTTATAATCATTCTTGATAGGTTAACATGGAGAATGAATCTCATCGCGTCGTGGAGACGGTAATCCGTACGTACGAACGAGCGATTATATCGTTCCCATAATTATTGAATTGAATTGGAGTAGATGATATAATATCTCAAAATCTGTATGACTTTATAATAAATATATATCGTTGTTATTTACACCATTATACCAATCCATGTAAGGTGGTGGTGTAAAAACAGATTACACCACGGCGTGGAGACGGTATTTTGTACGTACGCACGCATAGTGATTTCATTTTTCATAGGATGGAGAGAAGGTGAAATAGGTTTGTTTTATATTTATCATAAAATATCAGTATATTATTGATATCATTGTTATTTAATTATAATGAAACAACTAAATAAGAAGAAGTTGAAGAAGAAACAAACTTGAAAGAATCGGTTGAAGAGATTACCTCTTCTTTGACGCACCTCTTTTATGCTTCCTATTAAGGCACTATAGTTGGACTTTTTAGGAGACCAGAACCTATATAAATTTTCTAGGGAAGTTTATAAGGTAAATGGGTATGGTTTGGTCAATATTGAAAGCTAAAAATTGTGAAAAGAGAAGAGGGAGGAGGTGCCCTTTTATAAGGGAGGAGATGGGCACCTTAGGAGAAACATATAATATTATTTATTAATAAAGACATATTAGGTTTATAATAGCTCCAAATTGATTTTTTTATAGGATAAAATGGGTATGGGTCGAAATCCTCTCAACCAATAGGTTTTAGACAAGTTTAGGTTACAATTTATCTTAACATTTAGATTTAACTCTAAGATAAACAATTTAACTTTTACTGTGTCTTCTGGTTTTCTTACACTATATGGTTAATAAACTTACTATAACAAGCCAAACGAACTCCAAGTGGTTCATTATTAATATATATTACCTTATATTTTTAGGAATAGAATAACAATTAATTATATAATATTTGTTTTAAAAACTACTTTATGTCAATTTTGACACTATTTGGTAATTGATTTTTGTGAACATAATAAAAGAAATATTAGTTAGAAAAAAGTTAATTAAATCAATACTATCATGTCATATTAACCTAAAACAATTAGTTGAATTTATAAAAAGTATCAAATTACATTTATATGGGTATTTATAACATCAATTATAATAATATTTAATTAATAAGGTAATTACTGCATCATCATTGTGTCATAAATAATTTAAATTATTTAATGTATAAAAATTATAATATACCATTATGTAGGAAATCTGTTTATCTTTCTAATTAATATTTATAGTGGGATTTATATTATCTATAACCCTATATTAATAATGTTTTAGTTATTAATATTTGATTTTAACTATTTTAACTCTTCTTTAAATATAATAATAATAAATGTCATAATCTAATCCAAGTGGACCTAAATGATAATAATTTATTCCTAAGTTGTTTTTGGTTGAATTAAACTTATCAAATAGAATTAGGACATGTGATTGGGTAATAATAATATCACCTTTAACCTTAATTAGCCTATTTACTTTTAACCTTGGTAAATAAAAGTAAAAAGATACTATTCACCAAAAATTATTTTTATCTTATTGAACCACATTTTACTCCATAATATTAACCGTGTCTCTCGGATTTTTGAAATTCCAATCACATAAGTGGTAAAATTATGTTTTATGTAAATTTTCAAATTCTCCTTGGAGGTGGGTAAAAGATAGTGAAAAGTTCAATAAAATTTTTATTTATATACAATTATTATAAAATGACCCCAATGAATTATAGTGAACATATATAAGTACTATGTATGAATTTTTAACTAAAATAAATTTAAATAAAATTAATAATTATTTAAATAAAAAGTCCGGTTTTAAATAGTAACCCTGGGTTTTCACTATTCATCAAAAATTGAATGTTTTCAGAAAAAGACCAAAAATTCACACGAGGCTAATTTTGATCTTCCAAATCCAAAAATGAAGTCCATTTTGAAAGATAAAATTTATAAAATTTCAAAAAGTGGGTATTACTATTCATAATGGCTAGTTCATAATAATATTATAATAATATCTTGTTTAGTGAAACTCAGTATTGCGTACTACACACGCTATCGAGGATGGTCTTGATTACATGTAATGCAAGCCAAGTCAGGGCTGCGTGTAGTGAAAGATCCGTTTTGTGTTGCATATAACATAATAAAAACTTATTGTATTTATAAATTTTAAAAAATCTATACTTAATGTTGTGAAAAATAATTTATACAAAACAAACTTGCAAATTTGCGTAACATGATCCAGGAATAGTGTTGCATATACTGCAAGCTAATACGGTGTTGCATATAGCACAAGCTAATTTTGGTGTAGCATACAACACAAGACATCAATGAAATTAAAAAGTATAATTCTAATAAAATCTCAGTTTGTTACAGTGTTTACCCCAAAAACCATCATAGTAGTCACAGTTCACTCACAGAGCTATCCTAGAGGAATTAGTTCCTTTCTGAACTGGGTTCACTCTCCATTAATGACCTGTTTATCTAATGAGATATCAATCCTTACGCAATGAATTAGAGTGAGATATATGTCCCACTATTCAAATAATTAAAATAATATTATGTGATCCACATGATCATAATTCATTCATCATATTAGAATCCATGGATGAAAATGGGATTGATAAACATGTCAAAATGACATAACATTTACAATATAAACATCTTTCATAAACATTTCATCATTTCATCATAGAATAACATGTGGAAAAGGATATGGATTCATAAAACTAATATAATCATAAAGATAACCATACAGTGAAATAATAAGGTTGGAATCATTGTATCATATCCTTATTAAAGCTTTAGAAGCATCAATATCTGTCATCTTAGAAGGAAATGGTTATTAATAATCACTTGAATCATTTTTGGAGGAGAACAACCATTTCACATTAAAATATGTTTTCATAGAATATAATATCAAAAAATCTTATTAAGTGACTCTTCTTGTAAAATAATATTTAAATCAAATAATTTAATATTTTAAATATTATGTTTCTATGATGGTGGAAAATATAATCCATGTAATACATGTTATAACAAAAGATTCTATTTTCATTTTCAGTAAAAAAATAAAATAGTACCTCATTTATAAAATTAAAAAAAGAATACACTTAATCCATTTTGTAAAATTTCATACATTTGTACAAATTTGTTTAATAAATAATTATAGATCACATAAAACGTTCATTAAAATATTTTTAGAAAACATGGACATGGATGAAAATTTATTTTTGGCTAAAGAGAGAAATAATGTCTGTTTTTATTTAAAACATTATTTTATACCCTGGATTATATAAAGGGAGTAAAATGTAGGGAAAACATTTATTTTAATTTTTTAACATGAGTAGAATAATTTTCACGTTTCTCATGATAGGTATATCTTTATATCTAATCACTATAATCATAATTATAAATAATCCCCATAAACAATTAGATTGTAACATAAATCCACTACCAATTAGGTATTATTTGACTCATATGGCCCATGAAATAACAAAATGGAATGAAACATTAAATATCATGATTATAAATAAGTTCATGATTTGACATGTAAAATTATTTTTACATACTCCTCATAAAATAATAGAGTTTATTTATAAAACATATGTCCAAAAGAAGACAAATTGAGACGAATTTCCATTACATTAAGTCTATACTTATTTAGTACACACTCAAACCTCACATATAATACATATAAGTTTTTTATATGTCTAATAAGTAATAATAATAATTTTTATGATACCATATGTTATTTACATATGACTTTTATTACCTTTTTATTAAAAATTCCTTGTTAAAATCACATTTTGGGTAATAACTGCTTTTTTCACATGTAAAATTTGGTTTGGTATTTTTTATAATTTTATTTTTCTCATAGTTCAATAACCAATATAATTTTTATAAAGATATAAAAAGTATATATATTCATTATATATGTATTTATATAAATCCATTAAATTTATAGATAGAAAATGTATTACACCATTCATGGAGATGGTATGTCATACGTACTAATGAACATGGTATACATCTTCCTGATTGATGAACTGAAAGAATATTATGTAATAAATTAACATTATATATTTATTTTTATGTCACATATATCATGCATTACAGTAAAAAATATCTATATTACTTTTCATGAAAAGTGTGAGTGATAAAAAATCACATCGCTTCATGGGATGCTAGTCTACCGCACACATGAGTGATGATATCGTATTCCTACAGAATGGAAACAACGATGGTATATATGATATTATAATTAAATAATCATAATTATTTAATAAATATCATATATTTATGGTAAATACATCATTATATATATCAATGGCATTGGTTGATGGAAAATGAATTACATTAGTTTGTGAGGTGGTAGTTCTCATTACAAATGATCGATGATTTCTTTTAAAACATTATGGAGGAAGAGGTAGATTTTGGATATGATATTTTCTCAAAAATATAAAATTTATATTAGATAAAAATTATATTATATAATAGTTTATACTGAATTTTTAAAGGATTTATTGCCTAAAATAAAACCAAAATGCATGGTCAAGGATTATACCTATTCTTTGGGGAACCCCTTTATGCTTACACCTAAAATGTTATTTGGTGGGTTTAAAAACCAAAATAATTAATCTAGGATGACTTTATGTAATTAATTAATTTATTTAGGTATGAATTATCTAAAGAAACGGATTTGGAAGTGTAAAGAAGAGAGGACTGAGGGTGGGCTTTTATATGTGGGGGAGAGGACACAGTAGGAATTTTTTAAATGAAAATGGTATACCCACATTCAAATCATTTTAAAAGGATCAAAAAATGGATTATTATAGAACCCTATATGCATTATGGTTTTAATATTTTCACTAATGATCGTGGGACATGTTTTTAGGGCATTTTACCCCTAATAGTTTTATTTTAACCCTCAAAAAATTGTTTTAACTATAACCATGGTAATTAATTTTATTACAAGTTTTTATATTTTTTTAATAAAAATTAATATTAAAATAATATATAATATTTATTAATGTGATTAAAAATATGGAAGCTATTTCCCTAAATTCTATTCAATTATGTGGAAAAATTAAATTTAAAATTAAACCTGTAGACGAGAAAACACATGTTTCAAGAGAGAGCATTTTCATAAGTATAAAAAGTTTTAATATCAATATTCAATATAATATTGATTCCAAAGAACTAAATTGTAAAAATTAATATATATTTGGTCTAATTTTTTTCAGAACAATATTAAAATCAAATTTCTCTTTTAGATACTTTATTTGAAATGTTTGATTTTAAAAAAATTGATTTTTTATTCTATTCATGAAATATTAAATCCTGTCAGAAAAGGCTCAAAAGATTACTCAATGTTACATTGGACATATAGATTTCAAAAATAATGTTTACTTTTTTCAAATAAATTCTGTAATTTTTTTAAAAAAAAATTAGTTTTCAGTTCATATAAAGAATTAAAATTCATATTTTAGAAGATTTTTTTTCAATTATATAAATGACATACAAAATTTGAGAACCCGGTTTTAGTATAAGGTATGGATCCCTTTATTTTTAGTTTAAATTATTTTTACATCCTTTCATGTGATCCTCTTTTGATCACGGGTGGTCTAGAGGTGTCCATGTATCATTCGGAGTCCAGAAACCGATTTTGGATTGTTTATGGCATAATGAATGTTTAGTAGAAACTATGATAGGAATGCCACGTGGTAAAACAATCCATGCAATGTTAGGAAATATGGTCTCTTTTTATGCATGCTTAGAGTTTACCATGGGGTAGAACGCGCTCAGACATGCAGTAGGTCTACTCAAATTTCTATCTTTTGACATAAACATACCACACAGTTACCACATGAATTGAAATACCATGTAGGGTGACCGTGCGAGTGTCCCTGGGTACTTATAGTCACTATAAGAAACATTACACAGTTAGAAAAAATGTACACCTAAACCATGCGACCCAACTATGTGGGGTAAATTTACTAAAATTCCCCTGAAAGGTTATTATCCTAAATGGTTCTTCTCCCTAGAGTCATTGAAAACTAGTGGGGGAGGGGTCTCATTGGAGCACCTTGACTAAACTATTCTAGGGATTGAGATTGACCTTCCATCTGACCTCTATTTTGAGCATGAATCATCTCAATAGATCAACATCATTATGGAATACGTTCCTTTATATCCATTCTCAATTCTTCTTCCAATCAATTACACTATTTGATTTTAGGGTCATATTCCCTATTATCTTTTCCTTCATCCATTATTCTGATTTCTCATAAACCAAGATGAATTAGGACTTGATACCGGATGAGATCTCCAATGACAAGCTGAGGTAGGTGTTCTATAATTTTCATTGCGTGTTTTGTGATTTTAAGTGTGACATGTCAATATTCCACCCATCAGACTTACTGAAACGACCCCATTTTTGAGTTTTTACTTGTTGTAGCTGTAATTGGACCCCGTTTATCTTGTTGCACATTGCTACATATAGTTGTATATACTTATGTGTGGTTTACTACATGGATGATTATATAGAACACTATTTGGCTTCCATGGCGTAAAAAACAAATTATATGTTTGAAGGTGGTGGTAGGGGAAACCACCCCAGTTCAGGTTGTCAATATTTAGTTTGGAGAATGTGAGCATGGGACCAAGCTAAGGATTGTGATGCTACTGGAATACCATTTTGGACCTTTTTTCTTTTCTTAGAGACTTGTATTGTATTGTATTTCAATTTATTGTTTTGGATACTTTCTATAATCATGTTTCTTCTGCACCATTATATATGTGACATTTCAGCATTTTATATGTATTCATTCCTTGTCTTTGTTTGCTGTTCACTACATATTTATTCACTTCTGCTATTGATGAGTTTGACTACCACTGTGATACTCTATTAATGAGGTTATAGTCTCCCTATGGACTCACCAAGTACCTCTATTTTAGTCAGAAACATCAAGAATTTTTTGAGATTCACTTGAGGCCGCGTAGACAACCAAGTTTGTGGCATTATTGAGTAGAATCTGGGTCAGAGATATTACAAAGCGGTATCATAGGAGAAACATTCATATTTGACTGACTATTTGGCACTAATTGAAATTTTTTGGAAGGAAATATAATTTGATAATAAGTTGTGTCTGAGACTAGCTACCCCACGTACAGGGAAAAGATAAATTTCTTCGAATTAAACTGTGATTTCTAGGATTTTGACTGTTATAATAGAATAGATTTCACCATTAGGTGGAACACATCAGAAATGACATTCCATACATTATAATATTCCACTTAGGATTCATTACTTATTTCATACTATTGTGATTAATGTTGTGATAGTTGTGTCTACTATTATGATAGTTTCATTATAGTTAATTGAAGAGTGACTTAGTATTTAAATTCTTAAAGAGTATGCACACTTATGGATTGTGAAATGATGCACCAATGAAATTAAAATTATAAAGTGAATTGATATGTTTGGAATAAACAAGAACTATGTTTTGGGTTCTTGAGGTGTTATGGGCCCTCATGGATTCAGAATTGGTAAACTCTTGGGTGAATTTTCTGAAAAACTGAAATTTGAAAATGAAATCCGTACTTGAAATGATGGATAATGAATTTTCATATACATGGATTTTGAGTGGACAAGATGAAAAGTTGCTAGTGGTTTAATGGATTTTCCTTACATAGTCCTATATTTTGGAGAGGGAAATGGGTTGACAAGGTTTTTATGATTGTTTTGAACTATCCTATGATTTTGAGTAGCGATCATTAATGGCATACCTTTATGAGGCATGTGTTTAGCATTGTAGAGAGGTTACACCATTATGACCTCAAGTAATACATCGTGAGGTAGGTGAATACACTCTCTAGAGGTGGGGGAATTGGGATACCTGTTTATCCTCCCTCATTGCCAGTTGAAGCACCATGGTCTTTTTAGAAACATGAGCTATGGTAAAATTCCATGATGGGCTCATTCATTATATTAAAACTTTCCATGAAACACATCAGTGTTTCCTTAACTGTGGCCAAGCTAACACGGGTGTTCAAGAAGCAACACCCTCCCAAATTTTTAGGGGATGGAATTCCAAAGGCTGTAGAGATGTTTCTTTAGACTACGTTACTGATTTTTGAGCATCTAGGGACTCATCCTGAGAGGATGGTCAAGCTCTCTAAATAAATGCTACATGGAGTAGAAAAGCGCTGGTGTGAATTATTCAACAAGGATGATGGGATCTGATATATTGGTGGGGATGACTTCCAAACTCATTTTGTCATCTACTATTACCCCACCACACTATGAGAAGAGAGTTCTAGTGAGTTTAGGGTTCTGTAGTAGGGTGTGATGATGGTTATTGAATAATCTACATGCTTTATAGAGTTGCAACATTTTGAGCCAAAGTACTATATTGATGAGCTGTCGAGGGTGAGACACTTCAAGGAAGGTCGTAGACATACAATCAAATCTCATGTCAACATGATGAAATTGAACCCTATGAGTTATATTTTTAATCAGGTGATGATTACATAGAATATTCTAAGGGAAGATGGTGGGTGCAGAATAGGGGAGTGTTGTTCCTCAACCAGTGGATCTACATCGTTAAGTAAGAAGTGCCATTTTGATTCTTCCGATGAGGTGGGCGCTAGTTAGACTATGTGTACTGGCAGTGTGGTACTTTTTTATTAGTGTGGTAGGAAATGAATAATAAATAATCAGTGTGATTGTGACCTAGGTGATTGTCAAAAGTTTTGTAGGATGGGGAACATGCAGTTGTGTTTCAAGACATTTCCTCCAGTTTTGAGTGGTCAGGGGTTGGATATGACCACATATTAGTGGGGAAGGATCCTTAGACCCATGTCAGGAAAGGATTTGTAGTAGTGTTGGTCGGTTGGGATAAGGCAGAGGAGGTCATTGAAAGGGTAGCCAGACACTAGTCCCACCTAGACATCAGAGTGAGCCTACCCCAATCAGAGAGGTTGTGTCACGAGGTCATGGCACATTTCTGTTATGTACTATATACCCTACCCACAAAGAGTATGGTGTCAAATCATCTACTATGAGAGGTACAATTTTAATACCCTCTAATATTGTATCTTCTCATTTTGATATAGAGAATTCACATAGTTCTATAAATACACCAATGTTTAAAATCTTTTGAATTATTTTTTTCTTTTGAAGATGTTATGACACTATGAATACTATTTTGAATCACAACAGGTGATGTGAGCCAATGTAAAGAGTTACCCTTTAAAGTTGGTGGTTGTAACTTCTTCTGGGGTTTGTATTCCCTCGATATGATAGGTTTTTACCTCATTCAGGGGATGGAATGGCTTGTATATTACTGGGATTATGTTGACTAATATTGTCAAAGGGATAATTTTACAATACCATAGCGTGAAGTGTATTCTCACAAGGGTGAATGCGATGTCAAGGATAGTCGAACGAGACTCGAACGTCATGGGATGCACAGAGTGACAACCCTGATCGCTAGTTTATAACTCGATGATCAACGAGTGAGTTAGAAAAAACATACCTCTGGTGTTTGAGTGCTTCAAAGATGTGTTTATCAATGATTCTTTTGGTTTAACTCTTAAGAGATAGGTGGATTTATCATTCGATCTAGTCCTAGATGTTTCAACATTATCTATTCCTCATTACAGGATGGCTACCATGGAGCTGCATGAGATCAACAGGTAGTTAGAGTATTTTTTGGAAAAGGGGTTTATTCGATCCAATACATCTCTGTGTGTTGAAAATTCCCTTTAAAAAAAGGATGTTTGAATTATTATGCTATTTCTGGATTATTAGAAACCGAATCAGCTCGTGGTTAAAAACTAATATCACATTCCATGGATAGATGTACTATTCGATCATCTTCGAATTGCTTGAGTGTGGTCAAAAATTTATTTTAGTTCATTGTATCATATGTTTCATGTTCAACCTATAGGAATACCTCTTATTTCCTTTCATAGCATCTATCGTCTATATGAGTATATTGCGATGTTGCTTTTCTGATGAATGTGAAAGTGGTTTTCATGGATTTTAGGACATGAGTGTTCTAATCCTATCTGGACTCTTTTTTGTTGTTTTTTGTGGATGATATATTAGGGTATTCTCAAAATTGACATGACCACTCCATCCATCTTGAGATCATTTCGAATACACTGACAGAACAACAATTATAATTTAATCTCAAAAACTGCCACTTTTGGTTGGATCATATTCACATCCAGTGTCACATCATCTCAGTGATAGGATTATCAATGGGCCCATGGAAGGTAAGATCCATTATTTCCTTTTAACATCCAATCATCATTTTTGACATATAGAGTTTGTTGGGGATAGTTGGTTACAAAATTATTTTTATACAGGACTTCTAACACTTAGAAGGGCCATTTATGGGCTTATCTAAGAAGGGTTTTATGTTTGTGTGGTTATATTCTTATGATAAAGCCTTTTAAGAGATGAAAGTAAGGTTGAAATCTGCACTAGTCTTGATACTAATAGATTAGTGCTAGAGAAACATGATTTATTATGACATTTTAGGTATTGGGTTTGGGGAAGTGCTGATGTAGGGGGATAGAGTCATGGTGTATGTGTCTCAGCAGTTGAGGCCTCATGAGAAGACTTACAAGATGAATAATCTTGAGTTAGCTATAGTTTTTCATGTATTTCACTATTGGAGACACAAATTATTAGGAGATCATTTTGCGGTATACACTAATCAAAAAATCCCCAACAATGTAATTACACAACATGATCATAATTTTTGGCAATGAATATAGGTAGAGTACCTTTAGTCATTTGAATTAGAGCTGGGATATACACCTCATAAGTAAAATGAAGTGGTTGATGCACTGAGTATAAGAACTCTGTTATAGGTTGTGCAACAGTCAAGTAGAGAGTGGAAGCATATGTCTGTGTTCTCGAAGATACATATGGAGTTTCATGACATTTAGTGGCAGACTTTTCTATCATCCTTAAATTTGACCACTACCTTAATAGTTATAGTGAGGATGAGGTTTCTCTTAGATTATAAATTCCAAGTCCTATAAGAAAGTGTGGTAGCTAAGGATCCTCCTTCTGGTTGGATAGAAGTTGAGGATGAGATGTTCTATATAGAGGGAAATGTTTTTGTTCCATGGGATATATGTGAAGAGTTGATGTCGGAGTATCATGGTTTAGCTTGGGTAGTGCATCCCATGGTCACCAATATATACCATGACTCACGTCATCATTAATGGTGACTGACTATGAAGTGAAACGTAGTCAATTCTAATACGAGGTGTTCCACCTTTCAGCAGGTAAAGGAAGAACACCAACGATCAGAAAGCCTTTTACAATAGTTACCAATTCCAAAACATAAATGGGATGATGAAATGATGGATTTCGTGATGGGTTTACTAATGTCTACATGAGGTAACAATGCTATGGGGGTTGTTGTTGATAGGATTACGAATGTCTCTCATTTCTTATTGATCAAGGAGGCCTTCACTGTTGATGATCTTGAAATGTTTTATATCTGAGTGGTAGTCCTACTTCATGGGTTTCATTATTCTATAATTTTATATAGGGACTCTCAATTTAAATTTCATTTATGGTTGAGTTTTCATAGGGATCTAGGTATATATGTTCTCTTAAGAAATACATGCCGCCCTCAAAATGATGGACATTTAGAGCATATGGTACTAGTACTAGAGGAAATGTTTTGAGAATGCAATTTGGATTTTTGGGGCTCCTGGGAGAAGCTTATACCCATAGTTGAGTTCTCTTACAAATATAGTTTTCAAGATATGAAACACATTTAACCTTACAAGGCCTTATGTGGTCGCCAATTCCGATCACCCCTGTTCTAGTTATGAGGTAGGTGAAGAAGGTTCACTGGGGCCACTTCTAATGTAGTAAACATCTACCTATGTATAGTTAATTTAGAAGCAGATGGCTATAACACAGTACCATCAGAAATCTTACACAAATCGCCACATATGTCCTCTATATTTTGAGGTCAGGGATTAGAATTTCTTACATGTTTAACAGAGGTTGGTACATATGTTGATCAGGATACAATGTAATATTTCACCATGGAATTTTGGGAAATCCCTTATTCTGGATACAATCATGTCAGTACCCTATCAGTTGTAGTTACCTCTTAAGTACCAAGACTTTCATGACATCTTCCATTAATCTCAACTACACCACTATCACTAAGACGCATCTCACCCTTTTTAACTCTGGGATATTGTGTGACAGGTAGTTTCATAGTTCAAGGAATATCTTATTGGTATCATTGTTTAGAGAATAATGTTTAATTGAGGTTGGTCAATTCATCAGGTATGGGTACTATGGAAGCATAACCATTTACAAAATGAAACTGAAGAGCGGGAGTCTGATTTACATGCTCAGTGGCCTTATTTGTTTTCATATTAATCTTCCCAACCCTTTAGATTAAAATTTGAGGTATAATTTCAATAAGGGAAAAATTCTGAAAGGACATGAGGTTTCATATCATTTATAGTTCCCTTTATATTAATTATTAATGATTTTTTATTCCCTTACATGTGTACCCCATTTTATTAATGCTAGTGTATAGGTGTCTGGGGCTCATTCAGAGTCCAGAATGAATTTTTTTGGATAGTTTTGATATAGCACGTGTTTAGTAGAAATAGTGTGGGTCAGGATACACAGTTGAATAAAACATGTGATATTGGGTAGTAGGGTCTCTTTGGAAGCACAGTTAGTGTATGGCGTGTGGTAGTAGATTTACTGCCATATAGTAGGTGTACTGAAATTGCAAAACATTGGCATAAAATTAACACACGGTTACCACATTGTTATACATACCATGCGAGGTGACTGTGTGAGTGCCCTTGGGTACTTGGAGTGATCGAGAGAAACAGTGCATGGTTAGAAAAATCGTGCGCCTGAACCATGTGAACCTACAATTTGGGGTAAATTTAAGAAACTTCCCATAAAGTTTTTTAAACCTAATTTGTTATTCTCCCACAAATTGGTGAACATCAGCTGGGAGGGGTCTCATTGGATCTCCTTGAGGAAACTATCCTATGGTTGGATATTTTCCTTCTTTTAGACCTCCATTCCGAGCGTGGATCATCTCAACATATCTGTATCAGTAAATCATACATTCCATTTTTTCCTTTATCGATTCTTAGGGAAATCAATTACACTCTTATATTTTAGGCTCATATGCCCTAATATCTTGTTATTTATTTCTTATTCATATTTATGATAATACTAAATGCATCAAGAATCTATACTAGATGCATTATTCACTACCAATATGTGGTAGGTTTAATATACTTTTCTTTTTTAATTTGGTGATTTTTAGAATGATTGACAGATATGCCTCCCATCGGACATTCTGGAGCATCCCCATTTTTGAGTGGGTTAATTGTAGAAAATTTAATTCAAACTAATGAGGATTCCCATAGGTTCTGTTGTGGTACGTTGGCACCCACTACCCGAATCAAGATCACCCATGTGGCGCACCTGTTAGAAATGATTCAGATATGTCATGTATAATTTAATCCATGGATTGACGATAATTGTTTTCAAAAGGTGGTATACTCATTGGTTGGATTGATTTTCTTAAATTGAATTTTTATCAATTGTGATCATTAGGTCGGTAGACCCAAGTGAAGTGATAAATGGTAATGGTGATAATATGGCTATGTATATGTATATGAATTCCTTAAAAGGTAGTGTAATACAAGATTGGATATACACATGTTGTGTGTGACTATGTGAGTGGGTATACTCATTAAATGAATTACTATGGTTATTGGGGTGTTTATAATCTTATGCTTGTGTCTAAATAAATGTTTAAACTTGTGATCGTTGGGTTCATAAACCCATGTTGTATTATTAAATGGATGATATGAGAGGGTATCCTTGTGTGGAATGGAATTGTTAAATAGATTATATGAGTGGGTAGAGTCATATGGAATAGAATTGTTAATTGGATGATATGAGTAGGTACAATCTTATAGAATGGGGTTGTAAAATGGTTTATATGAGTGGGTATTATCATATAGAAAGGAAATAGTTTATATGAGTGTTTATAATCATATCGTTTAAATTGAATGAATGAATGATAGATTCTATGGAATTATTTACATTGATTTGGAATGCAACAATGGATTCCATGGGTTGATTATTACCCCTAGGGTCTTAATATGATAGGAAGAATTGGGAATTTCTACCTTGTGGTAGTGGATTTCTTGGAATCATATAGGAAATGTCAGTACACATGCTCCTTAGACTCTGACGAGTGCCTAGACTGAGTTTTTACTAGGATTCCCATGGGAATCAAAGAGTATGACTTGATCTTCTACACCTTGGATTATACCTTCATGGTCTACACATTATTATAGAGTGTGGTCATGGAATACATTACATCATATTACAACAAAGTCATAGATGCGTGATTCACATCATTAAACGGTTAGGTTATGGGTTATATGAGATTGATGATTGTATGGAAAGGTTGTGTGAATTTTTTACTTATTCATAGATACCTTGTTATAAAATAGTTTTTTTTGGGATCATTGAGATATTTTTGGTATTAAATGGTCGTAGTAGTTATATTCCAAGGAAATTTAATAATACAATACTGTTTCCTTTCACTGGTTTAGATTGTTGCACACTGCTGCTTAGAATTGTATAGAAATATAGATGGTTACATACTAGGATATTTAACTCAGAAACTATTTGGACCACCTTGGGGAACCAAACATATTATATTTGTTTACTACATTGTACGGGAAAGTTCCCCTGTTCAGGTTTTAGAAAGTTGTTTTGGAGCAGGAGAGCATTATACAAAGTTCAGGCTTCTGATGCTGATGGGAAACCTTTTTGATCTTTTTTTCATTTTCAGAAAAATATATTTTATTTTATTGGAATGTACCATTATGGATTATTTCTATAAACATGTATCATCTACATAAATATATATGTGACGTTTCTATTTTTTTATGAATCCCCTTCTTACCTTGATTTTCAATTGACTACTTATTTATTCACTTCGACTACTGATTTTGTTTGACTTCCACTATGATACTCGAGTAATGAGTGCATAGTCTCTCCAAATACTCACATAGGTCCTCTCTACTAGTCAGCAAACTCTTTCATTTTGGGATATGCACTTGAATCCATGCATCAAAATGGGTTTGGGACACTGTTGAGTGGAATCCTAGTCCAAAAAATTATAGTAATGATCAAGAACTCTTTTATGAATATTTTTTATTTATAAAAAACCATTATGATTAATTTTCAAAAAAAATTACTATTTATACTTCAATGTTTAATGACTTTTTTATAATTGTAATGTTTAAGTAATTATATAAATATTATAACATGGTTCATAAAAACATGATGTTTCATGTTATTTAATTCATATAAGAAGTTAAATTTATTTTAAAAAATATTTTTTTTTAAAATTTTAGGGTGTTACATTGCTCCCCCCTTTAAAAGATTTTTTACATTGAAATTCCAGCAATTTAATAAAAAAAATTAGGATTATTATACCTCATTTCATATTAAAGTTCCCATGTATGTTCACCAAATTGATGATTTCTCAAAAAAACATATACCTGGTGTGTGGTATTGTTTAATATCACTTTCTCTCTACTATCCAGAATCTCCATGGATTATTCCTCATAAAACAGATCATGATCCAGTGGTATGACCTTTGAGTTTAGTGCATGTGAAGTATCAAGTATGTACATGCTCATTAGAGATATATTGACCACCTTGGGGACTTCACAAATGTTCAGTGCAACCACTAATCGATAAGCTACCATCCTGATATGATCAACAATTTAAAAGGGACGGATATACCAAGGGATTATTTGGACCTTATTTCAATATTTCATTACCTTATTCCATGAATAAATTTATAGAAACACATTATCACAAATTTCTAATTATATATCATGTTTGGTATTGTCAGTATAAATTTTCTACAAACTTTTTTATTTTATTATGTATTTTTCATTGGATATAACCTTTTACACTATTTCTTTAGCTAGATCAGGTCCCAAAATATTTATTTCTGCAAATTTATCCCAATATGATGTAGTTCTACACTTTATTCCACAGATGGATTCATAATGATTCAATTGAATTCTTATGTGAAAACTATTATTGAAATAAAACTCATGAGATGAATTTTTTTTCCCAAAAACCCATTAGAATATTTATAGAAAGATCTCAGAATATCTTATAGGTTATGGTTGATTCTATCAAACTAAGTATCTGTCAAATGATGATACACATTACTACAACATAACATTTTATCAAGATATTTCGGAATAATTTTATAGGAACATTGAGATACAAACTCGGATCCCATTCAGATAAAATCGAATATGGTACTTCATGAAACCTTAATATTTCGTTAATTTATAATAAGGTAATCTAATCCGGGGAGAAATATTCCCAAATATTGATGAATTGTACAAATTTTTTTATGTGATTTACTATATCCCTTATAGCTCTGTGCCCTTTAGAAATTTTGAGGAGACCAATGAAAATGTATAGTGATTTTTCCTATTTCCATTTTGATATGGTAACTAGTTATAATATCCCCTCATACTTCTAACTCTCATCCATAACATATTGAAAAACCTATCACCAAGATACATACTCTATAATATCTTTCTTCATGTCATCCAACAAGAAGTAATCCTTCAAATATTTTAACATATTCAAATTTCATAGACGAATATAGACTGAATAACTATGAGCCTCCAATAAAAACTCTTTATTTAAAAATGGTATTTAGGGGAAAAACATTGTTCCTAAACCATATCATTATACCATGATCATGGATCAATATAAGAACATTTCTAATATTATTTTATAACATCATATTATTCTTATACATCTGTTTTCATCCAACATGGAGAGACAATTGTACACTTATTTGGGAAAGATAATATTTTTCCACTTACAAGAATATTTCAAGATCCATCCACTGAGAATCCTTAAATATTATATCTTTTTCGATTCTCATAATATGAATTCAAGTATGATCATTTTGACTCAATACATAATTCTTCTTGTTCACCTTCCCAAGGTGGTAATGTATTGACCAATCGTAATCATTAATCATCTACAACCATATTCTTTAGTGTACATTAGTCTCCCTTTTTTGAATATATACTTTAATATTTTTTCAATAACAATATATTTAACAATTTTCTCCATAAATATAATTCCTCAATATCATTAATGTAAAAATTACAGTAGATAACTTCAATTCATTAGATGGGTAATCTTTCTCAGGAATATTCAATTTTACGAAAGCATAAGCTATGACTATTACATTCTACATGAAAAATATACCAATCCCTTCTTGGATGAAACAATAATTTCTATAAACCCTTCTCCACTATTCATTAATTTAACCATATGTATATTAACTAATAAACACTTATATACCTTAAATTTTTCCTTGTATTCATCCATATAGACGAACATGGAAACCTTCTGAGTTATCATTGTAAGTGGATTAGATATTAATGAAAAAATATCTAGAAAAATTGATAATATCTATCCAAACCAAAAAAAAACATTTGATCTCATTCGTAGTGGTGGGATAGAGCAAATGATCGATAATGAATTTCTTTTATGGATATATCAATAGACCCTCTAGATATTATATGACCAAAAAATAAACCATTTTTAGGAGAAAAATCAGACTTTTAATTTTTTATATATTTTCCCTCTTCTAATTTTCTTTGGTATAATTATAAATTGTTCTTCGTTCTCTTATTTTATATTTAAATAAAAATAATAAAATTATCTATAGATATTGAAAAAAACAAATCAAATTAATATTTAAAGACTCTATTAACCATATCAATCAAGATAATAGAGGCATTAGAAATACGAAATAGAATTACTATATACTCACTGAGTCCATATCGTATATAGAATTATTTATTGGGTATATCCTCCTTCTTGAAACTCAATAAATGATATCCAGAATGAAATATAATCTTGAAAATTATTTAAATCAACACAATTGATAAAATAAGTCATTGATATATGGTAGATGATACTTTTTCTTTCTTTATAACTTGTTCAACTTTTGATAATGAATTCAAAGTCATGTTGATCCATAAATATTTAAAAAAAATAGTTTCACCCCAATATGAAGAACACAGACAAATAAATACTTTTTCAAAATTCTCCAAGAGTTTGTTCTTTAATTCCTTCAACTCAATCATGTCCATTCTATAGGGAGACTTTAAAAAAGGTGCAGCAGCAACTCTGAGTTCTATTGAGAAATTAACATCATGTTTCTATGAAATAATAGGAAACTATCCAATAAATAAATAACAAAAATCATGTGTAATAGCAGTTCAATAGTGGATGGAAAGTGTACATTTCACCATGTCGTTATTTCACCCCTCAAAAGAAGTGATCGCATGAATTTTACCTATGTCTCTTGAATAAATAGGTAACTTGTGTCGATAATCATCCTTTACCTTTGTATTTGTTTACTTTTTAGATAAATTATGATACTTATTTCATTTTAAACACTGATGTGTGTGTGGGGTGTTTGGTATATATTTCACTGTATTCGAATAATTCTTTAGATTATTTACATCACTTTAGAAATTGATTTCATGATGGTCTTCCATTACACTATTAAAACATTTACCATTATCCTTATGATAATTTCCTCAATGTTTCATTCTACACATAAATCTTGAATGAAAGCTCGCCATTTTTTCTATATGGTTTTTAGAGTTTTCATTTAATTCCAAATTTATTTTATAATCAATTCTATGAGACTGATGGCTAACTATAATATCCCTTTCCTCCTTGAATGAAAATAATTTTATTTTCATACCTACTAAAGTCCTTAATGTCTAATTACCTTTAGAGCCTCTTTTTTATGAAACTTAAGAATCAATCAACCTTACTTTGAGTCTACATGATAACAACAAAAGTGTGTTGCAAAAATCATGTCGAATTAACCTCGTATATAAATATGAATTCATCATACTTATTATTCAAATCAAGTAATAACTTCTATATTTTCATATGAATAATATGAGTAATGTACTGAATGAATACTATGTTATTAAACTCATCGAATTACTTGATGAAAATTTCATTTAGTCTACTCTTTTTCATTATAAGTGTCCTCCATTGATTCAATTTACTTTTCATATTATAGAAATCTAAAATGAAAATTTCATGTTACAAACATTAGAGAACATAAAATATTTTTCGTTTATAAATCCATTACATGGAAACTATTGGATTTAAAGAACCACTGAAATATAGTTGTAATTAAATCATAAAGGACTCAATATAAAATTTTGCCTCCTTTGTGGGTTTAAATGTTTAGCATGATTCATAGCCTTATAATGTTCTACGAGAATAGAAACATAATTTTTCATTCCAACCCCCATATCACTTTTTTTATCCTAAGTACAATCATTTAATATTCCATCACACATATCATTAACACAAATCCTTTTGGTTCTATAAATTTATTAAAACCAAAAATCATATCGTAATCAACAATAATCATAGTGGGGAACCACATAATCATGAAAAAAATTATTAAGATGTCTAAATTAGTACACATTCTTTTTAATCAATTACTCATTGGGATTAAACTATGTTACTAATCATAATTATTAAAATTATTTATAATTAAATTTTAATTGATTTTAAATTTAAAAAAAACATGCAACAGGAGTTTCAAATTAGGTGTACAATGATTCTTGTTTCTTTGCACCAGGTAATGATCGTGTCCAACTCAATGTGCTATTCGAAGAGTTATTACACCTTGCTTCAACTATGCTAGATCCAAATACACTTTTAGTATCCAAAAAGGAATTTAATTTCATGGACCCCACTCAATATATCCTTTCACCAAAATTCTTGTATATTTTTTATACTTATTCATGTCCTTATGGTTATCAATATGGTTTTCTCATCATTATTTTCATGGTTTTACCTAATCCTGCCATTGAGACAAACTAAAAATACCCATAATATTTTTACATAGATATTAAATCATAATATATTAAAATTCATTATATAAGATAACTATAAAGGATAAATTTATGTAGTTCTAGTGAATTTGGAAACATTGAAACATAAAAAAAGATTTTATAAGAGTTCTACATCACCTCCCACTTAGTTCCTCAGAGCTAGAAATACTCTTAGACATGTCATATGTAATACTTTTCTTCATCACCTGGATATAAAGGAAGCATAATAAAGGGTGATATCAGTTGATCAATAAAGGTAAAAAAGGGAGTTATCATTGACCATATAATCATAACCTTATCATAACGGTACATGAACATGAGAATAAATTTAAAAACCATATCCTGCATAAGATAGATCCTAATATAGAGCCATTTAATAAATCTTGGTTGTTAATAAGACATGAATAATAAATGATCAATGAAAATAAGCCAAGAGAGATTAAAATTTTCATAAGACCAATATTTCTAGAATACAGATAATATAGAATATCATTTCATTAGTATTAATTTTGAACTATTAAGGCTGTCATAGTGGGATGGGTTCACTCCCAAAACCACTGTAGTAGTCAATGATCACTCAAGAGACTATCATAATGGATAAATTCTCCAACAAATATGAGTTTACTACCCATTTCAGTCCTTTTTATATCATGAAATAGCATTATTTTAGCCATTACATTGGAGGGAGATATTGGTCACAACCATCACATAATAAATCATAAATATGTGTGCCACAAGATACTAAAACATACATCAAATTAGAACACATAAAGAGAAATGGGTTTTATAATCTTTTCATTATAGTTCATTAATTGGGAATGAAATGAGTTTCATTAAAATTTCTTCACTCTATCACAGTGCATCTCATGGAAAATAAATAGGTCTCCAAAACATTTCATCATATCATAACATGGGGCAATGGAACATGTTTCATAAAATAAATTTCACCATTAACATAAAATATTAAAATAAAAGTAACAATTTTATCACTGAATAATATCCCCATTATATTTGTAAGTAACATTAAATTATGTTATCTTAGATTGAAAATTATTTTTAGTGACCACTTGGTAAATTTCATAAGTAAAATAAACTTTTCATTTGAAAATAACCTATTTTAAATATAAAATGTTCATAAAACATTTTGAAATTATTCTTCAATTAAAATATTATTTGAAACATACAATTTATGGTATAAAACATAGAGTGGTCACAATGTTGTATATTACCTTTCATATCATACACATTATTATAAATAATCCTTTAATTGTTTTGATAAAAAGTAAAAAAGGCCCCCCATTAAAAAATGATAAGAAGTTTTATTTTAAAATATTTTTTCAAATTTAAAAAAGAAATTACAGTTTCATTAATAAATCATTAGTCATATATAATAAAATTTATTAATTTTTTGATAGAAAACACCAACATGAATGAAAAAAATTTCTTGACTGAAGTAAAAAACACAGATGTTTTTTCATATAAACATTACTTTGGACTATTGATAATACAATTAGGGAAAGTTGAAAGGGAAAAAATTATTTTAATTAATTGAAAATAGGATAATAAATTTAATTATATTATTGGGTGGTGGATTGTATGACCTCATCATTAGATTCATAATGAAAAATAATTCCTATAAACAATAACATTGTAAAAAAAACCTTTACCAATGTCATCTTCTGAATTTTAATCACCATTAAATAATAACTTTAAATAAAACATTTAAAAACATTAGAAAAAATAAAATCATTGTTTAAAATTTAAAAGGATCTATATATACATATCAAAAAATAAGATAGGTGCATAACATAACAAATTTTCCCAATAAGACAATTTGAAATGAATTCCACTTACCGTATGTCTTAACTACTTTGTATAATTTTGATACTAATATATAATAAATAAAAATTTAATATACATATAATATAGATCCATAATCATTTTAATCATAAATCATAATATTTACTAATGATATTTTATTACCAATTTATTAATTATTCCTTGTTAAAATCATGTTTTGTGTATTAACTATTATGTTTATCATGTATGTTTTGGTTGGGTATTTTTAGTTATTTTACATTGAACATGATTCCATAATTTCCAGAATTTAAAAATAATATAAATATTATAAACATTATTTACATATGTATTTATATTAATCCATTACAATTATAGTTAAAAAATGAATTACCCAATTCTTGATGATGGTAGGTCGTATTTATGCATGAACGTTGTTTCTATTTTAACTAAGGATGAATAGAAAGAGAGAAAAAAAATTAACTTTAGATAATAATAATTATTAAATATATATAAATTTTTATCACAAATAACCATATTACCTTATCATAAATGTGTATGTTAAGAGTGAATCATATCACTTCACAAGGTGGTAGTCCGTCATAAAAACGTGCGATTTTATCGTATTATAGTGGAATAGAAATTAATAAGGTATATGGGATATTATATTTTCATAATTATAATAATCTCAAAAATATAATATACATATTTCAAATCCTTAATTATATCTATAAGTTATATTTGGTTATGGAAAAATAATTATATCGTTTCGTGAGGAGGTAGTCCGATGTACGCACAATCAACAACACGAGTTCCCACATAATAGAGGATGAGATAGATGTAGATCATGAAATTAACATAAAAAATCAATGGTGTATATTAGATAATTATTTTCAAATATCATATTTATTATGTTGTTTTGAAGGACTCATATGGTGAAATAAATTGAAAATGTTTGATTAAGGACTATACCTCTTCTTCAGAGAACCGCTTTTGGTTTAAAATTAAATACATACGAAGAGGGTCAAATAATAAAACGAGGGCGCCTATAATGTGGGGAGTGGATTATTGAATGTATTTTGGTGGGTATTTTACAATAAAAATGGATTCAAAAGTGCAAATAATAGAGGATATGGGGTGGAATTTTATAAGTGGTGGAGAGGAAAAACATGGATTTTTTGAAAAATAAATTATACCCATGTAGTAATCATGAAAAAGGATTAAAAATGGATCATTATTGAATTTTATATGAGATAAGTTCTACCTATTTCCATTTAATGTGTCTGGGATAATTTTTTAAGATCGTTTACCCCTTATGTTTTTAGTTTAACCCCGGGTAAACCTATTTTAGCCTTAACCTCAATAATTATGTATTTTCTATTTTAACTACTCATTATGAAAAAAATATGTTTAAGTTATTAAATAAAACTACTTATTTTGATTAATAATATCGAATAAATTATTATAAACAGTATTATCATATGTATAAAATTTTAATTTAAAATTAAACATGTAGATGTTATGATAAAATGGTTTTCCAAAGAGAATATTTTCTTATGTATAGAATGTTTTGGTATAAATATTCAATATGAAATTGATTCCAATGACCTAAATGAAAATAATAAATATATATTTGAATTAATTTTACATTTGAATAAATTTTAACATATATGTTATCTTGTAAATTCCTTTAACGAAAATGTGGTTTTTAATAAAATTTGTATTTTATACTATTTATCAAAAAATTAATCATTTTACAAAATTATAGATCATTTACTATAAGTTAAATTTTTCAAGTAGAATGAAAAAAATGACATTTATTTTGGAAATATAAATTAATTGGAAAAAATAATTTTATTATTTTTGGAAATGTATATATTTAAATAATTATTCAGATGAAATGTATTATCAGTGAATATAATGGCTTTACTAGAGATGAAGAACTATTTTAACGATATTTAATCTATATATAAAATCATTATGATTAATATTCAAATTGTTCTCATCACTATTTATAAAACCAAACTTAATTTCTAGATTATTATTGAAATATTTAAATAATAATATACATAATATATCATGGTTTGTTAAAACTCGACATCGTGTGTTACATAAGCTATCATAGAATTAATTTTTTTTCTAAAAAAATCTTAATTTCTTTAGGTGTTACTAGTGCATTGACCAATATCCATTTTAGTTATTCAAAATATTATTTACATTCTACTAACCACATAAACCTAACCTCCTTACATGTCATATTAATTAATAGGCTATCTAATTTTGTGAAATTTTGAACAAAGAATTGATTGTAAAATACTAAACCAAGGACACTACATATCCCGGTTATTTTCATTTTTATGGGCTATTATTTTTTGGAAAATGAATCAAAATATAATATTCAATTTTGGACACAATATATCTATGAAAAAATATAACATATATCTATAATTCACACTTATTAAATTTCATATATAACTTCTTCCCTATGAGAGTTTTAGGAATGAATCACAACAGATATTGTTCTCTTTATATCATTTCAATTATTCTATGATATCAACTATAAATACAACATTGATATTTAAAAGATAATATTAGAAAACTCTATTTCTCATTTCCACAAAAAATAGATAATGAATTATTCAATCCCAAACGGAATTATTATAAACTCATAATGTTCATACAGTGGGTGAAATTTTATCTTTTCAATATGATAAGCAATTATAAAATATTGATGATACCCAGAATGATTATCAATATTAAAATATATATATATCCTTAAATTTTATCATGAATGTGAATAATATGTGTCAAAGAACCTATTTTATTTACAATAATTGAATTAATATTTCTATAATCGATGTAGAACATCAAACCCTAATCCTTCTAAAACACGAATTGTGGCTTGAAAAGGTGAAACACTAGGGTTAATGAATCCCTTATCAAAAAAATATCTTCTTTGTTTCATCATTTCCACTAATTCCACTATGAAATTTTTTAAACGGCCTTATATATAGTATTTTTCTCATAGATGACATCAAGAGAAAGATCATCTTTAAAATAGGGTGGATTTCATTGTAAATGTTCAAAAAATAATAATTGAATTCATTTAAAATATGTACATCTTGTTTTTGAATTTTATCTTTCCCATCCATTACTCATGTCTTCTATTCTTCTCCTAGAATTTAATTATCCAGAGCTACAATAGGCTGATACAAAAATTATTAAGATGAAAAAGTATTCCTATAAACAATATGGATTCTATAACTCCATCACAAATCATAATATCCTTATCTTGGACATAAATTTTTAAATTATAATTTGCTAGCCATTATTTACAAGGGATTATAAATAAATAAACAATTGTTTTCAGAACCATGTTCTAAAATAGGGTTTTATATGCATCATAATTGGGATTAACTAATATATCTTTATTTTAAAAATATTTTCATTAAGAGTATTGATTTAATACTCTATTATTTTGTTGATATAGAAGTATTTAATGTTCATATAAAAATTGAATGATATAAAAGAGTGTGAAAATCCAATTAAAAATAAATCATTAGATACATTTAATGTTATGATCAAAGTACTATCCACCACATCATTATAAACTACACCTTTATCCATAGAAACCAAAAATTCTTGGACTTTCCCTAGGACTCTACATTAGTTGATTCCATTGAGGTTTTTATAATTGATTTTAAAAATTACCATTTTCCTATTGTTGAAGCACTACACTAAAATTGTTTATTTCTTGACCTATTATTCATTAGCTAGATAGACCTTATTTATGAACATGTTACAAACTACCACACACTTTACCTAAGTAACTGGATGTTTCAATCCAAAAATATCACATTGTTTAAATCGATTGTTTCATTTATTTTTCATTGATTCATTTTTTTATATGGTGATCATACTATCCTGTATTTTCTTGATTTTTGTTGAATATATAATACCTAGAAAATTATTTATCAGTCTTGATGGAACATGAAAATATATCATCACATGATATTTTTTTTTGGATACCATTACACTTCAAATATTTTCCTTGATCACATAAAATAAAATTTAAATCCTACTTTTTGTATTATATATGTATTTTGTTACATTTCTAATTTTTTAATTTTAGCCTCTTATTTAGTAAAACCTTTTTTTCCTTCTTTTTTTGGATGAGGAAATATCTCTATATTTAATATCATTTATCTTAAAGAATGTACTAATTATTGAATATCACATTAAAATTAATCTATTATATACTTTCTATTTCTTCATCCTCTTTAGTGTTCTGGATCAATGAACACTAATGACCATTATCTCCCTTTATGCAATATACTATCAGAGTAAAATTTTTTCATTTATTATATAATAATTCTTAGAATATATTTTCAAGGGGCTTTATCCTGTTCTCACCTACAAATTCATTAAGAGATACATTAAAATATAGATGTTTTTTTGTATTAAGTGATCCAACATTGTTACATCATTTTATATAATAACATGTTTATCCATATGAGAGAGCTCATTTTTATAATGAAGGATAGTTTCCTTAAAATTACCTTGATCTTCATAGATCCAAAATGTGATACATTGAATAACTCATAGAGTAAATACCTTTATTGACTATGGATGTTGAAATTATTTCCATTTTCTATACAGGGATATATATATATATATTCAATAAAACCCATATAATTATCACATAGAAACATGAAAATTTATCTATAACATAAAAATAACTATACATTATTTAAAATTATAGTTATTTTTACTAATACTCATGCTATTTGTGTTCTACTAAATTATAGTTCCCAAGGGTCCAAATAAAATTATTTTCATATTAATTATAAATGACCTGACATTAGTAAAACAATTTTGGTGTCTACACTATTATATTGGTACAAGATATAAGGGATCCAACTATAAAGGTTCGATTCATTTAGCAGTCTTGGGGGAGACTAGATATAAATTCAACCATATTACATTTGAAAAATAAAACATGGTAGGAAATTAATTATTGCATCATTAAAAATATTTCAAAGATTCCATCTTCATATATTATGAAAAGTAATACATAATTATTGTGATCTGAAATACTTAGTGAGGTAAACAATAAAATTGAATATATCATGATTAGATAAGGCATGGAAATATGTGAGAGTGAATAATGAATCATAATCAATTTAATAAATTACATGAGTATAAAATACATCCATGGATGAATGTAAACATATGGATAATTATAAATTAATTTTTAAAAAATTAAATGCATAATGTCAAAAATTTATGATGTTACCGTCAAGTCCTTGAACAAGGAATCATTAATTATATATCAAAGTCATGGGCCAAGACACTTTCATTTCATATATACGTATACAAAAAATACCCAAATAATTTGGCCACAAATTTTATCTCATGATAATTATTAATTAACCAAGATGATTTTTATATGTATCCCCCAAAAATTACTTAGATATGTCAATTAATTTTACATATAATGAATCTATAATATAATAAAAAATAAATATTCCTTATCATTAAATAAAAATTCATTTTTAATAAAAAATAAGAAACACAAATATATCCCCAATAACTGAAATAAATAAGTATCCTCCAAATAAAACAAAAATTAAAATGGTATATGACTAATACAATACCAATTATATCCCAGAAACAAAAAATAAATACCTGAAGTAATAAAATAATATCTAATTAATAATGGGATGTGATAGAGAACATGGATACAAGAATGTTAATTATTATAAATAATGTATACTACATTAATATACAAAGGATGATATAAGACAATCAACTCCTCAAAAATGACGTCTTCAAAAAATGGATTGATTTTTAGAAATTATAGAGTAAAATGGAAGTAAAACTCTTATAATAATTCTCTTTAAAACGTTTTTAACTTTTTTATAAAATGAAGTTATAAATCCTTTCCAAAATTTATTTCACATTTTTAAAAAATAATTCCTATTATATCTTAATATAAAAAATTAAAATTCATCGAATAATGGTATTTTTTTTCTTTGAATAAATATGGAAACTTGTATAGGAATATAAAAAATGAAAAATGTTTATAGAGGTAGGGATATCAATTCATATCATATATGTTAAATAAAATATTATTATCAAACATTTTTAAGGATTACCAATTAAATTGGTTATAAAACATTAAAAATGTATCCTGTAATTTTTTTTTAAAAAAACCTAAATAGCAGTAAAAAAAATAACTAATTAAATCAGTAAAATTAGACAAAACATCCGAAAAATAAATTTTTGAATATGATTATGGGATAGATATATTTCTGATCGAAAAATATAAATAAGTTTCATCATTATAAAAAACGTTCTTTCAATTGTATAATACCAATGAGGGTAATGGTCAGAATAAAAAAATAGAAACCCTAAAAACAACCATTTGAGGATAAAATCTATGGGTTTTAGGAATATAAGGAGAATATAGTCATTCCAATGTAAATATAAAAATGAAAAATCTTGAATAATAGTTATATTGTAATATAAACCTTAATAGATTCAATAAATTTGGAATCAAAACCATTAAAAGATAAATGATGAATTGAAACCTCAAATATAAATAATAATGACCTTTTACTGATATATTATTTAAAAGGGGTAATATATTCACTATATATAATAAATTATGAGCATAATGAGGAACATGTATCATTGAAGTGTAAATGAGACAAATTTACCCTTACCATAGATTCTTGCTTGGTCAGATGAACTATATAATATATAATAATCAATTTAAATATATTAAATACTTTCATAATAATATTTTTTATCTTTATTTCATTATATAAAATCTTTTTAAAATATTTTTTAACTATCCTTTGAATAGTTCTTATTTATTTTGACTCTTTATGTCAGTTTAGTTAATTAATCATAAATTACTTCAGCATGTTGATCATGGTTAATGGTGTAAGGAAATGGTTCTTTTGAATCTATAATACTAATAATTTGGTAAATTTTTTATAATATAAATTTTTAAAAACATCGACACATAGTGTTAGAATAAAATTTGAATCACATAACATTGTGAAGGTGGTAGTCTATACATATGCACAAATGATCATATAAATATCAAATGGATGGAATTTTAAGATGGTATATGATATCCAATATTTTAATAATTATAATTCTATCAAAAATATATTATATATATTCATTAGTACATTACATATTTCCATCAAATTAATGTGGGGTTAGATTATAAATTACAATGCTGCATGGAGAGGTTTGGTTGAGTGTACAAACAAGCAATGTATTCATTTTTCATATGATAGAAAGGAGATAGAAAATGGATATACCATTAAGATAAAAATATATAAATCGGATAAATATAATTATTTAATTATGTTAATACTTTTATTGAATATTTTTTTGATATTTAAGAGTAAATGAACTTGGGAAGGCACAGTTAGAACATATATCTCTTCCTTTGGTAACCTCCTTTGGATAACTCATCATTCCTTCTTGAAGTGGAATGTTTCTTAGAATATGACTAGTATTAAGTGGGGATGGGTTTTAAGAAGTTAGTTGGGTATGTCATGGTTGATTTAAGTGTATCATATAGTTTGGATAACATATAATATGGGGTTACCTTTTATATTTGACATGGGTAGAAATCATGTACTTATATGAAAACATAATATAAAATATATGAATTTGTCAAGTAATTTAGATTGAAATTATCATAATATTGAATATTACAAATTTAAGGTATAAATAAAACCAACCAAAGTGATTTAGATAAAATTTTCTAAATATATTGAAGCCTTTTACATTTATTGTTTACCCTTTTAACTCATTTTAATATTAACCAAAGTGATAAATATTTACCATGGATTATTTTTATTATAATCAAAATAAAACATGAGATTATTTCCAGATATTAATTGTAATTATTAAAAATATACGATCCATTTTATGAGATTAAATTTCTATTATTGGTAAAAAATTACTTATATATATATATTCATAATTCAAAATAAAATCTATTTTTTTAATAAAACACCAATTTATACAATAAAATTATATTTCAACAAAATAGAGAAAATATTTATTAAAATGGAATTAATTGGATTAATTTAAATTAAAGGAGACTAATTTGAATTTAAAACCGAACCAAAAATGAAATTATCCTTTTAAATACATGATTAAGGGAGAATAACCAAAAATATTTTTTTAATGTTAATTATACATATATTTCCCAAATGATACCATAGATTTTTAAGTTCAAAATTATATATTTTATTTGAATATATTAATTATTAAATTTATATTTCAATTATTAGAAATTATTCTTAAGTGTCCATGTTCTTCTTATTCCATTATAATGTCACGAAAATGATAGTATCTATAAACTTAGTATTTTTCATAATTCAAACTGAAAAATAAACTATGTATAAATAATTCCAAAACATCACCCTATGATAATTTTAACATGATGAATTTTAAAATGATATTCATTTCATAAATTAAATTTATAAATTTTTTATTCACATTCATGTATAATGTAATATGTATAATTCTATAGATTCTTTACAATGAAAGGTTTACCTGATATTCATGCATATCATAGGTCATAAAATAGAAAATGGAAAAGTAAAAATGTAAGATAATATAATGAATTTAATTTTTCTTTTATTAGTATATTTTTTATCCAAATATATCCTTTATCAACTAGAGAGTGAAGACCATGGTATAATTAATGATTATTCTTAATGAAATTCATGGGATTTTTACTACTATAAGAAATGTGTTTATAATGTGGATGTTTTTTGGTATGTGGTTTCTTGAGTGAAAACATATGGTAGATGTAACGCCCCGACCCCAGTTACCCAGAGTCGGTGCATTAATTACATAACATTGGCATGATCACAAGAAAGATCAAATCTCGAAAGACCGATTGGTTTAGTAGCCTTGGAAACACTAGATATATTCATAAGTTTTAAATTACATCATCAAAATAAAAAAGAACTACTACAACAACATATTGTATCCATAGTCCACACTATTAACCCCTTATAATATCCATGCAAGTCATTCATAGTTTACTTCTTCACATCCTGGGAAAATAAAACATAGAAAAGGGGTGAGCTCAAATGCCCAGTAAGGATAACAATATAGCGGAAAATTTCATAAATAAGAATAAACATTTAAGGCAATGTATAACTAAAACAAAAGCCTTTTAAACTTTAACTTCAACATAGTATGGCATAAATAAAATTAAATAATTCCATTTACTTATTCACATGGATATTCTACAAATCAAATAATCAAATGCAATATCAATAACCACTTTCATAATGATGGAATGCATAATGCCAGACTATCATAACCACATAGCCAAGGCCTCGTGCCAAGACTAAAAATAAGATTTTTCCAAGGCCTTGTGCCAAGACACTAATTTGTCTCATGAGACCTACCGATGCATCGAGGAGCTATAGCGGGCTCCACCCGTCACATATTAAGTCCAATTCATTCCCATATGAAAAGGGTTAAACATAACATAAACATTCGTATTAAAACTAGCATATGAAATGTCAATACTTTCATCATAAACCATGAATGGTATATAAAAAAATAGCACATCCACAGTCAAACATATCACAAAACCTTCAATACAATATAAAAGTTTTTTATCATAATATATCATCCTCAAATAAGCGTAAAATCCATTAAAGGATGTTGACATAGATGAAATCAAAACTCTTTTTAAAGAAATATCTCTTTCTATTTTGAAATCATTAAGAGACATATATTTATAAAATAAAACATTTTCTTTGAAAATATTCTTATAAGCTTGTAAGGGAAGCTTTGACGATTTTATAACGGCGGAAAATAACCGCACCCGCCGTATAAGTTAAAAAAAACATTCTTATCTTAATTCTGTCGAAAAGGATAAAAAGAACCTTGTTTGGAAAACGACGGAAAGATTCCCTTATAAACCTCTTATAAAAAGTCAAAAAAGGGTATAAATGACTTTAACCCATATTCTTTTGAATATTAAAAATGTTTTGAAATACGTTTTGAAGAAACATGGATGTGGATGATAACGAGATCCCAGTAGATTATTACGTATAAACAACCTCTGATAATAAAGAGGTTGTGAAATAACCCTTACCTTGTACTTTTCCTTGGTTGGGGTAGGTTAACCTCCTGTATAATGGTTAAATAATTGTTATTAAATTATACAATAATCATATACATTAATATGATATCATATATGATCTTTTAATATTGATTTGATAATAATATCTTAGTATTATCATTGTTTCGGGTGTTAACTTACTTGTTTTCTTTTATATGTTTTGTTACGTAAGACATGTTTGTAAAGGAGAGGTTGTATATTATTTATATCCAGAATGATATCAAGTCCTTAAACATCATTTTTAAATCATCGAATGATAATTATACTTGAATGGATACGATGGAGAATGAATCTCATCGCGTTCGTGGAGACGGTAGTCCGTACGTACGCACGAGCGACAATATCATTATTTTCATATTAAAATAATATATAAATGGATGGTCTATCATATATACAGAATCATTAACATGTTACATTTATTATTTACATGAGCTACACATCATTATTATACCCATCCAAATAATAATATATTCAATAACAATTACACCACGACATGGAGACAGTAAGCCGTACGTACGCACGTATGGTGACATGTTATTCAAAGGGTGGATAGAATACTGAATATGGTTGTACCATATTTATAATAACATCACAGTATATGTGAGATACTGGAGTTATTATTTTATAATGGTAAGAACCAAGGAAGAAGAAGTGGAAGAAGAAATGAACTTGGAGAAGGGTGGTGAAATCATTACCTCTTCTTCGGGTTCTTCCTTTTGATTTGACCAAAAGGGCTCCTTAGGTTGGCTTTCTGATCCAACTAAGGCCCTTAGGATGTAGTGAGGGAAGTTTGGAGAGTATTTGGGCAGATTTTGGCCGAACCAAAAGGCTTTGAAGGTGTGAAGAAATGAGAAGGAGGAGTGCCCTTTTATAAGAGGGTTGAGGGGCACCTTTGTAAAAGCTAGAAATATTAATTTATAATAAATTCATATTCGGTTTCTAATGGATCCAAAGTTTATTATTCAAAGGTTAAGGTGGGGAGGGGTTGAAAACAACTCAACCAATAGAATTTAGACAGGTTTGGGTACTTATATCAACCTTATCTTTAAGTATTAACTCTAAGTTAATTAGTTTCACTTTTATAATGTCTCTTTGTATTTTTATATAATATGGTTAATAAACTTACTACATACATCCAAGCGACCCCAAAGTGGTCCATTAATGATGAACCTATCATGATATAAGTCTCTTGTCCAAACCTTAGATTTTTAGGAATTTAATATCAATTAATAATATAATATTTGTTTTAAGAACTCTTTTATGTCAATTTTGACACTATTCAATAGTTGATTTTTGTGATACTCATAACAGATTGATTACTTCGAACAAAGTCAATTAAATCAATCCTAATATATCATATTATCCTAGAAAAGTAGTTTAATTCATTAAAAGTTTCATATTATATTTATTTGGGTATTTATAATATCAATTATTTTAATTTTTCACTATTATAGTAATTACTGCATCATCATTGTGTCATAAATAAAATAAATTATTTAATGTCTAAAAATTATAAATAAAATATCATTATGTAGGAAATATTTTGATTTTTCTAATGAATATTTATAATCTAAAATCCAACATATATAACCCTATGTAACAATTGTTTTTCTAAAAGATATATGCTTGTGTCATTTTTTTATTCATTTTAACTTAATTAAAATAAAGTGTCATTATCACTTACAAGTGGATCCATGGGGTCCCAAAATCGACCCAAAGATTCCCATGGTCGACCATGTATCAACCTATAGGGTTAAGAAACGTTTTAGGGTAATTTAGTATTATTATAATATTATTTTTTTAACCCTTATTTACCGGATTTACCCTTAACCATGGTAAATAAAATATTTACCGCAGTAATTATTCAAAATGTCTAAAAATAAAATTTACCTATTTACACAATTTGAACATCCTGATTCCAAATATGGAATCCATTTTCCTAAATTCAAAACACATAAGTGGAAGAAATTAATTTAAAATTAATTCCCGTTGTTAAAATAAAAAAGCGTGTTTTTAAGAGATAATAACTATCAAAAGATTGACACTTGTTTATGTCTGGTTTAATTGTGAAATTATGTCCAATGAAAAAAATTAAATTAAATGGTAAAAATATATTCTAAATATACTTTAAAACCACTCAAATTCATAATTTATCAATATTAATTATTTTGATTAAAAAAGATGATTTTAATTAAAATTTAGTAATTTTCACTATTCATCAAAATATAAAAGTTATCCGAAAAGTACCAAAATTTCACCCTAGGCTAATTTCAATATTCCGAATCCAAAAATGAAGTCCATTTTGAAATATAAAATATATATGATTTCAAAAAGTAGGTATTACTATTCACAACGGCTAGTTTAATTAGTTGTGGTGTGTGTTAGAACTCGAGGTTGCGTACAACACACGCTATCGCATTATTCGAAGGGAAATGTACCGTGGAAGCTTGGGGTGTTACATTCTCCCCTCCTTCAAATAATTTCTTCCTCGAAATTTCTAGAATACTATCGCATGAAAAGGCTTGGGTGGTTCTTCATCATAAGTTCCTCGGGTTCCCACGTTGCCTCTTCCATCTTATGGTTTCTCCACAAAACTTTTACCAGACGCGTCGTCCGGTTTCTCAGTACTTGTTCTCTCGTATCAAGAATCCTGACGGGATCTTCTCAATAAGACAGATCAGGTTCCAGTTCTAATTCTTCATAGGTGAGTACATGCATTGGATCAGGCATGTATTTTCTCAACAGAGATACGTGGAACACATCGGGAACTTTGGAGAGACTTGGCGGCATTGCCAATCGGTAAGCTACAACCCCAATTCGTTCTAGAATTTCGAAAGGTCCGATGTACCTGGGACTCAATTTACCTTTCTTACCAAAACGTATGACTCCCTTCCATGGAGATACCTTCAGGAAAAGAAGATCACCGAATTCAAATTCCAAATCCTTCCTTCGATTATCGGCATAGCTCTTCTGCCTACTTTGAGCTGCTTTGATGTGATTTGGGATTACCTTCACCATTTCCACCGTTTCCTCCACCAGTTCTGGGCCTACAAGTTTTCTTTCACCAACCTCATCCCAACAGCTTGGTGTACGACATCTCTTTTCGTATAACGCTTCATATGGTGCCATCTGAATACTCGAATGGAAGCTATTGTTATAGGAAAATTCAACCAGTGGTAAATATTGATCCCACATACCCTGAATGTCAAGTGAGCAAGATCTCAACATGTCTTC
The DNA here is from genome assembly GCA_963277665.1 of Viscum album. Classification (NCBI taxonomy): domain Eukaryota; kingdom Viridiplantae; phylum Streptophyta; class Magnoliopsida; order Santalales; family Viscaceae; genus Viscum; species Viscum album. The sequence goes on from OY728162.1 coordinate 1,226,349,054, forward strand.
TAGGGTTTGAATAGTCCGTTCTGATTGTCCATCTGTCTGAGGGTGGTATGCAGTGCTCAAATGAAGTTCAGTATCCAGAGATTTCTGAAGACTTTTCCAAAATCTTGAAGTAAAACGGGGATCACAATCAGAAACAATCGATAGGGGTACTCCATGAAGTCTCACAACTTCATTAATGTATAGTCTTGCTAGACGTTCCAGGGGTAGATCTTCTCTTATAGCAAGAAAATGTGCTGACTTGGTAAGACGATCAACAATAACCCATATTGCATCATTCCTTCTAGGAGTCTTTGGTAGCCCCATGACAAAGTCCATCGTAATATTGTCCCATTTCCACTCCGGTATGGGAAGAGGTTGCATGACTCCTCCAGGATGTTGCCTTCCAGCTTTCACTTGTTGACAAACCATACATCTTGACACAAAATCATCAATCTCCCTCTTCAGGTTGTCCCACCAAAAATGTTCCTTCAAATCTCTATACATTTTGGTGCTCCCAGGGTGTATAGAGAAATTGGAACTATGAGCATCATCCAACAATTCCCTTTTCAGATCAGGTAAATCGGGAACACAAAGTCTCTTCCCGAATTTCAAAATTCCATCTTCATACACAAATTCTCTCAATCTCCCATCATTCACAGCTTTAATCTTCTTCTGAAATTCTTCATCATCGGTCTGAGAACTCTTAATCCTTTCTAGTAAAGATGGTTTGGCAACCATTTGAAAAAGCATTGATGTTTCACCTTCCCTGGTTATTCCCATGTCCATCTTCACTAGATCCATGAAAATTGGATCCCTTTCAATTCTCATCATGTTCAAAACTCCATGGTCTTTTCTGCTCAAAGCATCTGCCACCTTGTTTTCTTTCCCCGGGTGGTAGTGTATCGTGCAATCATAATCCTTGAGTAATTCAAGCCATCTCCTTTTCCTCATGTTGAGTTCTTTTTGTGATAAAATATACTTCAAACTCTTGTGATCAGTATAAATCTCACATTTTTCACCATAGAGGTAGTGCCTCCATATTTTCAAAGCAAAGATCACAGCTGCTAACTCGAGATCATGAGTAGGATAGTTTTGTTAATGAATTTTCAACTGTTGTGATGCATAGGCAATAACTCTATCATTCTGTATAAGGATACAACCAAGTCCTTTCTTTGATTCATCACTATAAATAACGAACCAATCATTCCCCGATGGTAGATTCAATATAGGAGCATTGACTAATCTTCTCTTCAGTTCTTCGAAACATTCTTCACACTCTTTTGTCCAAACAAATTTAACCCCTTTACGTGTGAGCTTCATTAATGGGTTAGCCAATCGGGCAAAATTCTGGACGAAACGTCGACAATAACCTGCCAAACCAATAAAACTACGTACCTCAGTTATTCTCGTAGGTGCTGGCCATTCTTGGATTGACTTCATCTTAGAAGGATCAACAGAGATTCCATCTTTGGAGACAATATGGCCAGGAAAAGAAATATCCTGAAGCCAGAATTCACACTTGCTAAACATCCCATATAATTCATGCCTCCTCAGAGTCTTCAAGATAATGCGCAAGTGATATTCATGATCTTCGTAGGTTTTGGAGTATACCAAGATATCATCAATAAATACCACCACAAATTCATCGAGATACTCCTTGAAAACTCTATTCATCAGATCCATGAATACAGAGGGTGCATTAGTCAATCCAAACGGCATTACAGTAAACTCATAATGCCCGTACATGGTTCGAAATGTTGTCTTCAGAATGTCTTCCTTCTTCACACACAACTGATGGTATCCAGATCAAAGGTCAATCATTGAAAAGTATTGAGCTCCATGCAGTTGGTCAAATAAATCATCAATATGAGGTAGGGGATACTTGTTCTTTATCGTTATAGCATTGATCTCCCTGTAGTCGATACATAACCTCATAGATCCATCTTTCTTTTTAACAAAAAGAACAGGGGATCCCCATGGAGAAACACTAGGGCGAATAAATCCCTTATTACTCAATTCCTCTAGTTGTTTCTTTAGTTCGACTAATTATACAGTGGCCATTCTATAAGGGGTCTTCGATATAGGCCTTGATCCAGGAATCAAATCAATGGAAAACTCAACTTCTCGTTCTGGAGGATGTCCAGGTAAATCTTCCGGAAATACATCTAAAAATTCTTTCACAACAGGTATGTCCTCTATTTGAACATTCCTTTCCTCACCGACAGTTATTTCATTCTCTTCCTCCCCAATAATTGAATTATGTTGAGCTACTGGGGGTGGATCTAAATAACAATTAGGTGGTGACGATTCTGCTTTAAAAATAAGGTGTTCTTTATCATTATCATCAAGAATCGTAACCTCATTCTTCTTACAGTAAATCTTCGCATCATAGTTCGAAAGCTAGTCCATACCGAGGATTATATCAAACTCAATCATAGGTATGACGATGAGATCAGCAGATAAAGAAATTTTCTGTGCTCTAATGGGGACTGATTCACAAAACTTTGTTGCAATGATACTTCCCTTATGAGTTTTAACTGAAAACACCCTTATTAAATCAAATTGGAAATATATAATTTTCTTAGAAAACTGGGAAGATATGAAACAATGCGATGATCCAGAATCAAATAATGCATTTTCTAAACTTGAGGAAACCATTAAATTACCTGCCACCACGTATTTCGGAGCTTCTACCTCAGTAGTAGTGATAACATAAGCCTGGCCTTGATCCCTTGGCCTTTTCTGAGGTAAGTTCTCCTGATGCTTAGGACATTCATTTTCATAATGCCCCATCTCCCTGCAATTGTAGCAATGAACGTTGGTAGCTTCCTTCTTCCCCTTGCAATCACGAGCTTGGTGGCCTTTTTCACCACACTTGTAACAGACTCCCATTCCCTTCAAGAAAGTACCAGGGTGTTTCTAACCACATTTACCACAGGATGGATATTCAACCTTTCCCTTATTCCCCTTATTTCCATTCCCAGATTGATTAGCAGGTCTCTTCTTCTCTTGCTTTGCTTTAAAGTCATAAGACTTAGATAATTCCTTTTCGGTCTTGATAGCACATGAGACAATGTCTTCGTACGATGAAAAGGATTGTGAGACTAATGCTCGATGGAGAAATGGTTTTAACCCATCAAAGAAATGATCAATATTACTTCTTTGGTTACGTATATAATCACCAGTGTACCTTTCTAAACTTGTAAAGTTAGCCTCATACTTTGCGACATTCTCATCCTCCTTCTGTCTCAGACTTAGAAATTGCCTTTCCATATCTGCTCGATGGTCGCGAGGGAAGTATTTTTCTAAAAACAGATATTTGAACTCCCTCCATTCCATATTTTATACTTCATCATCTTCCTTCATGTTTTGAATCAATGACCACCATTGATCAGCATCTCCAGTGAGGCGGTAAACTGCCATGATAACTTTTTCCCTTTCACTACTCCCCAAAGCCTGAAATATTTTCACTAGGGATTTTATCCATTGCTCAGCTACTAAGGTATTTGTACTCCCATTGAACATTGGTGGTTGTTGCCTCATGAATCGATCTAACATTGATCCTCCACGCTGTGGATCAGGGTGTTCCATACGGGTAAGGTTATTATTCATAACCTGAGTAAGTTGTCCCAGTATGGTGATTAGCTGATCGGCACCAGTTGCATCACCAGCCCCACTATAATTATCTTGAGCAGGAGGCCAATCCCTACATGGAGTGCGTGCATTGATACGGTTTCCATTTCTTCCACTAGGCGCCATTTCTAAACAATGGCATAAACTAGATCAGTTTATGAATCAAAATACATAATCCCATACTTATAAAACACTCAACATAAATTGAACTATTTATGGATATAATCCATAATCATAAAAATGTTTTCATTGAGGAATTATACACTCATAAACCCTTCATAATGATTTGTAAAGAAAATGAGAGTTATCCTAAGCATATCCCCCGGGAGTGTTGTAACCAAGAGTGAAGCAAGGTCCGTTGTCGTGCACCAGTTCCTGTTCGAGTCTAGCTCAAAGCGGTGTTTTCGTGTTTTACCCCTAGGTACATCTGTACCAGAGCCGCCTCTACCTGCTCATATCTAGACAGGGATGTATTGCTCGGAAAACTCACAAAATCTCTACAATACCAACATTCTAGGAAGTTCTTCTATACTAATCCTCAAAGTTCATCTTAGGTCTACGTGCTCTAATCATAGTTTATCTAAATCTAGCTTCCAAGGTTTGTACTAAACTTCCTCTGATACCAACTGTAACGCCCCGACCCCAGTTACCCAGAGTCGGTGCATTAATTACATAACATTGGCATGATCACAAGAAAGATCAAATATCGAAAGACCGATTGGTTTAGTAGCCTTGGAAACACTAGATATATTCATAAGTTTTACATTACATCATCAAAATAAAAAAAAACTACTACAACAACATATTGTCTCCATAGTCCACACTATTAACCCCTCATAATATCCCTGCAAGTCATTCATAATTTACTTCTTCACATCCTGGGAAAATAAAACATAGAAAAGGGTGAGCTCAAATGCCCAGTAAGGATAACAATATAGCGAAAACTTTCATAAAAAAGAATAAACATTTAAGGAAATGTATAACTAAAACAAAAGCCTTTTAAACTTTAACTTCAACATTGTATGGCATAAATAAAATGAAATAATGCCATTTACTTATTCACATGGATATTCTACTAATCGAATAATCACATGCAATATCAATAACCACTTTCATAATGATGGAATGCATAATGCCAGACTATCATAACCACATAGCCAAGGCCTCGTGCCAAGACTACAAATAAGATTTTGCCAAGGCCTTGTGCCAAGACACTAATTTTTCTCATGAGACCTACCGATGCATCGAGGAGCTATAGCGGGCTCCACCCGTCACATATTAAGTCCAATGCATTCCCATATGAAAAGGTTTAAACATAACATAAACATTCATATTAAAACTAGCATAAGAAATGTCAATACTTTCACCATAAACCATGAATGGTATATAAAAAAAATAGCACATCCACAGTCAAACATATCACAAAACCTTCAATACAATATAAAAGTTTTGTATCATAATATATCATCCTCAAATAAGCGTAAAATCCATTAAAGGATGTTGACATAGATGAAATCAAAACTCTTTTTAAAGAAATATCTCTTTCTATTTTGAAATCATTTAAGAGACATATATTTATAAAATAAAACATTTTCATTGAAAATATTCTTATAAGCTTGTAAGGGAAGATTTGACGATTTTATAACGGCGGAAAATAACCGCACCCTCCATATAAGTTAAAAAAAATTCTTATCTTAATTCTATAGAAATGGTTAAAAAGCACCTTGTTTGGAAAATGACGAAAAGATTATCTTATAAACCTCTTATAAATAGTCAAACACGGGTATAAATGACTTTAACCCATATTCATTTAAATATTAAAAATGTTTTGTAATACGTTTTGAAGAAACATGGATGTGGATGATAACGAGATCCCAGTAGATTATTACGTTTAAACAACCTCAGATAATAAAGAGGTTGTGAAATAACCCTTACCTTGTACTTTTACTGGGTTGGGGTAGGTTAACCTCATGTATAATGGTGAAATAATTGTTATTAAATTATACAATAATCATATACATTAATATGATATCATATATGATCTTTTAATATTGATTTGATAATAATATCTTAGTATTATCATTGTTTCGGGTGTTAACTTACTTGTTTTCTTTTATATGTTTTGTTACGTAAGACATGTTTGTAAAGGATAGGTTGTATATTATTCATATCCAGAATGATATCAAGTCCTTAAACATCATTTTTAAATCATCAAATGATAATTATACTTGAATGGATACGATGGAGAATGAATCTCATCGCGTTCGTGGAGACGGTAGTCCGTACGTACGCACGAGCGACAATATCATTCTTTTGATATTAAAATAATATATAAATGGATGGTCTATCATATATACAGAATCATTAACATGTTATATTTATTATTTACATGAGTTACACATCATTATTATACCCATCCAAATAATAATATATTGAATAACAATTACACCACGACGTGGAGACGGTAAGCCGTACGTACGCACGTATGGTGACATGTTATTCAAAGGGTGGATAGAATACTGAATATGGTTGAACCATATATATAATAACATCACATTATATGTGAGATACTAGAGTTATTATTTTATAATGGTAAGAACAAAGGAAGAAGAAGTGGAAGAAGAAATGAACTTGGAGAAGGGTGGTGAAATCATTACCTCTTCTTTGGGTTTTTCCTTTTGATTTGATCAAAAGGGCTCTTTGGTTGGCTTTCTGATCAAACTAAGGCCCTTAAGTTGTATTGAGGGAAGTTGGGAGAGTATTTGGGCAGAGTTTGGCCGAACCAAAAGGCTTTGAAGGTGTGAAGAAATGAGAAGGAGGAGTGCCCTTTTATAAGAGGGGTGAGGGGCACCTTTGGAAAAGCTAGAAATATTAATTTATAATAAATTCATATTCGGTTTCTAATGGATCCAAGGTTTATTATTCAAAGGTTAAGGTGGGGATGGGTCGAAAACAACTCGACCAATAGAATTTAGACAGGTTTGGGTACTTATATCAACCTTATCATTAAGTATTAACTCTAAGTTAATTAGTTTCACTTTTACAATGTCTCTTTGTATTTTTATATAATATAGTTAATAAACATACTACATACATCCAAGCGACCCCCAAGTGGTCCATTAATGATGAACCTATCATGATATTAGTCTCTTGGCTGAACCTTAGATTTTTAGGAATTTAATATCAATTAATAATATAATATTTGTTTTAAGAACTCTTTTATGTCAATTTTGACACTATTCAATAGTTGATTTTTTTGAAACTCATAACAGATTGATTATTTCGAACAAAGTCAATTAAATCAATCATAATATATCATATTATCCTAGAAAATTAGTTTAATTCATTAAAAGTTTCATATTATATTTATTTGGGTATTTATAATATCAATTATTTTAATTTTTCACTATTAGAGTAATTACTGCATCATCATTGTGTCATAAATAAAATAAATTATTTAATGTTTAAAAATTATAAATAAATTATAATTATGTAGGAAATCGTTTTATATTTCTAATGAATATCTATAATCTAAAATCCAACATATATAACCCTATGTAACAATTGTTTTTCTAAACGATATATGCTTGTGTCATTTTTGTATTCATTTTAACTTAATTAAAATAAAGTGACATTATCACTTACAAGTGGATCCATGGGATCCCAAAATCGACCCGAAGATGCCCATGGTCTACCATGTATCAACCAATAGGGTTAAGACACGTTTTAGGGTAATTTAGTATTATTATAATATTATTTTTAACCCTTATTTACCGGATTTACCCTTAACCATGGTAAATAAAATATTTACCGCAGTAATTATTCAAAATGTCTAAAAATAAAAGTTACCTATTTACACAATTTGAACATCCTGATTCCAAATATGGAATCCATTTTCCTAATTTCAAAACATAGAAGTGGCAGAAATTAATTTAAAATTAATTCCCGTTGTTAAAATAAAAAGCCTGTTTTTAAGAGATAATAACTATCAAAAGATTGACACTTGTTTATGTCTGGTTTAATTGTGGAATTATGTCCAATGAAAAACATTAAATTAAATGGTAAAAATATATTCTAAATATATTTTAAAACCACTCAAATTCATAATTTATCAATATTAATTATTTTGATTAAAAAAGTTGATTTTAATTAAAATTTAGTAATTTTCACTATTCATCAAAATATAAAAGTTATCTGAAAAGTACAAAAATTTCACCCTAGGCTAATTTCAATATTCCGAATCCAAAAATGAAGTCCATTTTGAAATATAAAATATATATGATTTCAAAAATTAGGTATTACTATTCACAACGGCTAGTTTAATTTGTTGTGGTGTGTGTTAGAACTCGAGGATGCGTACAACACACGCTATCGCATTATTCGAAGGGAAACGTACCGTGGAAGCTTGGGGTGTTACAGTAGATCATGTGAATAATTGTAACATTATTCAAGAAAATGTAAAATTTATTAATGTAACGTTTTTTGGATGATTTATGTGATCTTATAATGATATACTTTTTACCTGAATCATGAGAAAAAATCGTAACGTTCATGTGAACCATTTTCAAAAACTCTAAATAGGTATTTTGGGGATATCATAAATTTGAACATTAATAATGATCACATATTAAGGTAAGTCCAAGACCATCTATAAGTATGAATAATTTACAAGGTAGAGGAAAATATCTACAATAAAACATTCCATGGAAATAGAAGGTAAATTACGTGAAAGGATTTGAGATATATTTGGTGGTTCTGTCCTTGTACATTGAAAATTCCTGAATAGAGGACAAATCAAGAATGATTGAGAAGATCACATGGAAAATTATGGAAACTTTACATCTAAAAGTTTAACAATCCTGAATTTATCTGGGAGGAATATAAACTTATTTCTAATTATGAACATCTTTTTGGATTCATTGTCGATTGACTCCAGTGCAGAATTTCACACAATAATAGATAAATACTACATGGTGAACAGTGTATATAGAATATTGAACAAATTTAATTTAGAAAATTATGAAACATACTAATTGTTTTAGTTGTAACATGAAATATTTCTCATATCAGGTATAAGAACATGAAACTATAAATAATGGAATTCTTACTCAATCTTCATCACACTTATATCAGAATTTGTGAGAGTTTTATGATTTGAACTCCAATAAGGGTGTTAATAAACTTAAATGATAGAAATACTTGGTCTCTAATGGTTAAAATTCTTCACTATGATTTTTAGAAGCCATTATGATCCAAATATCACAATGATTATCTATACTTTATTACTTTTGTTATGAAAAAATTAGGAATGTATGCATTTACATTATCTAACACAAATTCGGGGTATTTGAAGTTTGGGTTAAATAGAAATATATGGTTTAAAGAGATCAATTGATGGGATTTTCATAACCATTTTTTGAATAAAGGGGTCAAACATGAGAATATTGAGCCTAATACACCTCAATATAATAGATTGTAGAGATAATTAAATAGACATTGGCAGTAAAGGTACAAGACATGATGTCACACTCAGTAATTCCCTATGTAAATTTTGAGGAAGCAATTCACACTATAATATACTTAGTAATGTACATCCACTCCCTCAGGATAATAAATTATATAAAAACTATATTTTAGTAAAATTGTAAAATATAACCAACCCAAACATTTTGATTTCCTTACCTACATTCATGTTTATTTAACATAAAGAGATAAACTCTTGGATGAATCATAACCATGTTTATTATTCATATAAAATGGTGAAAATTTTGGTTTTCAACTTTGGTATGCTGATCATTAGAAAGTATTAATCAATGTAAATATTATATTCAATGAACATTTGATATTGAAATACTGAAATTTGGCTAAAAATAATGTTAAAAATAATTATTACAGTTACCAATATCAGGTTGTTCTGATTGGGAGCACCAACAAAACACCATTACTTGAGAGATTAAATGGTAGAATTGGATTTTTTTTATTTTAAAAATGAAAAATATATGCATGAATGCTTTATAATTATTTATGTTTATAGGGGAGCTCTAGAAAATGGATCAATAGAATATTTATTCTGAGAAATATAATACTCACATGTCGAATTGTGTAGATATATAAAAGAAAAAATTGGATTTAGTGGTTTGGAGATGTCATGAACTTATTACTTATAATGGATGGTAGAGTTCATTAAATCATATGATAAATGGCTACTCTCAGTTACTCCAGAGATTTTTAGTGATATATGAAACAAAAATTTCCCTATTAGAGATGAAAAACATGGGATCTAATTGATTTACTAAAAGGGAAGTAATAATTACAGAATAAGTTGGTCTTTTGTTTGTAGGAAGAGTATAACTATAGGAAATCGTATAATGAATGAGTGGTAGTGAAGGGATTTCAATAATATGATGGAATATGAATTCTAATAAATCTTTTCACAATTAGTTAAGAATCCTACCTTTTATATAGTGCTATGAATGGATGACATTGATAATCTATACAAAGAAAAAATGGATTTAAAAATAAACATTCTTCCTAATGACTTTTATGATGAAATTTACATGAAGAAACCAGTTTGTTTCAAGGATAATTAGAATGGGTAAATGGTGTACATATTGAACAAAGGAATCTAAAACATGAAGGATTTCCCAAGGTTGTTGAATCTAAAACTCAATGAATTCATGATAGATAATTATTTAACTCGGTGTGATAAAGATTATTTTTTCTACGAAAAGTAATTTTAGGAATTAAGGTTTAATATAATTATTTGTGATGTGGATGACGTGCTATAGGATGCTCTATAAATTCATAAGATTCAAGAATAGAAGTAATAATTTTCCATATGATTTGTGATGAAAGATCCTGACCATGATTAGAAAATATTTAGTATGATTATTGATATATATATATATATATAGAATCTATGAGTTTTATTCTATCTCAAATGATTTACATATTTAATAATGATGAAAAGTTTCTACCATCTGAAAATAATTTAGTCCCAAATCTTTTGGAAGAATACTTAAAATTTTAAATGGATAATGTACCAAAAATGGGATTTTAGGTCATGTATATTTTTAAGGTCATAATTACATATAATTTAGGTAGCTATATGTACACCAAGATATGTATAAGATTAGATATTTCATTTATATTGGGAGTGGTGATCCATTTCATGTCAAATATGGGGGAAAATATTGAGAGGTCAGAAAGTAGGTCAGTAAATATATAAAAGGATTGGAAGATATATATATTTTCTTCAAGACAAACAATATATACTGGGGTTATATTAATATTGAAATTTTCAATTAATTAGACCCACAAAAGAGTAAAATAGTATTTTTGATCGACTATAGTTGATGGGATATTATCTATATGGAATGACTGCCACTCAAATTTAATTATTCTATATTAAAAGATGATTATATGGAAGAAATGATAATGGGAATTAATTATTATTACTGATTTTATTGTTGAATGGTCATTAATTTATCATGTGAGGAGAAAATATTTCAATTATAATTATAGTTAAATGCACTTTTCATTGAATATGGTGTTTCATTTATAGATGAAGCACATAAACCTGGAAGAAAATTTTATCTAAAACCTATGGGGGGTCATGTTAATTGTGTTTTGAAAAATATTTATAAGAAACCTGATGAAATTTTCAACAAGGGTCTATTCCATTAAAATATGTGGAAAAATTTCCCCTTAGTAGGTCTTAGTTGAATAGATGGAGGTGGAGGCATTTAATGTTATGGAATAAAGAAAATTTATCTCTATTTCCAATGTACTAAAGAGTTTACTATGATTCATTGAATCAATATTTTTTGGGATATTGATAATAATGTGAAGAATAATTCCATCATTGATATATATAAATTAAATGGGGACCCCTAGAAGTTATCATATCTTGGGGGTTTATATAGTATCAAAATAAATTTTCAGTGAGGGAATGTTTCATGAATTTAATCTTTCAGATGGTCCTCTTGTCAGCAGATCAAAATGTAAAAATGGATATTATGGTGTTCTAAATTTTTTATTTTTCTATTTATGTAATACCCATCCAAAATGGTTTCATGGTAATATGTAAGAATGTAAGGGTTATTTGGTGTTTTATAATGGTAACTATAACTTTTGACCAGCTATAGTATTAAGATGTAAATGACAAAGGGGATCAAATTAAATCATATTTAAATGGAGAGTTTTCAAAATCTTTTAGAAATTTTTTTCTAGAATATAGATATCCAATACCCATTATATAGGTAATCAAGTATCACTATTACATGTGTATTGTGACAAAATAAAAAATTGATCTCATATTAGTTTTAATTGTCGATTTATTTTTTATTACTTTATTTATTATGATTGTAATGAAATGTGTTAATATTATTCTTTTGTGGTTGTAAGAATCATATTTTAACTATGTAAACCATATCTGTTAAAAAAAAATTCTTGTTGAATTTTTACTTGTGTGAATGTGTGTGAGGTATTGATTTTGTGTGTGCATGTAGATCTATTTGGTGTACTATTTTATGGAGAAATTTCATTTCAATGTACTGGTACCCCACAATTAGGGGAGTAATTTTTATCATGGAAGATCTAGAGGTTATAATTATGCCGTGTGGAACTTATATTGGGTAACTTCTAAAGATTGTTGGTTTATAGGTTCACAAGAGAGATGCATATCTGATCCATACGATGTACTAAAGTCTGAAGTCATATAACTTGAACGTGAATTCTCTTATGATGAATGACACATAGAGATATTGGATCATATAGATAATGTATTATTATAAAAATAACACATGTCATGTTAAGTGATCTAAAAAATTATATGTTTGGAGAAGTGATCTGAAATACTAAATACGTAATGAAGATAAATTAACCTAATAAATTTTAAATTTAGAAATGAATTTGTATGGGAAAATTATTTAAGGTGGAGTAAAATGTATCCCCCGTATTTTGATTCCCTAATTTTTCATAATATCTTGTTTCATAGAAAACACCAAACACAAATTATAAAATGAAATATTTTATTAAAAAATATTAATATATTATGATAATAAAATATGAAACACTATTATGAAAATTATAAGATGAATTAAACCATAATTAAATAAGTAATACATCAATGTGAAATCAACATCCTAATTCATTGATTTGAAGAGCATAGAACTGATTGTAAAAATATAAATATAGTATGTTTTTTAAATAAGACAGTACTCTTGAGAGATAATTTAAATATTAAGATTAATTAAGTACTTCAGATTATATATAAATGATAAAATAGGTAATACGATTGTTATGTTTCCATTGGAAATATAAATTCCTATTATGACTATATATATCCAATGGGTATATTGAAAATATCATAATGTGAAAATAATGATTTCATAACAATAAATAATTTATTATAAATCATATATTCAATAGGTATAATAAATATTTAATAACTATTAAATAAATAAGGAATGAAAAATAAGTAAAATATAATCAATCATTATATAATAATTTATTTTATTAAAAAAAATATTTTTCTAAACATTAAATTATTTTTATATAAATTTAAATTTTAGAATATTCAGATATTGAATTTGTTAAAAAGTGAATAAATTTTTCTAAATAGGGAATCAAAATTATATAAGTGGGTAAATTTTATTTTTAGTGAAAAAATAATTTACCGAGGTGAATAATGAATAACATCAGAGAATATTAAAAATGGTAACATACATTATATCATTAAAAGGATTTATAAAACTTATAAAAACAAATTCATCTTTATAATATATTTATACCTATAATAAATTTGGTTTTATAAAATTTTTGTACACTATCCCGGATAAATTTTCTTTTGTGAGCATTAAAAAATTATAAAATTAAAATATGTCTCTCAAATTCATCAATAAAAGGACCCCTCCTATACTCATCCCAAACAACAAATATCCTTTTGTTTTATATTTAATAAAATCCAAAATTTCCTCTCCCAAATAATTAATTATTCTTTATTATATTCTAGCCTCAATATATATGAAAAAATCATTCATTCCAAAGGAATCCATTACGAGATGTAGTAATTCCATATAATTCAGTATCTAGTTTTTCCCTACTCTTTTCAATAACCTTATATTTTCCACTATTTTTACATAAAATTATATACTATAATTATGAATAAATTACATAATTAAACAATTTATTAATTGATTATATTTTTATGAATCTAAATATTCATTCTTTTACATTAGTATTACATGTTCATGTTTAGGTCGATTAAAGAACTTATTTGAAAAATTATATACTATTATTATATTTTTTTTCATGGATAATTATAAAGAAAAAATGATTGTAATATATTATATTAATGATTAATTTTTATTAAGATTAATTTATTATATGTATTCTATAAAACTGAATTATTATTATAACCTATCTCATTTTTTTATAAATGTTATTTGAATTTTTTTTTTAATTCCATTTTGGAAAACCATATCCATAAATCTCTTAAATAGAACATGGGGCTCTATAAATCATTTACATTTATGAACACAATTGATTTTGATGGTTTTATTTTTTTGTAATTATTATTTAAATATCGGTCGAGTGATGAGGAAGCGACCAATGAATGATATCTATGATGTTCCTTGAGTGTGATGATGAGTATCATGGAAATGGGGAGTAAAAATTGTTTTAATATGATGTTTCCACTTATTGGAATTATAATATAAAACTTTTCTCTAGAATTAATTTGTTACATGCGAGGATTGATGTGCTTAGATTTCATTAAAATCAAAAAAATGATGGAATGTTATTAGAGAAACTATTTTTAAATGATATTTAGTGAATACAAAGAGATTGTTATTAAGAAATATTAAGGATTTATGAAAGATTAAGTATATGTGTTTGTTGGAATATTGAGGATCCATCATGGTATTATCAAAAAAAATTTGTTATTGTAATCAAAGTGTTATCTTCCTTGGATAAATATTATTCAAGGATAGATTTAATCTTTCAATTTAATAAGGTAGTTTAAATAAATTTATGATTTTAAAAATAAATCTTATATGGTGAATGATACATAGGAAATTAGATTAAAGATCTTTGGAAATATTCTGGTAATTTATAATGTAATTTTCGATCTTTTTAAATAATAATTTTACTGATTGGAAATTGAAAAAGGTTATCTAAATTGTTTCTATGATGATTTGAAGAATTTTTTAATTTTGAGTTGATATTCAAAATTTTGAAAATGAATTAAATGAATTCATTTTTCCTTAAAACATAATATGGGAGAGGTATTAATAGATTCCTCTTTATGTATGTTTTTTTAAACACAAATGAGTTAAATATATAGTGAATGGGATAATTGATTCTTTCTATGATATATTTTAAATGTTGTGTAGTACTTTAATAGGAAATGCAGTTATGTCGAAAATCATACCCAATACATAACATATTTGGATTAAGGCATAAGTTTTTTAAAATCAATCATATGTTTTTTTATTGAGACTCAAAAGGAAATCCGAATAAGGGAAAAACCTAGTGTAAAACATAAGCATTATATAATATTACTTAGGATTCAATAGTTTATGAAAAATATAAATTATTAATGTTGAAAATATATATTTATACATAAGTTTTTATTTTTATTAAATTTTCCTTATTCCATTACAAATATGATATATTTAAAGACATTTATTTTCCATACAATGGGATTATAAAATTAACCTAGATGATGTTTATGATATTTGTAAATGTATAAAACATCTACATAAACAATATAGTAATTTTGATACATGTTTACATGAATTTGAATTGACCTTTTCAACTTGAAGAAAAAGAGTACATTGTGAAGTGTTTTGATGATGAAATTCCAATTGAAGCTGGTTATGTTAAATAATACATTTTAATGACATAAATGGTGTGGAACATCATTGGAATTTATAAAGAGTATTTAATAATAATTATATGTTATTTAACTCACATCAATGTTGTTGTAAAGAATTATGAGGATTCACCCCTTGTGTGATGTGAAGGGTTCCAAAGTGAATACTTTTATATACATGGAAATTATTTTGTATTCCATGGTATTATTGATGAAGTAACATTTATAGTTTCATGGGTTGTTTAACTAATTTCCTTAACTATGATTTATTGAAAATAAAATATATAATATACTATTTAACAATTTTAAATATAGGATCATGTTTTCACAAATCACAAGAGATTTCTATTATGAAATATGGAAAATATATTATCATTTTGATTCAACCTTTTTATAAAGTATCTAAAATTTTTAAGGAAAAGTAGAGAGGTGATGACTTGATACTAAAAGTTTTAAAAATAATCTATTTCCATTTAATAAAAATAAGTAATACACATTATTCAATAAGTAATCATCTTATGTGTCGATGAAGGAGGTGGAGGATGAAGATTCCACATGATATCTCTATATCAAAGATGATGAGTTAGAAGAAAGAAAACATTGCTACTACTATGTTAAGGAAATTAATGTTGTGATAAGTATTAATAAAATCCTTTATTTTTATATCTTTATATCATTAAAAGAAAAACTAATAAAAAGGTCGGTGTACTTGAATCACTGTATATCAATATGTGGTATTCTATATCCTTGAAGTATGAGTTTAAGAATATTATTGTTGTGTATGTTATTGTTTTCGAAAAGATATTGATAGAAAATTTTATTTTTTAGGAAGAAGATCAGATCATTTGATAAAACAACATCATTATTAGTTTATTAATCTTGTTTTCTGGGTTTGTTGTAATGAAATATTGTAAACAAGAGGGATTACATACAAAGAACCAAAAACGTATTTCCTTACATTTTGGGAGATATAATATTATTTTTTGGAGATATCCTTTTCAATTCACGTTAATCATATATTGGGTATATTTTGGTCAAACTCGACCCAAATGGAGAAAGGATTAGGTATCCACATTAAGACTAAAAATTGTAAAAATATTTTGTACCATGATTTCATTTGTTTTTATCATCCATGTGTTATAAATATATCATTATAATTCATATATATATATATCCATTAAACTCCAATATTGGATTGAATACCAATTGAGAATTTAAAATATTAATATATATAAGGTAAAAGGGTACACATGCTTACCCCCCAAGTGACTAGAAATATCATTGGGAACCTCAGTTTTTATCAATGATAACTTGATTCCCTATGATGGGATCTAATACCTTCACTTTTATTATTAAAATATATTAATGAAAGGTATATTTTAATAAATTTAATTTGTACATTAGAGGGAATATTCATTTTCCATCCTTGTAAATATGAACATGGAGGCCTAGGATAGAAAATTGAGGGAAAAAAAGAAAATAGAGTGTAAGAAGTTAGTAAATTATTTATTTGATAAATATAATACACCACTATATAATGGTGATCAATGTTTGGGATTGTTTAAAAATGATGATAATGATTCCCTAAATCAATCAATTTCAACAAGAGATTAATATGAAAATTATGTTCATAATTAATCAAATTTTGATTTTTAATTTGAGGTTATGGATCATCTTAAACCAATCACTATTGATGTTTTTAAATATTTATTTACCCACATCAAGGGGATTTAAGAAGAAAAATCACAGATGGAGTAAGATGCTGAAGAAATGGAAGATGCGTTGAATAAGATAGTGAGTAATTTCAACAATATCATCAAATTTTTTGGATCCAATGATGATATATAAAGAAAAAATTACCTAGGACGAACCAATATTATGCAAATATATTGATGGAAATGCTGAGATTAAGAATATATTGAATGAATATTTTTATACATTGAATGTAATTAATGGTGTCTAAGATGATGATTATTAAATAAAGGATATTATTATTATATATTATGGAAAATATTTATAGTAATAAAAATATATTAATCAATATTAGATTAATATGATGAATAATTAATGTAAATATATGGTGGAATCACATGAGGAATATAAAACACTATAAATTTGTGATTTCTTGTTTTGGAGATTCACGTGAACAATATGAAAATCACCCATGGTAAAACATCATAATCCATTAAAAAGAGAGTTGTTTCTATAGTAGTTTTCAATAATTTTATTTTCTTAATGCTCAATCATATTAATTTAAATTTTTCTTTGGATAATCTAATATTATTTCAATTTCAAGCTCATAGAGAGAGGTAACCATTGTTCATAAAAATATTCTTTATGATAATGTTGTTTCATTTTCTAGTGTAGGTAAAATATATTAATTTGGGAAAATATGGTTTGAAAAAATAATAAAAAATAAACTATAACATCCAGTATAGATCTAAAATTTTCTATCAAAAATAATTTCATCAAATGATCCAAAAAATATGGAGTTTCCATTGAAAAAGTGTAAGTTGTGCATATTGGCCTAAGAGTATCCAAAGAAAACAAAATAACATTTAAAGTACATTATTTTTGTTGTATAATATTTGGATATAAATCCTTTGAAAACCTAGAAAATATTTCAATTTATAGATATTTTTTAAGGCAAAGAATAAGGGGTTCAGAATTAAGGTTCATCGAAACATATTTGATGATATGAAAATGCCAGATATAAAGATAAATATGTCATTCGAGACCATATTTTAATTCTTTATGGACTTCTATGATAACTAAATAAATTATCAACATATCAGAAATTATTTCTAGTATAAATACAATATGTATAAAAAAATCTCTTAATATAATTATACCATAACAAATAATGAAACAAAACAAAAGAGATGTGGGTCTAAATTTGGTTGTAAGAAGAAAAAAAAATATGTTTAGAAATATGCACACAATAGGAATGCTGAGATGAATTCCACACCAAATATGAGATGTTTGTACTGTGGTACAAAATTTCACATTATATACAATTGGAATTACTATATATAAATCAATTATGAGGTAAGAAATATATATTAATTAAGAGAATTAATCCATGAAATAAATAATATGATTTTTTCAGTATGGGGCATCCTAGAAGAGGAAATAATGTCTATACAAAATAGGGTTAAATAAAATATGGAAAAAATATTTTTGGAAGGTGTAAGCAATAAAGTTACATGCCAAACAACAATATAACATGATTATATATAAAAAAATGAGTTGAAAAAAATATATATAAATCACCAATGACTTAATGAAATAATAATAATGTTGTTATGACCTCCTCACACGTGAATGCAACATAGATTGTGTATAATGAATTCATGAGAATGTATCTAGTTTTGGTGTGATTGAATAGAAATATAGAAGAAGTATAGAAAAATGAAATTATTTTTCTTTATAATGTGAAAAATCATATTACAACTATTATAAAAAAACATGAATATTGTACATCCCAAGGACGTACAAATATTTTATATCAATAGAAGTGTAGGCATGTAGTGTTCTCCTTAGGGTATATTTGAAAAAATGGTTTATAGTTTGGTAAATAATTATCATCCCCATTTCTCTCATTAATGATATATTAAATATCCACCATATTTACATCTCTTAGTTTTCTTCTTTTTTAAGTGGAATTAAAGGTGATGAATAATGAGGAAGAACAAAAGGTTATACATAATATACAACATGGTGAAGCATATATCGTGGAGTTTATTTATTTTTTGTTTCATTGAATATATTAAATTAGGTTCCCCAATAAGTGGCTTATAGTTTATTTTTTTAGTAATGATATAGTTTATCCATTAAGGAGGAGTTAACTATATTAGTAATCTTCTAGAATTCCATTAATTTTTAAATCTTAAATTTGAGACAACCCATATATTATAATGATGTTTTAAGTATGATGATGAATTTCTAGTCGCCATTTCTATCATATCAAATATTTTTATTAATTTGGGGGGTTATTTTTGAACTACAATTTAACGTCAATGGGTTAATACATTCTTAAACAAGAATGTTTTTAATGTTTTTTGTTAAAAATAAGTATATTTGGTTATTTCTAAAACTATTTGAAAAACCACTATAAATATAAAATTGACATTGGAATCACATATTGAATAGTTTATGGATGAACATGTTATATGATTCAATCTATATTTCCTTAAAAATATATTATTACTCATGTAAACTTAATGTAGGTTAATTTCTACCTCATTTCTATGAGAAATAGGATTCCACAAATTTTTCAAGTGAATTAGGATTTATCTCTCAAGAATGGCGGTGGAGAAAAGTTAAGATATTGAGAAATAATTTATCAAATATGTTATATATTATAAATACATCCCTTATATTTATATATTTTCATTTATCATTAATATGGGGGAGTAAATTGAGAACTGTTATATAAGTATTGAGATTAACCATTTTAAATCAGTTAAAGTTATTAAAAAACTTTAATGGTTGATACTGAAGATTCCAATGGAATGTGATGGATGTATTTATTTTAAATAAGAAGAATGATATATTTTTTGGGATGAGGAAGATCCCAATGAATGAACAGTATTAATTACCCCATGAGTAATAAATAATTTATTGGAAAGGGGGAGGTAAAAAATTTTAAGATAATTTTTTTCTACATCTAATTATAATATATATCATTAAAATAGACATCATTAACATAAAAATAAATTTTTTTTATCAAAACACTTTTAAGGAAAAAAATTAGAAACTGAAAAGTACACCCATGAAAAACAGTAAAATAAACTGCACAGTTGTTAAAAGATAACTTAAGACTATTAGAAGCATTATCTCTAAATAATTTCTAGGAATTTTTTCTTACCTATGTTTTAGGATCATACATTATATGATCTTCGAGGTGATATGCCATTTTTTCTGAAGTGTGCATGTACTCATCTTTGTTAATCTTGCTTTCATTTAAGCATCTGATCAGAAGAAGGTCTTTTTTTTGTAAATACATGCACTCTACTCTTGATTACTGACCATGAGAATTAGTATTCCAATCATTTCTGCTGCCTCCATCTGTATAACAAAAATCTCTAGAATCTCTTCTAGAAATGTCTCTTATTAATCTATGATTATATCCATTGATTGTTTAGAGACTGCCTCTTTCTCCCACTACTTTCCAGTTAAAATTTCTATATGGGGAACTTCCCCCTGAGATGCAACATCTTCTCAATCAGAGTTTCCAAATATCATAGGATCTATTTTCATTACATTAGATTTTGACCATTTAGAGGATCTTGTATCCATAGGTAGTGGTAGGTAGAAATAGTCATTTCTACTATTCCTATATCCTCTCTCACCTTTCCTCCTCGGGATTAGAAACCCACTACCGTGAAAATTGAATGAACCTTTTCCTGAGTACATATTATATGAATCACCATCTAACTCATCTATGAGGACTCCCTATTCATTGGATTAATCCACCACAACTATGGCATCCTGATCCATCTGTTCACATGCATATGCTTCAAATTTGTTAACAAACATAATAATTGGAAAATACATCATCAGGATTGTCCTGGTCAATGACCCCCCCCCCCCCCCTCATGCACCAGATCCTTCCCACATTGTGGAGTAATTTCCCTTCCACAATTGGACAAATTATGCCCCCAAAGAGACCCAGGATCCTAGGATCCCCCTCGTCCAATGTTTTCACCTAAAATAACTACATCCACATAGGATGCCTCATTGAGAACCCTTGCACCTTCCTCAACATCGACTTGATTTTCTACATCATGTTTAATACGGGTTCCTACTCTCCATTCCCCACCATGAAAGACCTAAATAATTTTAATGGATGAAGAAACCAAAAAACACACATCATGTATCACCTCAGTTCTAAAGGGTCTTGAAAAGAAGCCATGGGATAACTAAGGCCCTTCCTCAATTGAAAAAAAATATCAATAACTAAGGGATTTCTTTCTTATGTCATTACCTGCACCGCCTTCACATTGCTAGGTCCATTAGAAACACCCAGTATGATCATCCACATCGAACCTTCACCAACACCAACCTCCACTCCCTTTCCACTGCCTTCTATGTCTATAAATTCATTTTGAACAGTTCCCATGGTCCCCCATCTACTGGTTGACGATGAACGACCTAGTTTCTTATAGGTAGAGTAAAAGTCCACCCATGATTGAAAAACTTCAACCTACTTACATAGAAACACTTTCACCACATAAATCCAAACATATTCCATTCACAAACATGAGAAATATACTTACGCACATATTCGTGGAGGGATAGGTTGGATAACTACTCGATTTCTATAGTCTGAGCATAAGAATCTTTCTACTCAATTTTCTAGCATTCTCATAGTCACAATATATTGAAAACATAGTTGAAGAAGGGGAACACTAAGCCAAGGAGATATTATAGGAGTGTGGCAGTTCATGTGGAAATCATATTTCCATATGAAGTGGTAGAACCTTGAACCATTATACTTAAGAGGGTTGCTGGACCACTCCCTGAATAGATCCTCTTTTGAGGAAACATGAATTAGGATGTTATGATTATCTTGAAAACCCATATTTGTGTGGTATTGTTTACCCCCGGACTGAAAAATTATCCTATCAAATGAATCCTCAAAGATATGGTACTTCATGAACTGAGCGATCAAATAATAATTATTCATTGGATGAAGATTCCTAAAAGATGAATTTAAAGTTATAATTTAATATGGTTGTGAAAACAAATTGAATAGTTTAAGAATTATTATTATTTTATTTAAAGCCATTATAAAATATATTTAGATTATTTTGATATATTAAAGTAATTAAAAAAATAGTAAATGAGATTTTTTATGTATTTTAATGATGGTAAATTTTGAAAGGATATTTGATTATGTTCTTAGTTTTTTTGTATAATTATAGAATTCTATGTTGAATATCTAAATATTTCTAATTAATTAAATGTATATGATTCTCCTTAAACTATAATATTTTAAAATGGATTTTTCTATATATGTATGTTTTAATGGTATATAGAGGAGTTGACAATCTAGACAAGTAAATAACTTATACAATTTATATATCATTATATATGTGGTGGAATGTTATCCCTCAAAATGTACATAATTGAAGAATTAAAAACTATAAATAAGATAATTGGATGAATGTTTAATTTTGTTATATGTATATTGAAGCATTCAATCGAGACTTAAATAAACATTTGGATAAAGGAAAAACAATATCAATTGTGAAAGGATAATACAAATTTATGCAATGATTTTGATTTAGAGAAAACTAGATTTTTTTCAAATTTCTACTGAGAAATACAGTGATAATTTATTTTCTATAATTATCACATGGTGATTATTCCTATACAATAATGTAAAGTTTTCCAAATTTTTTTCTTGAAGATATATTTTGATAATTAAACATGATAATTCTAAAATATTTCTTTATTGTACAAATAAATCACATTAAAACAAAACGTTTTTGTGAATTACGATTAGAATTAGATGAACTAATCATTTCAACAGGAATAAAAATATTTTATTCCAGTAATGAATTGAAATTTTTTATTTTACAATCAAGAGTATAAAAAATTGTGATAACTGATTCCCTGTAAGATACAAAATGTTCTAAATAAAAATATGGATTCAATTACACCATGAAGTTCAGGGTTACACTATAAATACTACATAAAATGTAAGAATTAAATATTGATTTCATGGATGACTTTTTGAAGGAAAATAAAATGTTTATTAAGAGGAAAAATGAATATTGTTTACACAGATTAAATGAGAATAAAATATACGTAATATTATTGATTAATTCTAAATATATGATAATGATTCTTTAAATCAATTTAGATTTCAATATTAAAATATTGAAAATATATCACTGTGATTATATGAGGGTATAAAGGGTCACATAAGATTGAGAAAAATAGAGATGAAGGAATCTAATACTAAAATTATTTATAAGACGCTATGTGAATCGATAAGGGATGTAACCAACAACGTTTTGGAAGAGAAGAACCTTTGAATTAATGAAGTAGGGGTAAAATACCTACATTATATCCATATCATAAAAGGTGAGTGGAAAAAGGGATTACAACACTGATTCTATATGAAATAACATAATGAAATGATATTTAAAAACAAATTACTTCCATGTCGTATCATAAATCCTTACGGGAGGAAGTGAGAAAAGGGAGGGTGTGCATACAAGAATACAGATCATTTATTGGTAGTAAAATTACATGATGTAAGAGTTAAAGGATAAATTAAATGTTCATGATACTATTTCAAAATATATTTTACCATTCGAATACCTATTCATGAGGGAAAATATCATATAAATATATGTGGAAACTTCTCGAAAATAATTTTCATCTTGTTCATTTTATATATTTAGAGGGAAATTTTATACTTTCATGATATAGTATAGAGAAAACATTTGGATAGTTTTTAACCTCTCTGGTGAAAAAATAGGTTTTGTTATAGATAAATAATTTTATTGACTTGTTTCATATAATAGATATATATGTATCAATTTTACCCAAAAAACAAGGATTAGGTAATAAAATTGAGGTTAAACCAAGTAAAAATAATGTGTTTCATTCTCTCTAAAGATTATGTCATTTATATAGTGTAAATTTATTGAGGGTAATCATAAACAGACCTATATATTTTATCAAAAAATAGAGGTTCAAATACAGTGATGGAATTTAATAGGGTAAAATTAATTTAGAAAAATTTCACACTTATTTACCCATAATATATTGCACATATCACATGGTATATCAATTGGTATTAAATTCTACGAGGTTCCATCGAATCGGTTCGAATTTCATTCCCATTTTTTATCACATTTTTTTGAAGTGTAGATTTGACGGATGTTTAGAAGAAAATCATATTGAAAATTTTATTCCCATCCTTATTGATATAATCATGGGTATTTTAGTTATAAATTATTCTAATAAAAATAAAATATTGTCCAATAATTTTAGAAAGTATTTAAATGAGAAAGGGGATAGATTAATAATTTATGGTAATCAACTTTTTAGTTTATCTAAATATTATAAAGATGATTCTACTATTGATTCATGTTCTTTTTTTGATGGATTTGAAGTGTGTTTCATAATGATTCACAAATTAATTTTTATTCTAAATTTATTGATTAAGTAAAAAAATTATGTTATGATGTTATCATACATATAATAACATACATCAGGGTGATATATTAATAAAATCCATAGTTGGTGTTTGATGATAATGTAATTGGCGAGGAATTGGATAAAATTTGGAAAATTTGTAACACAATAATCAAACATAAAAGAGAAAATGAACATATATTAATATTATATAAAGAAATAAAATATAGGTAAAAGAATGGCTATTTATTTGTAGTGATGATGAAGCTCTGATTAATAGAATATTTAAAGAAAATATTGATGTATTAAATGAAATAATTGGTGTCCAAGCTACTCGGTTGGAAATCAAGGTTAAAAATTAAGCATAATAATGCTTTTGAATAATCAAATAATATTTATTAATACAATATTATGATGGATAAAAAAGAATGTAAATATATGTTGGAATCACTTAATGTCCTGAAAAAACTCCAAACCTGATATTTCTCAAGCTACAGGATCACTTGATAATTATTAAAATCACCGAATATTAATCCTCATGTGAAGCTAAGAAGATACATTTTGTGCAGATAACATTAAGAGAATATTTATTTCCTAAAAAAGACTCATATGAATGGAAATAAAATCATAATATCATTTTATGTTCAATATATACATTTTTAAATAGAACATTAACCCATGTTATAGAAAATGTTATTCATGTTATTGTTGTTACATTTAAAAATACATGTTGCAAATTTAAATATAGGAAAACATTATTAGATTAAAATGCTAATAAATTCTCCACCATATAACATTTATATGTAATTATATTCAATAAATTCATCTACCCATGTAAATTCCCAAAGGATGGAGTTTACATTAGAAGATATTAATGTGTTCATGTTGTCTGTAGGGAAACCATAGTCAAGAGGAACAAGATCTACAAGACTTTTTTTATCAAATATATAGACATGAGGGCATTGAATGTTGCAATAATGTGTAAATTTATAAATACAAAATGAGTCCTGGATTAAGAATGATATGAACAAATGTTATTATAAAATATCTATAGTATATTTAAAATCCATAGAAAAATATTAATATATCATTCAAAGAAATATTTAAATATCATTAATAGTTTATGATGAACTATAACCAAGGTGTCCACTATAGTGAAGAGTGATGGTATAAATATACCCTACATAAAACATAATATTTGAATAGAATAATATCACAACATATATATAAACCTAATTAAATTATATGTTAGTTTTCTATAAGGTCCAATTAACAGAAATGTATTAACAAAATCTCACCCAAGGGGAATGATTAGAATTATTTGATACTGAAGAAGTGATAGATATATTATGGTTAAAAAGTACATATCATAGACTATTGTAAATTTTCTATGGATATACAGGAATAAGGTATAAGTATTGAGTGAAAATTTTAATCAATATAAGAAATAAATAAACTCTTTTTTATGGGAATACATATCTAAAGAGTAGATAGAGATGATTCTAAAGGGTTGTAACTCAAATTTGGAAGATAATCTATGTGAAATGTACAGTGAATCTGGTTATTATGAAAAACATACATGACACGGTGACCAGTAAAAAAGGTTTTATTGGGAAATAAAGAAAAAACACTACTAACTTCATGTACCATTAGTGATACTTTGATGAAGGAGTAATGGCACATGAAAAAAGTTGATCATATACCTAATGAATTCATGACCATACAGTTGACACAATTATAAATGGATAAGTATATGGATCAATAAATGGAAAATAAAATTTATTTCAGAGATAAAATGAATAATACTATTCCAATAATTATGAATGATGAAAAAAACAATAATTATATGTTTCCCTATGAGGATTAAATCCTAAAAAGAAAAGTATGTGTCGAAATGAATAATTATCATAAATCTATATTTTAAAAGAAAAGGGTATATTGGTTGATAAATAAATCTCATCCTTATTGTTCTCATTAAGGACACAAAAAAGATCTAAATTATTACCATATATTAGTTTGTTTATTTGTGCATGGAATTGGAGGTGATAAATAAAAAGTAATGACTGAATGTTTTAATTATAATACTTCATTGTGAACTATCCTTCATGGTGTGTTTTAATTATTGCATCATTGAATTATTATAATGTGGGATCTGAAATAAATTTTTTGTTGTTCATTTTTTTAAGAATGAAGGAGTGTATCATTTTATTGTTTGGGGAGTTAACTAGATGAGTAAGATTCTAGAGTTCTATGAATTTGAGAATATGTAATTCTAGACAACCCTTCAAAAGAAGATGATGTTTTAGGTATGATGTGCACTTTTCTATCCTTGTTTTGATCATGTAAAACATTTTTTTATTTGAAAATGATTTCCTTCGGTATTGTGTAATACTTTTTAAGGAACCCATAGAACATAAAAATTGGGTTTGATATCATATATTTAATAGTTTGATGAAAACATTATTGTATAAGTTAATCACTATCTATATTCCTTATTTCTCAATGAGACATAAATTTGGGAAATTGAAGTATAATTATTAAGAGAAATATCATCAATCCCATCTGTGAATATAATGAGGAATTATCCCCAAATAAAAGAGGATAACAAAGGGTAAAAGATGAAAATATCAATTATAAATGAAGTTAGAGATGAACCTTAATTATCCTTAGATTTAATTTTTTTATTTATATTAAAAAGGGAGAGATGAACCTTGTTTGTTTAAGGTTCAAACTTTCCAATCGATTTCTAACGGGTTTATTCGTAGAAACAGAAACATCCAATGATTCTATATCCATTTGAACCGACTTTCCAAAGGTAGGATCCCATTATTTATAAAATGATGATAGTTAAGAATTTTCATTGGTCAAGAGGATGGGAGTTTAGACTCATCACACCTTATTGGGGGGAATTATTGTCTACTCCGGGACTCTCTTATAGATTTGAGTTAGGTTTGTGAATCCTTATTAATTTACCAAGAATGAAAATTAGTTTTTCTGTTAGATTTGGTAATCAATGATTGATATGTATTTTATTTATAGAATCTTTTATATGTATTTCCGGTTCTTCATCGATATATAATCATCCGTATTTATTAGAGATTCTTAGTCGATGACATCATTAAATACATTATATAGAAATCGCTTGGTCATTATGATAACCATTCTGGTTTAAAATCCAAACAATGGGGAACATTAAGTATATTGTCATTCAAAAAGACATGGATTATTTCATAGTTGGGATCATACCCGCAGATGGGCTACCTAATATCCTTGTTAGAAAAGGAATCAGAACCCACGTTGTTTGATTGAATAAGTATGAGGTTTATGAATGATTAACGGATAAAAGATAGATGTCATAATTACTTTTACACACTAAGATAATGTGTGTCATGCTCTATTTGAGAAACAAGAGGTATTAGTAAAACCTGATGATTGTTCCACAAAAGATTCAATCATAAGATATGATGTAGGGCTTACGTATGTATGACTTCCCAAGTAAATGAAGACAAATAATTTTAGAAAAAAATTCCAAGAGTATGGTCCATAAAGGTGTTTGTACTTTAATGAGATTTGGGATTTCAACCCGGGACATAATCCTGAAAAGGAAGCCAAATTTAAGAGAGACTTATTATTGGGGCTTACTCATGAGAAGGAGGCCCAAGTTAAAGGAAATGATAACTGGGTATTTCTCTTGAGAAGGGGTCCCAAATCAAAAAAACATAACACATGGGATTACTCTTAAAGAGGATGGCCATGAACAGGGAACTTGGGGATTACTCCTAAAGAGGATGCCCAGGATAAAGGAAATTATTATTGGGGATTATCCTAAGGAGGATTCCCAGGTTAAGAGAAATTATGACTGGGGATTACTCCTAAAAAGGAGGCCCGGGTTAAGAGAAATTAGGACTGGGGCTTACTCTTAAGGAGGATGCATAGATTAAGGAACTTTGGGCTTACCCCTAAAGAGGATGCCCATGAACAGGGAACTAGGGGCTTACCCCTAAGGAGGATGACCATGATCATGGAACTTGGGGATTACTCCTAAGGAGGATTCCCAGGTTAAGGGAAATTATGTCTGGGGATTACTCCTAGAAAGAAGGCCCAAGTTAAGGGGACTTGAGACATGGGGCTTACTCTTGAGAAGGAGGCCCAAATTAAAATAACTTCTTATAATTCCATTCCAATAAGCAATCCAACAAAGGAACCATGCCCCAAATGGCATTGAAGAGGGGTTTGAAGGCTAAATCATGATGTGGAGAGGTGGATTTGAGGTAAGGAAGTGAATTGGAGGGAGGCGCGTAGGTACTATTCTGCTACGCAAGTCCTGGTCACACAAGTATACTTTTGCGACATGAGTTAACTATGGAGACGAAGAATCCATGAAGTGATACTTGGGTGACATTGAATTGGATCCCTTAGTATCATTCTTGGAGGCTTTCATATGTGTGGCACGCAAGTTTCTTTTAGAGGGAAAGGCGGCACACAAGTGTCTTCACTTCCCTTAAAGGGAAGGACACTTAGGCGTCCATGTATTGATGAGTTCTAATACATAGGCCTTATTATTTTACTTTAGAGCTTCCATTCTAGGCAAAGGATTACCTTAGATGTGTTTGGAAGACTTCAGACAGAGACATGGGTGACCAGAGCTAGAATATGAGTTTTGGATTTTTTTGTCCTCAAATGGGGGGGGGCACCGTGGGTATTTATTGGCCACGTGAGGTTTGGGGAAATTTTCATTTTGGGAGCGCAAGTGACTTGAGCACCTCATATCTGGTACACAAGTGACTTGAGAGCCCAAGGCTAGCGTGTAGGTATACCTGCGTGCCTTAATGCCTTTGCAATATTTGATGAATCTTCCCTCTTCTTTGCTCAAGGTATTCCCCTTAGTAAATATTTCCACTCTCTGACAGAACGTATCATCAAAAAAATTCCCCCATCAGAGTTGGATTTGGAAAGAGTAAAGAATATTTAACTCTGAGGTAAAGAAGAAACAAGAAATCTGACAGGTTGAAGTTATGCATGCTAGACTATAAAAAGGCTAATGTTTAAAGTTTGAATAGCTTTGACTGATTGGATTTAAAATTGACTCAATTTCTTGATAGTTTGTTTGAAAACATATTAACACATTCAAGTATGGGGGAAAACATGTAAACTACAACCTATGAACTTTTAAATCTGAGGGATGATATGAAAAAAGGGTTGAAAGTCATTTGAGGAAGAATTTCCTAAGAGTGAAGTTACCACTATTTGGAAACCCCATTAGGGTGTTGAATTATGTTGGTCTACTTAAGGGAATTGGATGCATATTCAAATAATAGCATCTTTTGGCTGACAGTTCTATTATATAGACTGCTTATGCAAGGCCACCTAGGGGCACGTGATGCATAGTTAGGCAGGATAACTCTCAAAAAGCTTACTTTTTTGTTGCTAAAAATCCAGTGGATGTTTATGGAGATTCAAATTTTCCAAATCATAGAGTTTTCTTTATGGATAGCGCTACATGAATATGGATAGGAGATTTCGAATCAAGAATTTCACAGAATTGGATGAATGTCAGTCTTGCGATGGTCTGACCCACACGTAGGGAAGGGAAATATAAACCATAGACTTAAATACTTTTAGATCATGAAAAATATTATGGGACAAATATGTTAAGGATGCATAATTTTTCAGATCCCTACATAATCTCATTAAGATAAATAAGAACAAAAGAGGGTTTTCTCCCAAGAATGAAGTTACAACTATTTGACAAACTCATTAGGTGGTTGAATTATGCAGGGCCATTTAAGGGAATTGGCTTTATAGTCAAATAATAGTATCTTTTGGCTGACAGGTCCATTATATATACTACATATGCAAGGCTTCCTAAGGGCACGTGATGCGTAGTTTAGAAAAAGATCCCCGGGTTTCAGACATTTTGTGACCAGAGGTCTAGAAAAGGGTTATGGAGATCTGGAAGTTTTTAAGTTTAGGAATATGACACATCAAAATGGGAATTTTCCAATGCATGAAGGAGATACACATACCAATGCTAACCATAATCATGTTGTAGCTGGGTTATGAATTGAGATGATGGACTTCACTAAGTATCCAATAAGGATGAAAATCAAGCCATACATTGTTCTTGAAATACAGTTTAACGTCATGTGGGATAAGAGTGTAGGAGATCTTATTTTAGGGTAATAGATCTCGGACCATAATGAGGAATACTAATTGTGTGTTTTATAAAACTAATGTGACTGAAAACCAGGGTTTTCATACCACATTCATGTTTTCACAGGGGGACATTTCAGCCAAGGGATTGGAAGTGGAATTTGGGGTTAGGCCCAAAGTCTTGGGGCTGGATTCAACGGATGCTCGAACGTTCCTATGTATCCCATAAGGGTGGGAATAAGCCATATGTAGTTCTTGATGTACCCTCTATACAAATTTGGTTCGGAAATGTGAAGGGTGAAAGGGAACTTTATTGAAATTATGGTTTGAACCAAGATTAAAGGTTCGAGAATTACCATGTATGCACATAGTCTTTGAAATATGACATGATTGGATATCAATGTCAATGATGATTCACTCTCAGGCGATGGAAAATGGGGGATGCATAGTTTAATGTCATATAGCAAGGATGATGGTGCTGCACAGTTTAGTGTCATATAGCAGGGACAAAAGGGACGTACCCAGTGCAAAGTCATGTGGGATGAAGGTGAACCAACGTGAAGAGATTGATTTTGGGCTGCTTCACGGAACAACATCGTATGAGATGGAGCTTAACTGATGTAAAGAGATTGGTTTTGGGCTGCTTCACTGATCAACATCGTCTGATACAGAGGTGAACTGATGTGAAGAGAATGGTTTTGGGTTCGAACCTTGTGAGGTTGCCTATGTACCCAGCCTAGAAGGCAAGGATCAAAGTCTGAGTAGTTCGATGAAGAATGAATTTGTAATCATGTTTTACTTGAGGAACCCCAAAGATTATGTTGGTACATACGCATGGTTAGCATCCCAGAGAGGGTGTTATGGGTGATGCTTATTCTAAGATCTTGTGACTCATACTCGGTGTGAGAAACAAGAAGTAACAACAACCCTAACGATTAACAGTTTAACATCATATAGGAAAAAAGGTTGTTGTACAGTTTAACATCGTGTAGCAAGGATGTATTGTAGTTTAATGTCTTCCAGGACATGTCCACAATTTAACATCATGTAGGAAAAAAGGGATTGGACACAGTATAATGTCATGTTGGAAAATAGAGGGACCATGCAGTTTAAAATCTTGCAGTAAGGACTCTAGGGACCGTGGAGTTTAATGTCTTGCAGTAAGGACTAAAAGAACTGTGCAGTTTAAAGTCTTGTAGTAAGGACTAAAGGGACTATGTAGTATAAAGTCTTGCAGTAAAGACTAAAGGGACCATGGATTTTAAAGTCTTGCTGTATGGACTAATGGTTTATTTGTGTTACACAAAATTATTCTTCAGAAATATGGAATTGGATGGAGTCATGATGAGTTATCCATCCATTTATATTAATGAATAAGATCTATTGGAGTAGACCTTATGTATTGAGTAAGGTCCTTCCCACTTTGACTAATGCTATGGAGATTTATTTCTTGATATAATTGGAGTTCTGAGGACCAATGCCAATTCTCCGTGAATGAATGAATGAAGTAGAACTTTTTTGTGGAAACCTCATGCTATTCAATTCTGATAGACTTCCAAGTGGTGTAGGGTGCACAATTGTTTTCATCTAATAGTCCAACGAATCAAATCAATTTTTAGATTTTTAATCTATAGATAACTGATAAAAAATGGATACTCTATGTGAATGTAATTGAACCTCAATGGGCAAGACTGCTTATGTTCCATATACCAATGATTATGGAGTTGACCAGCTGGGTGGGTGGTGGTCGGATAAGCCAATAAAGCATGAAAAAGTTTATCATTCCATGATTTCTTATCTTTATCCACAAACATTTACAGTATGTTTTAAAGAGTCTTATTTAAGGCTTCTATTTGGCCATTGGCCGCTGCATAATACTGAGACGAATGGTTGGATTTGAATTTGTATTCTTGATACAACTTCCTTACCCTGTATGAATAGATGTCGGTGCCATTGTCTGTCAATATGGTGTGAGGGACACTAAATCTGGTAATGATGTTAGGCTTGATGAAGCTAACAATGATTTTTGAACTAACATATTTGAGAGTTATTTCCTCTTCCCATTTGGATCATATTTCAGTAGCAGTAAGAATATACTTAAACTATTTGGATGTAGCCGAAGGGCAAGGTCCTACTACATCAATTCCCCATGTGGAAAATGGCCATGAGTATTTAGATGTATGGAGAAACTCTAGGGGTTGATGAATGAAATTCGCATATACATGGCATGAATGAAACTTCTTAGTTAAATCAAAACAATATTGTATTATTGAAGGCCAGAAGTATCCAAGCCATCAAACTTCATTAGACAGACTATGTCCAGACTGGTGGGCACCACAGACTCCTGCATATACTTGTTTCGTGACAGCCATCGTCTCTTCACCATCAACACATCTAAAGATAATTCCATAAAAACCTCTCTTATAGATAATGTTTTTAGGTGATCTAGGATATCATAAAGTGTAAAATTGACCACACACCACCAGACTTGTTCTTTCCCAGCTCTATCAGGTGGGAGTGTTCCATTTTGAATGTATTCCCTGATAACTATCATCAATCATATATTATGACCATAAGGTTCAGATATGGGACTAAGTCCATTGATTTCCTCTATTCTGATTTGAACATAAGTTGAAACTTTACAACAGTGGGTAATGCTGATGATTGTTTCGTCCCGATTTGGATCTTCTATAGTTGTGGCTAAATTAGCTAGTGCATCAGCTTGAGCATTTTGTGATCACGAAACATAGGAAAATATCGGTTCCGAAGGAAATTCATCCATTAACTCTCTGATGTAATCATACAAAGGGATTAACTCTTCTTTTCTGATGGCATAGTTCCCAGTGACTTTTTTGATTACCATGTTTGAATCACCTTTCACCTTTAATTGATTCACTTGTGCCTGAAGCGCCAAATCCAATCCTACGATAAGAGCTTGACATTATGCTTCATTGTTGGTACCACCTTCCAACAATAAGAAGGAATAGGGTATCACTTCCTCTTCTGAAGAAATAAGTACAATTCCTAACCCAAATTTGTTGAATTTAGGATCTTCAATTTTCTTCCCTGTTGGATTTCTGTAAGAACCATCAAAGTACATTTTCCATTTTTTAATATTATCTTGAATATAGAAGACATGTTCATTAGGATGTTCAATATCTAAATTTGTATCTTCTATTGAAGGGTGTTCAGTGTGGAAATCAGCTAGATCTTGGCCCTTTATTTCCTTTTGAGACACATACTGGATATCAAAATGCTGCAAAATAACTACTCACCTTACCAGATGTCCTGTAAGCATTGGACGACTAATGATAAATTTGAGTGGGTTATTGCAAGATACCAATTGGACCTCATGGTGTTGCAGGTAGTGTCTCAATTTCTGAACTGCAAATATTAACGTTAGGAAACACTTTTCAATACTTGAATATCGAGTTTCTGCCTCAAGAATAGTTCGACTGAGATAGTAAAGGCTGTTTTCATTCCCAGTATCATTATTTTGGGCAAAGAAGGCACCCAATGATCACTCTAAAGTTGTTACATATAGAATAAGTTGTATTCCTTCAACAGGTGGCATTAACACCGGTGGACTCATGAGATATTTCTTGAGAATATTGAATGCATCTTGACATTCTTCAGTCCACTGGTAAGTGACTCCCTTCTTCATTAATTTGGTGAAGGGTAAACATTTCTCTACCAGTTTGGCGATGAAACGCCGAATATAGGACAAGTTGCCTTGAAGTACTCTCAATTAATTCAAATTTCAAGGAGGTGACATACCAAATATTGATTTTTCCTTCTCAGGATCAACTTCGATACCACGATGGCATGTAATAAAGCCGGTAAATTTTCATAAGGTAACCCCAAAAGCACATTTCAAGGTGTTCATCTTCAAATTGTGTTGTCAAAGTTTGTGGAATATGATTTCCAAATCATCCAAGTGAATAGAACATTGTTTGCATTTAACCACCAAATCGTCCACATAACATTTAAAAAATTTCGCTAAAAAGGGTTTGAAGATATGGTGCATGGCACGTTGATATGTTGCCCATGTATTATTAAGACTAAAGGGAATTTCCCGATAGCAAAACACACCTTGAGGGGCTCTGAAGGGTTTATATTCTTCATCTTCTAGAGCCATTTATAATTGATTATACCCAGAACATTCATCCATGAAGAAAAGTGCTTCATAGCTAGTTGTTGCATCAATTAAGAGTTCTGTGATCAGAACTGGAAAATCATCCATGGGACAATACCGATTATGATCTATGAAGTCAATGAAAACTATAATTTGTCCATTATTATTTTTCACAGGGACAATATTAGCTATCTATTTGGGATATTGAACTTCTCTAATGAAGTTAGCCTTGATAAGCTTATCCACTTCAGCTTCAATTTTGGAGGAATAAGTTGGGTGTGTTCTTCTTATGGCTTTCTTGAATCCTCGATGCTCTTTTGGAAAACCCAAATGATGAGTAGCAACATCAAGATCAAGACCTGGAATTTTCATATAATTCCAAGAAAATATATCTCTATTTTTCTCTAAAAATGAAATATATGTTTCCTGCTCTTTAAGAGTCATGTCCGCACTAATTAATTTGGGTGTGTGGATCTTCTTTTGTACCCAGATTTATATCTCTGAGTTCACCCATAGGGGTAGAGATACCTTCTTCCAATACTGAAGGAGCATCCCTGAGATCTTCCTCTTCTTCTTCAATATGTGTTACTTTTTTTGTTTCTACATACATAGTAGATGAGGAAGCAGAATTTCCATGATCAGGAGAGAAGTTATAATTTGAACATCTGGAAGAAAATGCTACCATTTATGAACCTATTGATGATGAAGGGTATTCCTTGTGTAATAAAGAGGAGATGATGGATTGAGAATCGACATCATCGTTCATCTCTGACATTACTATTACTTATTTTTCTCTGGTTGATGAAGTATTGAATTGATGGATTTTAGAATATGAAATGAAGACATGTCCATTTGAGCTTTCATCATTTCCTGGTGAATGAAAAATTTTACCATGCTATCTGGCATGGTTGCCGTAATTAACATTATGGAAGTTTCCATATGAGTATTTGGATTTGGGTCTATATTGTCAATTTGACTGATAGGAAACACATAATATATACTAACATGTATGATTGGGTTTACTGGAATCTTTTACAAACCATATGGAGCATTAATTTTGGTAACCTCCTTTGTTGTGGATATCTCCTTTCCCTCCATGTGATTGAATTATGCCTCACTGTATTGAGATTCACATGTTTGTAATGGGGATTTATCACCATAAAATGTCCCAATTTGACCATTGAAACAATATTTGAGATATTGATGGTATGATGAAGGTGTAGTAGCTTGATGATGTAGCCAAGGTCTTCCAAGAAAAATGTTGAAAGCTATTTCATGACGAACAACCATGAAATCTGAATTGGATATAATGTCTCCAAACTGAGTTCTGAGTGTAATCTCGCCCAATGTTTCTTGTTCATTTTTATCATATCCTTGCAACATCAAAGTAGAAGGAGATAAATTAGATTTTCTGAGGCCCAATCGACGATGTGTACGGATAGGGATGAGGTTGACTCTTGAACCATTATCAATGAAAGATCGCCAGATGTCTAAATGATTGACCTTCCCAGATAAATACGAAGGTCTAATTTGTCCTTTCACAACATCATATTCAACTTAATCTGTAAAAGATATCAATGTATGACATTCTGCAGGATCATTCTCTATATAGTAGACTTTAGCTGCAGCAATTTCAGTTTCGAATTCCCGAGGACTTGAAAAAGCCTCAATGAGTTCCTCCCGAAGATCCTTTGATAGATTCAAGTAATCCAAAATTGATAAGTTGGCTGGTACTTGGGTGAAACGTTTAAAGACAACATATATTTGGTCCAAAGGTCTGTGTTTCCGAACAGGAACTTGTGGTTTCGCAAGTGCCTTAGAAGTTTATGCTTTGGATGTAGAAACATCTTGTATCGGGGTAGGAGTTGGAAATACTCCTAGCATTGGTATATTAGACTGACTAGGTATACTTATTTGCTGAGAGGAAGACATTGTGACCTCTAACCGGTCTTCCAAAATAACTATGGTAGGACTGAACCTGCCATGTCTGGAAGAACATTCTTGTTCTTGTTGAGCCCACTAAAGGGCTTTTCCATGAGTTTCTACTGCATATATAGTTCTAGCAGGTGTAGGATTTCAATAGTGTCTTCTAAAATATCCACGTCTTCCCATGTATCCTAGACCTCTATAACTCCCTCTAACTCCTTTATTTGATATAGGGAACTCAGGCTCATCAAGATCACAACTCTGATTGGAATATGGATCTGTTAAGTAATTCGTGTTAACAGAACGAATGACTAATTCTTCATCTGATGAAGACTTATCCTGATGAAAAATTTCAAGTTGTACCGTTTTTTGGGGAGGTGCCCCTGCTTTTAAAGTAGTTGGAACAAAATATTCTATATTCAAATACAACTTAGGCTTTGATATGAGCTCCTCTTCTTTTAAATTCTCTTCTTTCATCGAATTATGCCACCTCTTTGAGGATTTTCTTTCTAACGAAGGAAGTTTTGTTATGGAAGAAATAGCAGAAGGCACCATTGGTTTCTTCAATTGAATTCATAAAATAGAATGAGTTTTGTTGATTGTTTTCCTGACCATCCAATCATCATATTTTTGCTTATTTTTTCTTTTGACTTCGTGCCACTCTCCTTCTTCCTCTAGATCTGTAGCAGTAACACATGCTACCTGGAATGAAGAACCTTTCAGTTTTAGATGTCCAGAGTCCACCATCTTTTTCAGGAGTTATTTGAAGAAAAAGCACTCATGAATGGGATGCCCCATCATCTGATTAAATGGGAAATATTTGGGTAGGTCTTCATCTCCGTCTTTGTTCGGCCTTTTGGGCCTTGGCAACTAAACCAGGTTGTTTTCCAGAGCCGAGAATAATTAACCCAGAACTTCTTCATTCTGGGAAGAATAAATTTTTTTCTTCAAATCATAGAACTGTATCCATATTTGATCTCTTTGATAATCTTGAGAAGATGGCCTCTGTTGTTGATGCTCAAGAGGTGGAGCCCTTCGATAAGGTGAAGTTTTTGAAGTCGAAACAGGTACCGATGCTTGTTTAAGTGTAACTATAGCAGTCTCTACTCTCCCTATTCTCCTTCCTGGAGTTGATGGAATTACATGAGTTTTAGCCTTAGTCTTTATAAGATAATCTTTGATCTGTTGAGATATTGATGTAAGGTCTCTAAACCTTACTGTGTATTTCACAGGGATCAACGGTGTGCATAATTCATCATGCAAATTTGTCACATAGATTTGAAACAACTCTTCTGGAGGGAGTCCTAAGATTAAGAAATATATTAATCCCTTCCAGCGTTAAATGAAATCTGATACTCTCTCATTTTTCTTTTTCTTACAATTGGTAAGATTTAAAATTTCCATCTTTGGAAATGTTGTGCTAAATTTAAGGAGAAATACTTGACGGAGATCTTCCCACCCAGTAATTTACCGGGATTGCATGTTTGTATACCAGTCAAAAGTATGCCCTTGTAATGACTGAACAAAACACCTAAGCTTAACTACTTCTTGCAGTTGAGGAGTTCCCATCACAGGATCACAATGAGAAAAAAATGGGTTATGTGTTGTTCTGGATATCCTGAACCATTAAGTACTGGGAATGTGGTACTTGCAAAATTTTATGGGGGAGGAATTGTATCCACCCCCTTAGGAACTTCATGATAAACCGTAATTTGGTGGGAATCTCCTGATAATTTGGCTATGCGTTCCACTTGTGGATTATTCCATAATCGAGAGAAGACTAACTTTCAATAAGGAAGAGATTGAGGATTTGAAAAAGTCCCCAGTCCGGTGGACTGGGGTTGTTCGGGCATTCCCTGCTCAACTCGTTGAATCCCGTCTGTTGATCCCAAGGGTTGGGCTGAAAGAGTCCCCAGCTTCACAAGTTTAGGTGGTTATCGAGTTGCTACATCTGAGACATTCTTAAAATATCTTCAGATTTTGTGGATTTTAATCTGAAAATTTGCTGGATACATCAACCTACATCCACTCAAATCACCTGGCTCAAATAACCGTTGGATGATTTCCGACACTTCTATCACCTGATGATGTGAATGCTCTAAATGAGAATCATGTTCGATATTCTCATTTTCTTGATTCAAGAATAATTAGAAAACTTTTTTTTATGCCTGACTTTGGGATGAACTAGTTGAGGCATGTTCCTGAGAAAGCCTTTGATTACACCCAAAACCAATTGGCTGTGGCCAGCCATGGGAAATAACATTGCATGAGACCACTTTTGACGGGCTTTGTTGACTGGAGAGTACAGTGAAATGTACTGCTCCATGAACACCCCATCCCCTGATATGAATACCAGATGGTTCATTGGTAATTAACTACCGCAACCTTTTTAGTGCGCCAAATCATTCACACTGAAGGGCTCTCTACTGCTTTTCAACCTTTGGATATCGGGAAACTGAGAGAGATGCCAAATCAATTTGGAATTGTAACCCTCCTATTATCATAACATTATTTTCATATTCATCATAAGATAATATTTTCTTTTTCAAGTGACAAATAGTTTTACACATGTTGAGACGAATATCATGAATAAAATCTTTCATCAGCATTTCTAGAATATCATATTGAGAGTCATCCAAAGGCCAAAAGAAGATTGGTACTTCAACTTTCTCCAGTTGTTTTCTCATATTCAGCACATCCTCCTTACATTCGATTAATATTATTCTACCTAATTATACCAAAGCTGGTGATTCATTACTGTTTCATCAGATTCAACAAGATTGGTAGAGAATTCATTTATCAAATTAGAAGATGAATGACCCATGGGTGGTTCGGAAAATGACCTACACCACGAGTAGTCTTCTTATTTATAAAGTATTTCACCTGCTAGCGGTAAAGCATTAGACATGACTGGCTTCACATTTTCAAGTGCCTCGGGATAAGAGGGATTTCTCATTACTGCACTGTCCTTTGAATAATTTTTTAGGCAATGCTAATTACTACTGTGGAGAGGACTTTCGCAGCTAAATTCATCATCATGGGGAGGAACACCATGGTGGGTTACAACAAAGGATGAAACCTTTTTCTCCTTGATCTTTTATCCACGCAGAGGGTCTTTGAGGACCTCATATGAAGATGATACATCGAGATCGACCAAACTTTTATTATGAAAACCTTCATGAGGAAGTGTCTGATGAAGACCTTTGGAAGTATTGTTCCCACTATTGGGAAATAAGAGAGTAGAATATTGAGTTGCAACAGATAATTATCTTAGGGCTTCAAGGACTCCAGCATCGAGCAAGACCTTATTACATACTAGCTCTTTATTTCTCGACTATGTTGGATAGGTCTTTTTCTTAGACACCTTCTTACTCACTTTGGAAACCACTTGTTGATGAAGGTGGTTATTATGGGTAGGTGTGTGTGCCTGCTCAGGAGAAATGGTCAGGTTATGCTGATTTGCCCCATTCAAATAAGGTGTATGTGCCTAACTTGATTGTCCATATGACATGGGGGGTATGACCCACAACTCTCTTGGACTAGTACAAAGGTGTGTATCTGTTCCGGGGTGACATGTTGATGAGTCACTCCACTAATAGGGATAGATTTGTGATTCCTTCCCTTTGATGCTTGTGAAGTTGTTATAATATTATGACAAGCATCTAGCATATGGGAAGGGATTTGCGTCTACTCTTTCACCTTTTTCAGAATGTTTTTGGTGAATTAAGCTATCGGAAAAGGAATATACGTCTATTCTGTGCATGGAGTAGGTGTGTATTCCTACTCTTGTCCTCCTCTTCATGTCAGTGAATTCTGACAGTAATCATGTGGGGGGGAGAAAATTGTGTCTGCCTCCTACATGTCATTAGAGATTTCCTATTGACATCTTCGGGTGCTACCAATTGAGACTGTTGGTTAGCCTGATGAATTGCAGGTGTATGTGCCTGCTGATTGTTCCCCACCACATTTGATTGGCGAGTTTCTTTGGTTGTAGTCAGACAAGCCTACTGACTAGTTGATGAATTGTAACACCCTGATATTTTATGAGAAGTATATTTCTTTTATGTCTTATATTATACGCAACATCAAAGGAATCTTTCACTA
The DNA here is from genome assembly GCA_963277665.1 of Viscum album. NCBI lineage: Eukaryota > Viridiplantae > Streptophyta > Magnoliopsida > Santalales > Viscaceae > Viscum > Viscum album. The sequence continues at coordinate 1,226,390,021 of OY728162.1, forward strand.
CACACAACACTTTCATGGCTTACGTTATATGCAAAAGAAACCTTCCTCGATAGCATGTGTTGTACACAATATCGAGTTTCACTAAACAACAACATGTTATTAAAATATTATATAAACTAGCCGTTATGAATATAATTAACTACATTTTGAATTTTATAACTTTATTATTCATCTTACATATTTTCTAGAACATGGTATGATAAAAAAGAAATTTTTTGTGTAAAATAATAATTTTAAAAAATATGTCGTTTTGCCGCCTTTTGAAGGCGCATCCACTTTAAATCAAGTTTTTTACATGTTTATAAGTTAAATTTTACTAAATAAAATTCTTCTTTGGACGCAGGATATAAAAATTTACATTGGATAAATTTTTCATATTATTCTGATAACTTACATATTTTAATGAATAGTAAAAACATGCTATATTTTAATTAAAAACAACTTTTTTAATCACAATAATATATATTGTTAAATTATAATATTGAATGGTTTTAAAGTATAAATAGAATATATTTTTACCATTTAATATATTTTATGTCATTACCAATAATTTTACATTGAATTCATAAGTAAAAAAAATTTAATCTTTAGCAATGTTTTAACTTTTAATACCCATTTTCTTAACAACGAGATTAATTTTAAATTAATTACTGCAACTTCTGTGTTTTGAATTTTTAAAAATGGATTCCATATTTGAATTCAGTGGGTCAAAAATATGTTAATAGGTTTATTTTATTTTATTGATATTATGATTAGTAACAACGGTAATATTTATTTACTACAGTTAAAGGTAAATCAGGTCATTAAGGGTAAAAAAGATTATAAAACTACTATAACACTTTCCAAAATCCTATTAGATTAATGAAAGTTGACCCATATCACCTATTTGTCGGACTAGATTAATTTCATGGACTTTTGGCCATGAAATAATTTAATTATTATTGAATCCAAAGAAAGTGACAACATGTCACTCTCTCAAATCTTATAAGTGTAATAATTTTAATTTAGTGACAAACATCATAAAACATCGGATATAAATAGTCCCCAGAAATATAATAAAATTATATACATCATATGAATTTATTTATAATTTATAGGGATTAAATAATTATCATTAATTATGACACAATAGTGATTTTGAAATTATTTTGTTTCTTGAAATATCAAATAAAATATTTTAAAAGTATTAAAATAAATATTATATGAACCTATTTATGTGATCCACTAATTTTATAAATAAAAATGACATGTTATGAATCTATTAAATATTATATTTCGAACATATATTCTGTATATATTTTATTTAAATTCAAATAAATGAATAGTGTCAAAATTGACACAATTGTTTTTTTATAAAAATTGCATATTATAAAAATGTTTAAATACCAAAAAAATATTTAAAAATTATAAATTAAAATTTATGTGGTCTAAAATGTAATAAAGTATACAATTATTGAAAATTCACAACATATATGTAATTATTTATAATTTTTGAAAATTTAGAATATTATTACCACAAATAAAATTAAATAGACTATATAAGGATAAATCAAGTTGATAATGTTTAAAATAAATTCCCAACTTGTGTAAATTTTATTAGTTGATAATATTAAACCTTATCTCATATAATATTCAGGTGAGTCATTTTTTGAGGTTTTTAAGTGGCATAGGAATTTATTATAAATTAATATTTCTTATAATTCCAAAGGTGCCCCTCTCCACCCTTATAAAAGGGCACCTCATCCCTCTTATCATTACACAACATTGAGCCTTCATGCTCGGCCAAACCCTTCCCATTTCTCTACTAAACCTCCTTATAAACATACTAGATGTTCTGGTCTTCTTCAAATACCAATTTTAGTATCCTAAGAGGATTTTTCAAAGAGGCGTGTGAGAGAAGAGATAATATCCTTTACCGATTCATTCAAAATCATTTCTTCTTCTACTTCCTCTTCTTTTTTTGTTTCATAATAAAGTAATAACATAAGTATCACTCATATACTGATATGATATTATAAATATGAAACAACCATATTTCACCTTCGATCCATCCTACTGAAAATGAAATCACCACACCTGCGTACGTAGGGAATACCATCTCCACATCGTGGTGTAATATGTTTTTCCACCACCACCATACTGGGATGGGTATAATAATGGAAGAAATAACTATATATGATTATTAAGTGATATTTATTCTAAAATATTATACACCATACACTTCAATACATTTCCACAATCATGGGAATGATGTCGTCGCTCATGTGTATGTACGACTTACCGTCTTCAAGGTGCGATGTGATTCGTTCTACACGATCTTCACTAAAACATGATTATATAAATGAATTTAATCAATTAATATGATATATATTATACAAATACAATTCTGTAAATGATGTATCTATATCCGAAAAATAGGAAGATGAATTTATTCGACAAAACACGCATAAGAACATAAAGCAATAAACACCCTAATAACAAGTAGCAATGAAATATTACTAATAAGAAGATAAGAATATGACCATAAATGATATCATAACAATGAATATGATTCTGTAATATGTCAATGACATTTTTTAAATCATTATACAAGAGGTTCGGATATGTACAAAGCATATCAGACCTAAGGTAAGGGAAAATCTTGCAATCTCATTTTTATCTGAGATTTTTTATACTTTAGAATTTATTGGGGAATATTTATCATCCACATCCATGTTTCCTCAATATGTAACATTATTTTTATCCTCCTAAAATTTTTTAAATCCAATTTTACCTTTTGGTGAATTTTTAGTAATATATATGAAAGGAAACCTTTGTCATTTTCAGTATGATACACTTTTTGACTTTTTTGACCAAAGTACGAGAAGAATGTTTTTTAACTTATACGGAATGAATGGATTTTTATGATTCCATAGAACATTATTTTCCTGAAGCATCCTTTACAAATTTTCAAGTTTATTTTTAATTAACTTATTTTAGTTTAAAATGTTATGACATGTTAATAAAGGAAAAAAATTGAAGTAGAAAGGATATTTTCATCAAGAATGGAGTTCAAGTGTTTTTATCAAAATTATTTTCCATCTAAGATAATATAGGCTTTTGTTTCTATCCATAGTATTACATTGATTTGATTATGTTGTGATGGAATTATTTTTATGATGTCTTTTATCTTATATGAATTGTTTTATGATGTCACTCTGATTAAGAATCCTATTTATATTACATGGGTTATGCTATGATGTATGATTTATGATTTTGTGGCACACATAAGAATGGTTTCATTATGAGATTGGTGGGACCTATATCTCCCTCCAATTCATTGGGTAATGATTTATATCTCATGAGATAGACATGGCTAGAACAATAAGTTAAACCGGCCCAGTGATACAGGACTAGAACAAGGAGTGAACTCGATTCACAAATGGACTTTTTCCACTATGATATTCTTGGCAATGAGTCATGAATAATAAGAAATGATTTTCTATTATTATGTGTGTATGCCACAATGTTTCATGTTTGATGTTATGATTATTAGGATTACATTTCACTACTATGATTTATCCCATGTTATGATATTATGACCTCTTTTCCAGGTTATGATTTTCAAAATGATATGTTCTTATGAATATGATATGATGGATATTTCTTTTGTTTACCCTTACTAAGCATTATAGCTCACCCTTTTTTATGTTTTCTTTTCACCAGGTCATGAATATGGGTACTAAGTAGGATATGCCAAAAGGGACTCTAGATATGATGCAATAAAAGGGAGACAATGTAGATGCTTTATTAACCAGTTGTTTATGTTTCCCGGTTTCTAAAGACACTATACCTATACGGTCCTACAATGGTTTTGTTATATGTTGTAATAAGTATTCTTCAATTATGACGTAATAACAATGTATGTAAAGTATGGGTCGTTTTATGAATTATAAACATGTGTATATGCCTGCCTATAATACTCTGCCAGAATTGCCTGGCGGGATTGGCATGTTACTGCCTGACGAGTCTACTCGGCAATAACATCCGGATGGACGGGTGTATATGCCCGCTCATTGTTTTCTATCATGTTGTCTTGATGGACATCTTTGGAGGGGGGAGAAGTAAGAACCTGCTCCTTGTTGACTGGATTTTTCCTCTGATGGTTTGTCTTGTGTGCTCGGGTCTGAGGAACCCGATCTGAACTGCTAAAGGTGATACCCTCATCATGTTGAAGGTGCACTACCACATGAGTCTGGAGGCGATTATTGATGGGAGCCCATAGGAAGGACTCCTGTCTTTTTGAGCCGAGTCCTTAAGTGACCTCTTCCATCACCTCCATGTAATATTGGAGGGGACAGGTTGTTGTGTTCCAGGGATAACGACCCGAAACGGTTGGAGACGGTGGTTGGTACCACCTGTTTCTTGACCACTGGTTATCGTTGTCCGGACAAACAGGGTGAGTTGTTAACTTGTAGGTGTTGTCGAATGGCCTCCAGAGTCGGAATGGTACCATGTTAAAGGCATTCCATAACCAATGCATTTGAGACCCAGCATTGAAGAAGCTGAGTAGGTGATGTCGTCCTCAGAGTGGACGAGGATCCAGCAGGAGTAGCGGACAAGGCATTCAAAGGTGTGAACTTTAAAGAAGACATTTCTGTAATGAAGAGAGATCTTGAAAAAGAGTGCATGTTTGATATAATAGACATAATCAAGATAAGTTTGTCCAAACTACATATTTGGGGGTGACAACATATGTTATTGATTGCTTTGCTGGCCCTCACATTGAATTTAATAAGGGCCTAAAAAATAAGTAAAATATCATTTACCGTGGTTAAGGATTCACATTTGGTTCCCCATTTTTGTTTCTTCTAGAAATGGGGATGACCTTGTTTGTTTAAGGTTCAAACATTCCAATAGGTTTCTAACGGGTTTATTCATATAACTGGAAACATCCAATGATTTTTTATCCATTTGGACCTACTTTCCAAAGGTAGGTGCCCATTAGTTATGGACTACTGATACTTAAGAATTTTCATTGGTCGAGAGGATTGTAGGTCAGAATCAACACACCTTTTTTGGGGGAATTATTATCTACTCTCGGACTCCCTTATAGATTTGAGTTCTGTTCGTGAATCCTTATTAATTTACCAATCATGAAAATGAGTTGTTCTTTTAGATTTTTCAATCAATGATTGATATGTATGTGATTTAGAGAATCTTTTATATGTATTTTAGGTTCTTCATCGATAGTGAATCATCTGTATTTATTATATATTCTTAGTCAATGGAATCCTTCAATACATTATATAGAAATATCATGGTCATTATGATAACCCTACTTGTTTTAAAGCAACTCAGTGGGGCACTTGAAGTTTATTGTCGTTTAGAAAGACATGGATTATTTTAGAGTTGGAATCATACCTGTAGATGGGCTACCTATATATCTTTATTAGAAAAGGAATCAGAACCCACGTAGTTCAAGTGAAGAAGTATGAGGTTTATGCATGATTAACGGCTCAAAGAGAGATTTCATAATTACTTTTACACTCTAAGCTCAAGTGAGTCATGCTCGGTGTGAGAAACAAGAGGTTTTAGTAAAACCTGACGATTGTGCCACGAAATAGGGAATCATAAGAAATGATGTGGGGCTCACGTATGTTTGACTGCCCAAGTAAATGAAGACAAAGACTTTAGAAAATAATCCCAAGAGTAGGGTCCATAAAGGTGTTTGTACTTTATATAGATTTGGGATTTTAACCCGGGACTTACTCCTGAAAAGGAAGACAAATTTAAGAGGGACTTATGATTGGGGCTTACTCCTGAGAAGGAGGCCCATGTTAAGGGGACTTTGTAATTTGGGGCTTACTCTTGAGTAGGAGACCCAAATAAAAAGAATATAAGACATGGGCTTACTCCTAAAGAGGATTCAAATTAATAGGGAACATGGGGATTACTCTTAAAGAGGATACCCAGGTTAAGGGAAATTATGATTAGGGATTACTCCTAAGGAGGATGCCAAGGTTAAGAGAAATTATGATCGGGCATTACTCCTGAAAAGGAGCCCCAGGTAATGAGAAATTATGACTGGGGCATACTCTTAGGGAGGATGCCCAGATTAAGGAACTTGGGGCTTGCCCCTAAAGAGTATTCCCATGATCATGGAACTTGGGGATTACTCCCAAGGAGGATGCCCATGAACAAGGAAATTGGGGCTTACTCCTAAGGAGGATACCCAGGTTAAGGGAAATTATGACTGGGGATTACTCTTTAAAAGGAGGCCTAGGTTAAGGGGACTTGAGACCTGGGTCTTACTTCTATGAAGGAGGCCCAAATCAAATTAAAGTCTCAGAATTACTTTCAAATAAAAAATCCAACAAAAAAACCATGCCACAAATGGATTTGAAGCGGGTTCAAAAGGCTAAATCATGAAGAGGAGAGGTGTATTTGAGGAAAGGAAGTAAATTGGAGGGAGGCACGCAAGTACTATTCTGGAGCTCATGTCCTGGTTGCGCAAGTATACTTGTGCAACATGAGTCAACTACGGTGACAAAGAATCCATGAAGTGATACTTGGGAGGCTTTGAATTGGAGCCCTTAGTATCATACCTAGATGCTTTTAGATATGTGGCATGAAAGTTTCCTTAAGAGGGAAAGGCAGCACAGAGGTATCGATGAGTTATAATACTTAGGCCTGATTCATCCTCTTTAGAGCTTCCATTATAGGCAAAGTATTGCCTTATAAGTGTTTGGAAGTCTTCAGACAGAGACTTCGACGACCAGAACTTGAATCTGAGTTTTTTATTTTTTGTCCTTAAATGGGGGGCCCACCAGGGGTATTTATAAGCCACTTGAGATATGGTAAAATTTTCACATAGGGTGTGCAAGTGACTTTTGCACCTCAAATCTGGCACGCATGTGATTTGTATGACCAAGGCTGGCATTAACGTATACTTGCGCACCTTAATTCCTTTGCAATATTTGATGAATCCTCCCTCTTCTTTGCTCGAGGTATTCCCCTTAGTGAATCTTTGGACTCTATGATGGAATAGAGCATCAACAATGATTATATTAAATAACCCCATGAGTGATGAGGAGTTTCTTTGAAAATTATTGCTTAATGTATTTTGAGATGAAGTTATTACTACATGTAATTAAGATATAACATATTTTAGTATATAGTAGCATAAAATTGTGATGATTTATGAATAAATCATTCTGTTGAATCATTATATGATATAAATAATTTTCTAATGAACTGTACACGATTGATTCTTGATGATTATAAGGATATGGATATTGGGAAAGGGTAAGGATATGTGAATGACTATGTATAAAGGCTGTTTGGAATATTGGGAATCCATTTTAGTATTATCAATAATTTTAGCAGCTATAATCAGTATAGAATATTACTCAAAAGAATATTTTCAAAGGCTAAAAATAAATTTTGAATTAAATAGGTTATTATAAATACATTTAAGAGTTAAAGAATAATTATTATACATCGAGTAAATACATTTTAAATAATGATTACTATATTTAGAAATATTATTTAATTGATAAATTAAATTAAATTTATTTGGAGTTATATTTAAGTGATTGTAAATATATTAAAGATATTTAAATAATATCTACAAATCTTACAAAAATATGGAATTATATGTTGATGTTTAAAATTAGTTTTAGTGAATGAAATGTGTAAAGGTTTCCTCAGATAAGAATATTGATGAAGTATTTAGAGTTTCTTAAATTTATAAGTTTCATTGTATATGGATGCGTTTAATGTATTAAAAATAAAATAAATTATACTAGGTATGTAACGTTTTTTATTTTATATAATATTGTTTATTGTAATATAACACAGTCAATAATCATATTCAATATGTAATATATTTTTAGTAATGCATATTTCATTATAATCATGCATGTGTTTTTTCTATGACTCTAACTAAAATGTGGATAAGGACAAAACATTTTATAATTCTTAAGGATTATAAACTATTAATCAAGTGTAATAAGATAGAGTAAACTGTTTATTTCATAGGTGTTTAATAGAATTAACATATGTCTTATTATATAATTTTTTTAGATTATTCCTTTTAAAAACATGATATTTCTAGAATTTTATTTTTTAGAAAATGGGGTTTGGGAATTAAACAAAATGATGCTGAGGTCATTATTCAGTATATATAAAATAAAAATAACCCAAAGAGTAATTATGATTCATGGGTATAATAAGATGAATTGGTCCTGCAATATGATGAAGAATAACATTTTGAGAAACATTTTTTGGTTGAAATACCAGTTAGAGTCATTTTTATGAAATGAGTTGATTTCAAGATGTGAAGAAAGTGACATGCTATCGAGGGTAACTAAGAGTGTTCCATGATAGTGATAGAAGATTCTATTTCTTATCCATATTATTTGAAAGGAAATTGAGAATGTTATCACAACATGAAGTGAATTGTTTCACAATAACTACATATGCATACATGGAAATTATATGTAGACTTCATGGAAATTATTAATATTGAAAATATTGAGTTAATTAGGATATAGTATAATGATCCTTGACTTGGATAAAAGAGAATAAAATATGGTGAACATTATTGACCAGTTTCAATGAAAGGAACACAATACCACAAAATGGGAGATTCCAATATTAAAATATTGAAAAATATATCACTCTGATTATATCTATGTATGAATGGTCACATAAGATAAATGATAATTAAAGTGAAGGCAATTTGTTAATTAAATTTTTGATAAGTCACTCTATGTATAAAAACATATTTTCCCAAAAGACATTCGGGAATAGAATATCTTGTGCATCAAAGAAGAAGTATAAGTAATATGAATCCCTATGATATATAAATATTATAAAATATGACTATTAATAATGATAAAGGTTTTATTGATATTTCATGGAACATGAATAATTGATAGCTATGAAATCTTTACTACCCTATAATATCATCATATAGTTATGAAAATAAGTGAGGAGAATTATAATGTTAATATGGAAGTGTTTATCATTTACTGGTTGTCAATGAACTTGAGGGAGAGAGGCTCTGGCTTTCGGAAACCCTAGGCAGCGATGATCTCCCCTCTGGCCCCTCCCCCCCACAGAGGGGGAGGGTCCTCCGCTAATTCCCCATGGTGTTCGGCCTCTTCCTTTTGTTCCCTTTTCAAACCTATACTTCTTTCCTCCATTTCCTCAAGTTCATGCAAGCCCGAATGTCCCAGAGTGTTTCACATGCCTCTTTCTAAGGAATCTTCCCTGCTGGATCTGACTCTGGTTGCTCATTTCAACCAACGTCAGCCGTCAGTGAACTATTTCGACTAATTTATTTTTAACTCTTGGGGTTTGAAGGAGAGAGCCAAAATTGGTCTTCTTGACTCTAGTAACATTATGATATGAATTTACTCTGAATCCAATTTGAATCTTGTGTGGTCGAATGCGTCACTCTCCTGCGATGGTGATCAGTTTCGCCTTTTCAAGTGGTCATATGAAATGCATATGTAGCACGATCCTTGATTACAGCCAATCTGGGTATGTTTCCCGGAACTCCCTCTCCCATTCCAAAACCCTTATATTCTTCTATTTCATGGGAATCTGGTAGGGTGTTTCCTCTATACTGATAGTAAAACCAGTGCGATGTGTCACCCAATATCCCTGAGGATCTATGTTGAAGTCAATGTATCCAGGGCAGCTGTTGAGTCTTTCTAGGTAGCTGTGGAAAAAGAATTTCGTTATAAGAAGATTGTTATATTTCAATCACAGAGTGAATACTGTTCTACATGAAAGCTTTAAGGGAATAGCATAGCTATCTCCAGGTGTAAGGCGAGGCATCTGGATGATGCTTCGAAGGTCCAGGTGGACTGGGTCTAAGGCGGTGCTTCAAGTGATGTTGGAAAGATTCAGAATTCGTTCGGTGAGGGGCCTGTGGAAGGTTGTGGTGTTTCTGGACAAGGTCAAAACAAGGAAAATGAATCTCTATGCTCGGGTGAAATAAGCATGCAGAAACTAGTTAAGGCTCCTCCTTTCGAACCCAGTGTAGATGAGATTTTTGAAAGTCTGTGGATGGATTTGGAAAGTCCTTTTGGACAAAGAGCAGGGGGTGTCTATGAAAATTCGTAGGTGGAAGAAAATCAATATATCCCTAATGATTCTTCTCAAGCTCTGGGGGTCCCAATTGGTGTTTCTAGTCTGGATTCTAGTCTAACTTCTCAGGGTTGGGCGGGCTAAAACCCACTATCATATGCTATAGCTGTGTGTGATGGAGGAAGAAACAACTTTGAAGGGGTGACCCAGCCCACTGAAAAGAGTAAGGATAATGAGGGGCAGAAATGGGAGCAGTCTTTATGTGATTCTTGCAAGCTGCTGACCACCATCTAGGGAACCAATCTGATGAGGTCTTTGTTCGGTCAGAATTTAAACAATCAGTTATAAATCTTGAATAATGTTTGAGAGCTCGAAGGAAATTCCAAGTGTCCCTCTGAGACCAAGTTTTATGGAGATGAACTTCACTCATATAATAATAGACTGGGTGGGGAGAGAAAATGCTTGCATAGACAAAGAAGTAAGAAAGGGAATAAAGAAAATGGAGGGCCGGCGAGCTCCATTGTTTCCAGGAACCCAAAGGTTAAGGTGTATAAAGACTACTCCTACCTCCCTTGACCTAGGGAGTACCGATAATCCAAAAAAGAGGAGAACCTCAGGGAAAACAAGATCCAGTAAGAGGTAGGAAATGAGTGTCAAAAAGATGAGGCAACCGAGTCTCAAAACAAAGAGAATGAAATTTCAAAGGCTGAAGACCAACAGGAGGAGATGCACGTGCAATCTGAGGTGTTGGAGGATGTTTCTCCCCCAGAACTGAGGAGTGAGGTCGGGTCTCCTAATGGCTTGTATCACCGAATGAATGTGGATTTGGAGGAACAGTTAGAACTACTAGTAAATTTTGGTGAAGAAATTAAGGAGGTGTCTTGGTGATCAAGGCTACAAGGGAAGAGGCCGATCAAAAGATGGGAAGACCTGTACAAATGGAAGTTATAAGAGATAAAGCAGAATGGATTGAGAAAAAAAATTTCATACTGATTCGAGGATTTAATATAAAGAAGATTAAAGAATATGAGTATATGAAATCATAGAATTATCTAGAAACCCGTTATGAAGAAATTATAGAGACCGATCCACACTACTAGGTTAGTGCCTTTCCCTGGACACTGTTTAGAGAAAGAGTTTCCAATCGTCATAGAATTGTGTTTTATAAGTCAGCTGTATTCTTTGAAGATTGAGCAATTTTAATTGTGAGGGTTCTCACTTTCCCTTTAAAAGTGTTTGAAAATAAAAATGATAATTTGTAAAAATGAACTTAAGGTAAGAGTTGAATAATAAGGAGAATGTGTGTGCAACTATTTTCTAACATGTACTGAAAGTTGAGAAAATATTCATACGGAAGAAGATAAAATCTTTTGATGCATTGACATAAGAAGAATATTTTTTATCTTGTTAATTGAGATTATTGGAAGGGAATATTGTACAATAGTTGGATATAATATAATGATCTCAAACAGAATATTTTCATTCCTTCTATGATATAGAAGTGTATTTCTTAGAGATAGACTACAACATTTTATTATTTTATATAGTGGATATTAATATCAAATAATTGACAAAAAAAATATAAATGATTAGGTACCCACATTGGTTTTGAACATTGTATAAATACAATGTTTCAAGCTCTCTTTAGTTGATATCATATATGTGGTGTGATTATGTTGTGGGTAATCATAATGTGATACATACACCTCTTAACGTACATTAGAGTTTTAAATATTTATAGTTAAATTAAAAGGTTAAAATTAATTTTGAAATTTTTCACATTGATCCCCCCTATAATATGACAAAAAAAATCAACGATAACATAAAACATTCTATGATTCCATTAACATTAAAAATATATTAATAATGAACTAGTTATCAATGAATGAGGATTTCCATAACTATATCGAAACTATTACAAAACAATGTAATTTTGTATAATATAATGATGAGAATAAACTATATATAATAAAGAAATATATCATAAATATTTATTATCAAATAGTATAAAATTAAGGGATATCAATATTGTTCTAAAATAAGAAATTAAGATACCGATGTTTCTTATACATGTAGTTAAAGTGTGTTTGTGAGTTCTAGTAGTAAAGGAGAGAGTTTCTCATTAAATATATTTTCAAAATTGAGACTCCCAATTCCAAAATTTCTATTTGGGGTACTTGTATGTAAATTCTCTCTGAATCCCCATTTAGTTGCTTCTCCTATGGAAATTTTTCGTGTTTACATTTATTCTTACCACCTTTCCTCCCATTAATTCATAATTATCCCTAAATTATATTTGTATTTGGAGTTATCTTCATGACTTTTTTAGTAGGGAATCTTCCTCTTTCGTATCTATATTCATTATATTATTTTAGGGACACATATCTATACATATATGATTTATTATGGAAACATTCAACTAACTATAACTTACTAACAAAAATTTTAAAGTAATCTTCCTAGTGTTATTCTCTAACTTTTTCGATGCAATTTCATTCATTTTCCACATTATTATTTTTGAAGCTTTAATTTAATGATATTATATTCCATTACTATATATAAAATATATTTAATGTATTTTTAGTTTTAAATAATTTATCCATTTTTTAAAATGAAAATTTCATAAAATTTTATTCTTGATGTTATATAATATTTATCATCCCCTAAAGAAAATTTCGCCATCATTAATATCCTCTTATTTTCTAATATTTATCATCCTGAATAGGGATATTATATAATTAATCCTTCTACATTATTTTTTGGATGATTTATTCTTATATCATGGGTTAATTGTTAAGAAACCCATTTTATTATCATGGGTTAATTATGATACAATTTGTTAAGGAATGTTTTCATTCATATTTAGCACAAATATGAACGGTTTATCATTATGAATTTAGTGGGCCTGAAATTATATATCCATACTATGCATTTGGTAGAGCATATATCTTGTGAGGTTTTATATAATTGAACATGGTATTTTATCCTTGTTATCTATGTTATGGGATATTCACATCCACTTTGTGATGATAGTTTTCATAATGATCCTTGACATTGGAAAATATTTTTATGCTTCTGTTTGTGCCAAATTTTTTTTATACATTCATATGTTTATAAAAGTATTATGTTATGATTAATGTAATTATATAAAACCATTGGGTCTGATTTTATGATTTTTTTCTCATATAAATATTTTCATTTTATAATTATACATTTATTATAATTTTTAAAATCATTAATGTGGATTTGATAAATATCTTTTATATTTTACCATTATAGAGTGTTTGATCTCACCCTTTTTTTATGTTTCTATTCCTGGGGATATGGGGGGGAATAAAATATTATATATATATAATTGGGATAGGTGTGATGAAATTATGGTAGAAATGTAATCTATATTATAGAATTATATTTTTATACAGATAATCTCAAAAGATGCAAAACATTTGGATTCCAAAGATGTGATTATATAGAAGAAGTAATGGATGATTATGTATAATGATATTATATATAAATATATATATATATATATATATGTTATATTTGGTTTATATCAGTTACTACTGTAGTCAGTTTTTGTTCTGTTTGGTTTTAATATTATAAATAATAAAATCATAAATCCTAAAGCAATCAATGATGAACATGAATTGTCTTAGGTTGAATTCAATGTGATGTAATGCCTAGATTTTGTTACATCACTATGAGGGGGTGAATTAGTGGTCCCTTTTTATGGATTCATCTTTTTAATTCATCCTTTGTGATTTTAAAAGTTATTGTTCCTATCAATGTGTGTCTCATAACCTTAACCAAATATTAAGAATCTAAATAGAACATGACGCATCAATGTTTACCAGGTTTTACCTTGATGTGAGAGCCTACTCCTTATTGTGATTGGTTAAACAACCAAATCATAGATTCATCATTATAGAATCAAGAGTTTCTTGCAAGAATATTCCCACTCCCATAAAATATATAACACTATTAAACATCTAAATTCACACTAGAAACAATAACTTCTAAAGACAAGTACACAAAATGTTAAAACCAAAATGTTAAAAAATAATTGTTTTTTTTCTCTTACATTCTTCTACAGTAGTAGATAAAGATCATTATCCTTAAGAAATATAGATCAAAAAACATAAAATTATAACTTATTTGACAACCTCAAAATCATATGATCACTATTAGTTAAACTTGTGATTATTAGTATCATCTTAACTTCGATGATCTCACCCTTTCTCAATACACTAAATTGTTAGTTTTTGTGGGTATTCTTATCTTTTTTAAGAACTCATGGATTCAATCTATTTCTATCCCACAAATATTATTTTCTAATATATTTTATTTTGTATTTTCTTTAATAATTTTTTCTATCAAATGTTTTACATGTGTTAAATAGAATATATCATTTTTAATCTTCCTTTTCCTGTACATTTACACATATAGAGTCATCATGTTGTAGTTTCCACTATTTGAAATTTGAAACTCTAATAGTTTAAAGGTTAAGAAATCTATTTTATTTAAAATAGAAGATAAAAATATAATAAATTCAATCTTAATTCTTCATTTAATTCTCAGTTATGAGTCATGATGTATTCCTTCTACAAAATTCTGTATAAAATCTATTAATTTTAAATCAATTACCCATCATCATGATCATGAAGTTTTGTGATATATCTCTTTTTCATACAATGTGGGAATCTACTAAAACATTGGGACCTTAATCAAATACTCTTCAAATATAATATTAATTAAAAATTCATCTAAATAATTTTTATTTGAATTCAATTAATAAAAATAATACAACATTTTCTAGTTTCTTATCTTAATTTCATTAAACTGTTCATTATCTAAAATTTTTTCCAACTGACATTTCATAAATGTTATAGTAAATAAATCTTTTATAATTTTTAGAGGAATATATATTACATAATATAATCAATATTTTATATATTATATGACATTTCCATAGTTCAACTTCGTTATCAAAATATTTTCCATAACAAAATAATTATATTATATGTGAGCACCATCTTGAAAATTTTGTATGAATCAGTTAGAAAAAATATTACACAGTTATAATATCATACATATATGATGTTTTACATTTCAAAAATTAAAAATTCTCTTGAATTATTTCTAACATATAAAAAAATATCTGATATTTTCACTCTATATGGTTTTTATTCACTATAAAAATCTATTTTTCATTGTAAGACTTTTCAAACTTATACCTATGGTCTAAAGAAATATAATATGTATTATATTCTTAGGAAATTATATATTATTCATTTTCTCTTGGTAAAAAATTAATTTTTGAAAAACCATTCAACCCACAAAATATTTTACACAAAATCAATTCCCAAAGGAATTTTTTATAAATTCTAATAAATGTTCCACAGCAGTTCCATTACAATCTTATAGAACTCCTTAGACAAAAATATTTTATGTATGAACTTAAATAGCATATTTATCAATATAAAACTCAAGTTTCATCAAAAGTTTTTAAATTTATGTACTTATGTAATGAATATATTAAATAATAACTAGACTGGGATAGATTTATTTCAGAGCTTAAGAAAAAGACTCAAAACCTCATCAAATTAACATAGGCTATTTTCAATCATATTAAAACATATCAAAAACTATGACAATGATAATAATAATTAAAAATATCATTAACATGATTCCAATTTTGTTTTAGTAGGATAATACCCATCGTGATTATTTAATCTATCTTTTCTATAATTTAATATTTTCCTTGAATATGACAACTTAAACAAATATATGTTTTTACCATCTACTAAAAAATCTATTTCAAACTATGGAAGATAGTGTATTTACATTTCATTATCACTTGACACTGAATAGTTATAACCCAAATCATAAATAATAAAAATTAAGAATTTTTTTCTATAACATTTCCATCTTGTTGTTCTAAATACAAAACAAAATATTTTCCGTATTTTGAATAAGAACTAATATGAAATTATATATTTAATACACATAAATCATATTAAAAAAAATAAAACATAATGTAAATATATTCATTATTGAACATCAATATTCCCCTTTTGAGGTGTTTTTAGTACAAGATCTCCTTCCTATGTCTCTGTTATACGCATTCCTATAGCGCCCCGACCCTAGATACCCAGAGTGGGTGAATTATTACATAACATTGGCATGATCACAAGAAATATCATGTCTCGAAAAACCAATTAGTTTAGTATCATTGGAAACACTATATATATTTATAAATTTTACATTACATAAATAAGTGAAAAACTACAACAATATATTTTCTACATATCCCCTCATATTATCCCTGTAGTTCATTCATAAAATACTTCTTCACATCCTGGGAAAAATAAAACATAGAAAAAGGGGTGCGCTCAAATGTCCAGTAAGGATAACAATATAGCAGAAACATTCATAAATAAGAATAAACATTTAAGGCAATGTATAACTAAAACAAAATACATTTAAACTTGAACTTCAACATAGTATAGAAAAAATAAAATGAAAACATTCCATTTTATTATTCACATGGATATTCTACTAGTCGAATAATCTTATGCAATATAAATAACCACTTTCATAATGATGCAATGCATAATGCCAGACTATCATAACCACATAGCCAAGGCCTCGTGCCAAGAATACAAATAATATTTTTCCTAGGCCTTGTTCCAAGACACTAGTTTGTCTCATGAGACCTACCTATGCATCGTGGAGCTATAGTGGGCTCCACCTGTCACGTATTATGTCCAATGCATTCCCATATGAAAAAGTTTAAACATATCATAAAAATTCATATTAAAACTCGCATACGAAATGTAAATACTTCATCCATAAACCATGAATGGTATAAAAATAACACATCCACATTCAAACATATCACAAAACCTCCAATACAATATAGAAGTATTGTATCATAATAAATCAACTTCAAATAATCATAAAATCCATCAAAGGATGTTGACATAGATGAAATCTAAACTATTTTTCAGAGAAATATCTCTTTCTATTTTGAAATCATTTAACCATCATATATTTATAAAATAAAACACTTTTTTTGAGAATATTCTTATAATCTTGTAGGGGAATCTTTGACTAATTTTTAAAGGCAGAAAAAAGCCTCACCCTCCATATAAGATAAAAAAACATTCTTACCTTAATTATGTCAAAAATGTTAGAAATCACCTTGTTTGGAAAATGAAAGAAATATTCCTTTATAAAACTATAATAAAAAGTCAAACAAGGGTATAAATGACTTTAAACCATATTCATTTAAATATTAAAAATGTTTTGAAATACATTTTTAAGAAACATGGATGTGGATGATAAAGTGATCCCAGTAGATTATTATGTATAAACAACCTCGGATAATGAAGAGATTGCGAAATAACCCCTTAACTTGTACTTTTCCTTGGTTGGGGGTAGGTTAAACTCCTTTATAATGGTCAAATAATTGTTATTAAATTATACCAGAATCATATACATTATTAGGTTATCATATATTATCTTTTAACATTTCTTTGTTAATAATATCTTAGTATTATTGTCGTTTCGGGTGTTAACTAACTCATTTTATTTTATATGTTTTGTTACGTAAGCCATGTTTTTCATGGATAGGTTGTATCTTATTCATATATAGAATGATATAAAGTCCTTAAAAATTATTTTTAAATCATCAAATGATAATTATACTTGAATGGATATGATGGAGAATGAATCTCATCGCGTTCGTGGAGACGGTAGTCCGTACATATGCACGAGCGGAAATATCATTCTTTTGATATTAAATTAATATTTAATTGGATGGTATATCTTATATACAGAATAATTATCATGTTATATTTATTATTTACATGAATTATACATCATTATTGTACCCATCCAAATAATAATATATTGAATAACAATTACACCACAACGTGGAGACGGTACGCCGGACGTACGCACATATGGTGACATGTCATTCAAAAGATGGATAGAATACTGAATATGGTTGTACCATATTTATAATAATATTAACGTATATAGGAGATACTGGATTCATTATTTTAGAATGATAATAACAATGAAAGAAGAAGTTGAAGAAGAAATGAATTTGAAAACGCGTGGTGAAAACATTACCTCCTGTTCGGGTTCTTCTTTTTGATTTGATCAAAAGGGATCATTAGGATGGCTTTCTGGTCAAACTAAGTCCTCTAGGTTGTAATTAGGTAAGTTGAGAGAGTATTTGGTCAGGGTTTGGCCGAACTAAAATGCTTTGAAGGTGTGAATTAATGATAAGGGAGAGTTCCCTTTTATAAGAGGGGTGAGGGGAACCTTTGGAAAAGCTAGAAATATTATTTTATAATAAATTAATATTCGGGTTATAATGGCTCAAAAAGGATTATTTATAGGTTAAGGTGGGGATGGGTCTAAAACCACTCAACCAATATAATTTATACAGGTTTGGGTTATTATATTAACCTTATCTTTAAGTATTAAGTTTTAGTTAATTAGTTTCACTTTTACAATGTCTCTTTTGTATTTTTATATTATATGGTTAATAAACATACTATATACATCCAAGAGACCCCCAATTGTTCCATTAATGATAAACCTATCATGATATAAGTCTCTTTTAAGAACCATAGATTTTAATAAATTTAATATCAATTAATAATATAATATTTGTTTTAAATACTCTTTTATGTCAATTTTGACACTATTCAATAATTTATTTTTGTAAAAATTATAACAGAATTATTACACCATAAAAAGTTAATTAATTAAATCCTAACATGTCATATTAACCTATAAAATTATTAGTATTTATAAAAAGTCTGAAATTACATTTATTTGGGTATTTATAATATCAATTATTCTAATTTTTCATTAATTAGGTAATTACTGCATCACCATTGTGTCATAAATAAAATAAATTATTTAATTTCTAAAAATTACAAATAAAATACCATTATGTATTAAATATGTTTCTCTTTATAATTAATATTTAAAATAGAATTTAACTTATATATAACCCCATATTAAAAATGTTTTAATAAATACACTTCGATTTTAACTCTTTTAACTCTTCTTTGAATTAAATAATAATAAATGTCCTAATCTAATACAAGTGGACCTAAATGATAATATTTTACTCCTAAGGTTGTTTTTGGTGGAGATAAACTTGTCCAATAGAATTAGGACATGTGTTAGGGTAATATTAATATCATTTTTACCCTTAATTACTCAATTCACTTTTAACCGTGGTAAATAAAACTAAAAAGTTACTATTCAAAAAAAATTATTTTCATCTCATTGAATCACATTTTACTCTTTTATATTAACCATGTCTCTCAGATTTTCGAAATTTCACTCATAGAAGCGGTAAAATGATGTTTTATGAAAAATTCAGTTTTTTAACTACCACTTAGTGGTTTCACTATTCAACAAAAAAATGAAAGTTTCCAGAAAAAACAAAAAATTATTCCTAAGATATATTTGATATTATGAATTCAAAAATGATTTCAATTTTACCAAATTCAAAAAATATCAGTTGCATTAATTAATTTAAAAATTAATTCCCATCGTCAAAAGAAATAGCGTGTTTTTATAAGATAATAAATATCAAAAGATTGACACTTGTTTGTGTCCGGTTTAATTGTGAAATTATGTACAATGACCAGCAATGTATTAAATGGTAAAACTATATTCTAAATATACTGTAAAACAACCCAAATTTATAATTTATCAATATAAATTATTTCGATTAAAAAAGTTGTTTTTAATTAAAATTTATTAATTTTTACTATTCATCAAAATATAAATGTTATCCAAAAAGTTCCATAATTTCACCTAAGGCTAAATTCGATACTCCGAATACAAAACTAAAGTCCATTTTGAGAGATAAAATTTATAAAATTTCAATAAATAGGTATTACTATTCATAACGGCTAGTTTGATTGGTTGTGGTGTGTGTTAGAACTCGAAGTCGCGTATGACACACACTACTGTATTATTCAACAGAAAGCGTACCGTGGAATCATGGGATGTTTCATTGTAAATTTTATGTCCCCATTATAAAACGTAAATTTATTTATTCAAATTGAATATATATATGTTTAAAATATTGGATTTAAAAAGGGTTCACTATTAAAAGTTGGTAAAAGTGCAATACTGAAAATGAATTTGATCTTACATTATGTCTAAGAAACTCATAATATGGATTCTAAAATTTTAAAAATTATATAATGTTTAAAATTTAGTTAATACTATTCATAACCTCTTTTGAACATCTTTTTTGGTAAGTCATGGTGTGCTTGAACTCAGTGTTGTATGTAGTGCAAGTTATTGAATTATTTTGATGAAACAACACACTATGAAATCTTGGGGTGTTACATTCTCCCCTCCTTAAATAAATTTCATCCTCTCAATTTGAAATTGTTCTTCGAAAATAAAAGGTTGAATACAGAAAATACCTTTGTGGTAAAACCAAATCAGAAATTGGGTTATTAAAATTTAGTCTTAATAAGAGAAAAAGAGAAATAAAAGGGTCACCACCAAATTATGATCTATATTTGGAGAACATTGGTGGAAATTCGAGACATATAATTATAGGAAAACATAAATATTTATCGGTAGTGATTGAGTTCATCAATCGCAAACAAGTGTAAAATTGAGGGCCTTAAATTCATCAATCTATGATGATTTAAAATACTATCGGTTCATCAAAACATATGGTATTCGGATAACACATTTTTTTTTGTTTTAAGATCCCTTCACTAAAGTATAAGAATTAATTTCTTCATTGAATAAGAGAAGAAGAAAAATATATACATGACAAGTAGAGACTCATCCTTTAACTAAGTTCTACCACAAACTCATCATTCACTCTAAAAGATAATATAACTCAAAAATAATATTCTATTTATCCTATTTGTATAGGGTTAAAAAAATGATTTTCTAAATCATCTATAATAACCATTAAAAAATGACATTATTCAATCCAGGACAGCAAATGGGTCAGTGGTAGGTGATACATCCTTGTCTCCCTTTGGTTGTGGGTTCAAGTGTCGCGGCCTTTCCAGATGCGACGGGTTGGCGCCCGACCTTCGATTTGGCGTTTTTATAAAAAACCAATCTAATCTATACTAGAACTATGCAAAATACTTCAGTCCAAAACTTATATGGAAGGTAAACACAATTAAGATCCTTTTTCCACGTAATAACATGTGAACACCTTCATCATGTATTCTTTTAAAACACTGCAACATCCTGAATTACCATAAAACCATATTGATTACATTCATGATCCCTTATTCCTAAAAGAATAATAGATATACTCCTTCAATACAAAGATGTTGTAAACCCCAACAATGATGAAATATACAAATCATTAATCAGTTTCAATGTATTCAAGAATATACAATATAATTTATCCAAATCAATCATGTATTATTCTAAAATTACTACCTCGGTATAAGAACCATATTATGGTTTATCTTTCTCTCAACCATATATTTTCCAAAAATTTAACCTGATATTGAGCCACATTTCTTTGTTCCATACAATCTCAAGTCCATAATGAAATAGTATTGTAGTACAATATTTATACACTCCATAATTATTATAACAGGTACATTGTTGATACAACACTCAAATGACATAATCAACATAAGAACTCTAATCATTCCTCTTCATCTGTGGTAGTATCATAACTTGATTATTATCCAATAGTATCATTTTCAGCATATTCTGATGACTGGGACATAGGTTCACGTAGTGTCCAAACTCCTTGCAAATGAAGCATTGTACATTTGGAACCATTTTCTTACCCCTACAATCGCGTACTTTGTGCCCTTTTCCTCCACACTTATAACAAACTCCCATTCCATTCAGGAAAGTTCTAGGGTGTTTCTTCCCACAATTATTGCATATTGGAAAATTCTTCTTTTCCCTCTTCCCTTTATCCATCTTTTTCTCTTCCATCCTTTTCTTCTCTTTCTTCCCTTAAAATCTATAGGACTTAGTAAACTATTTACTTATCTTATCAACACATGATATTATTTCTTCATATGATGATAATACATGGGAGACTATTTCTCTTATAAATTCTGGCTTAAGACCATGAATGACATGATCCTTCTTTTTCTTTGGATTAGGTGCATTACAGGATTTCTCATTCCTTCTACTGGGCGCCATTTCTAAACAATGGCATACACTATATTAGTTTATGAATAACAATACCTAATCCCAAACTTGTAAAACACAAAATATAAATTCAATAGTTTATGGATATAATCCATAATCATAAAAATGTATCCTTTGAGGAATTATATACTCATAAACCCTTCATAATGGTTTGTAAATAAAATTAGAATTATCCTAAGCATATCCCCCGTGAGTGTCGTAACGAAGAGTCCAGCAAGGCCCGTTGTCATGCACCCGTTCCTGTTCGAGTCTAGCTCAGAGAGGTGTTTTTGGGTTTTACCCCTAGGTATATCTGTGCCAGAGCCGCCTCTACCTACTCGTATCCAGACAGGGATGTATTTCTCGGAAAACTCACAAAATTTCTACAATACCAAAATTCTAGGAAGTTCTTCTATACTAATCCTAAAAGTACATCTTAGATCTATGTGCTCTAGTCAGAGTTTATCTAAATCTATCTTCCAATGTTTGTACTAAACTTTATGTGATACCAACTGTAATGCCCCGACCCTAGATACCCAGAGTTGGTGAATTATTACATATCAATGGCATGATCACAAGAAAGATCAAGTCTCGAAAGACAGATTAGTTTAGTAGCCTTGGAAACACTAGATATATTCATAAAGTTTACATTACATCAATAAGTGAAAAACTACAACAATAAATTGTCTTCATATCCACTCATACTATCCCTATAGGTCGTTCATAAAATTCTTCTTAACATCTTGGGAAAAATAAAACATAGAAAAAGGGGTGAGCTCAAATTCCTATTAAGGATAACAATATAGCAGAAACATTCATAAATAAGAATAAACATTTAAGGCAATGTATAACTAAAAAAAGCCTTTTAAACGTGAACTTAAACAAAGTATGTAAAAAATGAATTGAAATAATTCCATTTACTTATTCACCTAGATATTCTACTAATCGAATAATCAAATTCAATATCAGTAACCACTTTCATAATGATAGAATGGATAATGCCAGACTATCATAACCACATAGCCAAGGCCTCGTGCCAAGACTATAAATAAGATTTTTCCAAGGCCTTTTTCCAAGACACTAGTTTGTCTCATGATACCTACCGATGCATCGAGGAGCTATAGTGGTCTCCACCAGTCACATATTAAGTCCAATGCATTCCCATATGCAATGGTTTAAACATATCATAAACATTTGTATTAAAACTAGCATATGAAATGTAAATACTTCACCCATAAACCATAAATGGTATGAAAATAACACATCCATAGTAAAACATATAACAAAACCTTCAATAAAATATAGAAGTTTTTTATGATAATAAACCAACATCAAATAAGCGTAAAATCGATCAAAGGATGTTGACATAGATGAAATCAAAACTCTTTTAAGAGAAATATCTCTTTCTATTTTTAAATTATTTAAGAGTCATATATTTATAAAATAAAACATTTGATTTGAAAATATTCTTATAAGATTTTAAGGGAAGCTTCTACTATTTTATAACGGCAGAAAATAGCTGCACCCACCGTATAAGTTAAAAAAACATTCTTACCTTAATATTGTCGAAAAGGTTAAAAAGCACTTTGTTTGGAAAATGACAGAAAGATTCCTTTATAAACCTCTTATAAAAAGTAAAACAAGGGTATAAATGACTTTAACCTATATTCTTGTAAATAGTAAAAATGTTTTGATATACATTATTAAGAAACATTGATGTGGATGATAAAGAGATCCCAGTAGATTATTACGTATATACAACCTCGGATAATGGAGAGATTGCGAAATAAACCCTTACCATGTACTTTTCCTTGGTTAGGGGTAAGTTAACCTCCTGTATAATGGTGAAATAATGGTTATTAAATTATACAAGAATCATATACATTATTATGTTGTCATATATTATCTTTTAACATTGCTTTGTTAATAATATCTTAGTATTATCGTCATTTCGGGTGTTAACTTACTCGTTTTATTTCCTATGTTTTGTTATGTAAGCCATATTTTTCATGGATAGTTTGTATATTATTCATATCCATAATGATATAAATTACATAAAACTTATTTTTAAATCATAAAATGATAATTATACTTGAATGGATACGATGGAGAATGAATCTCGTCGCTTCCGTGGAGATGGTAGTCTGTGCGTACGCACGAGCGACAATATCATTCTTTTGATATTAAAATAATATTTAATTGGATGTTATATCTTATATAAAGAATCATTATCATGTTATATTTATTATTTATATGAATTACACATCATTATTATACCCATCCAAATAATAATATATTGAATAACAATTACACCACGACGTGGAGACAGTAAGCCGTACGTACGCACGTATGGTGACATGTCATTCAATGGATCGATAAAATATTGAATATGGTTGTACCATATTTATAATAATTTTAAAGTATATAGAAGATACTAGATTCATTATTTTATAATTATAATAACTAATAAAGAAGAAGTTGATGAATAAAAGAATTTGAAAAAGGGTGGTGAAAACATTACTTTTTCTTCGGGTTCTTCCTTTTGATTTGATCAAAAGAGCTCCATCGGTTGTCTTTCTGATCAAACTAAGGCCTCTAGGTTTTAGTGAGGGAAGTTTATAGAGTATTTGGGCATGGGTTGGCCGAACAAAAAGGCTTTGAAGGTGTGAATTAATGAGAAGGTGGAGTGCCCTTTTATAAGAGGGGTGATGGGCACCTTTGGAAAAGCTAGAAATATTATTTTATAATAAATTCATATTCGGTTTCTAATGGCTAAAAAGTATATTATTTAATGGTTTAGGTGGGGATGGGTCAAAAACCTGTCAACCAATAGAATTTATACAGGTTTGGGTTATTATATTAACCTTATCTTTAAGTATTAACTCTTAGTTAATTAGTTTCACTTTTACAATGTCTCTTTGTATTTTTATATTATATGGTTAATAAACATACTATATACATGAAATATACCCCCCAAGTGGTCCATTAATGATACAACTATCATTATATAAGTCTCTTGGCCGAACCATAGATTTTTAGAAATTTAATATCAATTAATAATATAATATTTTTTTAACAACTCTTTTATGACAATTTTGAAAGTATTCAATAATTGATTTTTTTAAAAATCATAACAGAATGATTACTTAAAAAAGGTTAATCAAATCAATCCTAACATGTCATATTAACCTAGAAAATTATTGGTATTTATAACATGTCTTAAATTACATTTATTGGGGTATTTATAATATCAATTATTCTAATTTTTCATTAATTGGGTAATTACTGCATCACCATTGTGCCATGAATAAATTATATTATTTAATGTCTAAAAATTATAAATAAAATACAATTATGTAGGAAATATTTTTATCTATCTAATGAATATTTAAAATCGAATTCATCTTATCTATAACCATGTATTAAAATTTTATAGCAAATAAACTTTGATTTTAACTCTTTTAACTCATCATTGAAATAAATAATAATAAATGTCTTAATCTAATACAAGTGGACCTAAATGATAATAATTTACTCATAAGGATGTTTTTGGTCGAGATACACTTGTCCAATAGAATTAGTACATGTGTTAGGTTAATATTAATATCATTTTTACCCTTAATTATCCTATTTACTTTTAACCGTGGTAAATAAAGGTAAAAAGTCACTATTCACCAAAAATTATTTTCATCTCATTGAACAACATTTTACTCCTTTATATTAGCAGTGTCTCTCGGATTTTTTAAATTCCACTCACAGAAGCGGTAAAATTATGTTTTATGAAAAATTCAGTTTTTTAACTACCACTTAGTGGTTTCACTATTCATCAAAAAATGAAAGTTTCCAGAAAAATAAAAACAATTCGGCCTAAGATATATTTGATATTATGAATTAAAAAATGATGTCTATTTTACCAAATTCAAAAAATATCAGTTGCATTAATTAATTTAAAAATTAATTCTCGTCGTCAAAACAAATAGCGTGTTTTTAAGAGATAATAACTATCAAAAGATTGACACTTGTTTATGTCCGGTTTAATTGTGAAATTATGTACAATGACAAAAATTGTATTAAATTGTAAAAATATATTCTAAATATACTTTAAAACCACTCAAATTCATAATTTATCAATATAAATTATTTTGATTAAAAAATTTGGTTTAATTAAAATTTAGTAATTTTCACTATCCATCAAAATATAAATGTTATCCGAAAAGTTCCAAAATTTCACCTTAGGATAATTTAGATACTTTGAATACAAAAATGAATTCCATTTTGTGAGATAAAATTAATAAAATTTCAAAAATTAGGTATTATTATAACGGATAGTTTGATTGGTTGTGGTGTGTGTTAGAACTCAAAGTTGCGTACAACACACACTGCTGTATTATTCAAAGGAAAGCGTATCGTGGAAGCTTGGGATGTTTCATTGTAAATTTTTGATGTCCCCGTTCTAAAAAGTAAATTTATTTATTCAAATTGAATATACAAAAGTTTAAAATATTGGATTTAAAAAGGATTCACTATTGAAAGTTGGTAAAAGTGAAATACTGAAAATTAATTTGTTCTTACATTATTTCTAAGAAACTCATAATATGGATTCTAAAATTATAAAGATTATATAAAGTTTAAAATTTAGTTAATACTATTCATAACCTCTTTTGAACGGCTTGTTTGGTAAGTCATGGTGTGCCTGAACTCAGTGTTGCGTGTAGTGCAAGTTATTGACTTATTTTGAAGAGATAACACACTATGAAATCTTGGGGTATTACAATTCCCTTTGCTAAACATAAGTAAAAAAGTAATATAAAGGAAGGTATTATTATCTGATATTTATAATTATTCCATGATTTTAGAAATATTTTTTTCCCACCATTTATCATTAGGATTATAGCCTAATCCAAATTATTGAGAGAAAAATAACACAAAAAATTTCATATCCATTATCAATCATTTTTAAACTCATTTTACATGTGGAATGACTCATGGATAGAAAAAAAACATTTAATAAACTGAGACATAATTTGTTTCATTAATCTATTTGTCTTTTGATATCACCTCAATCATCTAATTTAAAGGGTTATAAAAATTTATTTCTTAGTGATAATTTATCCTCTATTCAACTTCAATAAATATATTAGAAATATTACAATAAAAGACATTTACCTCACCCTTTTAATTTTCTTATACATCAACCAAAACATCCCCTTTATGAATACATATATATATATATATATATAATAGGAAAGAAATATTGAAAAACCATGGACACTATATTATATATCATCCACATTATTTTTTTTAATAGAATAATTAATCATTGTAATATTACTTATCGTGTATGATACCCCACAAGAAATGAAGTGATTTACTCTTTATCGTGGAAGTTATAACACTAAAATATATGATGATTTTTCAATGATTTAATCCATATCCATCCCCCAATTTAATGCATCTCATATAATTAACTACACATTAGTATAAACAATAGAAATAAGGGAATCATTACTAACAAATTAACTCCTTCATAAAAACATAAATGTTGAGAGATTCTTATCAACTAAGATCAATCTTTACTTTCTAATCTAAACATGGGAGAATCATTTTTTCTTCATTTTATATCATGATCTTTCATAGATATTATGTACTTTTTACTTTGTTCAACTATTATATTATATAGTGTTTTCTTCTTAAAATTATACATTTGGAAAAATTAATTACCCAGTGATTGTATAATATTTTTCATGGATTCATCTAGAGATGGTAGATGGTCATAAAATCCTCAATTCCATATTTATCCTATTCACAAAATCCAAATAAATTATTTTAAATATTCAAGTCATATTTTTCAGAATTACCTCAAGGATATTTAATCAGTACATGTGGATGAAATTATTTCCATTTAAAACTAATAATTTATTATGATTCCTTATATATATATATATATATATATATCTTCTTTTAATTGAGTTTATAGAAAAATTAATAACTCCATTTTACAATGCTCAGATTTATTAGGTTCTCACATGGTTTTTATCCTCTATATAAGAATATGACATGTCCTTCTTCACCTTCTATATTCCCTCAATTTTCATATCATATGGAATATATCTAAGTTATAATGTTCAGAATTAAATATTTATATGACCTTATATAACATACATGCGACAAATTGCTTCTAAATAATAAAATATGTCTTGTGACATTAGATTAAATTTATTTGTGGACATATGTTACTTCCTTTGATAATATGTTTTCATATGATCATTGTATGTAACGCCCCGACCCCAGCTACCCAGAGTCAGTGCATTAATTACATAACATTGGCATGATCACAAGAAAGATCAAATCTCGAAAGACCGATTGGTTTAGTAGCCTTGGAAATACTAGATATAATCATAAAGTTTTACATTACATTTCAAAGTGAAAAACTACTACAACAACAAAGTCTTCATATCCACACTATTAACCCCTCATAATATCCCTGCAGGTCATTCATAATTTACTTCTTCACATCCTGGGAAAAAATAAAACATAGAAAAGGGGTGAGCTCAAATGCCCAGTAAGGATAACAATATAGCGGAAACTTTCATAAATAAGAATAAACATTTAAGGCAATGCATTACTAAAACAAAAGCCTTTTAAATTTGAACTTCAACATGGTATGGCAAAAGTAAAATTAAATAATGCCATTTACTTATTCACATGGATATTCTACTAATCAAATAATCACATGCAAAAATCAATAACCACTTTCATAATGTTGGAATGCATAATGCCAGACTATCATAACCACATAGCCAAGGCCTCGTGGCAAGACTACAAATAAGATTTTGTCAAGGCCTTGTGCCAAGACACTAGTTTGTCTCATGAGACCTACCGATGCATCGAGGAGCTATAGCGGGCTCCACCCGTCACTTATTAAGTCCAATGCATTCCCATATGAAAAGGTTTAAACATAACATAAACATTCGTATTAAAACTAGCATACGAAATGTCAATACTTTCACAATAAACTATGAATGGTATAAAAATATCACATCCACAGTCAAACATATCACAAAACCTTCAATACAATATAGAAGTTTTGTATCATAATAAATCAACTTCAAATAATCTTAAAATCCATCAAAGGATGTTGACATAGATGAAATCAAAATTCTTTTTAAAGAAATATCTCCTTTTATTTTGAAATCATTTAAGATCCATATAAAATAAAACATTTTCTTTGAAAATATTCTTATAAGCTTGTAAGGAAAGCTTTGAAGATTTTATAACGGCGTAAAATAACCGCACCCGCCGTATAAGTTAAAAAAAACATTCTTACCTCAATTCTGTCGAAAAGGTTAAAAAGGACCTTGTTTTGAAAACGACAGAAAGATTCCTTTATAAACCTCTTATAAAAAGTCAAAAAAAGGTATAAATGACTTTAACCCATATTCTTGTAAATAGTAAAAATGTTTTGAAATACATTTTTAAGAAACATGGATGTGGATGATAAAGAGATCCCAGTAGATTATTACATATAAACAACCTCGGATAATGAAGAGATTGTGAAATAACCCTTACCTTGTACTTTTCCTTGGTTGGGGTAGGTTAACCTCCTGTATAATGGTGAAATAGTTGTTATTAAATTATACAAGAATCATATATATTAATATGATATCATATATGATCTTTTAACATTGATTTGTTAATAATATCTTAGAATTATCGTCGTTTCGGGAGTTAACTTACTCATTTTCTTTTATATGTTTTGTTACATAAGCCATGGTTGTTGTATCTTATTCATATCCAGAATGATATACAGTCCTTAAACATCATTTTTAAATCATCAAATGATAATTATACTTGAATGGATACGATGGAGAATGAATCTCATCGCGTTCGTGGAGACGGTAGTCCGTACGTACGCACGAGCGACAATATCATTCTTTTGATATTAAAATAATATATAAATGGATGGTATATCATATATACAGAATCATTAACATGTTATATTTATTATTTACATGAGTTACACATCGTTATTATACCCATCCAAATAATATTATATTGAATAACAATTACACCACGACGTGGAGACGGTAAGCCGTACGTACGCACGTATGGTGACATGTTATTCAAAGGGTGGATAGAATACTGAATATGATTGTACCATACTTATAATAACATCACAGTATATGTGAGATACTGGAGTTATTATTTTAGAATGGTAAGAACAAAGGAAGAAGAAGTGGAAGAAGAAATGAACTTAGAAAAGGGTGGTGAAATCATTACCTCTTCTTCGGGTTCTTCCTTTTGATTTGATCAAAAGGGCTCCTTAGGTTGGCTTTCTGATCAAACTAAGGCCTCTAGGTTGTAGTGAGGGATGTTGGGAGAGTATTAGGGCAGAGTTTGGCCGAACCAAAAGGCTTTGAAGGTGTGAAGAAAAGAGAAGTAGGAGTGCCCTTTTATAAGAGGGGTGAGGGGCACCTTTGGAAAAGCTAGAAATATTAATTTATGATAAATTCATATTCGGTTTCTAATGGCTCCAAAGTTGACTATTCAAAGGTTAAGGTGGGGATAGGTCGAAAACCACTCAACCAATAGAATTTAGACAGGTTTGGGTACTTATATTAACCTTATCTTTAAGTATTAACTCTAAGTTAATTAGTTTCACTTTTACAATGTCTCTTTGTATTTTTATATAATATGGTTAATACACTTACTATATACATCCAAGCGACCCCCAAGTGGTCCATTAATGAGGAACCTATCATAATATAAGTCTCCTGGCCGATCCTTAGATTTTTAGGAATTTAATATCAATTAATAATATAATATTTGTTTTAAGAATTCTTTTATGTCAATTTTGACACTATTCAATAGTTGATTTTTGTGAAACTCCTAACAGATTGATTACTTCGAAAAAAGTCAATTAAATCAATCCTAATATATCATATTATCATATAAAATTAGTTTAATTCATTAAAAGTTTCATATTATAATTATTTGGGTATTTATAATATCAATTATTTTAATTTTTCACTATTATAGTAATTACTGCATCATCATTGTGTCATAAATAAAATAAATTATTCAATGTCTAAAAATTATAACTAAAATATTATTATGTAGGAAATCTTTTTAGGTTTCTAATGAATATTTATAATCTAAAATCCAACATATATAACTCTATGTAAAAATTGTTGTTCTAAAAGATATATGCTTGTGTCCTTTTTGTATTCATTTTAACTAAATTAAAATAAAGTGTCATTATCACTTACAAGTGGATCCATGGGATCCCAAAATAGACCCAAAGATGCCCATGGTCGACCATGTATCAACCAATAGGGTTAAGACACGTTTTAGGGTAATTTAGTATTATTATAATATTATTTTTTTTAACCCTTATTTACCAGATTTACCCTTAACCATGGTAAATAAAATATTTACCGCAGTAATTATTCAAAATGTCTAAAAATAAAAGTTACCCATTTACACAATTTGAACATCCTGATTCCAAATATGGAATCAATTTTCCTAAATTCAAAACACAGAAGTGGCAGAAATTAATTTAAAATTAATTCCCGCTGTCAAAACAAAAAGCGTGTTTTTAAGAGATAATAACTATCAAAAGATTGACACTTGTTTATGTTCGGTTTAATTGTAAAATTATGTCCAATGACCAACATTATATTAAATGGTAAAAATATATTCTAAATATACTTTAAAACTACTAAAATTCATAATTTATCACTATTAATTATTTTGATTAAAAAATTTGTTTTTAATTAAAATTTAGTAATTTTCACTATTCATCAAAATATGAAAGTTATCCGAAAAGTACCAAAATTTCACCTTAGGCTAAATTCGATATTCCGAGTCCAAAAATGAAGTCCATTTTCAAATATAAAATATATATAATTTCAAAAATTAGGTATTACTATTCACAACGGCTAGTTTAATTAGTTGTGGTGTGTGTTAGAACTCGAGGTTGCGTACAACACACGCTATCGCATTATTCAAAGGGAAACGTACCGTAGAAGCTTGGGGTGTTACATTCTCCCCTCCTTCAAATAATTGCGTCCTCGCAATTTCTAGGGTATTACTGCATAAAAAGACTCGGGTGGTTCTTCATCATAAGTTCCTCGGATTCCCACGTTGCCTCTTCCATTTTATGATTTCTCCACAAAACTTTTACCAGACGCGTCGTCCGGTTTCTCAGTACTTGTTCTCTTGTATCAAGAATCCTGACGGGCTCTTCGCAATAAGATAGATCGGGTTCCAGTTCTAATTCCTCATAGGTGAGTACATGCGTTGGGTCAGGCATGTATTTTCTCAACAGAGATACGTGGAACACATCGTGAACTTTGAAGAGACTTGGCGGCATTGCCAATCGGTAAGCTACAGCCCCAATTCGTTCTAGAATTTCGAAAGGTCCGATGTACCTGGGACTCAATTTACCTTTCTTACCAAAACGTATGACTCCCTTCCACGGAGATACCTTTAGGAAAACATGATCACCGACTTGAAATTCCAAATCCTTCCTTCGATTATCGGCATAGCTCTTCTGCCTACTTTGAGCTGCTTTGATGTGATTTTGGATTACCTTCACCTTTTCCACCGTTTCCTCCACCAGTTCTGGGCCTACAAGTTTTCTTTCACCAACGTCATCCCAACAGGTTGGTGTACGACATCTCTTTCCGTATAACGCTTCATATGGTGCCATTTGTATACTCGAATGGAAGCTATTGTTATAGGAAAATTCTACCAGAGGTAAATATTGATCCCACATACCCTGAAAATCAAGTGAGCAAGATCTCAACATGTCTTCTAAGGTCTGAATAGTCCATTCTGATTGTCCGTCTGTCTGAGGGTGGTAAGCAGTGCTCAAATGAAGTTCAGTATCCAGGGATTTCTGAAGAATTTTCCAAAATCTTTAAGTAAAACGGGGATCACGATCAGAAACAATCGATAGGGGAACTCCATGAAGTCTCACAACTTCATTAATGTATAGTCTTGCTAGACGTTCCAGGGGTAGATCTTCTCTTATAGCAAGAAAATGTGCTGACTTGGTAAGACGATCAACAATAACCCATATTGCATCGTTCCTTCTAGGAGTCTTTGGTAGCCCCATGACAAAGTCCATCGTAATATTGTCCCATTTCCACTCCGGTATGGGAAGAGGTTGCATGACTCCTCCAGGATGTTGCCTTCCAGCTTTCACTTGTTGACAAACCATACACCTTGACACAAAATCAGCAATCTCCCTCTTCATGTTGTCCCACCAAAAATGTTCCTTCAAATCTCTATACATTTTGGTGCTCCCAGGGTGTATAGAGAAATTGGAACTATGAGCATCATCCAGCAATTCCCTTTTTAGATCAGGTATATTGGGAACACAAAGTCTCTTCCCGAATTTCAAAATTCCATCTTCATACACAAAGTCTCTCAATCTCCCATCATTCACAGCTTTAATCTTCTTTTGGAATTCTTCATCATCGGTCTGAGAACTCTTAATCCTTTCTAGTAAAGATGGTTTGGCAACCATTTGAAAAAGCATTGATGTTTCACCTTCCCTGGTTATTCCCATGTCCATTTTCACTAGATCCATGAAAATTGGATCCCTTTCAATTCTCATATTGTTCAAAACTCCATGGTCTTTTCTACTCAAAGCATCTGCCACCTTGTTTGCCTTCCCCGGGTGGTAGTGTATCGTACAATCATAATCCTTGAGTAATTCAAGCCATCTCCTTTGCCTCATGTTGAGTTCTTTTTGTGAGAAAATATACTTCAAACTCTTGTGATCAGTATAAATCTCACATTTTTCACCATAGAGGTAGTGCCTCCATATCTTCAAAGCAAAGATCACAGCTGCTAACTCAAGATCATGAGTAGGATAGTTTTGTTCATGAATTTTCAACTGTCGTGATGCATAGGCAATAACTCTATCATTCTGCATAAGGACACAGCCAAGTCCTTTCTTTGATGCATCACTATCAATAACGAACCCATCATTCCCCGATGGTAGAGTCAATATAGGAGCATTGACTAATCTTCTCTTCAGTTCTTCGAAACATTCTTCACACTCTTTTGTCCAAACAAATTTAACCCCTTTACGTGTGAGCTTCGTTAATGGGTTAGCCAATCGGGCAAAATTCTGGACGAAACGTCGATAATAACCTGCCAAGCCAATAAAACTACGTACCTCAGTTATACTCGTAGGTGCTGGCCATTCTTGGATTGCCTTGGTCTTAGAAGGATCAACAGAGATTCCATCTTTAGAGACAATATGGCCAAGAAAAGAAATCTCCTGAAGCCAGAATTCACACTTGCTAAACTTTTCATATAATTCATGCCTCCTCAGAGTCTTCAAGATAATGCGCAAGTGATTTTCATTATCTTCGTAGGTTTTGGAGTATACCAAGATATCATCAATAAATACCACCAAAAATTCATCGAGATACTCCTTGAAAACTCTATTCATCAGATCCATGAATACAGAGGGTGCATTAGTCAATCCAAACGGCATTACAGTAAACTCGTAATGCCCGTACCTGGTTCGAAATGCTGTCTTCGGAATGTCTTCCTTCTTTACACACAACTGATGGTATCCAGATCGAAGGTCAATCTTTGAAAAGTATTGAGCTCCATGCAGTTGGTCAAATAAATCATCAATACGAGGTAGGGGATACTTGTTCTTTATCGTTATAGCATTGATCTCCCTGTAGTCGATACATAACCTCATAGATCCATCTTTCTTTTTAACAAAAAGAACAGGGGCTCCCCATGGAGAAACACTAGGGAGAATAAATCCCTTATTACTCAATTCCTCTAGTTGTTTCTTTAGTTCGACTAACTCTACAGTGGCCATTCTATAAGGGGTCTTCGATATAGGCCTTGATCCAGGAATCAAATCAATAGAAAACTCAACTTCTCGTTCTGGAGGATGTCCAGGTAAATCTTCCGGAAATACATCTACAAATTCTTTCACAACAGGTACATCCTCTATTTGAACATTCCTTTCCTCACCGACAGTTATTTCATTCTCTTCCTCCCCAATAATTGAATTAAGTTGAGCTACTGGGGGTGGGTCTAAATAAGAATTAGGTGGTGACGATTCTGCTCTAAAAATAAGGTGCTCCTTATCATTATCATCAAGAATCGTAACCTCTTTCTTCTTACAATAAATCTTCGCATCATAGTCCGAAAGCCAGTCCATACCGAGGATTATATCAAACTCAATCATAGGTATGACGATGAAATCAGCAGATAAAGAAAATTTATGTGCTCTAATGGGGACTGATTCACAAAACTTTGTTGCAACGATACTTCCCTTAGGAGTTTTAACTGACAACTCCCTTATTAAATCAAATTGGAAATATCTAATTTTCTTAGCAAACTGGGAAGATATGAAACAATGCGATGATCCAGAATCAAATAATGCATTTGCTAAACTTGAGGAAACCATTAAATTACCTGCCACCACGTCTTTCGGAGCTTCTACCTCAGCAGTAGTGATAGCATAAGCCTGGCCTTGATCCCTTGGCCTTTTCTGAGGTAAGTTCTCCTGACGCTTAGGACATGCATTTGCATAATGCCCCATCTCCCTACAATTGTAGCACTGAACGTTGGTAGCTTCCTTCTTCCCCTTGCAATCATGATCTTGGTGGCCTTTTTCACCACACTTGTAACAGACTCCCATTCCCTTCAGGCAAGCACCGGGGTGTTTATTCCCGCACTTACCACAAGATGGATATTCAACCTTTCCCTTCTTCCCCTTATTTCCATTCCCAGATTGATCAGCAGGTCTCTTCTTCTCTTGCTTTGCTTTAAAGTCATAAGACTTAGAGAATTCCTTTTCGGTCTTGATAGCACATGAGACAATGTCTTCGTACGATGAAAAGGATTGTGAGACTAATGCTCGACGGAGAAATGGTTTTAACCCATCAAAGAAACGATCAATCTTACTTCTTGGGTTGCGAATATAATCACCAGCGTACCTCGCTAACCTTGTAAAGTTAGCCTCATACTTTGTGAGATTCTCATCCTCCTTTTGTCTCAGACTCAGAAATTGCCTTTCCATATCTGCTCGATGGTCGCGAGGGAAGTATTTTTCTAAAAACAGATATTTGAACTCCCTCCATTCCATATTTGATACTTCATCATCTTCCTTCGTATTTTGAATCAATGACCACCATTGATCAGCATCTCCAGTGAGGCGGTAAACTGCCATGATAACTTTTTCCCTTTCACTGCTCCCCAAAGCCTGAAATATTTTCTCTAGGGAAAATATCCATTGCTCAGCTACTACAGGATTTGTATTCCCATTGAACGTTGGTGGTTGTTGCCTCATGAATCGATCTAACATTGATCCTCCACGCTGCGGATCAGGGTGCTCCATACGGGTAAGGTTATTATTCATAACCTGAGTAAGTTGTCCCAGTACGGTGATTAGCTGATCAGCACCAGTTGCATCACCAGCCCCACTATAATTATCTTGAGCAGGAGGGCAATCCCTACATGGAGTGCGTGCATTGATACGGTTTCCATTTCTTCCACTAGGCGCCATTTCTAAAAAATGGCATAAATTAGATCAGTTTATGCATCAAAATACATAATCCCATACTTATAAAACACTAAACATAAATTGAACTATCTATGGATATAATCCATAATCACAAATATGTTTTCTTTGAGGAAGTATATACTCATAAACCCTTCATAATGATTTGTAAAGAAAGTGAGAGTTATCCTAAGCATATCCCCCGGGAGTGTCGTAACCAAGAGTGCAGCAAGGCCCGTTGTCGTGCACCAGTTCCCGTTCGAGTCTAGCTCAAAGCGGTGTTTTTGGGTTTTACCCCTAGGTACATCTGTGCCAGAGCCGCCTCTACCTGCTCGTATCCAGACAGGGATGTATTGCTCGGAAAACTCACAAAGTCTCTACAATACCAAAATTCTAGAAGTTCTTCTATACTAATCCTCAAAGTTCATCTTAGGTCTATGTGCTCTAATCAGAGTTTATCTAAATATAGCTTACAAGGTTTGTACTAAACTTCCTCTGATACCAACTGTAACGCCCCGACCCCAGCTACCCAGAGTCGGTGCATTACTTCGTAACATTGGCATGATCACAAGAAAGATCAAATCTCGAAAGACCGATTGGTTTAGTAGCCTTGGAAATACTAGATATAATCATAAAGTTTTACATTACATTTCAAAGTGAAAAACTACTACAACAACAAAGTCTTCATATCCACACTATTAACCCCTCATAATATCCCTGCAGGTCATTCATAATTTACTTCTTCACATCCTGGGAAAAAATAAAACATAGAAAAGGGGTGAGCTCAAATGCCCAGTAAGGATAACAATATAGCGGAAACTTTCATAAATAAGAATAAACATTTAAGGCAATGCATTACTAAAACAAAAGCCTTTTAAATTTGAACTTCAAAATGGTATGGCAAAAGTAAAATGAAATAATGCCATTTACTTATTCACATGGATATTCTACTAATCGAATAATCACATGCAAAAATCAATAACCACTTTCATAATGTTGGAATGCATAATGCCAGACTATCATAACCACATAGCCAAGGCCTCGTGGCAAGACTACAAATAAGATTTTGTCAAGGCCTTGTGCCAAGACACTAGTTTGTCTCATGAGACCTACCGATGCATCGAGGAGCTATAGCGGGCTCCACCCGTCACTTATTAAGTCCAATGCATTCCCATATGAAAAGGTTTAAACATAACATAAACACTCGTATTAAAACTAGCATACGAAATGTCAATACTTTCACAATAAACTATGAATGGTATAAAAATATCACATCCACAGTCAAACATATCACAAAACCTTCAATACAATATAGAAGTTTTGTATCATAATAAATCAACTTCAAATAATCTTAAAATCCATCAAAGGATGTTGACATAGATGAAATCAAAATTCTTTTTAAAGAAATATCTCCTTTTATTTTGAAATCATTTAAGATCCATATAAAATAAAACATTTTCTTTGAAAATATTCTTATAAGCTTGTAAGGAAAGCTTTGAAGATTTTATAACGGCGTAAAATAACCGCACCCGCCGTATAAGTTAAAAAAAACATTCTTACCTCAATTCTGTCGAAAAGGTTAAAAAGGACCTTGTTTTGAAAACGACGGAAAGATTCCTTTATAAACCTCTTATAAAAAGTCAAAAAAAGGTATAAATGACTTTATCCCATATTCTTGTAAATAGTAAAAATGTTTTGAAATACATTTTTAAGAAACATGGATGTGGATGATAAAGAGATCCCAGTAGATTATTACATATAAACAACCTCGGATAATGAAGAGATTGTGAAATAACCCTTACCTTGTACTTTTCCTTGGTTGGGGTAGGTTAACCTCCTGTATAATGGTGAAATAGTTGTTATTAAATTATACAAGAATCATATATATTAATATGATATCATATATGATCTTTTAACATTGATTTGTTAATAATATCTTAGAATTATCGTCGTTTCGGGAGTTAACTTACTCATTTTCTTTTATATGTTTTGTTACATAAGCCATGGTTGTTGTATCTTATTCATATCCAGAATGATATACAGTCCTTAAACATCATTTTTAAATCATCAAATGATAATTATACTTGAATGGATACGATGGAGAATGAATCTCATCACGTTCGTGGAGACGGTAGTCCGTACGTACGCACGAGCGACAATATCATTCTTTTGATATTAAAATAATATATAAATGGATGGTATATCATATATAAAGAATAATTAACATGTTATATTTATTATTTACATGAGTTACACATCATTATTATACCCATCCAAATAATATTATATTGAATAACAATTACACCACGACGTGGAGACGGTAAGCCGTACGTACGCACGTATGGTGACATGTTATTCAAAGGGTGGATAGAATACTGAATATGATTGTACCATACTTATAATAACATCACAGTATATGTGAGATACTGGAGTTATTATTTTAGAATGGTAAGAACAAAGGAAGAAGAAGTGGAAGAAGAAATGAACTTAGAAAAGGGTGGTGAAATCATTACCTCTTCTTCGGGTTCTTCCTTTTGATTTGATCAAAAGGGCTCCTTAGGTTGGCTTTCTGATCAAACTAAGGCCTCTAGGTTGTAGTGAGGGATGTTGGGAGAGTATTTGGGCAGAGTTTGGCCGAACCAAAAGGCTTTGAAGGTGTGAAGAAAAGAGAAGGAGGAGTGCCCTTTTATAAGAGGGGTGAGGGGCACCTTTGGAAAAGCTAGAAATATTAATTTATGATAAATTCATATTCGGTTTCTAATGGCTCCAAAGTTGACTATTCAAAGGTTAAGGTGGGGATAGGTAGAAAACCACTCAACCAATAGAATTTAGACAGGTTTGGGTACTTATATTAACCTTATCTTTAAGTATTAACTCTAAGTTAATTAGTTTCACTTTTACAATGTCTCTTTGTATTTTTATATAATATGGTTAATAAACTTACTATATACATCCAAGCGACCCCCAAGTGGTCCATTAATGAGGAACCTATCATAATATAAGTCTCTTGGCCGAACCTTAGATTTTTAGGAATTTAATATCAATTAATAATATAATATTTGTTTTAAGAATTCTTTTATGTCAATTTTGACACTATTCAATAGTTGATTTTTGTGAAACTCCTAACAGATTGATTACTTAGAACAAAGTCAATTAAATCAATCCTAATATATCATATTATCATATAAAATTAGTTTAATTCATTAAAAGTTTCATATTATAATTATTTGGGTATTTATAATATCAATTATTTTAATTTTTCACTATTATAGTAATTACTGCATCATCATTGTGTCATAAATAAAATAAATTATTCAATGTCTAAAAATTATAAATAAAGTATCATTATGTAGGAAATCTTTTTAGCTTTCTAATGAATATTTATAATCTAAAATCCAACATATATAACTCTATGTAAAAATTGTTGTTCTAAAAGATATATGCTTGTGTCATTTTTGTATTCATTTTAACTAAATTAAAATAAAGTGTCATTATCACTTACAAGTGGATCCATGGGGTCCCAAAATAGACCCAAAGATGCCCATGGTCGACCATGTATCAACCAATAGGGTTAAGACACGTTTTAGGGTAATTTAGTATTATTATAATATTATTCTTTTTTAACCCTTATTTACCGGATTTACCCTTAACCATGGTAAATAAAATATTTACCGCAGTAATTATTCAAAATGTCTAAAAATAAAAGTTACCCATTTACACAATTTTAACATCCTGATTCCAAATATGGAATCAATTTTCCTAAATTCAAAACACAGAAGTGGCAGAAATTAATTTAAAATTAATTCCCGCTGTCAAAACAAAAAGCGTGTTTTTAAGAGATAATAACTATCAAAAGATTGACACTTGTTTATGTTCGGTTTAATTGTAAAATTATGTCCAATGACCAACATTATATTAAATGGTAAAAATATATTCTAAATATACTTTAAAACTACTAAAATTCATAATTTATCACTATTAATTATTTTGATTAAAAAAGTTGTTTTTAATTAAAATTTAGTAATTTTCACTATTCATCAAAATATGAAAGTTATCCGAAAAGTACCAAAATTTCACCTTAGGCTAAATTCGATATTCCGAGTCCAAAAATGAAGTCCATTTTCAAATATAAAATATATATAATTTCAAAAATTAGGTATTACTATTCACAACGGCTAGTTTAATTAGTTGTGGTGTGTGTTAGAACTCGAGGTTGCGTACAACACACGCTATCGCATTATTCAAAGGGAAACGTACCGTAGAAGCTTGGGGTGTTACATTCTCCCCTCCTTCAAATAATTGAATCCTCGCAATTTCTAGGGTATTACTGCATAAAAAGACTCGGGTGGTTCTTCATCATAAGTTCCTCGGGTTCCCACGTTGCCTCTTCCATTTTATGATTTCTCCACAAAACTTTTACCAGACGCGTCGTCCGGTTTCTCAGTACTTGTTCTCTTGTATCAAGAATCCTGACGGGCTCTTCGCAATAAGACAGATCGGGTTCCAGTTCTAATTCCTCATAGGTGAGTACATGCGTTGGGTCAGGCATGTATTTTCTCAACAGAGATACGTGGAACACATCGTGAACTTTGGAGAGACTTGGCGGCATTGCCAATCGGTAAGCTACAGCCCCAATTCGTTCTAGAATTTCGAAAGGTCCGATGTACCTGGGACTCAATTTACCTTTCTTACCAAAACGTATGACTCCCTTCCACGGAGATACCTTTAGGAAAACATGATCACCGACTTGAAATTCCAAATCCTTCCTTCGATTATCGGCATAGCTCTTCTGCCTACTTTGAGTTGCTTTGATGTGATTTTGGATTACCTTCACCTTTTCCACCGTTTCCTCCACCAGTTCTGGGCCTACAAGTTTTCTTTCACCAACGTCATCCCAACAGGTTGGTGTACGACATCTCTTTCCGTATAACGCTTCATATGGTGCCATTTGTATACTCGAATGGAAGCTATTGTTATAGGAAAATTCTACCAGAGGTAAATATTGATCCCACATACCCTGAAAATCAAGTGAGCAAGATCTCAACATGTCTTCTAAGGTCTGAATAGTCCGTTCTGATTGTCCGTCTGTCTGAGGGTGGTAAGCAGTGCTCAAATGAAGTTCAGTATCCAGGGATTTCTGAAGACTTTTCCAAAATCTTGAAGTAAAACGGGGATCACGATCAGAAACAATCGATAGGGGAACTCCATGAAGTCTCACAACTTCATTAATGTATAGTCTTGCTAGACGTTCCAGGGGTAGATCTTCTCTTATAGCAAGAAAATGTGCTGACTTGGTAAGACGATCAACAATAACCCATATTGCATCGTTCCTTCTAGGAGTCTTTGGTAGCCCCATGACAAAGTCCATCGTAATATTGTCCCATTTCCACTCCGGTATGGGAAGAGGTTGCATGACTCCTCCAGGCTGTTGCCTTCCAGCTTTCACTTGTTGACAAACCATACACCTTGACACAAAATCAGCAATCTCCCTCTTCATGTTGTCCCACCAAAAATGTTCCTTCAAATCTCTATACATTTTGGTGCTCCCAGGGTGTATAGAGAAATTGGAACTATGAGCATCATCCAGCAATTCCCTTTTTAGATCAGGTATATTGGGAACACAAAGTCTCTTCCCGAATTTCAAAATTCCATCTTCATACACAAAGTCTCTCAATCTCCCATCATTCACAGCTTTAATCTTCTTTTGGAATTCGTCATCATCGGTCTGAGAACTCTTAATCCTTTCTAGTAAAGATGGTTTGGCAACCATTTGAAAAAGCATTGATGTTTCACCTTCCCTGGTTATTCCCATGTCCATTTTCACTAGATCCATGAAAATTGGATCCCTTTCAATTCTCATATTGTTCAAAACTCCATGGTCTTTTCTACTCAAAGCATCTGCCACCTTGTTTGCCTTCCCCGGGTGGTAGTGTATCGTACAATCATAATCCTTGAGTAATTCAAGCCATCTCCTTTGCCTCATGTTGAGTTCTTTTTGTGAGAAAATATACTTCAAACTCTTGTGATCAGTATAAATCTCACATTTTTCACCATAGAGGTAGTGCCTCCATATCTTCAAAGCAAAGATCACAGCTGCTAACTCAAGATCATGAGTATGATAGTTTTGTTCATGAATTTTCAACTGTCGTGATGCATAGGCAATAACTCTATCATTCTGCATAAGGACACAGCCAAGTCCTTTCTTTGATGCATCACTATCAATAACGAACCCATCATTCCCCGATGTTAGAGTCAATATAGAAGCATTGACTAATCTTCTCTTCAGTTCTTCGAAACATTCTTCACACTCTTTTGTCCAAACAAATTTAACCCTTTTACGTGTGAGCTTCGTTAATGGGTTAGCCAATCGGGCAAAATTCTGGACGAAACGTCGATAATAACCTGCCAAGCCAATAAAACTACGTACCTCAGTTATACTCGTAGGTGCTGGCCATTCTTGGATTGCCTTGGTCTTAGAAGGATCAACAGAGATTCCATCTTTAGAGACAATATGGCCAAGTAAAGAAATCTCCTGAAGCCAGAATTCACACTTGCTAAACTTTCCATATAATTCATGCCTCCTCAGAGTCTTCAAGATAATGCGCAAGTGATTTTCATGATCTTCGTAGGTTTTGGAGTATACCAAGATATCATCAATAAATACCACCACAAATTCATCGAGATACTCCTTGAAAACTCTATTCATCAGATCCATGAATACAGAGGGTGCATTAGTCAATCCAAACGGCATTACAGTAAACTCGTAATGCCCGTACCTGGTTCGAAATGCTGTCTTCGGAATGTCTTCCTTCTTTACACACAACTGATGGTATCCAGATCGAAGGTAAATCTTTGAAAAGTATTGAGCTCCATGCAGTTGGTCAAATAAATCATCAATACGAGGTAGGGGATACTTGTTCTTTATCGTTATAGCATTGATCTCCCTGTAG
This sequence comes from Viscum album, assembly GCA_963277665.1. Taxonomy (NCBI): domain Eukaryota; kingdom Viridiplantae; phylum Streptophyta; class Magnoliopsida; order Santalales; family Viscaceae; genus Viscum; species Viscum album. The sequence continues at coordinate 1,226,433,791 of OY728162.1, forward strand.
TCGATACATAACCTCATAGATCCATCTTTCTTTTTAACAAAAAGAACAGGGGCTCCCCATGGAGAAACACTAGGGCGAATAAATCCCTTATTACTCAATTCCTCTAGTTGTTTCTTTAGTTCGACTAACTCTACAGTGGCCATTCTATAAGGGTTCTTCGATATAGGCCTTGATCCAGGAATCAAATCAATAGAAAACTCAACTTCTCGTTCTGGAGGATGTCCAGGTAAATCTTCCGGAAATACATCTACAAATTCTTTCACAACAGGTACATCCTCTATTTGAACATTCCTTTCCTCACCGACAATTATTTCATTCTCTTCCTCCCCAATAATTGAATTAAGTTGAGCTACTGGGGGTGGGTCTAAATAAGAATTAGGTGGTGACGATTCTGCTCTAAAAATAAGGTGTTCCTTATCATTATCATCAAGAATCGTAACCTCTTTCTTCTTACAATAAATCTTCACATCATAGTCTGAAAGCCAGTCCATACCGAGGATTATATCAAACTCAATCATAGGTATGACGATGAAATCAGCAGATAAAGAAAATTTATGTGCTCTAATGGGGACTGATTCACAAAACATTGTTGCAACGATACTTCCCTTAGGAGTTTTAACTGACAACTCCCTTATTAAATCAAATTGGAAATATCTAATTTTCTTAGCAAACTGGGAAGATATGAAACAATGCGATGATCCAGAATCAAATAATGCATTTGCTAAACTTGAGGAAACCATTAAATTACCTGCCACCACGTCTTTCGGAGCTTCTACCTCAGCAGTAGTGATAGCATAAGCCTGGCCTTGATCCCTTGGCCTTTTCTGAGGTAAGTTCTCCTGACGCTTAGGACATGCATTTGCATAATGCCCCATCTCCCTGCAATTGTAGCACTGAACGTTGGTAGCTTCCTTCTTCCCCTTGCATTCATGAGCTTGGTGGCCTTTTTCACCACACTTGTAACAGACTCCCATTCCCTTCAGGCAAGCACCGGGGTGTTTCTTCCCGCACTTACCACAAGATGGATATTCAACCTTTCCCTTCTTCCCCTTATTTCCATTCCCAGATTGATCAGTAGGTCTCTTCTTCTCTTGCTTTGCTTTAAAGTCATAAGACTTAGAGAATTCCTTTTCGGTCTTGATAGCACATGAGACAATGTCTTCGTACGATGAAAAGGATTGTGAGACTAATGCTCGACGGAGAAATGGTTTTAACCCATCAAAGAAATGATCAATCTTACTTCTTGGGTTGCGAATATAATCACCAGCGTACCTCGCTAACCTTGTAAAGTTAGCCTCATACTTTGTGACATTCTCATCCTCCTTTTGTCTCAGACTCAGAAATTGCTTTTCCATATCTGCTCGATGGTCGCGAGGGAAGTATTTTTCTAAAAACAGATATTTGAACTCCCTCCATTCCATATTTGATACTTCATCATCTTCCTTCGTATTTTGAATCAATGACCACCATTGATCAGCATCTCCAGTGAGGCGGTAAACTGCCATGATAACTTTTTCCCTTTCACTGCTCCCCAAAGCCTGAAATATTTTCTCTAGGGAAAATATCCATTGCTCAGCTACTACGGGATTTGTATTCCCATTGAACGTTGGTGGTTGTTGCCTCATGAATCGATCTAACATTGATAATTATACTTGAATGGATACGATGGAGAATGAATCTCATCGCGTTCGTGGAGACGGTAGTCCGTACGTACGCACGAGCGACAATATCATTCTTTTGATATTAAAATAATATATAAATGGATGGTATATCATATATACAGAATCATTAACATGTTATATTTATTATTTACATGAGTTACACATCATTATTATACCCATCCAAATAATATTATATTGAATAACAATTACACCACGACGTGGAGACGGTAAGCCGTACGTACGCACGTATGGTGACATGTTATTCAAAGGGTGGATAGAATACTGAATATGATTGTACCATACTTATAATAACATCACAGTATATGTGAGATACTGGAGTTATTATTTTAGAATGGTAAGAACAAAGGAAGAAGAAGTGGAAGAAGAAATGAACTTAGAAAAGGGTGGTGAAATCATTACCTCTTCTTCGGGTTCTTCCTTTGGATTTGATCAAAAGGGCCCTTAGGTTGGCTTTCAGATAAAACTAAGGCCTCTAGGTTGTAGTGAGGGATGTTGGGAGAGTATTTGGGCAGAGTTTGTCCGAACCAAAAGGCTTTGAAGGTGTGAAGAAAAGAGAAGGAGGAGTGCCCGTTTATAAGAGGGGTGAGGGGCACCTTTGGAAAAGCTAGAAATATTAATTTATGATAAATTCATATTCGGTTTCTAATGGCTCCAAAGTTGACTATTCAAAGGTTAAGGTGGGGATAGGTCGAAAACAACTCAACCAATAGAATTTAGACAGGTTTGGGTACTTATATTAACCTTATCTTTAAGTATTAACTCTAAGTTAATTAGTTTCACTTTTACAATGTCTCTTTGTATTTTTATATAATATGGTTAATAAACTTACTATATACTTCCAAGCGACCCCCAAGTGGTCCATTAATGAGGAACCTATCATAATATAAGTCTCTTGGCCGAACCTTAGATTTTTAGGAATTTAATATCAATTAATAATATAATATTTGTTTTAAGAATTCTTTTATGTCAATTTTGACACTATTCAATAGTTGATTTTTGTGAAACTCCTAACAGATTGATTACTTCGAACAAAGTCAATTAAATCAATCCTAATATATCATATTATCATATAAAATTAGTTTAATTCATTAAAAGTTTCATATTATAATTATTTGGGTATTTATAATATCAATTATTTTAATTTTTCACTATTATAGTAATTACTGCATCATCATTGTGTCATAAATAAAATAAATTATTCAATGTCTAAAAATTATAAATAAAATATAATTATGTAGGAAATCTTTTTAGATTTCTAATGAATATTTATAATCTAAAATCCAACATATATAACTCTATGTAAAAATTGTTGTTCTAAAAGATATATGCTTGTGTCATTTTTGTATTCATTTTAACTAAATTAAAATAAAGTGTCATTATCACTTACAAGTGGATCCATGGGGTCCCAAAATAGACCCAAAGATGCCCATGGTCGACCATGTATCAACCAATAGGGTTAATACACGTTTTAGGGTAATTTAGTATTATTATAATATTATTTTTTTTAACCCTTATTTACCGGATTTACCCTTAACCATGGTAAATAAAATATTTACCGCAGTAATTATTCAAAATGTCTAAAAATAAAAGTTACCCATTTACACAATTTGAACATCCTGATTCCAAATATGGAATCAATTTTCCTAAATTCAAAACACAGAAGTGGCAGAAATTAATTTAAAATTAATTCCCGCTGTCAAAACAAAAAGCGTGTTTTTAAGAGATAATAACTATCAAAAGATTGACACTTGTTTATGTTCGGTTTAATTGTAAAATTATGTCCAATGACCAACATTATATTAAATGGTAAAAATATATTCTAAATATACTTTAAAACTACTAAAATTCATAATTTATCACTATTAATTATTTTGATTAAAAAAGTTGTTTTTAATTAAAATTTAGTAATTTTCACTATTCATCAAAATATGAAAGTTATCCGAAAAGTACCAAAATTTCACCTTAGGCTAAATTCGATATTCCGAGTCCAAAAATGAAGTCCATTTTCAAATATAAAATATATATAATTTCAAAAATTAGGTATTACTATTCACAACGGCTAGTTTAATTAGTTGTGGTGTGTGTTAGAACTCGAGGTTGCGTACAACACACGCTATCGCATTATTCAAAGGGAAACGTACCGTAGAAGCTTGGGGTGTTACATTGTATCTCTTCATTGGTACATGTGTCATTTCTATAATGGACCTATTAAAACAAAAAAAAATAGATTTTTCTCCAAACACACAATTATATCACTGTAATCCTCTAAATATATTATCACTATACTGATTGTTGATATATCTTGAAAATTATTTTTTTCATTCAACATATTGTTCCTATATTTTATAAGAGGAAAATGGTAAATTGAGTTATTCTTATTTTACCATATAGAAGAAGAGTTTCTCTCAATAGTCTTCTTGTTTGATAATTGTTCATGATTGGATTCAATACCTAAGCTATTAGAGATAATTGTTTTACATTGAGATTTTTAGGAGGGGAATTTACCAAAATATTTAGAAAATTCATTTGTCTAGATTTTTATGGTTCAACCTTAAAATCAACTAAATTATTTATTCCAACTTTAATTTTAATATGAACATAATGAAATTTAAGACACTTTGAATTATCAGGAAAAAATATTCTTCTATAAGGGAATGAATTTAATCAAGGTCATTTACAATCTCTTATAACTTAGAAACCTCCTATTTTATTTTCTTAATCTTATCAGTATGAGATGATTATTTCATATCATACTCATCCTTTACAAAAAAATTGATTTTATTTTTAATTTTTTTGTATCCTCATATACTTTGTAATATTTTTCTTCAACTTAATAAAATATTCTGAATCATTTTTTCATTTACTGTAATTTTATTAGTTCGCTTAAATCTTATTCATAGTATGATGTGTCAAAAACTATTTCTACAAGATCCATGATGTTATTTAACTTCCCAATAAATTTGCCTCCTAATTTGTTTTTCAATGAAATAATAGATTTATCTTCATTACTCATCATACTTCTTCTATTACTATTATTGAACTACATCTTTCTTTAAGTATATGTGGTGAATTTTTTTTCCTTTTATTACATTTATTCATTGGATTTTTCTCAGCATATTCATCTTAAAAAATTTCAAAAAAACTTATCTTTTGGATAGTTTTTTATAAAAATTATAACCCCATTACAGCTATAACATCCTGGTAGGGTTATTATTTTACTATTACTCTTTCAGTGATAATATTTCATTAATAGAAGAGAAATAAATCTATTGAAATCATTATAATCAAAAAATCTTGATTTTTATTTTTCTTAATCTCTGAATTTTTGTTATATCCTATACATAAAATTGAATTTATATTAAATAAAAAATATTATAACAAGAATTTTTCAAATTTCATTGGAAATGAGAATATCATGTGATTTAGAAGGATAAGGATTCTATATGTGTTCAAAATATAAAATCATAGGATCCAAATTATCAATACAATTTATTTTTTTCTTTTTTACAATCATGGAATAAACCAATTTTTCTTCAAATCACAAGATATTTCTGACTATATCATAGAATCATGTTAATAAGTAATTAATATTTTCTTCATAATCCATTTTTATATCCTCAAACATACTTCTATAGCTCTATAGTTTACACACATTTCATTTTACATTGACATCATAACTTCTCTCTAATTTATGATAAATATTTTGAATAGTTTGAGTCCCCATGAATTATTTAGAGTTTTTTATTGAAAGAGGAGTAAAAATTAATTTTGTACAATGAAGGTAACTACCATTTTACTTTTATAAAAAAGAGGCATTGGATAACCCTCAAAAGTGGGTGTAAAACCCTTTTTCCGTGTCTTTCTTCCCAAGAAATTGATAAAACATTTTGAATCATTATATTATTTTAACAAGGATATTTATTTCCATAATACATGGGAACACCCATGTTATTGAATAAATTTATAATTTTATTTTTCAGTAAATTTTTCAATAAAATAGAGGGAACTTGGATTTGATCTAATAGCAATTTAATTTCTTAGTTTTTGTTATATTAGTGAGTTGTTTGAGGGGTGAATTAATAATCCCGTTTTACAAATTATTTCTTTTGATTCTTCCTTGGTGATTAGTTAAGATCTTGATTATCTCACTTTGTGTTTAAAAACCTCATTGGAATATTATAGAATGTAAATAAAAGAGGTGACTATAAATTATACAAGGTTTTTCATTGATGTGAGAACCTATAGTTTATTTTTATTGGTTAAACTCCCCAATTATAGATTATATTTTATATATTCATGCAGTAACATAAAAAATATGTATGATCCCATCTATACAAAGTCTCACCATTATCAGTTTAGAATAGAACTGTAAATAAATTATTTTCACTCCATTACAAATTGCACTGAAGCCAAAATCTGAAAACTTATTTATTTACTTATGTTTTCTTCTACAATTAATGATGGACTTCCTCCTGAAGCCTTCTAGAATAAAGGAACTACAATATGGTGGATTTTACCAAATATTAAATATCTAATGATTTTTATTAAATTAACGAACTTTACTTGGTATCGTCCAACATATACTAATATGATCCTTCCATAACCCACTAAATACTCATCCACTGTGAGTTTTTCTCTCTTCTTTAAGAACTCAAGCATCCATTCTCTTTCCCTCTTATGGATATTCTTTTGCAATAATGTATTTCAGTTTTCTTATTTTTCATTTGTTATTTTATTTTGTTTCATAATTTTTTTAATTGAATATATGATTTTTTTAATTATTTTTCATAATCATTTATGTTCACAAATACATTAGTAATATACTTCTAATATTTTGAATTTGGGTTCTCCTATAGTTATTAAGAGTATGATATATATTTTATTCAAATTGGATGATTTTTTTATTTTAATCCCAAGAACATTCTTCATTAATTATTTTATTAAATATCTTTTTCTAGTTGATATTTGTTCTTTATTTAAATGCATCCAATAAATACACTAATTTTTAATCAATTCCACACATGCATTATCACACAGTGTTAGGATACGGCTCTAATTCTTATAGTATGATAAACAACTCAAAACAAAATACTTTCCTTGGTTGGTCCTAAAATATCATCATGGATCACAATGAAAATGAATAAATGTTATATTAAATCCATAAATAACAACATTGAGAGATCATTTGAAATCTACTCCAGATTTCATCAAATTTATTATCTTTTGGATTTTTTTCTTATCTAAATATTATATATACTATAATAAATATATTACATATCACTTATTGAGGTAAGTATGTTATATAAAATATAAAATATGCTACATATCTAGTGCTTTTTCACATTTCAACATCCTCTTGAAATTAAGATGGATAATAAATTAAATATAATACTTATTACCTTTATATCACATATATCATACACATCAGTAATAAAATATCTTATGTAGTTTTAATTTCTTATAGGTATAATGGTTTCCTTTTACAAAACTATAAATTCATTAAAAAAATAAACCATGTATCAAAAAACTCATACACTGTATATGGTTTTTCTTCTAAACAAAAATATATTATGTGTTACATGACTTCTCTACATTCTTCCACCTCCCTAAAAAATATCATTTGTATTTTATGAATCTGATAAAAAATATTATGTATACACTCATACTAATAAAATATCTTACATAACATAATATATCTTATAGAATATATTATGTACCCTTAATTACTCGAAAAATTATCATACAGATTATGAAATGTGTTAAGCATCATTTTCTATGAAATTTTTCATTAGTCCTCATAAAAAATATATTATTTATGAACATCAATATCATATGTATTACTAGAAACATCACATTTAGTTTTTCATTGTAAAATTTTAATTCCTATTTAGAGAATATAATAGGTAATATATTTTATTAGACATATTTATTTATTAATCATCAAACAAACACAAAACCTCATCCAATCAAATAAGGTCTGTTTCAATCAGTTTGAAACATCTCAAAAAACCCGAGTAACAATTATAAAAATTATAAATATCATAAGAACCATTATTAAAGTTGTTATTATAAATTTAATACTCATAAAGAGTATTTAATACAAATTCTATGCCTTTTAATGTCCACATAAAATCTGAATATTTAAACTAATATACATATTTACCAACTAATAATAACACTTGTACATTTTTCGTAATAAGTGTACATCACCCCATTACCATATTTTATGTACTTATAAATCATGGTTTTTTTCATCCCTTGGTAGAGTCCTGGATATGTTTTTTATATGGTAATCTGAATTTTCCAAGGATTTTTAGCATAGAATGGAGAATCTACCATGTGGAATAGTGGTACAATAGTGTCGACGACCCAGTTGTGACATGGAGTCCAAGATGAGGTTTTTTATTTCAATTTACATTTTTAGTATAGTTGTTCTTTAAATAACGGGATATATAATATCCCTTATATCCAATAGATATATATAGTATAGAGCAAGGGGATGTATTAGGGAGTTCTACGAGGGTGTGTACAATGGATTTACCTTTTATGGGGGGAGTTATGGCATGGTTTGTGGGCTACATCATAAAAGTTCCTATGGATAATAAGATCTAGATGAGGACTATGATAACATTTTGAAATACTCATTTGACTATGTATTATTTTGGAATAGGGCTATGGGATTCACCATAGTCATAGGCAAAAATCTAATGATTGCGAAGTTGTTAGGGGTTATACACTATGGTGTGAAGGTTCTTTGACATGGTGGTGTGGGATTCTTTGTGGTCTTATGTTTTCTATACTAGGTATAAAAACCAATATCCCTTTAAATAAAATCATGACTCAATAATTTAATTCAGATCATGGGTCAACATGGTGCATCCCAAATATGCATTTCAACCCCATTTGAATGCCATTCAACCCTATAATTGAGAGATCAATTCATTGTGGTTCTTTCTCCATTATTATGGTAAGAGTCTCTATAAAAAGGATTTTTCATTAATTTATAGGTTTTTTTTTGTACAATACCATAGGGTTTATGTTTAAAAATGATGGATCTAATATCAATGTGTATTTAATTTATTTAATCTATGTTTTTAAAGTGTTTATAATTATAAAAATTCTTTTCAGACACCATGTACTTCGATGAAATTCATTGAAAGTTATTTTGATTACATATTGGGTATTCAATAACATAATATATAATTACTTTATGTGAAAATATTTTATAAAATAGCGAGTATGGTTTTCAAATGGTGTTTCAAATAGATATCAAATTATAAACCTTATGTGTGATAGTAAATAGACTATGTCTCTTTAATGTATAACACCTCTAGAGGTTTTGATATAGATGTACAATTATACGACTCTATGTCGGTTGGAATCATATGATGTATAGCTAGTGTATTATTTATATGTACGATTACTTATTCCCATTGCTGGTTCCCAAATTTTATACTTTTTTATTTAGTATTTTTTACACATGATGGAATATGTATTCGTATATTTCTCAATAGTTTAATTTATGGTGTATCCTTTAATGGTAGTTCGTATACAATCATTATTTATCATATTTACTAAACATGTTCCTTTTCTAGGTAAAATTGGAAGGATTTTATTAAAAATCAACAAATTTATTCAAAAAAGGATTACATTTTGGAAATTTATTATAAACCAGATTTCATTTTAAATCTATAACTAATGTTTTCATGGAACTAGAATTTTTAAATTTTCATTAGTGAATTATTATTGGATTTATTTATCACACCCTACCTTTTCCATTGGTAATGTATATATGGGGTTCTATATGACATAGGGAGTTGGAAGTTCATCATGTATTTTGTTGGGTTCTAATTAGTGTTATTTCATTCTTAGTGAAATTATTTAGAGTAGATAAATGGTCACATATAATTTCATTCTTTAATACATGTCTTTTTTTAATTATGTTTTAGAATTTTTATCTTAACATTTTACATCCCATGTATGTGTACTCTTTCTTATAATATGTACTCTATTATTCATCACTTTAACATGACTCATGGGTTGTTTTTTAGTGCCTCACCATGTGGTAGACCATCATTGGAAACTTCTCTATTTGACATGGGATGGTTTATTATAGAATGGTATAAGAGATAATAATGAGCCTGATGTTGTATGAAACTACTAGGGTTTATTTGGGGTTATTTGGAAGTTATAATTTTGGACCATAGTAATTTGGTTATTAATATCATGAGGGTTCCAATATGGCTCACTTATATGTATAAAAGCATGTTACTATGGGTGGATAGGGGATTTTTTCCATGATCAAGATAAGGTTTTTGAGGTAATTTTATTAAATTAGATATGGGGTGTTTATTTAAGTGTGTTTATTCCTTTTTAATGTGTTCAATATCCTTCATAAAATCCATGAATAAATTAAATACTTGGTATTTAAAAGAATTTATCTATATTCTGTAAGTTGTTCTTATGATTTGTGAATTTTCTCTTAAGCTGATTGGTTATTGTATTGTATTTATTAGAAAATCCATCCTAGATGATCTCTTCCAAATTTAAGAGAGGAAGCAGCGAGATATATTCCATATGAAAATCCTCTAATGGATTCTCGACTAATGGAAATTGTTATAATAAAATTCCAACTCCGGGTCTATTGGGTATTATAAACTAAGGTTGAATAGTAGATCATGGCTTTGAATTTACAAAAAAGAATCCACCCATATTTCATATTGACAAAGTAACCCAGAAATTTGAAGTGTCGATTGACAGTTTTGAAATGGTCATCCAATTTTTGAAAACTTAAGAGGGCCCTAATGTTTATTTTTCCACTACTATAATTAATGGATATGGTAGAAGATTGTGGGACTCTTTTGGTAAATCAATGTTTCACAAGGATCCTACTAGGGCCTCCTTCATGAAAGTATTAAAAAAAATTACCCAAAATGTTGTGTGTTTTGATGATTAAAAGAATGTATAAAATTGAAGAATAGAGAGTGTCTGATTTTAGAATATTTCACCCATGTCGCTAATTTGGTGCAGCTAGATACCAATCTTTCCACCAATGACTAAATTAAATTTTAAAGCTTGGAGATGGTACTGGGGGATGAAATTCTGTCAATACTGCATATTTTGTACCTTCCTACCTTTATAGAGATGGTTGTAATGTCATGTATAACTAAGGTAGAAATATCTAGGAATACAAGAGTGGTTGGATTTTGAATAATAATAGTTTTATACTAGGTTGTGTCTTCTATACATAAAAGTAAATTCTTATATGATTAATTTTTATTGTGACTTGTTTCAATGGCTACATCCAGACAACAAGGGGTTGTTTTATATTAGCATAGATATTTGGGTCATAACATGTCTAACTATACAGAAGAAACTTGATATTGTCCTAATTTTATTCTATAAGACCATCTGAAAAAAAAAATCAGAGGGATTTTCTAGGGTAGTTAGTCTGAATCCATTTTAACCAAGGGTTCATAGGTGTGTTTTGATACATCCAAGTGTGGTGGGTCTTATCCTTATTCTAAGGGGGAGTTAATATGGATAATAAATATCAGTTAAGAGATGAAGCTAGATTTATTAACACAATTGAGTATTAACACAAGTATTCTATGGTATATCCATATACTATTATAAGTACATGTTTTTGTCAACCTCTATAGTTATAAAATTATTTGATATAGGTTATTCTCATTCTTCCATATCATCGAAGATAATTTCCATGTTGGTATTATATTTAGAACATATATTGTTCTCCTTGGATATTTTTATTCCAATAGATAATATTTTTGCATATGGTTTCAATTGTCCCATAAATTTGGTGATGACATCCAACTTCAAAGAAGTGTCGGATTTCATGGTTCTTGATATTGATATCCTCGAACTAATTAATATCATAGATTAGCTGATCAGTGATAAGACTAAAATTAACATTTATTATTAACATGTTTAGTTTTATCCCTATGATGGATTATCTTATGTATTTCAATTTGTGTAGGATTCATGGTCAAGGAGGGTGGGGCCTCTTCATCCTAATTTCAGAATAATATCATGCAACTTTTTGGAGATTTTACTTGATTTTGTTGACTCCTTGGGTATTATTATTCCTGTAGTGGTGTGATCATGTACCTATATTTTTTAGATTATATCTAATTGTTACCACTACAAATATAGGTTTATTTAACTATTGACATACTTCCTAGTATAGTTATAATTTCTATTATGTCTTATTATATGGAACCAAATGAATTGGAGGAACTTAAGGTTCAAATTTCAAACCTTGAATAAAAGGGGATTATTCATCCCAGGATGTCACTTTGGGCTTTACTCGTCATCTTTTCAGACAAGGCATACCAAATCATTATAAAATTTATGGATTATCAAACTAAAAATTAAGTGTCCACTAAGAACAAATATCACATTCCAAGGATTGATGGTATTTTTGATCAACCCCGTGGGGTAACCTTCTTTTAAAATATTGGCCTTTGGATAGGGTTCCAGTTGGTAAGAGAATGAGAGTAGTATAGAAGTAAGATAATGTTTAGGAGCTTGTATAAGAATTTAATCCTTCCAATTTTTCTATTTGGTCTCACTAATTCTAATGAAATATTAGTGAATTTGATGAACCAGATATTTTATATGTTCGTAGACTATTTCAAAGGTTTTTTGTGGATTCTGTATTGGTATCCTCTTTGTTAGAGGAGGAACACATGGATGATTTTGATATCATCCATAATACCTAGAGAGAACATCATATATGTGGTATTATTTTCATTTGTGAATATTGGATACAAGAAGTGATGTTTTAAAGTATGTAATATCTGAGAGGGGTGTATCAGTGGATCCTGATATGATATATGTGGTAATATTTTTGGATTAGATGAAAAATGTGATTTAGATTTGGATCTTATTGGGTTTATATTGTTATTATTGGTGGTTTGTTTAGTAAATTCCATGTTCACATATCCATATAAAACATTAACTCATAAGGGATTTATTTTTGAATAGAATAATATATTTTGGTGATCTTTTTTAGGAACATATGGTGAGGTTGAATTTATGATCAATTCTATTTATTCAATAAGCAATTTTAGGTTTTTATGTTTACTTAAATTCTACAAGTTACATATTCATTTGTGTCTTGGTGTAGGGGAAGTATGTGGTGGCCTATGGGTCTCACTAATTATTCCCCCATGAGAATAACATCCCAAAATGTGAACTTTAGTTGATGGTGGTTATTCATTCACACTAAAGTTTGAATCATTACCTCTATGTGGAGTGGTTTATGGTATATTATGACCATTAATGTTTGTTGTATTCTTTTACTTAGAGGGATCTAAATTTTTTTTAAGAGACATTTGGAAGATTATCTTTAGACTTTAGATATTATTTATTTATTATACTCTTGGGACTGTAAATTTCAATGTCAATGCATCATGTATGAAATTGAAAACTCAATCCTTGAAAGAATTAGTGGAAAAATGGTCTTGGATGGGTTTTTCAATGAGATGAGATTAGGAGCGGAAGAGGCTAGTGTCCAGGTATTCTTGGCCTTGGAAAAGCCTAACACATTATATAGTGTGAAGTTTTGTCATATTCACATAATGTAAAATTAATTCCAAAATGTTAGTGGAATCCTAAACGATAGTAAACCCATAGGTGTTTGGTCATAGTCTCCCATTGGTGCTATATGTTTCTGATCTAAAAAGTTTATTCATGTTCCTTTGAGGTAGGTATTGATGGATTATGGAAACCATTATTTCTTTTATATACACACTATTACTACCAATATGTTTCATAATATCATATATTAGTATTAGTGATCTTCGATGAGGTAGTTGATTAAATAATTTGTGTCCGGGTGAATTAATTTTCATAGGATTAAGATAGCACACTAGAGACCTAAAAGTTGGTTAAAACCTATATTCATTTCGGTATACAAGTGGTATGAGATATCTATATACTTCTTTATTAGTTTCACACTAACTTCATGTGAGAAGGATTTTATTTGGGTGACAATTTATCATGTTTTGAAATCATCTCATTTACTCCCCATCAAGGTGATGAGGATGGTATAATAGATTGATCACTTTAATTCCTAAGAGGTTATAATACATCCTGGGTTTCCCTCAATAATAATTTTTTATAGGGCCACAGGGTTCATATCATGGTTTTAGAATTGTTTGAAAGAGTCTATTTGTTCCAAGATGAAATTAATGACAACACTTCATTCATAGATATATGGATAGAATAATAAAGATATCTAGGTTCTTTAGGATATTCTCTTAGATTATGTGATTAACTTTGGTTATTATTCAAAAAATAATCTTCCTTTGGTACAATTTTCATATAATAATATAATTATGTTTTTTAATAATTTAGTTCCCTTTGATGTGGTATATGGTTTTCCATGTACATCATCCTTGTGCTAGGTAGAGTTGGGATAACATCCCTAGGTTGGGACATGCCTTGTTTAGGAGAATATGAATATGATGTTGTTTATCAAGAAGAGATTGGCCATGAAATATAGTTATTAGAAATTATATGTGGAATATATTCATTATATAATAGAGTATAATATTGGGGATTACGTATTTCTAATATTTTAACCTTTCTTGGGACCCATCAGTTGGGTATGCAGGGTGAATTGACAACAAGGTTTGTTAACTCCTATAAAATCAAGGAATGACTTGGAAAGGTGGAATATTTGTTATTATTTCCATCTTTTTTTACTCCAATTCACGATTTTGATCATGTTTCAATGTTCATTAGGTATCAACCAGACCCTTCCCAATTTATTTAATGGGATGATGTTGTTCTTGATCCCGACACCACTATGGTTGGGAAACCAGTTCAGATTATGGATCCCCGAGAAATGGTCCTTCATGGTAAAAAGATTTAGTTTTTCCATGTAAAATTCTATTTTGTATGGGTTATCCATGAGAAATGGGTTCAAGAATTGGGATTGAGGAATTAGTGGCCTTCAATTTTTGTGACATCTGAATATTAATAACTTTTTATAGCCTAAAAGAATTTATGGTGGGATGATTGTAATAATAAATTACTATATTTCATGAACTTATAACCCCATGTTTTGATCATGGATTAATTGTGTATTGGTATAATTTTTAGAGGGAATAAAAAATTTTTTAGGTGTTTATGGAATGGAAGGGAAAAATTGCTACATTAAAGGGTGTGATAGAGTCATGGGAAACATTAATATAGTGTGGTGTCTGAGATGTCGTTTTTTTTATGCGAGGACATTTTTCAACATGGATACATCATGGAGTGTGAGTTGAACTTTATCCCCTCAGTTCAATAGTTCTCTGTGTATTGATGTTATATTTTTTTGGTTTAGAGTTCCATGGGGGTCTATTTTGTGACTCATCATTTTATGATGGTAGTTTTGACATGGTCTATGGGGTTCACTATAGCCTTGTCAATGGATAATAATATTTGGGTGAGGTATGTTTTTCTCTTTCTAGAGGCTAATTGGATAAGGGATGATTATATTATAGTTCTTTAGTTTCATCGTAGTAATAGATAAAAACCAAATGACTACATCATGGACATGGGTTCCACAATCTGGCATTGAGGACATGTGGTTTGGTGGTGGGTCTGTGTTGTGGTTCTATGTTTTCTATATTATGTATAAATATCCAAATACCTTTAAATCCAACCATTATTCTAGAATTTCTCCCACTGGATAGGGAATCCAGGTTTATCCCAATGAGTTATTTCATCCCTATTTGATTTGAATTCAACATTGAACTTTGGGGATTAATTATTGGTGGTTCACTCTCTATTCTTAAGATAAGAGACTCTATGGATTTATTTTATGTCATGAATATCTTGGTGTTATTATAAATTCAAATTAGTTTTCTTGATGAAAATTACAAATCTTATATGAAGGAGGATTTGACTTATAAAATATTCTTAAAGAGCTGTTTCATTGATATTTAAAAAATTTACTTTGATGAAGTTCATTAATGATTATTTTGATTAAAAAAGACTTTTCAAGAGTATAATATGTAATTTTTTGAAATGAAAATAATTTATAAATTAATGAGCATCATTTGAAAATTGGTTTTAAAAAACATCTCACATTTGGAATCTAGGGTGTGTCGATAAATGGAATATGTCACTTTAGTGTGTAATACACTAGAGGTTTTGATATTCACATATTATGATAGGGATCGATATTTTATGGAATGACATGATGTCTTTAGAGTGTTTTCATTATATATCTGAGAACATATTCACATTGGGTAGTGCCAAAATTTGTTTCTTTTTCAATTATTCATGGTTTTACACATGATGGAATATTTAATTTTTGGTTTTCAATTTCTTATATTAAAAATCATCAATGGTTTGAAGTTACTATAAACAATTGAATTCAATATTTTACTTGTCACATTCCTTGTATATGAGAATATGAAAGGATTTTATGAATAATGAAATAATGATTTAAAAAGTTGATTATCATTCAAAAATTATTTAAAAATTGGATTTCTGTTTAAATTTTGACCTATGTTTCATTACATTAGACATTGTATATATTATTTAGTGAAATCATATAATTATTTTTTTCTCAAACCATACTTTTTCCTTTTCGAATTTGTAAATGTTGTTTTTAGGACACTAGTAAAGGGATGTGCATCATGTACTTCACTGGCTTGGCTTCATTGTCAATACTTTATTAGTGAGGTAGATTATAGGTGATGGACGACCACATGGAGTTCTTAAGCTTATTTATTTTCTTATTTTACTTTATGTATTATTGTTTTTCAATGGATGTTGTATGTATCGGGGCCGTTTAATCTTTGTCCCACTATGTAATATATTCTAAAATTATTTCTAGAGGATAATTGTGTTGTTTTGTTATGCCTCACCAATTAGAGGACTATCTTGGGTGACATTTCTAGTTGACTGAGGCTGGTTTATTACAAAGTGTATTCATATTTTATTATCACTAGACCTTGAAGCATTTCAAACTAACTCACCAATCATCAAAAATAATCTATATTTTATTGAAACGTATCCTTAATGTTTTTCTAATTAAAAAATTAGTTTCCATTTTATATTTAGCATAGGAATAATCATAAATTATAAATTTACTTCATGAATATATATTTAAAAAAATTAATCTTTATCATTAAAATTTATTTGTTCACTTCATGTATAATAATTTTGGAAAAATTTGAAATCATTTTCGTTATTAAAGGACTTTTTACATAGGATATTGTTATTTAATACTCAAACTAATTTTTTTTGTTTTAAAAAATGATTGGGACTAGGTGGAACTAAGTTAACAATGAGTGTGGTGGATAATGAAATTATTTTCCTGATGAGAAACCAAACATAATAGGATATAGATTAAAAACTATTATGGAAATTCACTCTAAAAATTTTTAAGATATGAATAGAAATATGATCCACTGTGAGCTCCCAAATTCCACAGAAAATTAATAAGACACCATTTAGTCATTCATAATAAAAAAATATTATCCTTATTTGGGTATTTGGATTTATTTATTTCTATTTAAATGATCATCACAATATAAAAGCTAATTTTTTCAATGTTTGGATTATAAAAAATTGTTTTTTATTTTTTATCATATATAAGTTGAATCATTGAAATAGTGCACTCCCATTACGAAAACAGGGGAAAGAAAATGAATTAACATCATGGAGTGGGAGGAGTTTAATAAAGTATTTTTCATGAAACAAATCTTAAAGTATTTACATTAAAATGGAGGTGGAATTAATTAAGCAAAAATAAAAGGATGATACATTAATTAATACCAATGAAAACACACGTCATTAGACTCACAAGTTATTCCTATTGTATTATAAATTATTTTTACTAAAAAATAAATCATTTATTTACTATCATAAATCCAAATATTTGAAAATCATAGATATAAGGGACATTTATATCTATAAGGAAATTATTCCAAAATCAATAGTGTTGAAAATGGAAATTAGGGAATAACATTATTCAGTTGGTTTTGGGGAAAATAATTGTAAAATGGAGTTTACTAGATAAAAATGATACTTCTCATGGATAATAATATATTTATCTTCCAACATATCCAAAATATGAGAAGAATAAACTTAATAACATCGACAGAATAAAAAATGTTAAAAGTGTGGAAAAGATGGTCATAAATCACAGAAATACTAATGGGTTATGAAAAGTCCTACCATAATAAAGGAAATGATGAATATCCAACCAAATTCCCCTTCTACTATTCAATTTTTGAATTATAAAGAGTTTAGAATTAAAAAAACTAATTCACTATCTCACGAGTTAATGAGGAAAATAAATTTCAACATCCTCATAATCTAAGTTTAAATGCCAAAGCCTATCAAATCCCAACTGCTGAAGTGGGTTATGAAAACAAGTGAAAGGTATACTTATCATTTACCCATGAACTAAATGTATCTTATATTATTCTAGTTATAACTATACCATAAAAATATAGATGTTTTCAAAGGGAATTATTTTCTATACCTATTAATTAAATAAGAAAAATATTAGTGAAAATAACTACTTGTGCCATTATTTAATATTATGTCTATAACACTTCTGTGATTGGGGTTTGTGTGAATGATCTCCCTAAAAATAATTTTATTGCCCATTTGGAAATTTTTTATTTTATTTTATTCATGTCTTTTATCTCTCTACATAGATTCCATTTCAATTTCTAGAATACAAATATCACCTAACTTATTATAAATCAACCCATAATTATTTATTAGTTTAAGGATAAATAGGAACTTCCTATGTAAATTACATCATGTATATAAGAATGTTTACCAAATAATTAGAGGTATTTAGCCAAATATATTGGGTTGATACTCAATATTGAGGATATATTTATTTTGAATCAATATATTGATTTATTTCCTAAATAGTTTTAGAGTCTTACCCTAGGTAGTGAAGTTGTGTTTTATATTGAACTAATACATGGAACAATACATATATCAAATATTCATTATAGAATAGCCCACATTCAATTTTTGAAATAGAATTAGTGTCTATAAGAGAATATGGATATGGTTTTTCTATTCCCATATGCATCATCATTGGGGGTACATGACCCATTTATTAAAGATAATTATGGATCAATGAGACTCTAAATTGATTATCTTGAACATAACATGACCAGAATAAAGGAAAAGTGTCTCATATCTCATATAAAAGACTAGTTAAATATACTATAGGGGTCTCAATTCTTATTAAATATTGATCTTAGATCTGGATACCTTTAATTAAGTGTGGAAAGAGATTATATACATACAAAACATTTTGTATAAAATATAATCACTAAAATTCATAGTGATACCTTTATATATTATGAAGTAACTCATTATAATCATATATTTAATGAATAAATTCTTTAAATATTACCTCAATAAATTATTTATAGCCTTTATAGGTTATAGTAATATATATTTTAATATTAAGGAAGAATATGAAGCGTACTTTTGGATTCTTCTAAAGATATTAAAAAATGAGAAAAATATTCCAAATTTATTAACTGGTAATTCTTTTTATATAAGTACCATTCTAGGGTAATTCAATAACAATATGGGGTAAACATATGGATCATTAAAAGATAAAGGTAATTATGGAATGGCCTATAATAATAACTGTATTAGAGATATGTAGTTTTCTTAGATTATCTATATCAAATAAATTCTTTGTGAAAATTTCTCACAAATTAAAAGTCCATTATCAAACGTCACATGGATGTTTTTTAAAACGTTTGGATATATGAATATGAAGATAGATCCACGGATCTTATGTGAAGGTTTTCCTCTACACCAATACTCACACAAACCTATAGTGGTTAATGGTTTTTTATGTATAGCTATTCATTAATTAAGGGATTTGAGTGTACCAAATTAAAAATGAATAGGATGTAGCTTTTTTCCTTGATTCAAGTAAAGATACAAGATACAAATTACTTACACTGATTTTCTCTGATTAAAGAATAATATTTTCATTAATGAAATGGATAAATTATCTTTATAGTGAAAAGAGAGATAAAAATACATATTATAAAATATTAAAGTATATATTCACACGGACGGATTAGAACATGAAGTAAAGGAGATGGTTGGAGATGATCAAGTACTATGATAAATCAATATATTTCCACCCTAGTAAGTCAAGTGAGGAGGATTATTCTCTAAATAGGAAGGATCATGTTAATCTATCAGTGATAAGTATTTAAAGTGTTTTGATAATCCTAGGTTTTTAAAGTATGTATTTGGAAATCATATGGGAAGGGGATTAATCATATCATTCAAAATTTACAACTTAACCATCCATACATGTAAAAAACAAGGATATATGGATGGTTTAAATTTATCAGTAGAGGAATACAAATAACATTTTTCAGTTCAACCATTATAATTTTGAAATTAAAAAATCATGTGTTCCCCATCAATACAAGATTTGAAGGATTTGTTAGATGATTCAAATGGCTTATTATTCTTTATATATCATATAAGTAAAAAAGTATAGAGAAATCAAGGAGTATTTAATGGGAACACATATAGATGAATATTGTGGAATATATATCTTGATACTTGGTCCACCGACTAGTTATAAAATATTATAATTATATGGGGATGAGGAAACGATTACCCAAAACCTTATAGAAATGGGCGAATATCACCATGTATTTTTTACAGGTCTTCCTATGATCACAAAATTTAATAATTCCAATTGTTTTTTTGTTTATCTCAAAATTAAATCAACACAATTAATTTTAACTTAATATTATTCCCCACTTAATCACTTTATATATATATATATAGAGTGGTAAATAATGATGGGTTTCCACTTTTAATTGAATCTAAACAAGATTTACGGGTTACCATGATATTATTGAGATGTAATCAATAAAAATTTATTAAAAATAAAAGATTTATCAATTTATAGAATCTATAATATAATATCATGTCTGAAGGGACTATATAAACACACGAAGTTATATTACGATATTTCATAATACATTTGAAAGGAGGTCGAGTGAAATATATTCCTATTGTAGAGTTCTTATAAAAACAATTTCTATTCTAGTTTTAAAAATATTCCATATCAGGTTCTATATAAATTGGTTCATAATATCAAAAATATGTGATAAAGGAAGAGATTGGAAGAAACAAGTAAAAAATATTTAATTATATATATTAAATAAGATTCAAACCATTAATTCAAAAAATATATCAGAATAATATTGGTTGATTATTTTCAAAGATAATTGCTAGTGAGAATTGAAGTCTCAATATGAACATAAGGTATTATTTAGAATATCACTAAAGAATATGATTATGATATTATGGAATAATGTAATGTAGGTACCAATATCCATCAATCGGATCAATTTAATTAACCACATGGTGATTATAACTTTTAATCATTCAGAATAACTAAATATTACATAAGTTCATGATGTGTCCCATGTATACCTGACACACGCTTGTTATAGGGCATGGAAAAAGAAATTTTATTTTTTTAATGAAGCATAGAGGCTAACCAGGGTCGTCTCACTTGAGGATCATTCTCAGTTCATTCACCTACTTAATCTAATTCACCTAAGAAGTAATTATTTATTCTTTTTGTTTTCTAAAATAAATTGAATTTAATAAAATAAATGTAATGAAAAATCATATGAAACTAACATTAAATTTTAAATTACAATTAAATTCTAAATATTTTGGAATTAGAGAAGAAAATATGTTCTCTGAGACAATTTCTAGGGAGCGCCTTCATTGACCAACTTCAAATATTCTTAGTGAACACACTCCACCATATGTGTGCACACCTTATTCTACCCCGATTACAAATAAAAATTTAACTTAGAGATCTCCAAGTATATCCTAAATCCACCTCCTCAATAGAGGGAAAATGGTTGTATATTAGAAAGTTAACCGTTAGAAAACCACATTAAGGATTACAGCAAATATAAATTATCCATAAAATTAACTCAAAGAATATTAAAAACATGTTTTTTAGGTATAAGATCCTAATTAATCCCTCAGGATATTCCTTGGATATTTTACTCATTATCATTAGTATCATAGTTCCCAATTGAATTATGGGAAAATTCAAATAGGGTGGATAGGTGGACATAGAAATAAAAAATGCATGAATTTATTAGAAATCAAAATTACAATTGAAAAACTAAATCAACAACAAAAAAAATAAATTAATTAAAAAAGGGGGGAATATTTGTGGCTGGCCTCCCTTGGTGGAGATGTCTTCCTTGGTGCCTTGAAGTAATGGGATAAGGAATGGGATGATTTGACAAGAATGACCTCCCCTCCTTTTATTGGCAGAATTTGTCCCCTGAAAGTCGACAAATTGTAGACCCAATAAATGACATCTTCATGCATTCTACCCTTAATTAATGTTGTTCATGAATATCTTGGTCGTCTCTACTCAACATTTTAGCCTATTTTTACTTCATATTTGGGTGTTATGAATTTTTCATTAGATATTTCTTTTTATGGATGACGTTTCCGGGAAGCTTCCTTCATACGTATAACACCCAATGGAAACATTAATGACTTAATATCTCTATAAAATTAATTTTAGAGCCTACCCTATATTTCATTATTCTATTAAATGTGGAATCATCACAATTTAAGCTGTGTATCCTATGATAGATGTCTGTTACAGTGGTGGGGTCCACATTATCCACCTGGAAAAATCTTCAAATTCATTGATTTTTTAATGGATCTAGATGGATGAATCATCTCTTGGTCTAGAAGAAAAAGTTGCAGAAAATAAAATAACGATTCTAAAAGAATTCACTAAAATTGGATTTATATTTTTCAAGAAAAGACAGAAATACCCTTGATGTAATAATCTCTCCAAAATCAAGAATTAACCACTTTTCACCATTTTGCTCAAAACACATCACAATTCGAAAATTTATTCATATAACTCAAATTGATAATTTTGGATGATTAAAACAATTGAAATTCACACAAAAACATTGTAAAATATTAGCTATATCAATTTACCCACACATAAATTATGATTGTCCTCAAGCATGAAATTCCAACATGGAATTCAAAGGACACCAATGTTAGAAATATTTAAATTCAAATGTAATAAACATTAAGAATTTTCAATGTCAAATAAATCATTCAAAAATCCACATAAAATATCAATTTAATTTCCAATTTTTCAAAGAAACCATTAATTCATGTATTGTATTTTACATTTTTAAAAAATGGATTTTCTTCTTCCATTCATTAATGATTCTCAGTTAATTATTATTAATAATGTCACATAATTATTTACCTCAACATTTAATTCTTTTTATGAGATCTCCTGGTAAAATTCAATTATAGTTATGCTCATATCGTGAGAACATACACCTCATCCAAAATCTTGAAAAAGAACTACTTTATCCACTTTTTAAAGACAAAAAACACATAAAATCATGAGGTCCTTTCAATAAACGTTTAAATTACTCTGATGATTAAGGTTGGTAGGATTGAACGTTTTATAAATTAAGCCTCAAGGAGGAGGTTTATCTCTTAAGTATAATTTGTGATATTAAAAAGGTGTAATGAAATTATGCCCTTCAAAGTAGCAACAACCACTTCCCCTAAACTCAATGTAAGTTCATGATAAAGTAAGCATAATGAATGATATTTTCATTCTCTTGATATATTTTTTCTTTTTCAAATGTTATTATTAGATAAAACCTTGCATCCATCACCTAACCAAAATACGATTAGAAGATCATCATTCTGGAAAATGGTGACTTTTGTTTCTCCCAAATCGCAACCCATTTTTTCTATATTTTTTATTATTTTTATCATTTCAATTTTTTTATTCCAGAGGGGAAAAATAATAGAGTACAATGAATAATTACAAAAACTTCAATAATTCCCACAATAACACCCCCACACTTTTCCCTTACAATGTAAATCATCCCTTCCACCATAAATCCCTTCTTCCCCCACAATATATTTTTAAAATATCATGCAAATACCAAGAGTAGGGAAGGAATGGATAAAAATGTCTTGAAACATGGATCTTCCCTATAAAGTTCATTCATGGTCTCTATGGGATAAAAAAAGGATTTCTGTAAAGGTGGTATTTAGGGATAAGGGATTTTCAAAAGATGCCTCAATCATTTTAAATATGTTTTTACACAGTCATAACTTCAACAAATTCAAATTCAAGTTTTGGTCGGTGACATGTCCCATGATCACTCAAGAAATACGTTCAAGAATAAATATGATGTACATGGTCTATAATTACTCTCAGTAATGGGATATATGATATTATAAATTCACACAAGGCATGATAAATAATAAAAAATTAAACCACAAGTTTTTTTTAAATTAAAAGAATGAAAAATACTGGGGAATATTCATTTACATAAATAAACTAATTGCCTTAAAACATTAGTCATCATTTCAATATCCATGATTCACTTTAAACATTTAATTTTCTATTATACCCATTAAATATCATTAAAATTGTAAAATAAAACATGGAAGCATAGGTTTTCTAAGAAACTCATATCTCCTATATGATTCAGGTTAAGCAGTATTTCAAGTGTGGGTATGAAATTCTTATCCTTAAATATAAAATCATGTTTTGGAACAAAAAATGTAACGAGTTTAAGAGGAAATCATTAAATGTAAACTCTTTTTTGAAATAATGATTTCGTTCTATTCCTCCAATGCTTTGGGTTTCCTTATCTCATCATGAACCTATAAACGAAAAAAACTCAATTAATCATGAAGATCATGTCATTAAAGCAAAAAATGATAAGAGGGAGTATACGAGATGTTGGAATAATTCCCAATACAGAATTTAAATTTAAATTATTATTATTGAAAATGAATGTCTAAAAAAAATGATAAATCTTGATATGATCTCCTAAGTGGGACCTATAATCTTTTACTGCCTCTAGAGGGTAGTAACAACATTTATCCATAATTTTTAGGTGGATGAAGCTTCATTGATTTGAACCACCACTTGAGGCACTTCACAGCTTGCAGTTCATTGTTCTTAATGAATAGGACTCCATGGTCAATGTATACCAGATCTGCCCCTTCTCAATTTGTTACAACATGCAAGGAATGGGATCGATGAAGTAGGGATCATCCTCTAATTTTACTTTTTACTTGTTCAACCATCATGAATTTCAGTGCTGCCTTCATGAGGGTTTCATCCTCTTGTCTAATTTCCTCAGGTTCAGAAACATGGATCTCTTAGTATGGGGCTCCTCTACTAAATGTTCAATGTATTCAGGGAACTCCATGCGTTCCTCAACAGGTGCATCATTTTCCACATCATCCTCCAAGGTTTTGTATGTGTTTTATAAATCTGTAAATTCAATCAAATTAGGAGAGACACTCAAATTAGTTTCAACAAAATTTAAAGAATTTGAGTTTAAGAATGTATCATCTCCTTGATTTGGTTCATCATTATTATCCTCATCAAATGAAATTTTATATTCGAGTCAATATTCATTAGATGGAGGTAGGTAGTTGAGCTCCTCTATAATTACTTCAAATTCAACCACTCTGTTGGTTTCTTCCTTTAGTGATGTTGGCTCTTCTTCTTTGCAAGACTTGGGGAGATCAAGTAGTTCGTCCCATTCATTCCAAAATTCTTCCAGTTCCTATTGATCTCCCCCATGTATCTCAACAGGTAAGCCTTTTTCATCTATCTCACTAATAAATGGTTGTGTGAGGATTAATTAAACTGTAGGTACCTCATCATTTACCTCATATAGTTCATTAATTTCAATGATTAGTGGTGATATTTCTTCCACCACTACCTTAGGTTCTTGCTCTGGATCAGGGTGTGGTTGCTCTTGGTTAGTATGGAAATATTTTGTTAGAATTTCTATTTGAATCATTGGTCCTTCTAGGGCCTGTTTAAGTTAATTCACTCGAGAAATGTTGTACTCTAAAGAAGATTCCTCTTGTTTTTTTTGCTCCAGTGAGTAGTCATTCTGTGCATAGTAATTGAAGGTTGGATACATTATGGAAATTTTACATTTTTTATGGTTTTTTTGTTTAAAAAAATTAAAATCTATCTATGAATTTGAAAATAGGAAAAGATAAGTAAAATACTAATTGGATCCTTGTAAATGGTTCTAGTTTTGATGCACGTCTATCATATGGTGTGTAAAAATAAATTTAAATTACCTAGTGTAGTATAGAGGCTGAACAGGGCCATCTCACTTGAGGAGCTTTCTCAGTTCGTTCACCTACATAATCTAATTCACCAATGAATTAATTATTATTGTTTTTATGTTTTCTGAAATAAATTTAATTTAATAAAATAAATGATATGAAAAATCATACAAAACTAACATTCAGTTTAAAATTACAATACATTTATAAACAAAAAAGAATTATGGATGAATGGATGTTCTCCAGAGACAATTTTCAGGGAGCACCATCATTGACCAGCTTCAAATATTCTTAGTTAACACAATCCATCGTATGTGTGCACACCTTAGTCAACCCTGATTATGAATGAAAATTCCATTTAGTGATCTCCATGTACACCCTCCATCCACCTCCTCAATTGAGGGTAAATGCTTGTAGATTAAGAAGTTAAACTTTAGGCAACCACAATGAGGATTACAACCACTATAAATTATTGTTAGAATTAACTCAAAAAATATTAAAAACATAGTCTTGGGTACAAGAAACTAATTAATCCTTTGAAATATTCCTCAGATTATTTCATCGTTATCATGAGTATTATAGTTTATGATGATATGATGAGAAAATGAAAATACGGTGGAAGGGTGGACAAAGAAATAAAAACAATGCATGAATTTATTAGAAATCAAAATTACAATTGAAATACTAAAACAAAAATTTAGATAATAAATAAAATAAAAATAAAGGGGGATGGTTTTTGGGTGGAATCGTTTGGTGGAGATCTCCACTTTGGTGCCTTGAAGGAATGAGATAGTGAATGTGATTATTTGAGTGTAAGGAGCTCCCCTCCTTTTGTAGGTATAATTTGTCCCCCGAAAGTCAATGATTTTTAGACCTAAAAAATTACCTCTTTATTTGTTACACCCTTTATTAATGTTTTTCACGATTGTCTTGTACATCTCTCTTCAAAACATTAGCATTTTTGAAAATCATATATGGGAGTTGTGAGTTTTTCATTGGATATTTTTTTTCTGGATGAAGTTTCCAGGAATCTTCCTTCAAAAGTATAACACCCAATTGATACCTTAATGAATTCAAAACTCTATAAAATTAGAATTAGATATGAACCTATCTGTCTTTGTCTTATTCTAGGTGTAATAATCACAATTTAATATGTGTAGCCCGAGATAGACATCTGTTACGATGGTGGGGTCCACGCTGTCCTCTCAAAAAAATCATCGACTTCATTGATTTTTTTAATGGCTCTAGATAGGCGAATCATCTCATGGTCCAGTTTAAAAAGTTTAATATCAAAAAAAATGATTCTAAAAAATGAATCACTCAATTTGGATTTATTTTTATCATGAAATTACCAAAAAAACCCTTGATGTAAAAATCTATCAAAATCCCAAAATTAAGAGCATTCCACCATTTTTCTCAAAACACATCATAAATCCAAAATTGATTCATATAATCTCATATTTATAATTTTGGATTATTAAAAAAAATTAAATGGATAAAAAATAAGGAAAATATTATCTCTATCAATCCCTTTTGAGGAAGTACATAACTAATCCATCACATGTACTAAACTCATAGGTTATAAAACTAGAACTTGAGATATCTTATAAGGAAAAACCCAAAAAGATATTTTATAATTAAGATAAATTTATATAAACAAATAAAAATCACACAATCAAATTACTTTGTAAAAATAATAATTTTGATGAAGTAATGCGGGAACCTGAGGATATAATGTGGAAAAAGTAATCTAATTTTTTTCACTCTAAGAAATGAAATTTTTGGTTTAAAATTAACTAATCTAAAAAATGATATATTTTAATTAAATAATATTTTAAAAAATAAGGTAAGAATTAATATAATATGAGAAAGAAATAAAAAACATATTTATAAAAATTCAAGAGTAATAAAAACAAAAATAAATTAAAAAATTAATGTTAAATATTCTTCCTCAATGTTTTCCTTAAAAATAAAACAAATGATAATAACTATATAATGATATAAAAATAATGAGAAAATTATTTAAATTTTGAGAAATAAATGAATGAGTAAGAATAATTAATTATTTTAGGTCATACCGAGTAAAAAAAATTGTTAATATAACTATTATAAGATGGCTTGGAGAACATATTTCCAATGGGTTTTTTAAAATATACAAATAGTAATATGATCTAGTTAGAAAATAAATAATGTACTATAAATAATAAATTCATCCTGTATAATAAGTATTTCATATATATTAAATAATTAATCAATGAAAAATAAGAAAAATGAAATCAATCATTCCATGAGAAAATATTATATTCTTAATTTTTAATGTTTTTTGTATATGTTATTTAAATTTAATTTGACATATTTAGTGATTGAATTTAATAAAATTGATTTCATTTTTAAAATAATCATATAGAAATTACCTAAGAGGGTCAATTTTATTTTTTTTCAAAAATATAAGGTGTTGGGGATAAGGGTGAGAAATGTTACTGGAATAAAAAATAAAAAAAAAATTATATTGCTAAAATAATTTTTATAACTTATAAAAATTCATAATTAATGGAATAGTGGAATTACATTGTTTTTTCACTTCTTTTTCACTTTTTATGATTAAAATGTCCTTCCTTAACCATTAAAGAATGAGAAATTTAAAATATAAATGTCAAATTCATCTATAAAATGACCCTAATCTAACAATAATAATCTAATTATATCCTCAAATTTTATTTCAAATTTCATTCAAAATTATCTCCTATAAAGTTGTATATGATTTTGGTATCCTCTGGACCATAAAAGGATTCCTATATACTTTATTCTAAAGGATTTCATTATGAGAAGGCGAAATTCCTTCTAATTAAGTATCTAGTTACTCTCTATATTTTTCAATTTTTTATCATAATGACAATTATAAATATAATTTTTATCACTAATGATGTACTATTTACATCATTATATTTCATAAGGAATGGTATTACTATAATATAACTTTACACGCTTTCTCCTCCATTGGTATATCATAATCATGTTCTGGTCAGTTCATCCAACATCATGAGTTCTATTTTACTATATTCATAATTTCCATACTAGGTGAACATAATGACATAAATTAGTGTGATTTATGATATAAAATAGTAATTATTCATATTAGGGTACACATACCATCAATTAACTGAAAATGAGACTATATAAATAATTAAAATTTTATGATTCCACTACCTTGAATAATTAGGGAAGGGTGAAATTGTTATAAATTAATTAGTATCAACATCCCTTTATAGGAAATAAAATGAAACAATCAAAATTATTATCATATAATGATGAAATTATAGTATAACTATGTATTTAATTTTTAATAAATGATTATAATTTTATATTATAAAATATATTTGATATAAATAAGGTTTTGAAATAACTGTTTAAGAAGTATATATTGATTATATTTGGACTTTAATCTTGTTTATATGGGTCAACAGTAATGTTTAACCATCTCAAATAGTTGGGGATAAACTCACCATTAGGAATACACCTATTGTATGTGATTTTAATGGTGCCTTTCCATAATAATTACAAGGTCATCCAACAGACCATGAAGTTTAATTTTCAATAGAAACCATACCAGGTGCTATTCCAATTTCAAATAAACCTTTTATAATGGCCCCAATTGTGTTTCAAGAATTGAGGAAGCAACTCCAAAAGTGTATTGACAAAGGATTCAAACACCATAGTGTGTCACCTTGGGGAGAACTTATTCTGTTTGTGAAGAAAATTGATGGATCAATGATACTCTACATTGATTATTGAGAACATAAAAATATTACTATCAAGAACAAATATAATATTCCCCACATTAATGACTTATTTGTCCAACTACGTAGAGCTCAATACTTTTCCAGGATTTATATTCATTCAGAATATATTCAATTACGGGGAAAGAAAGGAGATATAATAAATAAGACATTCCCTATAAGGTATGGACACTATGAATTTATAGTGATGCATTTTTTTTCTTACTAATTCCACCACTATCATCATGAATCTAATTAAGATAGTATTAATATACTATCTTGATCACTTTTTGGTAGTCTTTATAGACAATATTCTTGTCTACTCTATGATAAAGTTAGAAAATAAATATCACTTGAAAATTGTATTCAATAACCTATGAAAGGATAACATTAATGAAAAATTTACCATGTGTAAATTTTGTCTTTGAAATTTTTCATTTTTGGGTTAAATATTCTTAATAGAGGAGATATCTATGGATCCAACAAAAATAGAAGTTATTTAATGTCGCTTGTGACCAAAAATGAAATGGAGATTCAATGTTTTCTTGGTATGGATGGATATTATTGATTTTTTGTGAAAATAATATTCAGAATTATCTATTATACTCTCCATGTTTACTTGGAAATGAGTTAAGTTTGTCTGGATAGAGGAATGCGAATATATTTTCAAAGATCTCAAAGAATGTTAGTCAGTGCACTGGTTCTCACACTTCCACATAGTGGAGAATGGTTTATGATCTATAATGATGTATCCATTAAGGGTATGGGATGGGTTCTCATGAAAAATGATATGTTTATATCTTATTCCTCATGAAAATTGAAAATACATTAGAAAAATTACCCAACTCATGATTTGGAGTTAGCTGTATTAATCATTGAATTATAGATATTGAGGGATTATCATTACGATAAAGGGTGTGATATTTATACTAATAACAAGTGTTTTATGTATATTTTCACACAAATAGAGTTAAATATTCACCAAATAAGGTTGATTGAGTTTATTAAGGATTTTCACTAATCAATACCTTACCACAATGGGAAAGCGAACAAGGTGGAAGATTATTTGAGTCTAAAGGACCATGATATCCTATATATGATGACGATAAAAAAAATATAAAATATTTAACGATTTGGAAAGGATGGATCATGAAATTTTAATGGGGAGAAATAACTTATTTAAAAATTTAATTTTAAACCATCTATACAAGTGAATATTAAGGAGGGGTAGATGGATGATGTAGACCTATACAAGATGGTGAGAAATATTCTGAAATTCAAAATTTATTGTGATGGAATAATAAGGTTCTGGAACTCGATCTGTAGTCCTCCCATATAATAATTAAATAATAAGCTATTGGATTAGCCACATAGTAATTCATTCTTTATTCATCCTGGAAGCAAAAATATGTGTAGGAACTTGAACAATTATTTCTGGTGGGATATCTTAGGAGACAATGTAAATGGATAGAAGTTGGGAGGTACCCTGGCGAGTCTATCCTCACTATGATGGTGGTGTCCACTGTATCGGTCCATCCCCCACTGACGGGGGAGGGAACCATTCCACCCACCAATTGAGTGGATTTATCCTTCACCCCTTCTCAAACCCCAAATCCCTTTCCCCTTTCCCTCAAGTTCCACTCCGTCCGAAGGTTCCATATTTTCTTGATGGGTTCCCTAATTTTCTGTTATTGATGAGATGTTCTCATAATCATCGAATCTACTGAAGCATACATTTGTTACTAGGTTTAAACACTAGCTTACACCCATTGACTCATTCGATTGGCATGTCTTCAGATCCTATGATTTGTAGGATAGGGAGATAGTGGCTCTTATGTATTACATACATATGATGGTTTGGTTTTCATTGGAGGAAGATCTCATCAAGTCCTAGCCATGATCAACTCATAGCTTTAATGGATTAAGATTTCACCTATTTCAGTGGTCCTTTTATTTTCATATGAATGGTCATTCTCTTATTATGGCGACTTTGTTAAGCATTCAAAATCTTTCTCTACCATTTCACAACCCATCTATTATGTGTATAATATAGAATCTAATTGGGAGATGAATATACTCATATAGTCCCATTGAAGAACTTTGTCACCCTATCAATCTTTGTGTTTGCATGGAAATGGATGTGTCCAAAGATCCATTTATGTTTGTGTGGATAACTGTGGGTAAAGTGTATTGTTGAAAACAATGGGTGTTATATGAAATCTTGAATAAAGTAAGGAGGATACGCGCTCCTTCAAAGCCCCAGGGATATGTAGTGCATCATTTATGATAGGTTTGGGCCGCACAACCCGACTTTCACTCTTGTGAAGAAGGAATTTGGGCCTCAGGTCAACCTTTCAGTTTCTCTTGTTTTTAGCAGGTTGAGGTAGGACCTGGTCAAACCTTCTTCCTGTAATACACTGCTCCATATTGATAGTGTGAGGGAAGGAAGTTTTGTATAACATAATGCATATCGATTGGAAAACTATGTGAATGTGAGTAAATATCTAGCGATGTAGATGGTGGATTACTCAAGATTCATATTTGAAAGACTTTTAGTGGTTTCTCTGGGGGTAGGGGGTACCGATGAAACAGAGTCTTCTAGGATTTACTCTTATGTATAATTTTCCCATTTTAGAAATGGAATGGAGGCATTGGAAGACAGGGGTAATAACACTAACATGCAAGAATTATCAGGATAATTAGGGGTGTGGGAGAAGGTTGGGGGAATATAAAATCCTTCTTTGACCATGTCCTCGATTAATATTTGTAATTGTTTTGATAGTTTGGGATCTAAAACTCTCAATCTTGTGTCAACTGGGGAAGTGTATCTATCAGAAACTATGTCGGGGGGTGGGAAGTGTGAAGACCCACCTTTATAGGAGAGTGTAAAAGGAGGTCCCATTAGAGGGCTTCATAACCTGAGGAAGAAGAAGGGGTAGAAAAAAGATAGGGACCAAAGTAGACACATTGTGTACACGAAGTGAAAATCCAAAGTCCGCAATGACTACTCATACTTCCCAAGACCTACAGAGAAAATATCAAATAAAAAGTGTTGGAACAATGTATTGGAGGGTGAGTCATCTAAAAAAGTATAGGAGAAGGATGTTGGCTTGAAATTTTCTAGTGGAAGTGGAATGATGGAAGGTCCGTAGCCTAAGGATTACATTCTAGAGAAAAAGGTTGATACATTTGAAGAACATTTTCAGAATCAAGAAGACATGGTGGTTTTTCATGCCCCTCTAACTTCACTTTATGGGATGTCTAGTAAGGTGGCGGATGTCAGTGTAGAAGTTGTTATCCTAGATTACTTATCGTGGGGTTCTAATGGCGATACCATGGAAAATCCATCGTACCTTATTATAATCTCTAAGGAATAGTTCTAGATATGTAATTTATCTTTAATTATTTTAGAGAGTATGTAGTAATGTTGAATGGAGAACAAATTCAGGTGGAAACTAACATGGAAAAGGGTTACTATATCATCAAGAAACGTTTTATCATGTCTAGAGGCTTAAATTATAAGAAGATAACAGTGGAAGTGTTTGTGCATACATGTGAAAAAATGGCCTTCCAATTTGAAGATAGCATCAGAGATGATCCCGATAAAAAGGTAACCGATTGTTTTGGGAAATTTTATAGGGGAAATGTGTCTAATATGTTGAAGATGGTCTTTAATGATTCTTCTATCTACTGTAATCTTTTATGTTCATGTTTTGTACATGATGGTTTCACACTTTTTCTATAAAGGTGTCCTTCATAAAAATATTAACATTGGATGGATGGATGGTGGGATTTCATGAAAATAGATGTTTCTGAATATGTCTATCGGCATTAGATTTTTCAGTATGTTATGTCAGATAGATAGATGTCTAAGGGGATGTTATAACCATTATCCAAACCAGAATAAAAATTTGGAAAATCACTATGGACTTTGTCATCGGACTTAGAAAAACATCAAAAGGCCATAATGTTATATGGGTTATAGTTGATCGCCTTACAAAGTGGGAACACTTCAATACTACTAGAGAGTATTTTACTATTGATTTAATTTCACGGATATATGTAAAGAAAGTGGTAAGATTTCATGGAGTTCCATTTACAGATATATCTAATTGGGGTCCGAGGTTCACATCGATGTTCTGAAAAAGTTTTCATTAGTTGCTAGATACCGAGCTATGTTTCAGTACTACTTGTTATCCTCTGGTAGATAGACAATCATTGAGGACAATTAAAACTATATAAGACACGTTGAGAGATTTATCTTTTGGTTTCCAAGGTTGTATGAATCAACACCTGCCTTTGGAGGGATATTTATACAATAATAGATTACACAATAGTATTCAGACGACTATTTATATAGCCATGTATGGAAATAAGTGAACAACTCCAACATGTTGTGATAATATTAGGGAAATAAAGTTATTAGGACATGATCCTGATGATGAAATAGAACAACAGATCATATCTATTCAACAACATAAAAGTGTATCTCTGAGTCAAAAAATAATTGATGTGAAAACTGATGAAAAGGCCTAGAGTTTTATGTGGGCGACATGGTGTTTCTATGAATATCTTCCTAAAATATAGT
Source organism: Viscum album (assembly GCA_963277665.1). Taxonomy (NCBI): domain Eukaryota; kingdom Viridiplantae; phylum Streptophyta; class Magnoliopsida; order Santalales; family Viscaceae; genus Viscum; species Viscum album. The sequence goes on from OY728162.1 coordinate 1,226,468,035, forward strand.
AATAATATTTGGATAGAAAGGAATGTTGATCCTAAGTATATTAGTCATTTTGAAATTTTGGATCGTGTTGAGAAGGTAGAACACTGATTCACACTTTCATAGAATCTCTATCAAGTTCATGATGTGTTCCATGTATCTCTCTTGAGAAATTACATACCTGATGCTTCACATGTACTAAACTAAGAAGTCATACCATTGAGAAAAGATCTCTCTTATGATGAACAAACAAATCGAGAATATTGATCATTAAAAATAATGTTATATGAATCAAGACCACTAGCTTGGATAAAGTTTTATAGAGGAACCACTAATTTTAGGAAGATACATGGAAACATGATGATATGATGAAGGAGAGATATCCTCATTTCTTTGTATTCAAGTGACGAATTTCGAGGGAAAATTTTAGTTTAAGGCGGGTAAAATGTAAAACCCTGATGTTTTTATGAAATATTATCTTTAAATAATTTTAATTATTCAGTATCTTTCACTGAACACAATCGTGAGTTTAAATTAATTGTGAGTTTTCTTCAGTATAAATTGACTATTTAATATAGTTGTTAGGTTAGCAGGAATAATAATAACTAACTTATGAAAATGTATGGTGAAGTATTTCGCTACAAATTATTTATGGAGAACATAAATAAATGATATTTTTTATGGGAATTACTATTAGTAAATTAAATTAATTAAATATATATTTTATATACATAAAAAAATTTATATTCATCCAATGGATATTTTTTTCATAGAGTGTGAATAAAACCTATTTGATGTATAAAACCTATATTTCTCAAAAGGGTAATTTTCTGCCATTTAATAGAGAACCCTTTTCAAATTAATATTTTGACACATTAATTAATTTTATTTGACAACATAAACATGTTCCTTGGAATATAGATATATAAATTTACTTCGGTTTACATTTTAGTAGTTTTCTAATAACATTCAAATTTTGATGAATAGTAAGAAATACACTAAAGTTTAATTAAAAACATGTTTTTTAATCCAAATAATTTATATGGTTAAATTATAATATATAATTATTTTAAAGTATAAATATAATTTATTTTTTCATCAATTATAATTTATGTCATTAGCATTAATTTGACATTGAATTCAGATGTAAAAAGATTTCAATCATTTGCAATGTTTTATCTTTTAAAACTCATTCTCTCTTTTGACAATGGGATTGAATTTTAATTAATTATAGAAAATTATATGTTTTTAATTTTGAAAAAATGGATTCCATATTTGGAATCAGTTTTTCCATATTATATAAATAGCATTATTTTATTTTTGGACATTATAAATAGTAACTTCGGTAAATTTTATTAATACGGTAAAAAGGCAAATAAGCTAATTATGGGTAACAATACAGTTATAAAATTACCCTAAAATAAGTCTTAATATCATTGTATGAGTGTATTTCAACCTAAATAATCCTTGGGTCCAAATTTTATCCACTTAAACTAACTTGGATGAGATTGGAGAATTTAATATATTTTATTTAATGAAAAGATAAATAAACCTCACTCAAATTTTAATAACTAAATTATTTTTAATATAAGGTTGTAATGAAGATAATTTAGATTACAAATAATCATTTTAAATATTATTTTTTTTCTTTATTAGGGTAATTTATTTTTATTTTTTTGGAAATAAATAATTACATTAATAACTTAAACATTAATGATGGAGAAATTATTTAATTGATGAAAAATCAATAATATAGTTTTAATTAAAATAATTATACCAATCAAATGATCTCAGAACCTGACAAAAAAATATTTTTCTTTTATATAACTACCATAATCATCCACTAGTCGTGTTATTGACCCCATGGATCTTTGTATAAGGGATTATGATACTTATATTATTTTATTTAATGTGATGTTAATGTTTTTACATTCATAATTTAATAATTATAACACTTAGCTATTGAATTTATAAGAATATAAACTAGAATACATTTATTATTCTCAAATATAGTTAATCTATATTCACCATAGTATTTTATTTTAAATTTTTTTTAAATAAATGAGTATATTAAATAATTACACAATATTAATGTAGTGATTATTTTATTAATAGAGATAAAAAATAAATTTTATTAAACATATTAATATAAATATAATTTTGGATAATTAACATGACTAATTAATGTTATAGATTACATTTACTTCCTATAAATATAACAAAATAGTTCGTTTGAATTTATGTTGTTATATAGATATTTTAAAAAAACAATGAATTGAATAGTGTCAAAATCAACACTATTGATTGTTTATCCAAATAATGTATTATTTAATTATATCAAAATCATTAAATTTTTTTTAAAATTATATAATAATTATTACATAGTATAAAAATTTCTAAGGTACATATTTATTGTCTAATTTTCATAAAATATGTAAACATATTATCATTTTAATATTGAAATATTTGTTACCAAAATTAAAGTAAAATCGAATATCTAACTGTTAATTAAAATGATAATGTTTAATTGACATAAACACCTATCTAAAATTTATTTCATGATCATATTACAAGAATATATCATCTCATATTCAAAATTGTGATGTTTTTTTGGTTTTTGGATGGGAATTTATTTTATAATAAATTAATATTTGAGTGGTTTCCCAAAGTGCCCCTCACCTCAATTATAAAAGGGCACCTCCTCCATCACCTCTTCATTTCAATTTTAGGATTAAATATTATCCATCCCCTATCCATTTACCATATCAACTTTTATAGAGACATTATAGAGTTTATGTTCTTCTACAATGTCAAACTGTAGTGCAAAAATTGGTGATTTAGAGGAAAGACATCGAAGAAAAGGTAATTTTATTTTACCATTTCTTTCAAAATTCATTATTATTGTACTTAATCTCCAAGAGTTTGTTAATTATAATGTAATAAATCCAGTATAACTTATATCATGAGATTTTATTTTTATTTTCAAATAATAATATTCCATATTCTATCCATCCTATGAAAAAATAAATCACCCCACCTGTGTATGTATGACTTATAGTCTCCACACCATATTAAAATCTATTTTTTTTAACCACCACATTACATGGATGGATATAATGATGGATGTAAAAACTATAAATGACTATTATAAAATTATATTGATTCTGAAATATTATAGACTATTCACTTCAATAACATTATATAATTATGGGAATAATATCGTCGCTCGTGCGTACATACAGCTTACCGTCTCAATGTTGCAATGCGATTCATTATACATGATAATAATTAAATAAATATTTTAAATATTAATTAAATTAATAAATTTGATATATATTATACTAATATCAATATTTAAATGATATAAATATTACCTAATAAGAGAAATAATAACTTATCTGACACAGCATGCATAAGAAAAATAAATATGCTAATACTTGATGGATGAGTAATAATGTTACTAACAAATAGATTATAATATTATTATATATGATATCATAAAAATGAATATGATTATATAATATTTCACTGACATCATTTAAATCTTAACACAAGAGTTTTTTATACATGCACAGGAAATCAGACATAATGTAAGGGATTATTTTCTCTCACTTTTATTTATGTGAGTCATATACCTTATACACCATATATTTATTTTATGGGATTTTTATGATTCCCCTTAATGATTTTATGATTATTATTATTAATGTTATGATATTTACATGTGAATACTATGGTCTTTATTTTATGAGGAATACGATGTGACTTATTATAAATTTGTAAGGAATAATTTCGAAATCTATTTATTATCCGAGATAGTTTATACATAATTATTTACTGGGGTATATTTATCATTATCATACATGATTCTTACGTTTTTAATATTAATTATATTCTTTTAAAAAATTTTAATGTAAATTTTACCATTTGGTGAATTGTTATTTAATGGTGTGATAGGAATCTTTTTTCATTCTTCAATACATGACACTTTTTTACATTCCCAGAAAAAGTACTAAGTGAATGTTTTTTTAACTTATATGACTTGAGATGATTTTTTTTTATTTTATAATTCCTTATATCTATGAATCTTACATTACATGATTTCATGTTTATTTTAAAATAAATTATTTTCTTATAAAATTTCATGGTATTTTGAGAAAAGAAAATGTATTTTAAGAAGAAAAGATATTTTCCTCAAGAATTAATATCACGTGGTTTATAAAAATTATATTCAATCTAAGATAAAATTCCTTAAATAGGGTCATGTTTCTATCCCAATTATATGTATGGTAAGATTGAGTTCTATTTATTAAATACATTACTTCTATATGGATTATTATATATTGATGTTTAAGAAACTCATTTTATTCCATGGGCTATGTTATAATGAATGAATTATGTTTTTATGAAACACATTAGAATGGTTTCATTATGAGATGGGTGGGGCCTATGTATCCGTAAAATTCATTGGGTAAAGATTTATATCTTATCAGATAGACATGACTAGAATTATAAGTAATTCTAGTTTAGTAATACAGGGATGCAATGAGGAGTGAACTCGGTTCAGTAGTGGACGTTGTCCACTATGATTCTCTTATAAATTAGCCTAGACTAATATGAAATTATTTTATATGCTTATGTGTATGACAAAAAATTTCAATATTATGTTATGACTTTTGGGATTACATTGAACATTTATGATTTATCCCGTGACATGATATCACAATCATTTATATGAATGATAATCTATTAAAATGTTATGTTTTTATATCATATGATTATGATATGACTAATTTCTCCCTTATTTACCCTTACTGAGCATTTGAGCTCACCCTTTCTTCTGCTTGATTTCCCCAGGTCATAAAGAGTGGTATTAAGTAAGATATATAAAACTGAGTCGACTTATGATGATATACATTGGAGATAATGTTGTTGTTTTATGACAAAGCCATTTATGTTTCCTAGTTTCCAAATACACAATTTCTATGCGGTCCAATAGTGGATTTAATATATTTTTTAATGGATATTCTTAAATATTTAGGTAATATCAATGTGTCTAAAGTATGGGTCATTATAATCTATGTACCTATTTTTTTATTATCTCCTATCAAATTTAAATGACTTTTCAGAATCATTACCATTAAGAATATAATCTTTCAATAGTGATCACATGATTAGTATAAATATTGGGTTTTAACAAATCCTACTAACACATAAAAAGGAATTGATTCCCTCAAATAGTAGGATACTACCCTATAAATTCAATTTATTAGATATTTTATGGGAGATATCATCCTAGGGATATTGCTTTTAACAATTCAATGTTAAGATCCAACAACTTATGCATGACCAAAACCATTTATGAGATATGTAAAAACTCATTAAAATCATGTCCCAAATCATGTACATCAAACCACCACATGGAAGTATCAATGCTTCCCACCTAACTCTTAGGGATTTTAATGCTTTATTAAAGGGATATGTAACAAGACCCTAACAATATTGTTATGTACATTAATTTTCATATAATAATGAATATATTTTCATATAATTATTGTTACTTTATAAATTCTTTTAATTTTGAAACAATAAAACAAAAATAGTATTTTTTTTTCTTAATATTCAAATTAAATTAGGAAATTTATTTTTATGAATTAATGGATTTTTAATTAAATAATATTTTAATAAAATATCATTATAAAATAATTTTTATTGAATATTAATTATCATATTATTTTTATTAAGTGAGGTGTAATTTTTATAAGGTTTCGAAAACTATTATTGTAAAAAACCCAATTATTTTTCAATAAAAATCGATTATAATTTTAAAAGTGAAAATGCACATATTTGGAAAATTATTATGATGAAATGATTATTATTTTTAGAATCATAATGTTGAAATTATACAATTGTTAATTTTTCATAACTTTTTAAGGCATTTGAATTTTTTGGGAGAAATTAAATACCATATAAATATATGGTTTGTATTATGACATAATAATGACCCATAAGTGATGTAATAAAAACTATAAATGGTATCAAAGACTAAATTTATGATTACCATTTTATATAATGTACTCATATTTTTATTTGGATAATTTTTTAAATCCTTTATGAGTTCTCCAAAACCATTAATATATAATAAGGATAAAAATCATTAAAGAGTATGCCTCACCTCCACATAAGCAAGATAATTATTTAATTAATATTATCCTATAAATTTACAAAATAATTATTACCACACCCATTTTGTAGAAACCATGGTAAAAACAAATGATAATTTTTTTGGTTTCCGTTATTTTATTATATAGAGTCCAAAACATATGTTTGAGAAATAACAAAGAAATAGACACACAATTCCTACAAAGACCCACCCAAGCTTTCATTCCTCTTCACTAAAAATACATATAGCCCATAATTAATCTTCTCTCTCCTCTCTAGAGTCCTCCAATTGTTCCACTAAGATCTCTATAATCTGATCCCAATATTTTGGTGTCACACACTCATGAAAGGGATCCTCATCATCTCTTCTATATTAATGTCTCACCTTATCTTATGCATTCAATTTCCAATTATTAATACAGGAATATTTATTTCTATTTCCCCATTTCTACCCATTTTATTACAAAATTATTAGATACCACTTTACCTCTTATCATCCTACTTTATGAATTTTTATGTGACGTGGTTATGAAACCGATGTTTTACAACAATTTTCCATGGAAAATAGATTGTGTAGTGAATAAAATACCCATTTCCTATAAATTGTTTTCAATGTTATACAATTATAATTATTTTTTTAGAACTAAATAAATAAATATTCCTCAATACTTTATCAATGAATAAAATATGATAATGAATGAATCCATGTTCTGTGATCAATGTGACCCACTTAAGAATTATAATGAAATTATATGATTAGAGGGCCTAGAATTGTATAGTGATCCAATTAATTGAGTAATGTTTAGACTCATGAGATGTCATTTTTGGGAAAGGGATTGAACATGATTGTTGTATGGGACTTTTTCCATCATGATGTATTGTTAGTTATCCTCGACCTATGTTTATGATTTCATGTTTTATGCTGTTTCTACATTTTCCATGTAGTTATTATAATGCCATAACATGACTTGTTATTCATGTTTATGATTCTCAAATTGTTTATTACACATTGAGATGACTATATTCTAACATGTATCTCCTTATAACATTCTTTCCCTTACTCTTCTTTATATATAACCATTTCTTATGTATGTATATGGTTATCCCATGCAGTATTAAAAGCCTTAGAATTTTAGAAGCATGTTAAAGAAGTTACGAGTAATGTTTTCATATCCCCTGTTCAAGTGTTTATGAAATGTACCTAATTTCCAAAAACATTATACTTCTCATTCATACAATTTTAATTGAGGGTAATTTTATGTAATACATCATGTTTTATTTTGTAATAATGAGAAGGTTTTTTATTCCAACTATAAAGTCCCAAACCCAGTAGCCCATAGATAGTGCTTACTTTATTACATTTGTACCTTATACAAGTAATTTCATCCCAAAGGACCCAGTTTTTTACTAGTCTTTCTAAACTAGTTAGATACATGAAATTGAAATTACAGTTCAAACATAAAATGTTGAAAGTATTTTCTTAGAGAAAAACATTATCCCCATAGCTGAACCCTACCTAAACATTCACAAAACATACATGGTATCCTATGAAAAAACATAAGAATATGGTGAGATCAAGTTATCATTATGTTAAAGCAAATAGTGGAAGCTAATATTAAATAAGTCATTCAAATATGAAAGGAAAAAAACCAAAACACATTCCATTAAATCAATAACATGATCAGAAAATGACATGAATAAAATATGATTATAGAATTCTATGTAAATAATTCCATGAAAATGAAACATAACCATTGATATTCAAACTAATTGAATAATCACATGGAATATCCATAACACGATTCATAACAAGGAAATGCATAATGCTTGAAATTTGAAATATAATTTTGAGGCTTCATATAAAGAATATAATACTATCAATGTTTTATTCCAAGTGTATATAATTATCATGGAATCTTACAATGAATCTAATAAATGGGTAATGACTTTGAAAAAACCCATTATAGTATGTATCATGAAACCTACCAATGCGTCAAGGGAACATAGTAGGCGCCACCTATCAAATAATAAATCCAATGAATTCCCCATATGAATTGTGTGAAACATAATAATATATAAATATGGAATGTAAATAAACTGCCTTATTCAGTAAACATAATTAAAACCCATTATGAGTAATATGTTGAATAGTATCAAAATAGATTGTACACAGTCAAAATGATCATAAACAATATAATAAAATCCAGTATTTGATATCATAATATATCAACCTCTATGAGTGATTATATACAATAATGGGTGTGGGTAGAGAAGAAAATACTATAATCAATTCAAGGAAAATTATTGAGAGAAATAACCTTTTTTGAAATAATTTATTTAAAAATTCACACAATTAAAAAAAGAAACAAATTTCACTAGAAACATTTCAAAATTGTAAATTAATCTTCAAAACATTAAGTCATCATGATGGAGTTAAAATTCACTATTGACACATAATTTAAAAAAAATTCCATCAGTATTCTTTCAGGAAAATGATTAAAGTTCATCATTTAGAAAAAAAAGATTCCTATAAAACCATACTATAAAAATTACAACATGGTTAAAAATACACTAAAAATTTTAGGATAATATTAAAAATCTTTTTGAATATATTTTTAAAAAACAAGGACATGGAGGAAAAATATTCCCTAGTGGTGACTTAAAAATAAATTATCCTAAATAATAATGAGATTGTGAAATAAACCATTAAGAAGATATTATGATTAATAAAATTATTCTATTATGGGTGTCTATTTAAAAAAATATAACTATAAAATCATAATATAATTGAATTCATTTAATACATAACCTAATCAATAAAATATAATATTAATCCTATGAATAAAATTTGAGTGAAGAAATCTATTACCTCACACTTCCTTTTGGTTGTATGTGTTTTAAATAATGTGAAATGGTTTGAGGAATTTTATTTACTTATACCAGAAATTTTTTCAAATATATGATATCTCATATGGTCTTATTATATCATCTTATCACCCACTTGTTAATAATATTTCAATATTAACCTTATTTTGGGTGTTAACTGCTTTATTTTTTAATTCATGGTTTATCATGTATGTAATGATTATTGTGAACATAACATGTTTCAATTAGATACATATTTATATTAAGGTTATTAATATATTATTTAATCATTTAATCAGGTTTAGTAATCATTATTTAATATCGATCATGGAAAATGATTTTCATAATGTCATGGAGGTGATAAACCGTACGTACACCCAAGTGACAATATCAATCCCTTGATGGTGAAAGTGTAAGGAATTGGATGGTATATAAATTACAAAGAATAAATATCAGCTCGTAATTACCATATATATCCATTAATTCCATCATTATACTCATCCAAGTAATGTGGTTATGAAAAAACGATGACACCATAGTGGGGAGACAGTAAGTCGTCATATGCACATGTTGTTCTTTCACTTGTCATAGGATTGATAAAAAGTGGAATTTGGATGTCCCATAGAAATAATAATATCTCAGAATAAATAATACTAGCAGTGTGACTTTATCATGGAAAAAACCCCAAGAAGAGGATTTGGAAGAAAAAATGAACATGAAATAAATAGAAAAAATGATTACATGTTCATCAAAAGTATTCCTTTACATAAATTCTTAAGAGATTTAGGGTTTCTATTTTTGGAATACCAGGACCTCTAAAATGTATATTAGGATGTTGGTAAGATAAATTGGAATAGTTTTGTGATCCATAAGTCTCAATGTTGTGTGAATAAGTGAGGGAGGAGACTCCCTTTTATAATTGAGGTGAGTGACATTTTCGGAAACCCTTAAAATATTAGATTAAAATAAATTAATATTCTATTAAGAAATTTTCCAAATTGAGTTATTTAAAATAAAATAAGTGAATAGTAATTAATAATCCCATAAAATAATTTTTAGACATGTTTAGGTCGCAATATTACCCTTATCATTTATTTTTAACAATTATTTAACCCTTTTAACACCTACCGTGACAACATAATTTTTCTATTAAAGGGTATATACTATTAGTATTAATAAACCAAAAAATCATAAATGAGTCACAAATTAATTTTAAATCCTTACCAAAAAATTATGGCATAATTTTGGATTCTTATGAATATTATATCATTGATTAAAATATTATCTATTTTAAAATGTTATTAATGTCAATTTTGACACCATTCATTACATGACTTTTTAAAAATATCATTCCAACATGGTAAATCAAAAAAAAATTATGACATAAATGAAGTTTAAAATAAATTAAAAAAATCATTCATGAAAATAATTTTATCAAATTATAATTATTTTAATATTTTTTTATAACATTTATTTGATATGATGGTAAGTTAAATAATTACTGCATCATCATTATTAAAGCATTTACGGTTTTTTTTATTTCTTAATAATTAAAACTAAATTATCATGATAAATATAAATATATTATATTTCAAATTTATATTTATTTAAAAATATATTTTCGAAAAAAAAAACATTTATAAAATGTATTAATTTTTTAAAATATGAGTTTGACATACTTGACTTTTTTTAAAAACTAATATACTATGAAAAACAAAAAGTAATCCAAGAGGCTCTAAGAGGCCATAAAATAAAAACAAGGTTGACTTTGATCTAAAATAACTCATCCAATTAAATTATTACAATATATATGGTAATTTTATAATATTTATAAAATTATTTTTCATTCATAATTACCTGATTTACCCTTAACCGTGGTAATTAAAATTATTTTGTTTATTATTTATGTTGCTCAAAAATAAAAGGAACATATTAGGTAAATATGAAAATTATGATTACAAATAGGGAATTCATTTTTCATAATTCATTTTACATAAGTTTCAGAAATTTTTTAAAAATTAATCATGCAGGGGGGACGCAACAGTAGGATTCTAAAGTAAAAATGATCTAAAGATTGAAATGTTTTTATTTACAATTTCAGTGTAAGTTTTATTAAAATGAACCAAATTGAATTTATGGATTAATAATTAAACTATTTATACTTTAAAACCAATTTATAATATAATTTTACTACATATATAAATTATATGAAGACATTGTTTTTAAATAAAATATATTTTTTAACTATTCATCAAAAAATAAAACATAATGAAAAATAAAAAAAAGTAATCCAATTTAAATTTTGATATTATAAATTAAAAAATAATGTTTATTTTTTAAAATATAATTTATCAAATTTTCAAAATATAGTATTAATTCATGTATTCCATTAAATGGTTGGAAAACTGCCTTTAGAAAAATATATACTTTTATGCCTAAAATTAGATTAATTCTAATATTACTCCTATCAAATATATTTGGATGAATTTCAAACATTTACTGAATATATAATATATAAGTTTTCTATTTTTTAACAGTATTCATCCTATCAAATTTAACGAATAGGTTATAAAATTCATGGTAAAATAATGATATTTAATTATATATCATTGTTCATTTAAACTTGGTCTTGTTTGAATTGTAAGATATCAAAGATATTTAATTTATTTAGAAAGATAAATATCATAAAATAATTGTGTTTTATAGATATTATCATCATATAAGAAATTTGATTGTGTGAATTTACCTCTCCCATCTATGATCTGTCTGAAAAATTGAATATAGACCATATCATTCATACATGTGCTCAAATAGTCTTCATCTAGGGAAAAAAGAAGACCTGAAAATAGATAACCATTCCTAACCCCCCTGGATCACCTAAAAATTAATCTTAGAGATCTATTTATCATGATGGGGACTCTCACGAAACATATAATAGTTTTGATCATATTGATAAAATCAATTTAGAAACAGAAATTTTTGAGAGAGGAAAATGAAGATCCATTTGAGAGTATAAAAGGCTATAGAGAAATAAATCTTGAATGAAAAATTAATGTACCTTTTTTCCTCTTCAGAAGATTAACACTCTCAGATGTATTGAAAATAAAACATTTCATATCCATACCTGGGAAAAATCCAAACTGATTTGTGGGGATGATATCATAGACCAATTTCTTCTATCTGATGCAATAATCACGATGAGAATTTTTGAAACTTTGGTACCAATTGAAACTTGCCTAAAATATATGTTATCACCAACATTCCCTTTTTGGTAATAAGACCAATGCAGTTAGTGTTTAACCCATGAAGCATGTGAAGAGGAGTGTAAAACTACATAACCACATTCACCACATTATTATAAATATTATACAAATTGAACATAATGAACTTGTTAGTGATCATGTCTGGTCCAACCAAACTATCAATGCTAACAAGAAAATATTTTTGGTCTAACCTCCTCCATATATAGAATGGTGATAATCCCCTAGTTTTATTTCTAACCAAAAGAAATTGACATATTACCAATCACTATGTGTGTGCTATCTGAGCCATCATCATTATATATTCTTTGATAATAACAAATCACAACATTTGATATTTCATTTTCTGATGTAAATAAACATTCATTGATGAAAATTTTATTTGACCCCTGATTCACTTCTCCTAATTCATTTTTTATAAAATCATGGTGTTCCTATCAGCACATTATTACCATATCACATTTAACTGATTTATACTCAACATTTCCTTAACAATCTGATGTTCACCCATCTTGAATAAGGTATCCAATTCCTCCCATGAAAGAGTATCCTAGTTTTAGTTACCAATTTTCTAGATTTTGAGAATATTATCAGCCGCATTGATATCATCATAGTGATACTAAATTGTGTTTTTACTCCTCCTTTTTATATTTCCCTTGATATATTTATTTTATCCTTCTAATACATGAAGAGGGATTCCATTATATCATATATCCCATGCCTCCTAAACAATTTCCTTATAGCCAGGGATAACAAACCACTAATTATTAAACCTAAAAGGGAGGGGTGATGACTTTTAAATATCTATTGAATCCTTAATAATCAACATATTGTGAATCAAGTGAATCCAAGGAAGAGAAAAATAGTGATCCCAACATATCTACTTCCATAATTAACCTACACATACAACTATCGATCTTACTAGTCTGGAATCCATTAATAATGTACCTATTCCAAGTGAATACACCCCCATAAATCGGGACCTCGGCAAAAATTCAATGACCAATGCACATAGAGAACTCATGAGAGACCAATTTATGAATGTGGGATACATTTTTCTCATCATGTCTCAATAATGTTTTGAAATTCCTAATCAAAATCCACTTATGATTCATATTATTAGACATCATATCGATATCCCCCCATATCTCTCTTCTACGAGTATATGATATTGATGCTTAAAAAAATAGGTGGTATGATTGGAACCTTGTGAAACAAGGTATATAGTGATTCATTGGGATCCTCTATCACAAGACAGAATATAAAAATTTTCCTCAAGAAAATGAATAAATGATCAGAATCATTGTTATAAAAAAATTGGAGATAAAACTATACCCAAAATTTAACCAATTCAAGGAGTTAAAATTATCAATCAACATTTTATGCTCCGAAATCCCAATTAAAGGGGGATTATCGGTCATAATAAAATTCCTAAGGTCCGTGACCATGGAATAATTCCCCAAAACATGGTGGTTCCAATATAGTGTCTTTATTTTTAATAATCTTTGCCTTATTCTAGAATCCCTACATGTTGTGATAAATATTTCTTCATTTTACATTTTACATTTTCTATTTAATTTTATTGATTTTATCTTACATCAATTATTCCATTTCTCCATTTCATATCTTGAACTGATACTAATTTCCATCAATTTTTTGGTGTGTTTTATTGTCTTGAGACTCATAATTATGTTGATAGTCTTTAGAACCATCAACCTCTATGTCACCATGGAGTGGTGTTAACTGATTGATAGCCTAGAAATATTTAGTGGGATGAACCCATTTTCCGTTCTCCTAATAGCCATGGATGTAGAGATGGGAGTAAAATGATCGTGAAAATTCATAAAAAATCACATACATCATTATGATTGTTATTCAATTTAGTATATTCCACACGATACTATTGGGAAATTATAGCATTTAGATACTAAGAATCATCATTAGGATGCGCCAATCCTTTCATAATGCTCTGCAAAAAATTTCTGGGAGATTTCAGCATTCAGAGAAACCATTAAAATAGATTCACAAGCCAGGCCAATCATTGATGTGGGGCTATAGGGATCACCAGTCCATCTTATTTTACATAAAATTATTAATAAATTATAATATATTTTTTAAAAATATAAATGAATTCATTTTAAATGTAAATTATGGTCTAAACTATTTTTCATAAATGAATTTGTATATGATATTTTGTATGGTTTTTTTACCATTTCATCATATTTTATGGACTATATTTCACTTATTTATTTATGGATTATTTCGTTCAAATATTTTCTTTATTGATAAACATAATTTGATATGGGAATTAAGTAGTCCATGATGGGTCATTCCATGTAACCCCTTAAGATAAAAATTTATTTTTAAATTTATATTTATATTAAAAGAATATGAAAAAGAAAACATATGAATATCCTTGTATCAAACCTCATAGAGGATAGGTTGTAACGATAGGTTGGCTTCTTGTAGTAACCCCACTTGGCCTATTTCATTAGGGAACAAATGTATAATATTAATCATGAATGATATCCTTCAAAGAGGAATCACCTCTAATCACATAATATTGAATGAAATAAAAGTCAACAATCCAGACATAAATCCATGGTTAAGAGTATTATTTAGGGATTATGGTGTAGATAAGTTAGTCAAGTGGAAAGTAGTTATTTGAAAAAAAAAATGAATGGTTTTGTTTTATTTTTAATCATTTCAATGGTTTTTATAAGACTCAAATTTAGTTGTATTTTATTAAAGACCATGATTTTTAATTGCATTATTTTGATAACACTTTCCTAGTTGAAATACATTCTATTTAAAAGTTTTAATAAAATAGGATTAAAAATATATTAATTGTTTTCTCTCTTATCACTTCACTCCTCTAAAATCTTAATTCTTAATCATGTGATATAAACACTTAAATAGAATAATGATTTATTATGTGGGTTTCAAAATAGTTTTTGGTTAAGGGTTTAGTGGGTAATAAATTCATTACATATGCAATTCACATTATATGAATTTTTCTTCTCTGAATATTCCTTTTTTATATTCAATATGTATGATTTTAGGGTAAACAGTAACTAAACACCATGCGACAAACAAAAAAAACTTATCCATGTTTAAAATAAAAAATTCAAAAAATATATTATGAAGACATAGCCCGAGGAGACCTTGATCTGAGAGACACATGTCATCCAAAAACACATCAGTTTCCAACCTTGTTCATCACTTTCATTCATCATCCTCCAATATTGACTATATTTATCAAATAAAAATCCGACAATATCTCTCTAGAAGATCTATTCACTGTAGTTCACCATCATCATCGAAAAAATAAAAACATTCCACCCTATAAAATCAAACAAAAATGAACTTGGAATGAACCTTCCTTGATATAATCCACCAAGAAGATGAAACACTTTAACCATTCCAACATGAATTGAATGGTAAATCATCCAGAGAAATAACCTAGAAACCTTCACCAAATTTATGAGGAATAATTAATAATCAAAACTAGAAAAAAACTATATACATGAAGGATTCAATGTTGAATGTGAATGCATCATTGAATGGGAGAGTGTCTGGAACACTGAACACCACCAAACCACACTTCCCAAAACATCTATGAATCCACCACTCCAAATCCAACATGGAGAGGTGTAGTGAAAAGAGATGTCAGAGCACCAATTTGAGTAGCCGTGAGATCCTAGCGGTGACATTGATATTAATATTGTTAACTAATTTTACTTTAATTTATTTTCTTACTTAATGTACGGTGTATGGAAATATTTCCTATGGTTATTATTGACATTTTTAGTTGGTATGACAACTATTTAAGTACAAAGATGAATGGGATGAGTTTTTAACATGATATATAATACACATTCTCATATTTTTAGAGGTACTAGAAATAGGATTTCCCTTAATTCATATATCATATTTTCATCCTCCAGATGGGATTGGCAATAGGTCCCTGACTTAGTGTGCAAGCACACACACACATATGGGTGTATATATATATAGGTATAGTATATAAAGGACAACTTTCTATATCCTTTTGAGGATATCACTATAATGGCTTCATATACCCTATTCTAGGCTCTAAGTTGGTTTTATAATTATGAGCCCCCCTAACATACAGAGTTATCAGTTATAGTTCATATTGATCTATGAATTTTTTCATTATTGATCTATTGTTATAATTTGATTATTTACTAATTGATAAACTATTTTATTTTATATATATGTGTGTGTGTATGTGTGTGTGTGTTGGAATTTTATTATACACACCCATCGTTTCACTATTGTTTTGATACACCATGGGTTGTACCCTACTGAGTACTAAATATCACACTATACAAGGGAACCTTAATGTACCGTAATTTTTTAAATTTTAATTTGGGTACTTGTAATTATGATTGTATATTGAGTTTCTAATGTAATTGATTGTTGTGTTTTTTTTGGGTAAATTTATATTCTCAGCTTAGTGTTAGAGCTGATGGATGTAGATAGGTGGACCTATTTGGCCCGTTGCCTATCTTTTATTGGTTTTTTCATATCTTAGCCAATATTTGGCATTGTCATTAGTATGCATATGGTTTTACTTCTAGTCCTCATAAGAATTATCCATTTATAATCAAATATATAGAGAGTGTTGATATTTTTTTACATTGTTTCATTAATATATTGATTTTTTGGTATTGACTTTTATTTTATTAATGTCCAAATGATGGGAATGTTAATCCTGTTTTTCAATAGAACCCAGGTTTGACATATGCTTATAACTGATGTGGATAACTTTTTCCCCAACATTACATCATAGTGTTATTTATCAACCTATGGGGATCAAGGAGAACCTTGGGGGTCAGTTTCATCCTTATTTTGGTAATTTATAGGTATCTATGTCAGGTATTATAGAATTATAATCAAATAAATGTTTAGGTTTCTTTTATTTTCTCAGATAGGATCATAGATGATAATGACATGCAATGTAGTCCATAAAAATTAATTGTGAACCACTTTATAGTGGATGATTATGTTACCATATGGTGGATGAATTATTATTATTCACTATAGGTTTAAGTGAGTATATAATTTTCTTATCTTAGGTATGATGGAATGGAACATGAGAAGTGTGTATATGTAACTGTTAGGAGCCAACCTTTGTTTTGGTATATACATCGCATTAAGCATCGATTGGTAAGCACACAATGGATGTCCTTCCATATTGTGTGGTTACTTGTGTTTTTTATTATAATTTGAATCTTTTAGAGGATTTATAAATTAAAACACCATCAATATATATTTTAATAATATTTTTACATATATATATATATATATATATTAGTGACAATTAGTTTAACATGAAAGGTGGATTCATTTCTATGATTTAGATAGATTGGTTTATTTCTATTAATAAATAGTTTTACCTATTTATAATTCCTCTATTTAGAATGCTAAGTATTTACCATTTATCTTTGTTGTTGAACATGTCTGTTGATTCATATTTCAAGTTAAGTGCTAAGCATTCATTTTTTCAATCTATATTTTCTTATTAATCGTCACATTGTTTTATTTTTGTTTAATGATATTTTAAAAAAAATATTTCTTATTCATTCCCTTTTTTATATTATCACGAATATTGATATCTTTATCATATTCATGATTAATAATCCATATATATTAATTAAATGATAGAATTGTTTTTGGGAATTAAGAACTCAAATATACCAGTTACCATTTCTTGTTCTGCTTTAAATAGAACTAACATTATTAGATATGGGTACATATATAGAGTCTATTAAGTGTTTTGAAAGATGAAAATGTTTTAAAATTATTTGTTGTGAATTAAACAAAAATATATAGTAAAAAATTAGTTTTAAATTGAGGTATATTATGAATGTAGGGATTTTTTATATTAAATATATTTTCTAATATAACTTGGTATTTATAAAAAATAATGTCTTTAAATAAAATTTCATTTTTTAATATTATATTATAATGGGGATTTTTTAAAGATGAATAATTGTAAACACCATTTAAAATTAATTTTTGTTTTTAAAAAAAATGGTTTATTTAGAGAATATATTAGGAAAGTTATTTGGAATGTGATTCAGTTTTTATTTTTCCATGATTTTATGATTAAATGAGTTCTTATTTTATAAATTAACATTTAAAGGATTGGTGGTCTATGAAAGGTTTATTAAAAAAAATTTTCCCTAATGAATGACTTATAATTATTTTTCATGTAAAATGTATTTTTTTAATGAATTAATATAAGTTTTTGAAATTAAAAATAATTTTCTATAAATCAACATTTTAATGTTTCTCTTGGATAAACTAAAACATAAAAGTAGGATAGGCATAATTCAGACCAAGTAGAGTTCTATGGTGGGGAGTTTCGTAGTGTGTCATTACAAAAATGAGGGTATATATAGGATTATTGGGATGAATGGAAATATTTATGTAATAATATATTATTATGTTTTAGAATCAATTTTGGTTTAAAAATTCATGTAATATAAGTATGATGGGTAAAGGGGTTATAATAGGTGTAATGTTATTGATATATAATTTTATGTTTTTATGCGGTTTGGATCGTATTGAGGTGTTTCAAATTAAAAAATCTTATGGATGATTTGAAAAAAAAATTATTGTGTGTTTTAGGTTATGTATCACTGTTATAATTATTATTTTTCAATTTGAGATGAGTAATTGAATTGATTTGATGATTTGTTGCAGATATGGTATTTTTTCATTATGAGTTGTGTTAAATCATTATTTTTTGTATTGTGTAATTATTTTAGTTATTTTTTTATTAATAATCCATTGGGTCATATAAGGGATGAGAAGTCATATGGTAGGGTTGTTCTAATGAATTCTGTCCTGGTTACATCAACTATGGTTTCATTAGGCAATTAATGGGGAAATTTAAATGGATAAAGACTTGGACCATTTGATTTTTTTGTTCTAGTTGAGGGACCATTTTCGATTTTATGATTTTAGTTTGATCTAATGTGTTCTAAGATTAATTATCTGGTTCTTTGGATATAATTTTATCATTTTTTCCCATTTGGGAGTTTAGAAGTACCTTGAGGATCGTTCTACCAAATATTTATAACTATTGGTGGTACTAGGTTACTGTTGGTCTTATTAAAATCCTTTATGTCCTAGTGTTACCATAGGGTTCCCAATAGACTTGCCATATTTTTTTTAACAGTGAAAAAACTATATTATTTATTCCCTATTCATTT
Organism: Viscum album; assembly: GCA_963277665.1. Lineage (NCBI taxonomy): Eukaryota > Viridiplantae > Streptophyta > Magnoliopsida > Santalales > Viscaceae > Viscum > Viscum album. The sequence continues at coordinate 1,226,487,545 of OY728162.1, forward strand.
AAATCTATTTTCAGACTCCCTCAATGTCACTCACTTCTATCCTCCTAAGACCTTATCCATTGTCCTTTCTACATTATACTCTACACTGCCATTCATTTCCAAGTTCAATAAAGAACCAAATTATTTATCATGCTACACAGGTGGTAAATTATCTCCCCTCATCTCATATTTCATCTCCTTTTCTCCCCTTCTAATCTATCTTAGTGCAAATATGGGTTTTTGGATGAATTCTATTGGTGCATGGTGGAATTAATACAAAGTGATGGGGTTCCTAATATCTTTCTCTAAAAGTATTCATTATATTTATGCATAATTGTTATCATTGTTTTTTTCGAAGAAATATAATTTTAGATTTAATTTAGTGATATTGATGGTTAATAGGTAAATTGATCTAGGAGTGCATTGTGTTATTTAGAACATTAGGTTTTTTTTGTGTCATTTTAATTGTAGTCCATATTTGTTTTCTCTTGGGTTTTGTTATCCATTGGTTAAAGTGATTATGTAATTTGGGATTTTAGTATTTTTGTAGTGTTACATAGGTGATTCTTGGTGATCATATCGATTAATAAATATTTTATATGATTTTATGAGGTGCCCTTGCACCTCAAAGTAACTCTACGCTTATGATTCTAACATGTATACTTCTTAATTTCCATAAAAGTATTTTGTAAATTTTAATAAAATATTGAAATTATAAATGAATCGATTTCACATGGTTATTTTAATATAACATAAAAATGTTTTCAATGAGTTCATGAATGATATTAATTAGGTTTGGATACCCTTTCTGGTTCTTTTATGGACCTCTATTATCACTATTCATTTATGGTTAATACATTACAAAACTTGTATTTATTGTTAAACTTACATTGAAATATAAATTATTGTACCTTTTTTATCTTCCTTGTAACCCCTAAAAAGCATTTATTTCAATTCCTTTTAATGTTAAAATAAGTTGAAATGAAAATCTTAATCATTCCTGGTTTCAAATTGTCTCAAGGATAGATTGTAACCATATAGTGACTTTATGGAGTAAAAGCTCATGGATTGTTCTAATAGAGATATAATGAATTGTCTTAATCTAGTACAATATCTTATAACTGGTAATCAAATATTCACACTTCATACTAAATGAACTATAAGTAAAATAACCATACCAACACAATATTTATGTGATGTATTTGGTGTTAATGTGGTGTTTTGTTCCGTTATGTTGAAGGATGTTATTTGAGTGGAAAATCCAAATGGTTTTTGTTTTAATTTAATTATTTGTTGTTTTATAGTCTAAATGGATTTCATATGGTTAAAAGGGAGAATAATTTTAATAAAAACCCATTCTTTGTAAATGGATTCTCTTGAAATAAATTTCCCAGACAAACATTACTACCTTTTTAATTTTGTTTCTAAAACATGTTTACCAATGAATTTTATCTTTTTATCTTCTAACTTATATCTTATAAAAATTTAATTAATAATCATTTGTTTTGAACAGAAAAAAAATAATTATTTTTAAAATGGGTTTCAATAAAATATTTGGGTTGTGGGTTTTGAGGGTAATAGACTCTTTATATACATCATTAGCATGAAATAGATTTTTATTTATAAACATATTATTAAGTTAAATCAATTTTAATTTTAAATCCTTTGGTAAATATTTAAATTTAGAAGGGAAATTGGACCATAACGACTTCCTTGGATATGATTTTAGTGACATGTTCCATTAATTATTGGTTATGAATTTCCCAATTTATTTTGAGTGCTACTACTAGTAAACTCTAGTTGGTACCTTATTTGAATTGTTCAAACAGTGTATGGAATTGTAATATATTCATTGGAAATTAACTCACATGGAATATTCCTATATTTTTCTACGAGTGATTATATTATACCTAGTTATTTATTTATACTTAGACCAATATGCAAGACTACTTCTGTGTTATAATTTATCCATGTCATATAATTTGTTTTTCTAAAATAATGATTTGATTATTGACCAGACAATATATTATAGCTTTGTATGAATTTATAATTTCTTATTTTCTTGAAATATAGTATATACTATACTATGGTGTTGATAATTTTTACAATTTAGATATCATAAATGTTTTCGACCTTAATATTAAAAATATTTATTTCCAGATGTACGACCTATAAAGATACTCTATATTACTGTTATAGATTGTTTGATAAGGTATGTCGGCTATTGTCAAACAAGGTTAAATGGGATGTTTTGTCTCCCTAACAAGGTATATCCCTTCCCAATACATATGGTGATGGGATGAAATATTACTTTTACTTGGTATACTTGATTGTGTTTCCCCATTGGGATGGGATGAGAGGGCCTCAATAATGTATGAATACATCTACGTATATGTATAGGTTCCTATATATAAACATGAGGGAAATATATACATTTGGGTGTGATAACACCTTTTGAGGGTGTAACTAATGTCGCATCTCATATCTGTCGCTAGGATCAAAGTAGTAAATAAATTTATATACCCTTATGATGTAAGGAGTTGTTGATTATATCTAATACTAATATATGAATTTCCTTATACTGTTTTTTTTAATGCAATTTTCTTTAAATTTTAATGTTATTTTGTAAAATATATGTAAATTTGTAGACACAATCATGAACAATCCAATTATTTAATTGTAGTTTTGACACACCGCTGGTGGTTCACAGCTGAGAATTCAAGTTTATTACTAGAATAGACCCCTGTTTATAAATATGGTTTCATTATTTCATTTTAAGAACTCACATGTATTCATATAGAATTGGTAGATCACATAATTGTTTATAATGTATCCATTTTGACTATTTTAGACCCATTATTCATGGTGGAGGTAATGAGTGGGTATTGGAGGACCTATTTTCCATGCCTCAAATCCTCTATTTTTTCAGATCTTAGTCCATGTTTGGAATTATTCTAATTTTTGTATAATATTATATTTTATTCAACAATGGATTTCCCTTATAAAAATATATATAGTGAGTTTTGATATTTTTTTACCCTTTAGAATATATATATATATATTCGTATTATGTTTTCTTTCTTGAATATATGGCTCATGGGTGATTCGTGCCATTTTTGCACTTGATATGACCTTGACATATGTTTATAAACAATGTTTATAAACTAATCCCCAAAATTATACTATGACCTATGGTGCTAGATTCCATCTCTTATGAATTGGGTGGAAAATTAGGTTGGTGGAATCAAAATTCAGGTATTGTATGAGTATTCAGTCCTAGAACACTACAGATGAGAACCATTGATCACAACAGCTCAAAATGAAGAGATATTTAGAAATGCCGCAATATTTACATTTCGAGGATAATAACAAGTATATCAAAAAGGAAATAATAATAGATAACTATAAAATGAGATTAAATTTTCAAAGAAATTAATACCCATTGATTTCCAATGATTTCACAAGATGAATTCCACCAATAATAATATCCTACGTCAATATGGACCTAGGTAATGGTTGTATCATTCCTCTGTGTGAAATATTTCTAAATTTGTTTTGACACACTAGACACCATAATATATAAATTTAAATCGCATAATTTATTTTATATCACCAATAATATTCTGGATGATCTCTAAATATTTATGTGAACTCTTGGTATATAAAGAAAGTCAAGCTATGATCAATATTCAAACATCCATTCTTCAAATTATACTTTGATTAAATATATAATATATTTCAAAATTGAAAGTCTCTATCTTTATTGATGTTTAACCCAAAAAACTCTTTATTATAAATGATTTAATTTTACATCACAACCCAACATTATCCACCTACTTCTCGATGATATTCTCTATTATAATGAATGTGAAACCATGAGATAAAGATACATCTTTATTGACGATTCCCATGTCCTGATTTTTCATGTCATTGATCAATGGATCATGTTCAATTATCATTAAAGATATTGTTTTTCTATGATTTGTACTCATGGAATCTATAATCATATTTTACGTTTCAAGATGACAATATAATGTGAAATCACCATCATTCATTAGTTTTAAACATCTAATTTTATTCAAGTTCCGCAACTTATGTGTGAATAATTGTTTAGAATTTTGTTGTTTGAATATATATTGTACCTCTCACAATATAGATAATAAAATCATATATTTCATAATATATAATCTATGTGAAATATAATTCATTATGTGGATAATTTTTCTAATAAATCATTAACTATATTTATGCATATATTATCACTCAAACACTCTACCTCAAGAAAAAACCAAGCCCCTTCCCAGAAGTATTAATATAGAATAATAATATTCTAATCAGAATGGAATGGTGAGAATTTATGAACATACAATTCTAGTATAAAATTATTTGAAAAATTAATTACAATTCAAGGTACATTAATGTTTTACCACCATTCATGTTAATTTTATTAGTATGGTGGATAGTTGAGAGAACTATATCACAAATCATTGATGTTATCTAACTACTCAAAGGAAAAAAAATATTTATTAATATTATTTCCTAGGACCATTTTTTAATTATTCTGGTTTTTTAAGGATAAATATATATCCATTTACTAGATATAAAATTCCCTAAAAATTCCAATATCTACAATAAAAAGTTACACATAGTGGGTTTGGTATGAACTTTCTTCCTTCATAGAGTTTAAAAAATCCCACATAATATCATCATGTTCATTCTAAAATTCATAATATACAATAATATCATTTAAAAAGAATATTTTTAATTTTTTAGGATAGTACGTAATGACTCAGTTCATTAAGTGCATAAATAATGAAGGTGTATTGATTATGACATATGCACTGGCTTGGTTATAAGAATTCATTAATTGAAGATGTTGATTTCCAATATATACCATTATTTTATAACAACAATTTAGATAATACCACACTTTGTTTAATGTTTTATAAATTCATTAATGGTTAAGGATAATTTAAAACTATATTTTATTCAATTTGAACCCGTTTTAGAAAATCATGGCACTTTAATGCATTCATTTATTACATTCATAGACCCCGTGACCAATCCTCCCATATTTAAATAAACTAATACTCTATTTCATATAATTACTTGTTTTTTTCTATCCTCGCCTTTGAAATGTGGTATATCATACCTCGTTCCATTATTTCTCTCCCTTATTTGAACATCTAGATTAATGTTACCCTTTCCTATTATTATCAAATACTCTTCATGAACATAATGAGATGGAAAATTCTAATTTAAAATTTTCAACACAATAGAAAATATCCTTGTACCATTAAAAATATCGAATGGATAGATTCTTATGAATTCATATATTTACTTTATTTTGAAATATATCAATTTAAATCATACGATCAGTAATGAATTTTGTTTAATATCATTCCAAGTGAGTAAAAGTAGATTTATACACTACAATAAGCTCATAATTGTCCTCCTTAGTCATTTAACCCTTTATCATTTTGGGGTGTTACAATCACCCCCCCCCCCCTAGAGCACAACGTCCTCATTGTGAGCACTAAATCTCAACTCAGGCAGTGCACCGCACTTAAGGCTGGGTACCACCTCTGATACCAAATGTATAAACTGGGTCCTGGTGACAGTGTAGCCACCCTGCCTTAACATGGATGTTGGGTCCTGGCCTGCCAGGTACCACTAGTATCCCCGAAGACATGCGGTCCCCACCCTGGTGCCAACCCACATGCACGAATGGGTCATCTGACTAACGATTGTCCCCACTGGCCAATACATGTCCTTACCAGTGTGCTTTTTCCTCACTCACACACACCCTGGTAAACTTCTCAAAAGGGCACCCATCTTGATCCCTCCTCCAGGCCAAGAATGCTTAAATTTGGAGTTCTAATCAGGTAGGCTCCCAAAAAGGAAGGTGCACCTTGGTGACATTAGTAATATCTTTTAGTCATTTAACCCTTTATCATTTGTGGGTGTTACAGTATGTACTTATTTAATTTTTTTATTTCTTTTTCTAGAAAATTAAATGGTTCATGGGTGTATGGGGAGTTCTGGGGATGTACAAATGAATTTGGGACAAAAGATAAAGGATAAATATGCCAAATAGTGTAAAGAAAATGTTTGGAGCACATTGTTATCTTCATACATTGTTTTTCAGACTAGTTGTTGTTTCTGACATCATTGGTGGTGGCCTACTGAGTTGTACTCACACCTTGATTGGGTTGTGGTGACCATTGGGTACCCAATAAGATGCTAATTGTTTTTATATACTTTTTCAGGTTAGTTGTAAAACCCCATGATTTTATACTACGTTATCTCAATAAAGCAATTCAATAGCTTTCGCTACACACAACATAGGTTTCAAACGCACCACAACATACCAAACTAGCTGTTCAGAAAAGAAGTTATGAATAGGCTTAACTGAATTTTTTATCTTATATACTCTATATAATTTTGAAACCCGTATTATGTGTTTCTTAGACATAATATAAGAACAAATTCAATTTTTCAGATAAAGGAAGTATTTTTCAAAAATAAAATTTTACAGCCTACAAATGGTGAATATTTTTAAAATGCAATATTTGACAAAATTATATTAAATTTGAAAAATTAAACAACTTATTTAAAGGTGGAACATTAAAATTTGGTTTGGAAATTTTTTTTCTACTTTTCTGATAACATTCATATTTTGATTAATAGTGAAAAATACTATGTTTTAATTGAAAACAACTTTTTTAATATAAATAATTTATAGTGTCAAATTATTTATTTGAATGGTTTTGAAGTATAATTAGATTATTTTTAATCATTTAATACAATTTAGGTAATTGTATCTAATTTCACATTTAAATTTGACATAAAAACATGTCAATCTTTTGATAGTTTTTACTTTTTCAAAAACCCGCTTTTTGGTTTTGACAATGTGAATTAATTTTAAATTAATAAATAAAACGTCAATGTTTTGAATTTGTTTAAATGGACATAATTTTTGAATTCATAATATCAAAATTATCTTTGAGTAAATTATTTGTATTTTTTCTAAAAACATTTTATTTTTTATGAATAGTGAAAATCATTCTGTTATTATTTAAAACCGACTTTTTATTTAATGAATTACTTATTTTATTTAAATTTAATTTAAGTCAAAAGAGATATATAATACCTATATAAGATAAATGTTATTTATTTGAGTCATTTTATAATTAAATTAGATGTATAAAATTTTGTTTAACTTTTTAATGTTTTTTACTCACTTTCTAGGAGCATTTGCAAATTTGCATAAACCTTAATTTTACCGCTTCCATGAGTTGAATTTAAAAAATCCGATAGACACGGTTGTCATAAATAAGTAAAATGTGGTTGAATAAGATGAAAATAATTTTTTTTGAATAGTCACATTTGACTTTTTTTACCGCTTTTAAAAGTAATTAGGGTAATTAAGGGTAAAAATGATATTATAATTACCCTAACACATGTAATAATTCTATTGGATACGTTTAATTCGAATAAAAACAATCTTGATTAAATTAGAAAATTTATTATTATTTTATTTAAAGAAGAGTTAAAAGTGTTAAATTCAATGTTTATTAACTAAACCATTTTTAATATAGGGTTATATATATGATAAATTCGATTATAAATATTAATTATAAAGATGAAAATATTTCCTATATAATGAAAAAATCAAATAAATCGTATTATAAATATTAAAATAAATATAATTACAATTTTTTAATCACATCTACGATTTTTCTAGGTGAATATGACATGTTAGGTTTGATTTAATGTATTTGTTTCATAGTAATAATGTTGTTATGAATTTCATAAAAAACAAAATACCAAAGTGTCAAAATTGAAAACATATGAGTTTTTAAAACAAATACTATATCATTATTTTATATAATAGTCCTGAAAATCTATGATGTAAAAGGACTCTTATAATGATATATGTGTCATTATTGAACCACTTGGGGTTCTCTTGGCATTTTATTGTATTTTTATTATCCATATAATATAAAAATACTAGAAGACAAGGTAAAAGTTAAACTATTTAACTAAGAGTTAAATCTATAAGATAAGGTTAAAATGGTAACCTAAACTTGTCTAACACCTATTGGTCGAGATTATTTCGACCCATAACCACCTAAGGCTCGAAATAATTCATTCGAAGCCATTATAAACTGAATATGATTATATAATAAATTAATATTTTAATCTTTTTCTAAAGTGACCCTCACCCCTCTATTAAAAGGGAACTTCCCCTTCTCTCACAATCACATATAGAAAGCAATTTGGATCAGCCAAAACCTACCCAAATATCCTCTAACAATTCCTCAAATCAACCTAGATTCATTACAGTGATCAGAAATCCAACCTAAGGATCCCTTTTGATCAACTCAAAAGGAATCACCCGAAGAAGATGTAATAATTTCACAACACTCATTCACATTCTTTTCTTCTTCCACTTCCTCTTTCTTTGTCGTTACCATACCAAAATAATAACTCTAGTACCTAATACATACTATGATGGTATAATAAATATGGAAAACCATATTCGTTATTCTATCAATCCTATAAATGACAAAGTCGTCATACTTGTGTACGTTTGTCTTATTGTCTCCACGTCTTGGAGTAGTTTGTTATTCAAACACCACATTTTTTGGATGGGTATAAAAATGAGTACAAATGATGTAAATAATAAATATAACATTTTTTTTATTCTTTATATATGATATACCATCAAATTACATAGGACTTCACCATCAATATAATGATATTGTCGCTTGTGTATACATACGGATTACCGTCTTCACGACGCGATAATATTCATTGCTACGCTCACCATTCAACGATGATTATAAATATATATATTATTAATAAGTATGTAATATATGAAATAATAATTCTACTGGATATATATATATACATAATTATGTATTTTCATATATCTTATTCACTTACATCCATTCAATACGGTATGAAAACAAAAACAACATTTATGCGTACGTACTGCCTACTGTCTACAGAAATAGTTCCTTCCATTTCATATGTGTGTCTATTGTAAATATTTAAATTATAAATATTTTTGATATAAAAATCATGTTTTATATTCTGGATGTATTTAAATAATGACCTAAATGATACGATAAAGAATAACAAGTTAAAACACATGCGATAAAGAAAGTGATTATTACCCAAAATGAGAATTTACAATGGAAATCATTATTAAATGGGTTGATTAAAGTCATAAATGAATCATTTATGATATAATAAATATAAATATAGTTCTGGTATAATTTAATAACATACTATGGTCATTATACATGAGGTTAAATGTACCCTCAACCAAAGGAAAGTACAAGGTACGGGTTAATTCATCAATCTCATTATTATTCGAGATTGTTTATGGGTTAGTTTTTACTGTGACATATTAATTATCCATTTCCATGTTTCATAAAAGTGTATTATAATAGATTATTTTTAAGGAATACTTTTATTAAAATCCCATTTTAAATGTTTAAAATTTTATTCTTCTAAATCATTCCCATTAATGTCCAAGTTTCCAATATTGTTTTTAAGTATTTATTTATATGGAAATGAATGTATTTAAAATGTAAATTACAATCAAAACTTTCAATTTGGTATTGGACACATTGATTAAAAATTTTAGTCAAATTCCATCCTTTATAAATTGTGTAACATTTACAAGTTTTCATGAAAAAAGGGATATTTCTCTGAAATATTTTTACAAATAATTTTCATCTATGTCAACATCCTTTGATGTATTTTAAACTTGTTTGAAGTTGATTTATTATTATACAAATATTCAATTTTGTATTGAAGGTTTTGTAATATGTTTGACTATAGATGTGTGATTTTTATACCATTCATAGTTTATTGTTAAAGTATTGACATTTCATATGATAGTTATAATATGAATGTTTATGTTATGTTGCAGCTGTTTCATATGAGTAATGTATTGAATATAGTAAGTGATGGGTGGGGCCTACTATAACTCCTCGATGCATTGATAGGTATCATGAGACAATTAGACGTGTAATTGGCCGAGGCATTTCTGAATTTGATATATGGTTTTGGACGAGGCCTTAATCATTTTTAGACATCTTTGCCAAGGCCTAGAAAAAATGTTTTAGAGTGTATAGAATTATACATTCCCTCATTATGAAAATAATATCGATGTTTCATGTGGTTTTTTGACTATTATAATATCCATGACTATGTTTTATTATGGAATTATTTACTCAACTCATATTTCTGCCATAAAGTTTTCATGTTTATTGTTTTTAAAGGCATGTGTTTTCTATTATTCACTATTCGTATTGTTCATGTTATCTTCTACTATATTTTTTACCCTTACTGAGAATCAAAGCTCACCCCTTTCTTATTTTTTATTTTCCCAGGATTTACAAGAAGTGTATTATTATTAAAATGAATGGTTAACCTAAAAGGTAATAATTTCATTCTCAAAGAACAATCTATGATGTTTTTTATGTTTGAAATTGTAATGTGAAATTGATGTATGTAATCTATTTCCAAGACTATTAAACTGGTGGCTATTTCGAAACATGATTCCTTATAATCATGCCAATGTATTAAAACAATTCACCGACTATGGTCTTCTGGGTTCGGGGAATTATAGTTGGTATCATAGGAAGTTTAGAAACAACAATGGAAATATATTTAGATAGACTCTGATTAGAGAAAATTACCCTAAGAATAGACTTTGAGGATTAGTATAGAAGGACTTCTGAGAATTTTGGTAATGTAGAGATTTTGTGTATTTTCTAATCAATTAATCCTTGTCTCGATAGAAGCAGGTATAAGTGGATCTGGCACAGATGTACCTATGACTGAAAACTCTGACATGGTGTTTTAGGCTTGACTTGGTGTATCTTTGTACATGAAAACGAGCCTTTCTGCACTCTTGGTTACGACACACCTAGAAGATATGCTTAGAATAATTCACATTTTCATTACAAGAAATTATGAAGGATTTAAGGGTAAATGAATACCCACAGAAAAAAAATTTATGATTATAGATTATTTGCATAATTGTTTCAATTTATTTAAAGTATTTTACAAGTTCGTAATTCTGTATTGCAATTCATAAACTAACCTACTATATTACACTATTTAGAAATGGCACCCAGTAGATGGAATGAGAACTCCAACAATACGCATGATCTAAATAGTAAGAAGAATCATATATTTTATGGTAATAATCCATCATTTAGAAAGGAAATAGTCTTACATGTATTATCATCATATGAAGAAATTATATCACGTGTTAATAAGATAAGTAAATAATTATCTGAGTCTTATGGATTTGAAGGGTAGCTAGAGAAGAAAAGGGTAGAAGAGAGAAAGATGGATAAAAGGAAGAGGGGAAAGAAGGGTTTTCCCATATGTGATAACTGCGTGAAGAATTACCTTGGTAAATGCTTGAAGGGAATGGGAGTTTTTCATATGTGTGGAGAAAAAGGACACCAAGTTCGTGATTTTAAGGGTAAAAAAAGGTTTCAAATTTACAATGCTTCATTTTCAAGGAGTTGGGACACTACGTGAATCAATGTCCCAATCATCATAGTATACCACAAATGATACTGTCGGATAATAATCAAGTTATTATATTACCATAGATGAAGGGTAATGACTAGTTTTCTTATATTGATATTAAAAAATTATGTCATTTGAGTGTCCTATAAATGATGTACTGGATATAATAATTATGGAGTATATAAGGACTGTACTATAATACTATTTCATTAAGTACTTGATATTGTGTGGAACCAAGAAAAGTGACTCAATCGCGGGTTATTCTTTTTGAAAATATATGGTTTAGAGAAAGTTAATCCATAATGAGTTTCTGATACTGAGCTAGTGATTTTGGAATAATATATCACTGATTTAGATAAATTATAATGAATATTTTTGACAACCTTGAAACTGATTAATGATTTGTATATTCCATCATTATTGGAGTTTAAAACATTTTTTGATAGAAATAGTATATACAGTATTCTATAAGGAATAAGGGAGATTGAATGTAATCAATATGGTTTTATGGTAATTCAGGGTGTTATTGTGTTTTAAAATAATATAAGATGAAGGTTTTCAGATGTTTTTTCGTGGGAAAAAGGATCTTCATTATGTTTACCTTCCTTATAAATTTTGGACTGTGAGTTTGGATAGAAGTATTTTAGATAATTCTAAAGATTGGAATCGATTAAGTTTGACATCAGATACTATTGTTAATGTTAAATAATTTCTTGAGATTATTTTTGGATTGTCATAAAAAGGACAACTCAGAGGTCAGGCAACAACCCGCCGCGTCCGCCAAGGCTGCTAGACTTGAACCCGCAACTGAAGGGAGACAAGGGTGCATCACCAACCACTGGCCTACGTGATGTCTTAGTTTGTATAATGTATTTTTTAAAATGGTTTGACAGATTAATTATAAATTAATTTTTTTGGATCCCTATATAATTATTATAAATAGAATATTTTTTAATTCTATTATCCTTTTGTGTGAAAGATGACTTTGTGATTGGAATTAGTTGAAGGATGAAACTCTACTTGTCAAGTATATATATATATATTCCTCTTATTTTATGAATAAATTAATTCTTAAACTTTAGTAAAGTGATCTTAAAACCAAAAATGTGTTATCCTAATACCTTATGTTTTGTTGAACCGAGGATATTTTACATCATCATAGATTGATGGCTTCGAGGCTGTCAATTTTACACTTGTTTTTTATTGATGACCTCAATCACTCCCTATAAATATTTACATTTTCCTTCCAATTATGAGTCTGTAGTTTCCACCAATGTTCTCCAAATCGATATCATATTTTGGTGGTTACTTTTTTATTCCATTTCCCTCTTATTAAGACTAAATTTTATTAACCCAAATTACGGTGTGGGTTTTCCACAAATTTATTTTTCTATTTTTAACCATTTATTTTCAAAGAAAAATTTGCAATTGTGAGGACTCAATTAATTGAATGAGGGGAGAATGTAACATCCCATGATTTTATAGTATATTATCTTATTAAATTAAATCAATAGCTTGTGCTACATGCAACATCAAGTTTTAACACACCACAACTTACCAAACTAGCTGTTCAAAAAGCGGTTATGAATAGTATTAACTGCATATTGAATATTATATACTCTATATAATTTTAATACCAATATTATTTGTTTCCTAGAAATAATATAAGAACAAATTCAATTTTTTAGATAAAGGAAGTATTTTCCAAAAATGTCATATTGTCACCCACCAATGGTGAATTTTTTTTAAATGAAATATCTAACACTTTTATACTAAATTTGAGAAAATAAGATTCTTTTTTAGAAGCAGGAAATAAAAATTTAGTTTGGAAAATTTTTTGGAGCATTTCTCATTACATTTATAATTTGATTAATGGTGATAAATACTAAGTTTTAATTGAAAACAACTTTTTTAATCAAAATGATTTATAATGTTAAATTATGAATTTGGATGGTTTTGATGTATAGTTAGATTATATTTTTATGATTTAATACAATTTAGGTCATTATAAGAAATTTCACATTTAAATTTGACATAAACACATGCCAATATTTTAATAGTTTTTACCTTTTTAAAAAACCCACTTTTTGGTTTTGAGAACGTTAATTAATTTAAATTTAATAAATGCAACTTCTATGTTTTGAATTTGGTAAAATGGGCTTAATTTTGGAATTCAGTCTATAAAAATTAGCATAGGGTAAAGTTTTGATATTTTTTTTGAAAACGTTCAATTTTTGATGAGTAGTGAAAAACACATCGGTATTATTTAAAACCAGATTTTTATTTAAATAATTATTTTTTTATTTTATTTTATTTTAAGTGAAAATAGATATATAATACCTATATAAGTTCAATGTGATTAACTGGAGTCATTTTATAATAATATTAGATGTATAAAATTTTATTGAACTTTTTAACGTTTTATACCCACCTTCTAGAAGCATTTGAAAATTTGAATAAAACTTAATTTTACTGCTTCTATGAGTTTAATTTGAAAAATACGAGATACACTCTTGACATCAGTAAGTAAAATTTGGTTCAATATGTTAAAAATAATTTTTTTGTGAATAGAAAATTTTGACATTTTTTCGGCGGTTAAAAGTAAATAGGGTCATTAAGGGTAAAAATGATATTACAAGTACCCAAACACATATCCAAATTCTATTGGATACATTTAATTAGACTAAAAAAAATCTTAGATATAAAATATGATCCTTTTTTATCCACATGGATTAGATTAGGGAATTTATTAATTTTTATTTAAAAAAGAGTTAAATGTGATAAATTCAATGTTTATTAACTAAACCATTTTTAATATAGGGTTCTTACATTAGATAATTTAGACTATAAGTATTCGTTAGAAATATAAAAAAATTTCATACATAATGGTATTTGTTTTATAATTTTTATTCATTAAATAATTTATTTTATTTATGACACAATGATGATGTAGTAATTACCTTATTAATGAAAGAATCAAATAAATGGTATTATAAATATAAAAATAATTATAATTTCAACATTTTTATGACATCCACGAATTTTATAGGTGTAAATGACATGTTATGGTGGATTAAATAGATTTATTTGAAGTAATCATGCTGTTATGACTTTCACAAATAACAAAATACCAAATAGTGTCAAAATTGACATAAATTAGTTTTTAAAACAAATATTATTTCAATAAATTATATAATAGTCCTAAAAATATAAATCCAATACCTCCTAAATACTATTATTTTATTATAAATATCTTACAACCATATTCTTTATTCTATCCATCCTATAAAAGAAAAAGTCATCATACGTGTGTACGTACGGCTTAACGTCTCCACGTCGTGGTGTAGTTTTTTATTAAAACACTTTATTATTTTAATGGGTATAATAATGAGTGTAACTGATGTAAATAATAAATATAATGTGAAAATGATTCTGTATATATGTTATAAAATCCAATTACATACTATTTCACCATTGAAAAATGATATTGTTGCTCGTGCGTACGTACGGATTACCGTCTTCACGTTGTGATGAGATTCATTCCCATGTTCACCATTCAACGATGATTATAAATTTATATATTATAAATAAGTATGTAATAGATGAAATAATAATGATAATGGAGATATACATATGTGTGTGTGTGTGTGTTTTTGTGTATTTATGTACTTACATATATCTTATTCACTTACTTCTTTTCAATATGATATGAAAACAGAAACAACGTTACTGCATACGTACGACCTATCGTCTCCATAAACGATGTATTCCATTTATTATATATCTATATTATAAATATTTATATTCTAAATTTATTTGATATATAAATCAATTTTTATATTCTGGAAGTATTTATATCATGATCTAAATTATACGATAAATAATAACAAGTTAAAACACGTATGATAAAGAAAGAGATTATTACCCACAATGTTAATTTGACATGGAAATCATTATTAAAATGGTAGTATAAAGTCATAAATGAATCATTTAAGATATAATAAACATGAATATTGTTCTGGTATTATTTAATAACATACTATGTTCATTATACATGAGGTTAAATGTACCCTCGACCAAAGGAAAGTGCAAGGTAAGGGTTAATTCCTCAATCTCAATATTATTAGAGATTGTTTATGGGTAGGTTATTACTGGGACATATTTTTTATCCATGCCCATGTTTCATAAAAGTGTTTTTAGAGGGATTATATTTAAGGGAATATATTATTAAAACATCATTTTATATATTTTAAATATTTATTCTTCTAAATAATTCACATTAATGTCCATGTTTCTAAAATGGTTTTAATGTTTTATTTATATGGACATGAATGCTTTTAAAATTTTAATTCCATTAAAAAGATTCAAAGTGGTATGAGACACTTTGATTCAAAAATTTATTAAAATTTATTCATTTCTAAATTGTTTGACATTTAAATGTTTTCATGAAAAAGGGATATTTCTCTCAAAGAGTTTTACAAATCATTTTCATCTATGTCAACATCCTTTGATGGATTTTAAACTTGTTTGAAGATGACTTATTATTATAAAAATCTTTCATATTTTATTGACGGTTTTTTGATATGTTTGACTTTGGATGTGTTATTTTTATACCATTCATATTATATGGTTAAAGTATTGACATTTTGTAATATAGTTCAAAGACAAATGTTTATGTTATGTTTCAAACTTTTCATATGAGGAATGTATTGGACATTTTATGTGATGGGTGGAGCCTGAAATATCTCCTTGATGCATAGGTAGGTCTCATGAGACAATTAGACATGGAACTGGCCAAGGCCTTTCCCGATTTTATATATGGTTTTGGCCAATGCCTTAATCATTTTTAGACGTCTTGGCTGAAGCCTTGACAAAATATTTTAGAATGTCTGGAATTAATGATTCCTACATTATGAAAATCACATTGATGGTTCAGGTGGATATTCAACTAGTAGAATACCCTTGACTATGTTTAATTATGGAATTATTTACTTAGATCATATTTCATCCATAAATTGTTCATGTTTATTGTTTATAAAGGAATGTGTATTCAATTATTCAACACACCTATTGTTTATGCTATCTCCTGGTAAATTGTTTATCCTTACTGAGCATATGAGCTCTCCACTTTCTTATGTTTTGTTTTCCTAGGATTTCCATGAAGTGTATTATGATTGAAATTAAGTGTTAAGATAAAATGGAATAATGGAATTCTCAAAGAACAATTTATGTTTTATTTTATGTTTCAAATTATAGTGTGTAGTTGATATATGTAATCTATTTCCAATACTGCTAAACTAATCGGTATTTTGAGAATTTGTTCCTTGTAATCATGCCAATGTATTAAAATGATGCACTGACTCTGGGATTCTGGGGTCGGGGAATTACATTAAGGACCTACTGTGTTGTTCAAGAATGGTCTATTGTGTTGGATCATGTGATGCGAGGACCGGGTTGGGACTCAGGTGCATGCTTGGGATCTTCTGGTAGTTTTGGTTTCATGATTATATATATATGACTACCTAACATATAGATTATTCATCTCATTAATATAGAAAGTTCTATATGGTTTATTGTTGGTAATGTTGCATGGCATCAGTTTATCTATTAATACCAGTTATTGTATCTGTGGATTTTATTTTCCATTGTGGCTTACTCAGAAAATTTATAATAGTATCCACAACGTTACTCCATAAACAGGAACTCATAGTAAGTAGCCTCTGGTGTACAGGTAGGCAAGCCCGAGGTCATGCAATGACCGAAATCGGGGTACCCGATATTTGACACTTGGTTGGGGACTCTACAATATATAATGTGTATATTTTTTAAAATTTTCATTATTATTTTATAAATTTATACTCTAAATAGGATAAGCACCTCTAAAGTAAAAGTGGATTTATAGATTTACCATAAGATAAAGGTTATACCCAAATTAATTTATGTATCATTGATGGTATGTAATTTTTAGGAGTAGTATTATCAATAAATTTATGGTTATTATCCCTAACCTTTACAATTTTTGTTAATATATCCATGATATTTTCAACCTCATAACCCATGTCATTCAGTTGGACATACAGTTAGTTGTTTCATTGACCATTATCAATTTCATGGATCAAATTCCTATGTAAGATTCTACCTTCTTCCAATATCTTAGAAATTAAATTAAATTTATTAAGACATGGTCATAATATAACACAATATTAATAGACTGAAGATGTTGACCTGTATCATTTTTGATAATATATCCATGATATTTTCAACCTCATAACCTATGTCATTTACTTGAACATAAGGTTAATTTTTTCTTTGACCATTATCAATTTCATGGACAGAATTCATATGCAAGATTCTACATTATTCCATTATCATATAAATTAAATTAAATTTATTAATACATGGTCATAATATGACTCAATATTAATTGAGTGAAGATGTTAACCATACATGTTCTCAGTAATTATAATTAAATACTATGTATAACATAGGGTTAACATCTAAAGGAATTCTATTCTAATCCAAAAAATAATGTACTTTTCTCTAATACTAATTAAAAAATCCCATGCCCATTATTTTGAAAATGATGTGATAATAATGTTTTATTTTTCACAAAAAAAATAAAAAATAAATCTCCTCCCTAATTTTAGGATTGTATGTATTTTTTCATTGAGAACTATTAACATAAAACAATGGAAAATATTATAAAGGTATTTATTTAATAATCAACTAAAATTATCCAAGATAAATATGTCTTATACCATTTATAATATTCTCTCATTCCTATGTATATTACATATAATGGAATGGGAGGGCTAAAAAATCGATAAGGGTATACCTACACAATAGTGGGTTAAATAATAAAAAAATATAATATAAGGGTTAGATTAAGATTGGACCATAAGTATGAGAAAAATAAAAAAATGATACTAGAATATAGGTAATGAATAAGTCACTTAGAATCATAATTAATCATCATTTATAATAATTAATGGTCATTGAATATAACTAAACATAAAAGAATATAAATTATCATCATGGAATACAAGTAATTATTATGTAACATAAATAATAATTATATAATACAAATGATTATCATGGAACACAGATGATCATCATGGAAAATAATGAATACTAGAATATGAAATGAATGATAATTGGATATCCTAAACTCGTTGCTATAAGAGCTCTAATGAAAAGGCTAACTATCCATGGCACAATGTTACAATCTTTCAGTAAAAATTCATTATATAATAACGTTTTTAACCAATTTCATAGTATCCTAATAGGAATTTATGGAAATGGTACCACCCCTCCAATATGATAGTATCATATTCATTGCCTATAAATGTTATCTCAATCTATGAAACAGTACCCAATGTACTATAGGTTATATAATTATAAGACCACTAGTCCATGATTTTTCTAGTATATAATGAACAATATTTATGAATTTGTACACATGATCATATAATATTAAAAAATAATCATATAAGAATAGTCACTAAAGGTGATTAATTATGAAATATTTTGTATACAATTTAATGTGTAATTAAATGAATATGTCACTATTATTTTCTTGTTTTATAGATATAAAGTATTATATTTTCAAATAATTATTTTTTGGGAACATAATGTTAAATTGACATAAAATGATACTTTAATTAGTTTATTTTTTTTTATAGATATAATTTCTATAGTTGAAACATGATTTTTTTGTTTTATATTATATAGGTAAAAGGGATATAATCCAAACCATTTGTAGACTAATGATCAATTGAGAATTAAATGAATGCACCATGATTTTAAATCTAACATGTTTTTATCTCCTTAATCGACTCAAAAAATTAGGTGAGGTCATGTAGGTGATGATTCCAGAGGTTTATAGTAAGAAACACATATATTAACATCTATAGTATCTATTTGTGAGTAAATCGATTAACAATTAAAATAATTGTCTAATAGAAATCAAGGGGATTTGGTGTATTGTTATCTATGATTTTATTATTTTGTGTATATGAGACTCATGAAAAATAAAATATCACAAAATCTAAAAATTGATACACCGATCTATATGTTGGTGTGAGAGTAATAGTAACCATTTATCTAATAATTTCCAATGATATTTTTTATGAGAATCAATAATTGGATTATTATGAATATATAGAGTAATGATAAAATATGCATTTTCGTGAATTTTTTCAATTGAATTTTAATACTAATGTATATCATAGTGGATGAATTAGGTTATCTCTAAATGAAGCACCAAAATTTCTGACTAACCAATAGGTTTTCAATAATTAATGTTTTTTGTTTTCTTAATTATAAAAATATATGGAATGAAAATAATAATTTAAAAATTAAACCATGAAAAGGGAAAAAAGGAAATACAAGTGTCCATAGAAATGTTAAATATAATCTGTGATAAATTGGCCATATTTCACTCTATCATTGTTTCTTAGTTTTAAACATAAATCCTCCATAGTGTGAGTATTCCTTAAAATTGACTCATTACACCCATTAGAAGTTAGTTTATAGGATCTTAATACTTACCGAATTTAGCATCCCCTAGTAAGGTTAATTCCCTTGAATAATCCAAAACACAAAAACATTAAACTCGCCTCAAATAAGTTTAAATCTGAATTTGAAAATATATGTAATTTTAAACCCATAGTTGTAACAAAATTTCTTCCAAAACCGTCTTAGTGGAGAAAGTCCATTAATGAACTAGGTTTACTTTTCGATCGAACCATGTATTACTGAACCCTATTTTTTCGTTCCATCAATGTGTTATAGAAAAGGATTTAATTTCCCTTCCAAACATGTATATCTAATGAGATATATATCTTTACACAACTAATTTTATGTATATATATGTCCCATGCATCTCATAATGAAATAATTCATACATGTTCCAGAAAAAATAAATCATTAATCATAGCCTAATCTAAGAAAACAAATTTGTTTCTTAAACATCATTCCATTATAACTAATCCATATAAACTATAAAACCATAACTAAAACAACTAAATCATAGTAATAATAATGATATAATCATAACTATATTTATGATAATAATTTTAGATGGAAAATAATTTTGATATCACACATGACCTTATTTCTTGGTGAAATATCCTTTCTTCTTCAAAAAAAATTTCCTTCCTGAATATGCCACACAATTTTAGAAAAAAATAATTTTATTTGAAAATAAAAATTATTATTATAGGGAAATAATAAATTAAATAATTCACTATGAATGTGTAAAAATCCATTCATGACATAAAAGTTAAAAAAAACAATCTTATTGTACTTTTGACAGAAAAGTCAAAAACAACCTTACTTGGTAAACAAAACAAAGATTCCTACCATACCATGTAGTAAAAGTAAAAAATGGGAAAATATTTATTTAAACAAGAATAGAATAATATTTCATACTTTTTGAAATCATTTTTAGAAAACATTCACTTGTATGGTAAATATATCCCTAGAAAATACTTATGTATAATCAATCTCAGATAAAAATGAGATTGCAAAATTATACCTTATATTAGGTATGATTTCTTCCCTATGGGTCTTAAAATTAAATATAGTGGGTTTAAACATATTATTAACATGTATAATTACAATAATAATATCAATTATATCATATATTATTCACTTATGACATTATATTACCATTTTATTTATCAATTCCATGTTAAAGAAACATTTTTGGGTAATAATTAGTTTATTTATCATACGTGTTTTGACATGGTATTCTTGATATTATTATATAGATCATGATTTACATAATTAGATAATATAAAAAATGATTTATATATAATATATATTCAGTATTTAAATATATAAAATAAATAGTTAAATGAAATTGAATACAATATTCAAGGAGACATTATGATGTATGTACACATGAACGTTGTTTCCCTTTCCTTATTGAAATGAATGGAAGAAATTAAAAGAAATTTATATATGTAAATAAACCCAGTAGAATTATTATGTCATATGATTAATTATTATTTATTATATATAGTTTATAATCATTTTATTACGGTTAATGTGGATAATGAATCTCAGAGAGTTGTGGAGATGGTAGGTCATATGTACGCACGAGTGAAAATATCATTAAATTAATGGTTATATGGTATATAATTGGATGGTATATTAATTATATAGAATATTTATCATATTTTATTAATTATTTTAATCCATTATACTCTTCATTATTCACATCCAAAATAATTATTTTTGAATAAAAATTTGCACCACGGTGTGGAGATGGTAATTCCAGCATACACACACATGTTGATATTGTTATTAGTATGATGGTTAAAAGGAGGGATATTTTTTTCTCATAATTATAATAAAATATAATTTGTATAATATAATGGATTTATTATTTTTTTATGAGAACAACTTAATTAGATTCAATAGAAGAATAAAATAAATTTCAAATAAGGGAAACAAATTACCTCTTCTTCGGGAGTCTCTATTTGATATGCACAAAAGGACTCACTAAGATGGTTTTCTTCCAAAAGGTTGGAATCTAGGATGAATTTAGGGGAGTTGGATGGTAATTTGGGTGGTGTTTGGTCAATAAAAATGGGTTTGGATGTTTGAATAAACGATAAGAAGAAGTGCCCTTTTAAAAGAGTGGTGAGGGGCACTTTAGGAATGTCTTGAAATATTAATTTATTATAAATTGAATTCTGATTTATAATGGAACCAAATTAATTTATTTATAATATAAAATTATTATAGGTCTAAATCCTATCAACCAACAAAATGGATACATGTTTTTAGTTTATTTCCATCCATATCATTTTGATTTATCCTTATTTAATATATTAAATTTTATTTGTGGTAATATTATTCTAAATATTAAATGGATATAAATATTTGATTATGTGGAATAAATTGTTCATAAATGGATAAATTATGACCATATAATTTTTACTTTTTAATTTTTAAATTTTTTATTTATTTTTAAATAATTTTATAATATGTTATATTTATAAAATATCAATAGTGTAAATGTTTTCACTATTCATTTATTTGACTTTATATAAACTCCACAAAGAAGTTAAATTTAAAATAAAATATTTAATGCACTCCTAACATGTCATAAGCACCTATAAAAGTTTTCGAGCACATTAATTAGTTTATATGATATTTAGTTTAATATTTTTAAACCATATATTTGATATTTCAATCAATAAAATAATTTCTACATCACAATTGTGTTATCATTAATGTTAATTATTTAAAATCTATATATTTTAAATAAATTTACATGATACAGATAACTTCATTATATTTTTGGATACTATTTATCTTCAATGTTTTATCATTTTTATGACTATATTAAAACTTTTATACTTATAAGAGATAAGAGGGTAACATGTTTTCACTTTCTTTTGTTTTAATTATAATTACTTCAAATTCATGAACTAAAAACCATTAAATGAATATATTATTCATCTAAGGTAATTTTAATCTATATTAATTAATCCAAAATTATTTTTTCTGGTTTTAGGGTAATTTTTTTATCATTATCATATTTTTCCAACAATAATTTATCCGATTTACCTTTAACATTGGTAAATAAAAAATTACATTGTTACTAATCATAATATCAAAAATGATAAAAGTAACCTATTTAAATAATTTGTAACGAATAACTCCAAATATGTAATCCATTTTTAAAAATTCAAAACATATAAGTTTCATTTATTAATTTATAATTAATTCTTATTTTCAAAACCCAAAAGAGGTTTTTTAGAAGTAAAAACTATCAAAAGATAAGCATGTTTTTTGTCAAATTTAAAATTGAAATTAATTCCAATGGAATTTTTTTATTAAATGTTAAACAATTGTCCAATTACTATTTAAAACTAATTAAAAATATAATCTAACTATATAAATAAATTAGAAGAAAAGAAAATTTTGACTTAAAATGCAGTATTTTTAACTATTCATTAAAATATGAATTTTATCAAAAAATAACTTAAATTTAACCAATAAAAATTTTGATGTCCTCCATCAAAATAATATGTTCATTTTTTGTAATTTAATATATAAAAGTGTTAAAAATTAGATTTAAAATCAGTGTTTCGTCAATAGGTTGCCAAAATATATTTTTTTAACACTTATTTTATTAGGAAAATTGAATTTTATTTCTTATATGATGTTCTAGAAAATAGATAGAATGAATTTTAATTTTATATAAAATTAAAAAAAATTAATATTATTCATAACCGCTAGTTTATATACAAATAAATAATAATATATTTATAATATATCATAGTTTAGTGAAACTCGGTATTGCTTATAACATAGGATATCGAGGAAGGTTGATCTTGCATTTAATCTTAACCATGTTAGTGTGGCATGTAGTGAAATATTATTTTGGTGTTGGATATAACATAATCCAAATATAGTTCTTTTATAGATTGAATAAAAATATGTACTTAGTGTTGCGTGAAATTATTTCTATCAAAAGATCATAAAATTATGTATAACACAAGCCATGTTTAGTTTTGCGTATACTGAAATATAATATGTTGTTGTGTATAGTAGAAGATAGTCTTCGACTATCATCCAACAGAAGACATCAAAGAAATTAAAATGAATCTATCTCATAAAATATCATGGAGTTACATTATACCCCTATAAAATGAATTTCTCCTTCAAAAATTTTCAATATTATAAAAGGTTGACTACATGAATGTTTCTTTCCTAGAAGACCACAGTGTAAAAAGTAATATTAAAACATTATTTTAAAAATAAATGTTATAAACATTATGATTTCCCAATGTAACACATCACTAGGATTCCATATAGGATAACATATTTGGGATGTGAAAACATGGATACTAAAGAAAAATATAACCATCATGTTCTGATAGATATTGATAGAGAACAAGGTTTGGATAATGTTAACAACCAGATGTCCATAAATCTGTGATGAATTAAGGGAACATTTGATTCATCGGATTAAAAGGAACTAAGATAAAATTTTAGTTTTCAATATCCTTTCCCAAAAGTTGTATAAATTTGCATGAAAATTAATTCTACATTTATTTTAGTACAATATCATAGTTTTTCATACCTTGATCTATTTCCAAATCTTCTCTTTTTTAAATAAATAATGTTGCATTTTTCATTATTGATGTGTTAGCAGATTATGGGAT
This sequence comes from Viscum album, assembly GCA_963277665.1. Lineage (NCBI taxonomy): Eukaryota > Viridiplantae > Streptophyta > Magnoliopsida > Santalales > Viscaceae > Viscum > Viscum album. The sequence continues at coordinate 1,226,512,279 of OY728162.1, forward strand.
AGAATGATTGGTCATTCCATCTATCTCAAAAGATGGTTTATCATAAGAAATCAAATATGCATTATTCCATTTATAGTGCAATAATAAATTATTATAACAAACATCAATGTGAATATAACTTACACTATCCATAAATGGTTGAAATTATAATCCTTCCAAAAAACAAAAAATATAAAACTTCATAAAGAGGTGAACTAAATCAACTTAGCATTTGTCTCCCATATCACATATGGTAGTTCATAGTTGTCACTTTCCAAACATGTGAGTACCTTTATCATGTATTCTCTAGAAATGTGTTATTAAAATGAATTACCATATAACCATAGTGAAAACATCCATTCCTTCCAAATTAACTCTTTCCACATAACAATAATATCAAAAATTATAAATACTGAAACCATGATATAACATTGTCCTTATACCAATTGTGATTTAATTAATACTATCAAACATATAATTATCCCCTTATCCCTTAATTATTCACATATCATGTGTTTTCAAAAAATATCTGAATAACTTTTAATGTTTATCAATATCATTCAAAATTTACATTCAAATACTTAAGGTAAAAAAGTGTGTAACAATCCTTAGTTGTTTATTTATTCCATAATGCCCTAAAATTAATTATAAAACATTATTCATAATTATTATGTAATCATTAAATTATATTCTTAAAACATTGAGTGAGCTTCAAAAATTTATTCCTTAACACTTATTTCATCTCATATATCATTTTTAGTATCTTCATTGTCATCAACATAAATACTACACATACGACCATTCTAATTATCTTCCTGAAATTTTCCCATATGGAAAATATTTGAATAATGCCTATACATTCCACATTTAAAACGTTAAACCTTCGTTGATGTATTTGCAATACCATTATCTTTGTCCATTGTGTAAACTAAACCATTTCCCTTATAATTAATGGATTTGTGTCCTTTTCCATACCCAATGAATATTCTAGTTCCATTGAAATATTCTCTTTGATGCCTTATCCCACATGATTTACATGAAGAAAATTCAACTTTATTTCCTCTATGATCACCATGAAACTACATCTTTCTTTTATTAGATGGGTCGAGAAAAACACAAAAGTTGATATTATTGATCATATTATGATATTTATGATTAGGTATAATAAGAATGATTATCCTTCCATATACTATTTCATTTATTATCTCATGAACAATATCGTTCCATTTTCCATCATATTCTTCATTAAAATGAATCCTCTTATTTCCATCCATTATCTAAAACCCAAAAAGAATAGCATGACAGGAAAAAAATCATATTTGGAAAATAACATAGTCAAGGGGGTGTAAATTCATTCTATAACACCTTATGTTTGATCCTAGATTATTCATGATTATTACCATAATTTTAGGATTGTAACCTATACATAGACTTACCCTTAGGTACATCTCTAGACATACCATAATCCTTCACTTTGATACCAACTGTAAATACCCAAGAATTATGTACATGGATATTACATTTTTTGGAAAAATAATTCATAAAAAACACAAATATATGCCCAAATACCATGTTAGATTACTGTGATTGGAAACCTGGAACAAAACCTTCTATCATGGTGAAATATCTCCAAAATATTCCATAAAGATCTTCCCCTTTTGTTTTTCTACCAAAAATCATTATTCATATCCCAAGGAAAATAATACCTAAAAATGGTGTAATCAAGTTCTTAGTAAGGTAAAACATTGATAACATAAAGCAAACCATAAACATAAGAAATTAAAAACAAGAACATAATTTTTAAATACCAAAATCACAATTCCTGAAATAATCATGGAAGTACGTAAGGAAAAGATAATAAATGAACGTTAACCAAGATAAAATAGAATTAGAATAAAACATGGAATTTTGAAAAAAAAATTAATAAAATAATTTTATTTCAATACTATCCATGTAATTGCTTCCAAGACCATCACAGTGGAAAAAGTGCATTACTGAACCAGGTTTACCAGTCATTCTAGCCATGTATTACTGAACCATATTTACTATTCCTTCTAGCCCTGTATTACTAGACTGTATTTACTTCTCTTTCTATACATGTATATCTCATAATATATAAATCCTTACCCAATGGATTATAGGGAAATACGGATCCCACATATCTCATAATGAAATCATTCGTACATATACCACAAAATCATAAATCATTCATCATAGCATAACCCTAAAAATAAAATGAGTTTCTTAAACATCAGCCCATAATAACATAATCCATATAATATATAATTCCATAATTAAAAAAATAAAATAATAGTAACAATATGTATAGAAACATAACCCTATTTAAGAGTTCCATCTTATATGGAAAATAATTTTCATAAAACACTTGACCTAAATTCTTGAGGAAAGTATCTTTTCTTCTTCCAAAATGTTTTCCTTCCTCAAAATTCCACACAATTTTAGAAGAAATTATTTTTTGTCAAAATAACCTTAAAATATTGTATTCTAGGAATCAAGGAAATATGGTATTATAAAATGGTATAAATCAATTCATACTGTATATTTTTTAAAAATACATTCTTCTTGCATTTTTACAGGAAATGTCAAAAAGTACCTCATCAGGTAAACAAAAGAAAGATTTATTCCATACCATGATATAAAAGTAAAAAATGATTACAAATAACTTTAAAAACTCATATGATAATAGTAAATATTTTATGAAAACATTTTTATAAAATATGTACATTGATGATAAATATATTCTGAGTAAATACTTACATATAAACAATCTCGGATAAAAATGATATTGCAAAATTATCTATTACCTTAGGTCTGATTTCTTCCTTTTTTATTCGAAACATCTTTATAGTTGGTTTAAACATATTATTAACATGTAAAAGAAATATAATAATATCTAAGATATCATATATAATTCACTTATGACATTATATTACCCGTTTATTTATCAATTCAATGTTAAAGCAACGTTTTGGGTAATAATCATTTTATTTATCATATGTGTTTTGACTTTTTATGATTGATATTATTAATTTGATCATGATTTATACACATATATAATGTTAAACCTGATTTATATATCATAAATATTTTGTATATAAATATATATTAGATAGATAAATGAAAATGAATACACCGTTCAGGGAGACGGTAGGTTGTACGTATTCATGAATGTTGTTTCTGTTTCGTTATTGAATTAAATGGAAGAAAGTAAATGAAACTTATATATATACATAAATCTAGTTGCATTATTATGTAATATATTTCATTATTTCTTATTATATATACTTGATAATCATTCTCTAATAGTTAATGTGGATAATGAATGTCATCTTATCGTGGAGACGGTAGGCCGTGCGTACGCAAAAGGGACGATATCATTCACTTAATGGTTAAATGGTATGGAATTTGAAGATATATTAAATATAAATAATAATTATATAGTTATATTAATTATTTATATACATTATACTAAGCATTATACCCATCCAAATTAAGTATTGTTGAATAAAAAATTACACCATAGTGTGGAGACGGTAAGACATATGTACTCACCCATGGGGATATTGTTATTCGCAGGATGGGTAAAATGATGGATAAGGTTGTAGTATAATTATACTACCATCTAATAATAAATAAGTTACTGTATTTATTAATATGTTAACATAAAAACATAATAATAGGATGTAGAATGAGAAAATGAATTTATAAAGAATGGATAAAATAATTACCTATTCTTTGGGAATCTCCTTTTTATTTGCACAAAAGGATTACATAAGTTGGTTGTTTTTCCAAATGGTGGAATATAGGATGATATGAGGGAATTTGGGATGAGTTTTTGGAAGTGTATTCTAGAGACTAAAGGCTTTGGAGGTGTGAATAAAATAGAAGAAGAAGTACCCTTTTACAGGAGAGGTGAGGGGCAGTTTAGGAATGTCTTGAAATATTAATTTATCATAAATTGATTTTGGTTTATAATGGTACCAAAATCATTTATTTAGTAGTTAAATAGTTTTTGGGTTGAAATAATATCATACCATAAATATAGATATGTTTTTTTATTTTAAACATTATCATTTTGATTTATCCTTATATAATCTATTTAATTTTATTTGTGGTAATAATATTTTTAATATTAAACGGTTACAAATATTTTCATATGTTTTTTTCAATTGTTAGTAATTGGATACGTTATGATATTTTCGACCATATATTTTTCACTTTTTAAATTTCAATTATATTTGTTATTTTTATATAATTTAAAATTTTGTTCCTTTTAGAAAATATCAGTATTTTTCAATTTTGAAACTATTTATTTTTTTGATATTAAATAAAATCCACAATGAAGATAAATTCAAACCCTAAGATTTAATATACTAATAACATGTCATAGTAAACTATAAAATTTCTGTATTATATTAATGAGTGCATATTATATTTATTTTCATATTTTTAAACCATATATTTGATATTTCTATCAATAAAATAACTTCTACATCACTATTGTGTCTTCATTAATGACAATTATTTAATCTCTAAAAAATATAAATCAATTACCATGATGTTGATAATTTAATTATATTTTTGGAGACTATTTATGATCGATGTTTTATCAAGATTTTTAATATATTAAAATTATTATACTTATAAGATATAAGAGAGTGACATGTTGTAACTTTTTTTGTAATTACATCTCTTTCTGGGAAAAAGTTCATTGAATGAATCAATTCTGACCCTTAAGAGATATTGAAAGATTTTAATTCATAAAATATTACTTTTTAAGGTGTTGGGATGATTTTATAATATTTATCGTATTGTTTTTAACTAAAATTTACCTGATATATCTTTAACTGCTGAAAATAAAATATCGGAGTTAGTATTCATAATATCCAAAAAAAAGTAACCTATTTAAATAATTTTGACCCACTGATTCCAATTATGGAATCCAATTTCCAAAATTCAAATCACATATTTTTCATTAATTAATTTAATATTATTTCCTGTTGTTAAAACTAGAAAGTGGGTTTTTATGAAATAAACACTATCAAAAGATTTACATGTGTTTATGTCCATTCTAAATGTGAAGTTAATTACAAAGACCAATATTAGATTAAATTAAAAAAAAAACCCAATACACTTTAAAAAAAATAAAAATATAATCAATCTGTATAAATAAATTAGTTGAAATGACAGTTTTGAATTAAAATGCTGTATTTTTTATAATTCATTAAAATATGAATTTAATCAGAAAAATAACGAAATTATACCAAAGTAAATTTTGATTTCCTTCATTCAATGAAGATTTATATATTTTCAAATATAATATATAAAAGTGTTAAAAAATTTATTTAGAATTGGTACTCCATCAAAAGGAGGAAAAACTATATTTTTTGAAAAATACTTATTTTATAAGAAAAATTGAATTTTTTCTTATATCATATTCTATAAAATACATAAGATTAATTTTAATGTTATATAAAATTAAAAATGTGGTCAATAATATTCATAATAGATATTTTATATGCCATTAAATAATAATATTTTAATAATATATTATTTTTTACTGAAACTCGGTATTACGTACAATGCAAGCTATCGAGGAAGGTAACTCTTGAGGGTCACGCAAGACAAGTGTTGAATTTAGTGCAATATTCCGTTGGTGTTTCTTATAAAATAATACAAATGTAGTTCTTTTATAAATTGAATAATATCTATACACAGTATTGAATGAAATGAATTCTATATAAAGAAGTTGAAATTATGTGTAACACAAGACAAGTATAGTGTTGCATTTACAACAAGCTAATACAATGTTGCATATATCAAAATCTAATCTTGGTGTATCATAAAACAGAAGATATAACTGAAATTAAAAATAATATATCTCACAAAATCTCGGGGTGTTACATGCATAGTAGATAGTGCAAGGACACAAAGGGGTTTGAATCAATGTACACAGATTTTATTGAGTTTTAAATTATATTATTACTTATCACCTTTCATACATGAACCCATATCTGGGTTATGAAGTATGGATATCATTATGCATTTACAATCCATAACCATTAAATAAATTCAACAATAAAAAATAAGACTAGGATATAGTGATTTTTAAGGATTGTAATAAACATGTGAACCTACATTTTACTAGCTATGGGCTAGGATTGAAGCCATTGAGTAGTTGCCACAATGTGAGAGTGATTATAAAAAACCAAGACAATAATTAATCATAACATTTTGAATGGTTTACGAAAATATATTACACAGGTTTCATGCATAATAAGTGAAATTTTCTTCTTTGAGTCCTACAATAATAACTTTTCCCATACGGTTATTAAGCCTCTTTCTAGAAATCACATAATTATTTATACTAGAACTACAAATTATTTAAAGATCCTATTTGATATCATCAAATATATCATCATTTTCTGCTTTATATTTCACTGCGTCAATTTGGAGGAGATCTACTTCCTAATTCAATTTATTGAATGAATTAATAATGTATGAAAGAAAAAATGAAAAATTTGTTTTTTTTTGAATCACTACAAACACACTATGTATATTGATAAATATGGAATGTTTTTTTAAAGGGGACTGAGAATAAAATCATAAACAACAAAAATATTTTCATACCCTTATTATGGAAATTTTCATCTTTGATAGTTTTCGGTTCTTCTAGTATTACATATGGTCAAAGGATATACTCTACTCTTATCATTCTTCATTAATGATGGTTTATCTTTTATGTTGCACATTTTTAAGGTTCTTCCCTTCTTCAACTCAAATGGTTTCTTGAAAATTATAAATTTTTTGATGCGTATCTTCATATTATTATTTTATGTAACATATTGTGTATAAATATGCACAAATTTCATGAATATTTTTTAGTAATTTTTTTAAAGAAAAATCCATTTTATGAGATAGTGAGATTTATTCCTATTTTAATTCATTCATATTAAGTTAAGGTATTTTTTTTAAAAAAATCAATAAGAATCTAATTTGATATCCTCATGTGATATTAAAATATGAAATATTATATTACACAATATCAATGAATTTTAATTATTCTACATCGGTATAAAATTATACATAATTCATGTGGTCTGAAATTATTCTTTGTGGCATGAAATCATGCCTCAATCCCAAACCCCAACATGAACCTTATTTCTATGTTATCTTTTAACATAAAATATAAATAATATTAGATTGCCTAATTTTATGTATATTTCCTCATCATATTCCCTTAACATGACCGTATTAAAAATTCATCAAATATTTTCTAACTCTAAAGGAAATTATTATATTTAGTTAGTCCTCATAGATTTTCAGATTCTATGTAACTTTTAGTACACATTTAACTAACATGTATGTACTTAAAATTAGTTTTACTTACCATTTCCCTCTATCTCCATTATCATTCTATATAAAAACACTCCATGATTTCATATAGGTTTTCTTATTATCTGAGTAGTTTTACATTCATCATGATCAACACATGCACAATGTATAATTTCAATACATATGATATGAATGTGCTCGAGGGTAGGAGATGATTGCATATGTCATCCTTTAATGAACTGTATGTGAAATTAATTTTTAATATATGTATAGTAGTGAGTTTAAATGTGTCTAAAATTGAATCAGAAATTGAAAAATTGTTAGTTTCTATGTTCTCATTCTTATAGGACACCATAGAAATACATTAATGACTTCCTTTATGAAGGTTCCTAATTATGTTCTAAATTATTATTTTTTCCCACACATGCACCATCCTATGCTCTTCATTCCTCATCATGAATCAATGCCCTAACTTATTTGAGCTTCCTTCTACATCCCTCGCTAGATGTGGTGGAGCTTTCTACAATGGGTAGCCTTAGATATAATATTTTTACCTTATCCATATGAAATCACTCATAAATAGTATAATAAAGTTTTCATATGGGGAGTAAATGACATAGCAAAATCTTTATTCCCGTAGTTGAGATAGTTGATACTCTATTTATTTAACCACTAATTCGTGGACTCAGTGATTTAAAATGGCTCATATGAAGACGTGCATGAGTTATATATTAGTCAATATTCTTATTGTTTTTTAATATTCTAAATATATCCTTATCACTATATGTCTCTAATGCACAACATGAAATTCCAAAATTCTAGACATAACTCTTAGTTTACCTTTGCGACTACCTCTGAATCGTCCATATATTTTCCCATGTAATATATATTTTTTATGTTCCTCAACTATATTGTCCTTTTTTTAATGAATATCCATGAAACTAATGGTATTTTCTTACCAATTAATTTATAAATAGATTTTTTAGCTTTGAAAATTAGAGGCAATTAGTAGCACATCAAATTGCTTACAACGACAAGGTAGTTCTTTAATCATCATATACCATTCACAATTAATCACATCATAATACCTTTAATTAAACTAATATATCAACAAGTATCATGGCGTTTTCCACCAACATCCATCTTCTCCTATTATACACAATATTTAAAAAATCATTATCTTCAATACAATCATCCCAATTTATAAAAAATATAACCATTTTCATGGGCTCTTAAATCACCCCTTTTTTGTCTATTTTTGATCCTCTGAAATAATTTTATGTCAATATGTGTACATGAATGTTATTTTTCATATTTTCCTTACTTAAAATAAATAAATATACATTTGAAAGTTTTGGAACTAAATTTTCATTAAAACGACTGTCCTCTCATTTTCATTCTTTTTTGTTTCATCTTGAATTAAATTAGTGCAATATTTACACAAAACATTTCATAGAAATGTGTCACTAGTTAGTAATTTCTAATTCAATGTGTGATTAAATAATTTAATAAATATGAGATATTAATCCTGATTACAATGATGTCTATACATATTTTAACCATGTGATACAACATTCATATTTTCTCACTTTAGGGGATGTATAATAATATTTATTATTGGAATTCCAATGTGAGTTTCATCACTCACATAAATACATTGACAAAAAAATCAATCACATGTAGGAGGTTTTAGTTTTTATAATCATCCTCGATTATTCTTCGTATTTCCAATTTCAGGTAATTAATGAAGAATCAATTTCTCTTCTATAATGTAAGGATTTTATTCCTGTATCCATGTATAATAGAATATGAAACCATGAATTTTAACTGAATCCTTTTAAATATAATTTTATAAATAAATATTTTCAAGATATTTTTAGGTTTTGTAAGGGTCTCCAAAACCATTCCACTTCAATACCCTTAAGGAGAAACATTGTTTATCTTCATCAAGGTGAATATCTTACTTAGATAGGATTTAAGATATTTTTTTTATAGTGCACAAAAATGAAACATTTAACTTCTATTCAATTATGGAATGGTTATTATGACCATCCACTTTATAATTTTCTATCCATATTTGGTATCTTACTCATATTTTAGATTCACATTCAATTCCACTCTTTGAATGCAAACAAAGACAAAAAAATATATTTTTTGAATAGTCTAGAAGACTTTGTTACTTGATGTGAATAGTAAGGTTGATTTATTTATTCTCAACCATGTTATTTACTTCTTTCATTAATTGTGAGTCTTCTTCATGCTTTCACATATATTTTCCAAATCATGTTTTACTTTCATAAACATGAAATTCCTCAGTATCTTATATTATTTGTGTCGTATTTTTCTTCTTTAATAACCCATCAATGCATATATATCACCTTGTGAAATATTAATCATTCGTAGAGCTTCTAATTATGTGTGAAACATATTTAAGAATTCAATATATGTTTCTCTAGAAATATTTCACATTCCACAGAGCTCAACCCAATTTATTGTGTCAACATTGATTCAAAACCTCTCATGAAATTTGATTTTTCATAGGGAATTATTTATTTTCTTTTACAAAATTATTTCACTTGTTCGTCATAAATATTTAATTCTTCATCAAAATGAGTTGGCCAAATAACAAAAAAATATTTATTAACCAAATCCAAATATTTGTAATTTACGCACAAATTGTTGGGAGTTATTTCAAACAAATTTGTTTTCTTTTCACTTTTTATTATTGGACATCCATTATATTTTTTCCATCATTGATATATATATATATATATCTACTTCATGTTTTCATGAGTACATAATGTAAAATATTTTAACACAATAGAAATAAATCTTCCCATTTGGTGTTCTACCTTATTTGAATTCAATTTCATTTTATTTTTACGCAAGCATATGTCACTATAATTAATTGAGAAAATATTATAAGTATCATGGTTACCATCATTCTTCGTCTACTTTCTTACGGTTATCATTCCTTCATTCCTTGAGTTTTGTAGTCCTTTCTATTTTTTTCATTTATATCCCCACATGGTTAATATTCTGAAGCAACCTACATCCTAATGACCACATTGACTACAAGTCCCACATTTATTCAGAAAAATTTAAAATTGATTCATTCTAGGAAAATATATCCCTTTAGTGTGTGAATATTTCATCATTGTAGGTCTTATCTCCCCCAAAGTAGGCATTATTTAATATCTGAAAATTTTCTTATTATATTTTAATTCCCATTCCTTATTCCCATACTTTTTTCAACACCAAAAAACATTATAAATATAAATTTTTTTGGACAACATGTTGTCTTGAATATTCAAAATTGAAAGAATTATTTTTTGGATGTTTTTCTCAATTTTTTGAGATTAATTTTTATAACCATCTCTTTTTAAAAATGCATATATCCACTATAGACATGGTGTTATGATTCTCTTCATTTTCCCACACACAAATTACTCTATATTTCTAATTTTAAAATTCACTACCCATGAAGAAGTTTTTAGCACAAAAAATATATTTGGAGGTTTATTGAACTTTTTTTCAGAACTATATTGTAAATTAATCAAAATATTGTTTTTTACTCATATTTCCTCTATTATGAGTCAAATTTGAGGCTAAACTGTCATTTATGTTTTTGGAAAAGCTTACTTCTTCTATGAAGTTTTGGAAGTTTCATGTTTTTTGGTTCAAGATTTCTAAATTTCACTACATGTTCAAGGAGACTCATATTGATGGAATTATTTTTGACCTTGAAAAAATTAAAATTTAATTCCTAATTTTTTTTTTCTCAATGACTTCCTTGATTATATTTCTTTATTATCATAAATAAATATAAATCTATTTATTTATTTTTTGTATCCCCAATCAAAGAATCCTGAATATCTATAATGAGTTTTTACACTTTTATAAATGTATGCATCACTTCTTCAATAAAAATTTTAATCACATCTTTCTCATAGTTACTTGTTTGTAATAGTTCATCAATCAAAGAATTATTTTAATTGAAAACTAAAACTAATTTCTCATTTTTATATAAACTTTTTTTGAGATTATTTCAATTTCTAAATTTCATTCCTTGTGAAACATTAATTTCATTAAATTATTATTCTCGGTGTGATTTATAATAAAAAATTTCAATCATAATACCAGGTATATATATATGAATACTTCAATAGGAATATTCTTGAAAACCATTAAATCTCATAGTATGAAATAATTAATAGTACTAATAGGTTCATCCTTCCCATACTCTCCCTTACAGGGTCTAGATTTTTAATATGGATAACTCTCAATATATTTTATAGATTAAATATTACCATTATGATCCTATTTATGCAGTGGTTGATAATTTTTTCTTCCAAACCTCGTTGACTTATTATTTTCTTAAATTTGTATTTGATAACATAAATATTCAAATGTTTTTTTCATTATATAATAAATAAAATGAACATAAGTTTTCTCCATCATAGGTATTTCAAAAATATCCTACAATATAACCTGCATGTAAACATTAAAAATAACTAATAAAAAAATAATTCCATTCCATGGAAAACCTAGTTAGATCTAATACCACTTGATGTGCCTAGTGGATAATGAAAAAACAATAAGAGTGGTGTGAAATAGAAACCCCAAATATTACTGAGGTTTAAATTATTTTCTTTCTAATCCCCTTTTGTTACTCATACCTCATTATTAGTTAAGAATTGTCCATTATTTTATGTTCTGTCATCCGTGCCAAAGTATGCAATGCTGAAAAAATAAAGGACACCAATTAAGAATGATGTGGAAGCTTAATGACGGTAATGTAGGTCCCCCCAAAGAGTTTTTTTGTTTAAAATACCTAAATATCATAATTTTCCATTTTTTCCCTAATATAAAGGACAATTGAGTTACTTTGATAGCAATAATGACTTATGGTGGCATCCAATGCCCCATAAAACATCCTTCTTAGGATACCCATGCATAATATTTTGTGTATAAATTGTATTATTGGTGAAAAATATATCTTATGTATTTTGGGAGGATATATTATTTAAGGGCACCAAAATTCTAAAATTTGAGAAGATATATTTTCTACCAATGCTACTTTACATATCTCTAGAGGTAAATTCTCTTCAGGATTAGCTTGAGTTGATTTTTTATTAATATGTTCAAACAATTTTCCATCCTATAAATAATACTCTATTTCTAAAACTAATTGTTCCACCACCCTCTAATCAACACATGCCACATCATCTTTGAAATGATTATAAAAATCTTCCGTGGAAAACACCAAGGGTATTGAATTATCATTTACAAGAAAATGGATATTTGTTTTTTTAGTTTTCAATGAAATTTGAATAAAAAAATTCTATAAATATTTATTCCCCTTATTTATATCATCTTGTGGCTATTTATCAATACCAAAATTCTCTATAAACCCATGTGTATAAAAATGTAGTGTATCATACTCTTCTACATATTTTTCCACCCCCATCATAGTTGAGAATAGCATAGGCTTTAACTATATTTCTCCTTACAATGGTTCGTTTATCTCATCTTCCTATTGCATTATCATTTTTTAAAGTGTTGAGGTGAAATTTTACTCATGATCCTAAATATCATGAACTTATTTAATTAAAAATCTTACATTTTATGATATGATATAAATTTATTTTAGAACATAATTTTTCTTAATTCTTATTCCTACTATATAGATGTATGTTAACTGAGTTTTATTTAGAGGTCATGTTAATAAATTCTTTATAATGGTTTTATGTTATCACTTTTAATGTTGGATTATATAGATTTTACTAAAATGAATAATAATAGAAGTAAAAAGTAAATAAAAACTAATAAAGTACTTATAAAATGGCAAAAAATGGGGATAAAAAGGCTTGGCTCCCCCAAAATGGTTCTAAATTAATAGAAATAGAATTTTTCATGAAGTTTATATCAATAGAATATTAATTTAAAGTTATATCATAGTGTTTGACCCATGTTATCTCTTAAGGGACCGCTTAAATCACTCACTAATGATCAATTTTTCACATATTAATATTTTTATTATTTTCAATTATAAAAATAGTATCAATGAATTAAAGGATTTGAAAATGAAAAAAATGAATCGAAATGAATAGATGTTAGTGGGAATATTGAATAGAAAACATTATATATTACCCATGATTAAGCCTATCAAAATTTCTTAATTATTAATAAATAACATACCTAGTGTGAAGGATTAACAACAATCACCCATCATGATCAAATACACCCCAAATCGAGTATCTTAGAGCTGATGTTTAAATTATTTCATTTATACAGGATATAAGGAATGACCCCATTAAAGATACATTATTTTAGTAGTATTAAGATAATGGGTATATATATAATTTCCATATTACATTATAAAAGTAAAACATATCATGAAAAACCTCATGCAATCCTTAATGATTATTAAAATTTTCCTGATTCATATCTTGGGGGAAGGAAAACATAATAGAGGGTGAGCTCAAATATCCACAACGGGAATGTTTACAATAGAATCTATCATGAGTGGATAATGAAAAAAAAATATGGTATAGTGAATAATAAAAATATATTCCATTTGATCCCTAATTTATGAATAAAATAAATCCATGGATTAAAATAATACATTTATAATGATAAATAAATTCCCGCTTAAGAAAATCAATAATCCTATACATATATGATTTCACTATCAATTCAATGACAAATACATAAGTAATATTTTATTCAATGCCTTATCAAATATACACCTTGTTTTATGGGTATATTTATAATAATTATCTAAATAATATGGCCAATGTTTTTATTATTTGATCTATCAGTGCTTCAAAAGGATATCTATAATCAAGCCTTACCAATCACTTTCATGTTAGGTTCATTCCTCATATATTAAATTATCTATGTAATAAAAAAATATGTATTATCAATCAATCAATATCTATATTGAATCAAGAATATAAAATATCAATATCCACCCAGTAAATGAAATAAATAATCATTTTTTATAAACACCATATATTGTAATGGTATATAACTATGAAAATACTGATTATATCTGTTGTACATAAAATATGGATATATAGTATAAAGTTGATTCCCAATTAATAAAGTATAGTGATATAGTACATGATCATAAAAATGTTAAGCACATAAAATAAGGTATCATCTATAATTTGGAAAAGGATAATGTGAACCACTGATTCACTGGAAATGAAGGTTTAAAATAAAGAAATGTTTTTTTCTAATTATTGGGGGAAATGGAAGTGAAACTATAAAAATAAGTTTCCTGAAAAATATTATAATTTCGTTATAAAAAGTATGATATAAATCATTTCAATAAAATCAAACATTAAAAATAATTACTTTTATTTTAATATAAAAAATAAAAAAACATCGAATAATTGGAAAGGATTTTTATGAAAATTTTTTGAAACCTATATAAAAAAATATATATATATATATATAATAATGGTTGGGGATTTATGAATATCCATTCACACCATATATGTTAAAAAGAACATTCCATTCTAACTTCTATAAAATAAATCAAAAAAATAACATGTTAGACAAACATTAAAATAGTTAATTTTAAAAATTATAAATAAAGAAAAATGTTTTAGATAAATTCAGTTACCGATCATTTAAGAATATATTAAATCTTTAATTATTATTTTTTGAAAAATCACGATATCTGGGAAAAATTTCCCGAGTATAAATTATGGAGTAGTGTTGAGTTTATTTATAAACCTTATTTTGATCTTAATGATCCTATGATTAGAAAATATGTAATAAAAACATGGTAACTAATCAGCCCGTGTTTCACTATTTCATTTTCACCCTTACACCATTGTGATAAACTTGTTTTATATTTGAAATTATAAAAATAATCACACATTTAATTCAATATTTGAATCATTTATTTTGTTTTTATCACTGTTAAAATGGGAAATATTACTTTTTTTGATGATTTCATTGTAGGAGGAGGTGATTTCGAGGCCCATGATGATGTCCAAGAAAATTGGGCCAAACTGCACAATATCCATGTACACAAGTCGACTCATCTTCTCTCTACTATTGAACTGTGAATTCAAATGGGATAAACTTTTGTGGGCTAGTCCAAAATTAATTGTGCTACATTACATCTGAAGAAACCCAAGACACATTCTTCCATCTATTTTTCCAACCGACCTGATCTGTCTATCACATCAAATCTACATAATGTCAAATGTGGTGTTCTGTATTTTATCAATATCTCAGTTGTAGTTATACATATAGTTCCAAACATTCTATGGAGAAGTACAAGAGGAGTGGAAACATGTTTCTAATTTTTTTCAAAGTGATATTCGTCTTTCATGTGGTCTAGAAGTATGGTCTAAGTGGTTTTACATAATCTGTGTGCCCAAAACCACCTTCCACTTTTCCTATAAAATGGATGCTTGAGCTCCCCATTTGTATGTTCAGACAATAAATGACGGTATATCATTTTTAAGTCCTATATTAGTCTCATCCTAATCCTTGAAGTTCTAGAGGAACCTATCCTGATAGAGAGATCATGAATGAAGAAGGAGTTCCACCCGAGCTTCCTCCTCCCGATGTTGAGCTGAATGATGGATGTTCATTGTGAGGGAACTATGCACATGTAAATAGAGTTTCAATTCATATTTTAGCTACTATTTTGGATTAATTTGGGTGTGAAAACATTTATTTACATTTATCTTACATAATTCCATATTTTAATTGTAACACCCCTGGTAAAAAAAGAATATGACATTTTCATATTTATCCATATTTGTGAATAAAATATTGATATGACTTTAAAGGGGACTCTATGCTCGATGGCGTACCCAACACGCAACAACGAGTTTCTTGGGAATCTTACGTTGCACTCTAATAATAAAATAATATTATTTTAAATGTTAGTTAACATGTAGCCGTTGTAATGGCGGGAATGGATAGAAATAACTAAAATATGATTATATATGTTTTTAAATGTTTTTACATTTATCCAATAAAAGCTAATGGCTTAAAATACGGAAAGAATTCAATTTTAGGCGTATATGCCCTAGTTTTCACTAAAGGTTCACTTGTCGCCTTTTAATGGAGAACCGTTATTAAATATAGTTTTGATCACTATTACACATTCTTTTGGACCAAATAAAACTCTTCTTAATAATCGGGACATCAAATTTAACTTTGTGTAATTTTTTGGTATTTTTCTGATAAAGTTCATTTTTTTTAATGAATATTGTAAAATGTTGTGTTTTAATTCAAAACCTCTTTTTAATATAATTTATTTATATGATTAGATAATATTTCGAATTGGTTTTAAAGTGATATTAGAAAATATTTTTACCATTAAATCCAATAGTGGTCGTTGAAATTAATTTCACTTTGAAATCGAACATAAACTAGTGTCAATCTTTTGATACTTATTGTTTCATAAAAACACGCTATTTGTCATGACAACGGGAATTAATTATTAAATTAATTAATGTGACTTATATGTTTTGAATTTTGTAAAACGGACTTCATTTTTGAATTCAGAATATCAAATATAGCTTAGGGTGAATTTTTGGGATTTTTCTAAAAAACTTCAATTGTTGATGAATAGTGAAACCACTAAGTGGTACTTATAAAAACTGATTTTTCTGTTTAAATGGAATTTTGCCATCTTTGTGTTTTGAATTTCAAAAATCCGACATACATGGTTGTCATTAAGAAGTAAAATGTGGTTCAATGGAATAAAAATAATTTTTTGGTGAATAGTAACTTATTAAGTTTTTAATCGCGATTAGAGGTAATTAGTGTAGTTTAAGGTAAAAATGATATTATAAGAATATGAAAACACCATGACACTTGTCCTACACCTATTGGATGTATCATGGCCGAGCAAGACAAGCCATGGGTCAACTTGGGGACCCCATGGATCCACTTTGGTTGGGAAATGACATAAATAACATTTTATTTAATGTAAAAGTAAAATTGACACAAACATGATATGTTTTACAAAAACAATTTTTAAGTGGGGTTATACAAGTCATATTTTTGATTATAAATATTCATTGGAAAGCTAAAAAGATTTCCTAAATCATAGTATTTGTTTTATAATTTTTAAACATTAAATGAATTAAATTATTTATGACATAATAATGATGCAGCGATGACATCATTATTTGACGATTTAAATAAAATGGAAAGATAATGTAAAATCTATGAACTACACATGTCCAAAACTTATTGTATGAGTGGATTTCACCTTATCCACGCATTATATCAATGTGGGACCTTTTGAAACCGAAACACATTTTCAAATAAAGTAATATTTCTTTACATTCCAAAAGTACCCCTCCTCTCCTCTTATAAAAGGCCCCCACCTCTACCACATTTAACACACTCCTCAAGCCTTTGGCTCGGCCAACCCCTGCCCATTTACTCTCTCCACATCCCTATCCTCACCCTAGAGGATTACCTTTGGGAATAATCCTTTCAAAGAAAGCCTTTAGGCTCAAATCAAAAGGAGTTACACTTTTAAAGGTAATTCATTCTCTCATGTTCATTTGTATTATTTTGCTTCTCCAACCCCCTAAACTCTTTTTATTTACTTCTTTTGTAACAACACCAGTATCTTCAATATACTAGGATGTTGTTATAAGATTTATTCGAGCTACACTCTCACACAACTACATCAAATGGTTAAAGAACATACGGTTTCCGTGGTTGGCGAAATTCTGCCTCCCGAAACGATGATTGTTCAATACTCATTTAACACCTTCAAAGGTGGCCATTATGATGTCACTATTTTTATATATGATATATAATATGTTAATGTTTTACTTATGCTTCTGTATTTTTCATTTGTGTCTTACCTTTATGGCTTCCATTATGGGTATACGTGATATCTTCATTTAAGGAAGTGCGGACTACCGCCCCCTCAAAGTGATTTGATTCGTTAAATACCATATGTGGGACGTATAAAGGATGGAAATATGATATTATATATGATATTATACTGGAATTATAATGTACCCTTATTATTCCATTCTATAAAATATGAAATAGAAATGAAAGTAGCGTTCATGCGTACGTACGGCTTACCGTCTCCATGAACGGTGCATTTCATTTCTTACCTCTAAATGATTATGTAATATTATAAATGCATGCATGTACTGGATATATATGAAATATATGATATCTACATAATGAATACAATTCTGGACATAATAAACATTTGGCCACACGAACAACATGTTATTGTAAGAAGTCCACTTTCAACTTAAGAACCAAATATCGACAAAACAATCATTATTAACTTAATGATTACATATTGTTTATAACATGGTAATAAGTGATATAAAAGGAATAATGAAGTTGAAAAAGGTTCTTAAGGAAGTAGAAATTAACTCAAGTTTATTATTCAGGAGATTAAAGAACGATCGAGTCAAGTCGGACCCGAGGTAAGGGATCCTACAACTCTCTTTCTTTTTAAGTACACTCTTTTATGTCATTTATTTTAAGCTCATCTTTTTTATGATTGGGATGTTCTTTTATATTACTCCTACTGTAATTTTTATGTTCATGTGATGAGAGACCATATTCTCTCTCATCAATCCATTTTGGATGTTTTGACTGGCGCCGTTAGGCTGCCGAACTTTCGTAAGAGATCTAACCTCTCTCTTTCTTTTTAAGTACTCTCCTTTATGTCACTTCTTTTAGGCTCATCTTTGTAATGTTGGGGGATGTTCTTTTATATTCCTCTTTCTTTACATTTTATTGTAATGTGATGATATACCCTATTTGATCTCATCAATCCATATTCGGAAGTTTTATGTCGCGCCGTTAGGCTGCCGAGTGTTCATAAGGTATTTTTCATCTCACTTTTATTCCCATGACATTTATGGTACGTTCGCCAAAAATTCCATTGAGTGGTGTATGTACTGCCCATTTTTCTACTCTTTGTGAAATATACTTTCGGTTATGAGTATTTACATCAATGACCTATTGTCTTTCTTTCATGGGGTGTATGTTTTGAAAGATACCCAAGTCGGTAAGGGAACCTTTCACCCTCCTCTTTTTTTTAAAATACTTCTTTTGTTGGGTCTTTTAATTTACATATTGTTATGTTGGGATATGTTCTCATATATCCTTATTGATGTAAATTTTATTTCCAAGTGATGAGATACACTTTTTATCTCCCATCAACTCATTTTTATGTGATGCCGTTAGGCTGCCAAGGGAACTTTTTAACCCAATTTCGATTTCTTTGGGTTCAACTTGTAGTCATTGAATATGTCATCCATTGAATATGTGTGAATGAAATTTTATTGTTTTACACTTAATATCCACTTATATTGGGTGTATATATATTTTTCACAAATATTTTTGAGATTTATTTGTCCTTAATTTAAGGATACCTTCTTTATAAGGGATTTCATCGCATTTGACATTTCTATTGAGGGTTCATTGTTGTTATGCACCAATTCACTCTTATATGGTGTATATAATGTCCTTTGGAGTATTATATCATGAATCCTTTTATTCTCATGATATTATAAAGTTCTGACTAAATGTTATTCTTCGATTATTGTTTTCAAGTGTCTCTAATTTTGGTAAAACCCATTTAACCAAAATATCGTTTTAAATGTTTTAATTATCTGTTCTTATTAATATCCATGTTTTCAAAATGGTTTTAAGGATTTATTTATTTGGATATTAATGGTTTAAAATGTTAAAAGCTTCAAGGTGGTATGGGACACTTTGATTCAAAAATCTCTTTATTAAATGTTTTAAATGGTTTTGGAAATGGTTTCTTTTTGAATGGATTCATTATTTCAATATCCTAAAATGTTATATTGTGATTGAAATGTGGAAATGTTATGTTTCCTTTATTCATGTTTATGTGATACGATTATGTTATGGTTCTTGGGCATTGTTATGAAGAACGGGTGGTTCCGTGATAAACTAAGGGCGGGTGAGCCCGATATAGCTCTCCAATGCATTGGGTAACGCGAAGGAGTGAAACGTTAAGGTTTCTCCGAAGAGATTTAGGGAATATACTGTGATGGGTATTCCAAATGTAACCAAGAGGGTTACTCCCTACGTAAGAATGTTACGAATGCCTCAAGTTACCTTTATATCTTAGGTTTTCTATGATTTATTCAGGATTGATGAGGTATGATAAAGTGCTTATGTTTTATGGGTAAAGTATGAACTCATTCCTATGTATATGTGTACCCATGTTTCCTTTCCATATTTTTATATCCCTTAATAAGCTTTTTGTGCTCATCCCATGTTTTTGAAATGTTTTTCACAGGTCAAGGGAAAGGTACATGATGTGATGATAGTGTCAAGGATGTGTCAATAAAGAATTTGTGTTATATTTTAAATATGTTTTCGTTGATGGGAAGAATGAATACTGTATTTTATGTAACCACTTTGTTTAAATGTGGAATGTAATGCAAGTTTCATGATCTAATTCTCTAAAACTCTAAACCTGAAAAGATTCTCAATGTGTAATCTTGTAATAACTCAAGATTAAGTAAGGTTTAAGGCTGGGGCCTTATAGTTGGTATCAAAGGTCGGTTTAGATAACTTTAGAGGTTAGAGTATTCTTTAAGCATAAGTGACATTACCATAATGGTTAGGATTTCAGAAAGAGTCCTAGTTTTAGATAAAGTGAATGAGTAAGTATATCTTAGTGTTTATATTACTCATTAGTACATGATGGTTTTGTTGATATACTCACACTGACATTTCTGTTTTTAGTGAATTGCTGGATCTCGTAGGCACCAAAGAGACAACAGGTTTGAAGGAAACTGTGGGGGTTCTCTGATTAAGATACTAGATAAAATGGAGGATTCAATGAGGAAACTCGTAGTTGTTCTAAACCAAATATCAAGGAGTCATGATCAAACACTTCAACCTTGGTGAGTTCTCTAATGCATCATGTACGAGATGGCCAACTCGATGTGGAAATTCAGGTAATAATTATTAAGGTAACCATTAGGGTTTATATGATCCTTACTTTTGAGGTAATTATGGGTTATTATATGTTCTGAAGGAAAATTAAAGGCATGAGATAAAGTTGAGGTTAAAATATTTTATGATCATTTTTGATGATTTTATCTCTTTTGGGGAATGTTTTAAGAATTATATAGTTTTGGAAAAAGGACAACACGCAGACCGTGTGACAACCCGTCGCGTCGGACAAAGCTGCGGGAATCGAACCCACAACCAAAGTGCGACTGGTATTAATCGCCTACCACTGGACTACGTGAAGTCCCTGGTTAGTTTGACTGATTCTTTTTAGTTATATGATTTTATGAATTAAGAGTAAGTTGATTTTGGGTTATTTATGAAAATGATTAACCTATCATAGAGGATATGTGATTAGGTTAATTACTTTTCAATACGAGACTTTAGGAGCAACTAATGTTGTTTGGAGATAAATGTTACAATTTAACTTGGAAGACTATGTGACTAAATCCTTCAAATATTTGGGTTTCAATCTTAGATTGGTTTACTTTGAAGAATTTTATGGACAAATTGATTATAGAATGGTCCTCGTTGAACTTTGGGTTTTGTTGGACAAATTTTGGAGATTAAGAATAGATTTTCTTTTTATAAAGGGATATCCTTTTATGGATTATCTGACCTTGTACTAACCTTTTTGGTTTTGGTTTTGGTTAAATCCTAAAGACATGGGATATATATAGTTCTCTTTTGGGGATTAGGTGATTCTCTAGAAGTTGATTATAGTACTCTTAATGCGAAAAAGTCTCCCTAAATACTCGTCATTTGGAAAAAATATGAGTTTGACTAAGGAATCTAGTAAAAGTTGAAAGTCAACATGATAAGTGATTATGATTCCTTATGAATAAATTCCTCAATAAAAAGTAACTTAAAACAAAAATGTTGTCTATTAACTTTTCCTACTGGGGAATCAAATACCGTTTAACCCATCACAAGTTTGTGATTTTCTCGTGGTTAACTTTCTCCTAAACATGTTTTCTATCACTCTCCATCAGAACATGACCCTTTGTTTTTTCCTCCATGTCCATATTTTCATACATGGAATCCTAGTATGGGTTAACTCGGGTGACCTTTGTACTTAGATTTCTTTATTTTAAAGTGTTTGTTTTACCGACTTTTGTTCTGATGTGGGACTTTCAAGGATGTTTCCAAGCGCAATTTTAAAATTGCGAGGACGCAATTCCCAAAAGGGGGAAGGATGTAACACCCCAGGTAAATAAAGAATATGACATTTTCATATTTATCCATATTTGGGAATAAAATATTGATATGACTTTAAAGGGGACTCTATGATCGATGGCGTACCCAACACGCAACAACGAGTTTCTTGGGAATCTTACGTTGCACTCTAATAATAAAATAATATTATTTTAAATGGTAGTTAACATGTAGCCGTTGTAATGGCGGGAATGGATAGAAATAACTAAAATATGATTATATATGTTTTTAAATGTTTTTACATTTATCCAATAAAAGCTAATGGCTTAAAATACGGAAAGAATTCAATTTTAGGCGTATATGCCCTAGTTTTCACTAAAGGTTCACTTGTCGCCTTTTGATGGCGAACCGTTATTAAATATAGTTTTGATCACTATTATAAATTCTTTTGGACCAAATAAAACTCTTATTAAGAATCGGGACATCAAATTTTACTTTGTGTAATTTTTTGGTATTTTTCCGATAAAGTTCATTTTTTTAATGAATATTGTAAAATGGTGTGTTTTAATTAAAAACCTCTTTTTAATCTAATTTATTTATATGATTAGATAATATTTCGATTGGTTTTAAAGTGAAATTAGAAAATATTTTTACAATTAAATCCAATAGTGGTCGTTGAAATTAATTCCACTTTGAAATCGGACTTAAACTAGTGTCAATCTTTTGATACTTATTGTTTCATAAAAACACGCTATTTCTCATGACAGTGGGAATTAATTATTAAATTAATTAATGTGACTTATATGTTTTGAATTTTGTAAAATGGACTTCATTTTTGAATTCAGAATATCAAATATAGCTTAGGGTGAATTTTTGGGATTTTTCTAAAAAACTTCAATTTTTAATGAATAGTGAAACCACTAAGTGGTACTTATAAAAATTGATTTTTCTGTTTAAATGGAATTTTTCCATCTTTGTGTTTTGAATTTCAAAAATCCGACATACATGGTTGTCATTAAGAAGTAAAATTTGGTTCAATGGGATAAAAATAATTTTTTGGTGAATAGTAACTTATTAAGTTTTTAATCGCGATTAGAGGTAATTAGTGTAGTTTAAGGTAAAAATGATATTATAAGAATGTGAAAACACCATGAAACTTGTCCTACACCTATTGGTTGTATCATGGCCGACCAAGACAAGCCATGGGTCAACTTGGGGACCCCATGGATCCACTTTGGTTGGGAAATGACATAAATAACATTTTATTTAATGTAAAAGTAAAATTGACACAAACATGATATGTTTTACTAAAACAATTTTTAGGTGGGGTTATACAAGTCATATTTTTTATTATAAATATTCATTGGAAAGATAAAAATATTTCCAACATCATAGTATTTATTTTATAATTTTTAGACATTAAATAAATTAAATTATTTATGACATAATAATGATGCAGCGATGACATCATTATTTGACGATTTAAATAAAATGGAAAGATAATGTAAAATCTATGAACTACATATGTCCAAAACTTATTGGATGAGTGTATTTCGAAGCCTTATCACCTTATCCACGAATTATATCAATGTGGGACCTTTTGAAACCGAAACACATTTTCAAATAAAGTAATATTTCTTTACATTCCAAAAGTACCCCTCCTCTCCTCTTATAAAAGGCTCCGACCTCTACCACATTTAACACACTCCTCAAGCCTTTGGCTCGGCCAAACCCTACACATTTACTCCCTAAACATCCCTCTCCTCATCCTAGAGGATTCCCTTTGGGCATAATCCTTTCAAAGGAAGCCTTTAGGATCAAATCAAAAGGAGTTACACTTTTAAAGGTAATTCATTCTCTCATGTTCATTTGTATTATTTTGCTTCTCCAACCCCCTAAACTCTTTTTATTTACTTCTTTTGTAACTACACCAGTATCTTCAATATACTAGGATGTTGTTATAATATTTATTCGAGCTACACTCTCACACAACTACATCAAATATTTACAGAACATATGGTTTCTGTGGTTGGCGAAATTCTACCTCCCGAAACGATGATTGTTCAATACTCATTTAACACCTTCAAAGGTGGCCATTATGATGTCACTATTTTTATATATGATATATAATATGTTAATGTTTTACTTATGCTTCTGTATTTTTCATTTGTGTCTTACCTTTATGGCTTCCATTATGGGTATACGCGATATCTTCATTTAAGGAAGTGCGGACTACCGCCCCCTCAAAGTGATTTGATTCGTTAAATACCATATGTGGGACGTATAAAGGATGGAAATATGATATTATATATGATATTATACTGGAATTATAATATACCCTTATTATTCCATTCTATAAAATATGAAATAGAAATGAAAGTAGCGTTCATGCGTACGTACGGCTTACCATCTCCATGAACGGTGCATTTCATTTCTTACCTATAAATGATTATGTAATGTTATAAATGCATGAATGTACTAGATATATATGACATATATGATATCTACATAATCAATACAATTCTGGACATAATAAACATTTGGCCACACGAACAACATGTAATTGTAAGTAGTCCACTTTCAACTTAATAACCAAATATCGACAAAACAATCATTATTAACTTAATGATTACATATTGTTTATAACATGGTAATAAGTGATATAAAAGGAATAATGAACTTGAAAAAGGTTCTTAAGGAAGTAGAAACTAACTCAAGTTTATTATTCAGGAGATTAAAGAATGATCGAGTCAAGTCGGACCCGAGGTAAGGGATACTACAACTCTCTTTCTTTTTAAGTACACTCTTTTATGTCAATTATTTTAAGCTCATCTTTTTTATGATTGGGATGTTCTGTTATATTACTCCTACTGTAATTTTTATGTTCATGTGATGAGAGACCATATTCTCTCTCATCAATCCATTTTGGATGTTTTGAGTGGCGTCGTTAGGCTGCCGAACTTTCGTAAGAGATCTAACCTCTCTCTTTCTTTTTAAGTACTCTCCTTTATGTCACTTCTTTTAGACTCAACTTTGTAATGTTGGGGGATGTTCTTTTATATTCCTCTAGCTTTAAATTTTATTGTAATGTGATGAGATACCCTATTTGATCTCATCAATCCATATTCGGAAGTTTTATGTCGCGTCGTTAGGCTACCGAGTGTTCATAAGGGATTTTTCATCTCACTTTTATTCCCGTGAGATTTATGCTACGTTCGCCACAAATTCCATTGAGTGGTGTATGTACTACCCATTTGTCTACTCTTTGTGAAATATACTTTCGTTTATGAGTATTTACATCAATGACCTATTGTCTTTCTTTCATGGGGTGTATGTTTTGAAAGATACCCAAGTCGTTAAGGGAACCTTTCACCCTCCTCTTTTTTTTAAAAAACTTCTTTTGTTGGGTCTTTTAATTTACATATTCTTATGTTGGGATATGTTCTCATATATCCTTGTTGATGTAAATTTTATTTCCAAGTGATGAGATACACTTTTTATCTCCCATCAACTCATTTTCATGTGATGTCGTTAGGCTGCCAAGGGAACTTTTTAACCCAATTTCGATTTCTTTGGGTTCAACTTGTAGTCATTGAATATGTCATCCATTGAATATGTGTGAATGACCTTTTATTGTTTTACACTTAATATCCACTTATATTTGGTGTATATATATTTGTCACACATATTTTTGAGATTTATTTGTCCTTAATTTAAGGATACCTTCTTTATAAGGGATTTCATCACATTTGACATTTCTATTGAGGGTTCATTGTTGTTATGCACCAATTCACTCTTATATGGTGTATATACTGTCCTTTGGAGTTTTATATCATGAATCCTTTTATTCTCATGATATTATAAAGTTCTAACTAAATGTTATTCCTCGATTATTATATTCAAGTGTCTCTAATTTATGTAAAACCCCTTTAACCAAAATATCGTTTTAAATGTTTTAATTATCTGTTCTTATTAATATCCATGTTTTCAAAATGGTTTTAAGGATTTATTTATATGGATATTAATGGTTTAAAATGTTAAAAGCTTCAAGGTGGTATGGGACACTTTGATTAAAAAATCTCTTTATTAAATGTTTTAAATGGTTTTGGAAATGGTTTCTTTTTGAATGGATTCATTATTTCAATATCCTAAAATGTTATATTGTGATTGAAATGTGGAAATGTTATGTTTCCTTTATTCATGTTTATGTGATACGATTATGTTATGGTTCTTGGGAATTGTTATGAAGAACAGGTGGTTCCGTGATAAACTAAGGGCGGGTGAGCCCGATATAGCTCTCCAATGCATTGGGTAACGCGAAGGAGTGAAACGTTAAGGTTTCTCCGAAGAGATTTAGGGAATATACTGTGATGGGTATTCCAAACGTAACCAAGAGGGTTACTCCCTACGTAAGAATGTTACGAATGCCTCAAGTTACCTTTATATCTTATGTTTTCTATGATTTATTCAAGATTTGATGAGGTATGATAAAGTGCTTATGTTTTATGGTTAAAGTATGAACACATTCCTATGTATATGTGTACCCATGTTTTCTTTCTATATTTTTATATCCCTTACTGAGCTTTTTGTGCTCATCCCATGTTTTTGAAATGTTTTTCACAGGTCAAGGGAAAGGTACATGATGTGATGATAGTGTCAAGGATGTGTCAATAAAGAATCTGTGTTATATTTTAAATATGTTTCCGTTGATGGGAAGAATGAATACTGTCTTTTATATAACCACTTTGTTTAAATGTGGAATGTAATGCAAGTTTCATGATCTAATTCTCTAAAACTCTAAACCTGAAAAGATTCTCAATGTGTAATCTTGTAATAACTCGAGATTAAGTAAGGTTTAAGGCTGGGGCCTTATATTAATTCTTGTTTGGATGCATTTGATTGAGATACAATTAATTTCTAACTGATCGGTGCGAGGTTTTGAGTGCGTGAATTGTGTTGTTCTGATTGGACAACAAAAGAATATTTTTAATACCCAAATTCTTGATATTTAAATCTGATTTGGAATCTCTTATACCATTCATATGTTCTGGACCTTGAAAATAGGATTGTTGCATCAAGTCTTGGTTCTTTAAGCATTGAAATAAAAGTTTAGAAATTAATCGGGATTCCAATTAATTTCAACCAAGGAATTCTTCCAAACCTAAATGAATTTCTATAAAAAATGAACTTTAAATGTGTGTAGTGAACTCACAATGACCGCTTTTATATCATATTTTTAAAAATCCATTTGGTTTCTCAACTTTTAAGCTTACAATCAAGTAATTTCATCCTAATACTATTTTCAAACCACCCCCTATTTTAGTACTTCTTATTAAAAATGCACACTCTAAACCCACCAACACTCTTTGAGAAATGACCTAGGATTTTTCCTATACTATTAATAAACTTTATAAATGTAATCAATTTGATTTTTCATGATAACGCGGTCAAATTTTGGCACCGTTGTTAGGGAGTGCCTTGTTTTTAGTGTGTGTTTTTAATAAAATATTTGTAATGATTGTTAATATTTATATGTTTTATGATATACCTTTTCATATAAATTTGTGTTTTGATTTATTTCTTCTATAGGTTCCATTCATGAATCACTCTACCCTAGGAGACTTACCACCTTTTGAACCCGAACCGGAGAGGATCTTACATCAGCGACCACGATATGCATAAGAAAACCCTTTGAAGGAGGACACACCACAACTCAAGACTTTTCCAACCCCATCTTCTTCTGGAACAAAATTATATCCGAAAATTAAATTGTTTAAAATGGATGAAAACAATATAACACAAAAATAATTTACCTCACTAGATTTTAATATCTGACCAACTTACATTCTAATGAAAGGTGAGGACCCAATTTTGAACATAAATCTTCTTTAATTATTTTATTAACAAGATTCCATGGACTCTACGAAGATGATCCACACAAGAATCAAAATGAATTTAATACTAATTGTTCTACATTAAAACATACAAATGTGGATGAAGAATAGGTAATTCTCAAAGAATTCTCATTTTCGTTGGAAGACACTACAGAAGACTGGATTTACTATTTTAATTCACCAATTGGAGGCTGGGCTGACATGAAACTCCTTTTTATGAAAAATATTTCCCAGCCTCTTGAACTGAAACTATAAAGAAAAAAATATTTTATATAAGGATATCTCAAGGGGAAACACTTAATGAATATTTTGAACACTTTAAAAGGTTATGTTCAAGCCATCCACACCACCAAATAAGTGATCAAATTTTAATTTATTATTTTTATCAAGGGGTAATTCCTATTGACTGAAATATGATTGATGCTTCTACAGGTGGTGAACTATTTGATAAAACCTCAATCGCTACAAGGACCTTAATTGAGAACATGGAACAAAACACTCAAAAAATCGTTTCAAGGTCCAATGTACCCATTCGAGGTGTCCATGAGGTGCAAAGTACTAAATTCGAGTGGAAAGTGGACATAATGTTCGAAGTGGTAAGTACCCTTCTTCAACAACTTTATCTTCCCCAAGGGAAATCCCAATCTCCTCCTCCCATCCATTGTGGTATATGTTCTTCCGACACCCACTACTCTGATCAATACCCCCAACTGAGAGAAACTTCTTAGATTTGTGAGGGAATCTTTCAAAGCCACACCTATAACCAACAATTTAGGAAAGAACCATAATATCCATCCAATAACGGGTGGAAAGACAACCAATACTATAGGAAAGGGGGAATTCAAACCAACCTCAACAACCGTAGAACCAACTTAGGCAGAGTAGTCAACCACCACCACCCAGAAATCCTCAACCACAACAAAGGACTTTTCAACAAACCCCTATAAAACCTGAGCCTAACTAAGAAGACATTGAAACAAATGGATCCCAATAATATCCAATTCTAACAAACCACCAAGGCTTCCATACATGACCTAAAACCCCAGTTAGGCCAACTTACTACCTCGGTGGAGGAAATCCAAGGCCATGGGTCTTGTAAAATACATCCTCAACCAGTAGTTAACCCTATAGATAATAGAAATGTTAGTTTAATCACCCTTCAGAGTGGAACAAAACTAAAAATCCAAATGACCTTCCACTAGATTCATCACCTCCTAATTAAAACACCATACCAACTACTGAAAATACTCCAAATATGGTAGAACCTTGTCCTGAGAGAATCCCTTCTGAAGGAAAGAGTGTGTATATTGATGAGTCACCTAGCCCAACAATCCCCCTTCCATTTCCATAAAGGTCTACCTATCCTATAAAACAAAAGGAAACTGAACCTGATAAGGAAATTTTGGAGACTTTCAAAAAATTGTAGTTAAACATTTCCTTGATTGATGCTGTGAAATGAATTCCAGGATATGTCATGTTTCTAAAAGAGATGTGTACACACTGAAGGCGACTTCAAGGTTATGAAAGGGTGAACTTGGGGTGGATTGTATCAGAATTAATAGAGCCATCACATTCCACCAAATTTAACGATCCTGGGACATTCTCGATTTTATACACCATATGGGAGTATTTTATTTCTAATGCTATGATTGATTTGGGTGCTTCTATTAATGTGATGCCTCACTCTATTAACTCTTTTTTTCTGTTTGGTGAAATAAAGCCCACTAGAATAATATTTCGGCTATAAAATTGGAGTACCGCACACCCCTCTTGTGTGTTAGAGGATGTTCTTGTGCGAGTTCAAAATTTAAAATTTCCTTCTGAATTTTATGTGATTAAAATGGATGATGATAGAATGAATAAACATGCCCCGATTATATTGGGGAGGCCCTTCTTGAAAACTTCCAAAATCATAATTAATGTCCACAATGGTACATTATCTATGGAGTTTGGTGGTGACATGGTCCACTTCAATATCCTTGATTCCATGAATCACCTCTTATAAGAACATTCCTCTCTCTCGATAAATTCAATAGATGTACTTTTTTCCCTTGAAAAAACATCATTTCATTCCCATTATCCCCTTTCTGAGTTTTCTTAATTGATAGAAATTCTAGGAAATGTTTCATGCATTGATTGTTGCAGTGGTCTAGAATAGTGTCATGCATGTTCATTGATTGATGACTTCTTGAACACTGTGGATCCAATGACCCTTGATGATACTGCTAAGCTTGTAAAAGCTTATTCGTCATCTGAGGATGATAACATTGAGTATTTAGATGAGATCAGTGACCTCTCATTTTCAAACACACGCCCATCAATCCAAAATCTACCTAAATTATAATTAAAACAACTCCTTCATGATTTAACATATTCATATATTGATAATAGAAACAAGATTCCTATCATTATTTCTAGTTCACTCCCTCCTGAGCATGAACTGTGACTAGTTGAACATTTGAGGGACTATAAACAAGTATTGTGATGGACACATGGTAACATTTATAGTATTATACCATCAATTTTTACACATAATATTTTACTAAATGATGAGGCTAAACTAGTGAGGCAGGCACAACGTTGACTAAACCCAAACCTCCTAGAAGTGTTGAAAAATGAGGGAACAAAATTATTGACAGCTAGAATCATTTACCCCATCATTGACAGCCAATGGGTCAGTTCCATTCAAGATGTTCCTAAAAACTGTCCTTATAGTAATCAAAAAAAGGAATTTGTTCCAACTCGTGTGCAGAATTATTGTCATGTCTCCAGAGACTATCACCAACTAAACTAACACACTAGGAAGGGCCATTTCCCTTTTCCATTCATTGACTGATTGTTAGAGAGCCTAGCGGGTATGACCCACTACCGTTTCCTTTATGGGTATTCTGGATACATTCAAGTCTATATTTCTCCTGAGGGTTAGGAAAATACAACCTCCACTTCCCTCTTTAGTACATTTTCATATAGGAGGATGCTATTTTGTCTGTCCAATGATCCGAGTACTTTACAGGGATGTATGGTTTGTATTTTTTCAGATTACATAGATATTTTCATGGAAGTTTTCATTAATGATTTCACTATTTATGGATCCACTTTTGATGAATGTTTGAGTAGCCTTGGATTTTTCCTACGTCATTGTACTGAATGGAATATTTTTTTAAATTATGATAAATTCCATTTCATTGTGTGGAAAGGTATAGTTTTGGGGAATGAAATTTTTGGGGATGTTATCCAGGTAGATAAATCTAAAGTTGATTTATTTTCTTCCTTACTATTCCCAAAAATGTATGGGATTTACGGTCTTTCCAAGGTCATGCTAGATTTTACCATCGTTTCATTTGTGACTTTAGTAAAATTGAACTCCCCCTCTCCCGATTTCTCCAAAATGAAAAATAATTTTTTTTTGATAAAGAATGTGAGGAATCATGTAATATGTTAAAAAGAAGTATCATGTCACCCCCGGTAATTCAACCACCTCAGTGGGATTTACCATTCGAGCTCATGTGTGATGCTTCTAACAATGCAGTTGGGGAAGTATTGTCTCAAAGGGTTGATCGAGCTCCACATGTCATTGCCTATGCCTCACGTTATTTTGACCCTACCCAAAGAAACTACACCACAACTAAAAAATAATTCCATTCCATAGTTTTTTCCTGGAAAAAATTTAGGTCATATATTTTAGGGTCTAAATTCATTGTGTTCTCAGACCATTCCACCCTCAAGTATCTCCTTAAGAAATCGAAATACAAACAACGTCTAATTCATAGGATGCTCCTCCTTCATGAATTCAATTTAGAAATTAGAGTTAAAAAGGAGAAGAGAATGCGGTGGTTGACCATATCGGTAAGATTCAACAATCCTCTTATTTTTGGGGGGCACTTTGGTCCCCAACGGACCACTCAACAAATCCATGATTTTAAGTCTCCTTTGGCCAACCCTTTTTCTAGATGCCCCTGATTTTTGTAAATATTGTTGTGATTGTCAAATAATGGGTAATGTATCTAAAATAAATTAAATTCCACAAAAACCATTCCTCTTTCATTAAATTATGTATTTTTGGGGTATTTAATTTATGGGGAAATTTTCTAATTCCTTTGGAAACTTGTACATTCTTCTTGTAGTCGATTACGTGTAAAAATGGGTAGAGGCACGAGCCACAAGGACTAGGGATTCTATGGTAGTTGTTGAATTTTTGACAACCTAATTCTTTTGAAGGTTTGGCTTACCTAGGTTCATCATCAGTGACCAGGGTTTTTATTTCTACAACCGAACAATGCAATTGCTTTTGTGTAGGAATGGGGTAGGTCATAGAGTGTCTAATTCCTATCACCCATAGACAAATGGTTAAGAATAGGTTTCAAATAGAGAAGTAAAAGAAATTATTGACAAAAAAGCTCAACCTAATAGAAAATATTGGAGTCTCTGCCTTGATGATTCATTATGGGCATACCGTACAGCTTTTAAAAATATCATTGGAATGTCACCCTATTAGCTTGGGTTTGGAAAGAGTTGTCACATGCCTGTTGAGAATGAGCACTAGGCCTACTAGGCCATCAAACAACGAAACTCTAATCTTTATGGAATAGGTGCTCAAACTAAGCTGCAAATTCTGGAGATGGAGGAAATGAGAGGTTATTAAAATTAAAACTCTAGAAGTTATAAGGAGCATACCAAGGCTGCCCACAACCATCTCATCCTTCATCCTATGTTCCAAATTGGGAATAAGGTCCTCCTCTAGAATGCAAGGCTGGTGTTGCATCCAGGTAAGTTCTTTTCCCACTGGTTTGGACTATAAAATGTTAATAATTTCTCCCCATTTGGTGTTGTACAAGTTCAAAATGAAGAAACCAAGAAAACCTTCATTGTCAAAGGGCAGTTATTGAAGCACTTACATGAATCCATTCCAGAGTCCCTGATAGAGGAACTCTATGTTCAAGAAGCAATCTATGAATGAAACTCACCACGTTTTATCCTTCCTTAACACATCCTATTTTCTTACTATGAGGACACTGCAAAACATATGTTTGTGGGGAAGGGTATATTCTTGGGTTAGTTAGTAATTTTCATCATCTCTATTTTTTTCGCTTTTTAGATTTCTAAATTTTATTTTCACTTTTCCCCCTTTCCCTTCCACTCACCTTTGGGCCAGAATTTTACTTTATTTTCCTACTTTATCATGGAAAATTATCCCCGTTTAATCATGGATGTTTTTTAAAATTAATGTGGAATTACCATATTTTATGTTGTTTTCATATTCAAAAACAAACCGATGAAATGTGTATTTCAGCAAGAATTAAATACTTTGCTGTGAATTTCTTTTTTAATTTATTTCTTTGTCGATGGTATAAATGGTTGTATCATTTTTAAATCTTTGAAAAAATGGTGCCATTTCTATGAATAATTTAAGGGAAATTTTTGTTATATAATCTCCCCACATATTTTTTCATCCAGCCATTAAATGTAAAAAATTTCTTACTCAATGGAAGGTAAATATAAGTTAGGTTGATTTTTCTCTAAATTAAAAAATCATTTTTCCATATGTTCGTTCCTTATTTGATCTATTTCATTACTGTACCAGATTGGCCTATGTGTGTGTACCTACTATCTGACTATTGTAATCCTCCAAAAAAATTTAAAAAAAGGTTGTATATTGGGAAGGTCAAAAACAAACCTTCATCGACCTTTTATCTTGTTATCACTATTACAATTACTGTTGAGAGGAGATCAAATAGGGGTTGGAAGAAGAGTGTGAGATTTGATCCATGTGCAACTTTTGAAAAATTCACAAATGTGGGGAGTGATGAAATGTACCACATACGGGGATATCTAGGTCTGTATCTTATGGTTTGACTTCTGGGAATTCTTAAGTGAGTGGGTCTTGAAATTTTATTTCAAAGTATGTGGGGAATGATTGGGGGAAAGGATCATTTAAGTAGACAATTATTAAAATAACTTATATTTACTCTATAAAAAGTAGAAAAAATAACATGAAATGGTTGTCACGGACACATGTGGGGAATTAGTTACATGATTAAAATTTTAATTATTTTCACTTATTGGTATCATGCATCTCTTTTAATTTCATTTGGATACAATTTTTGAGAGGTTTTTTTCAATGATCATTGAGAATAACTCCTCAGTGTGATTTTTTCTTTGATCGCATTTCAATCAAGAATTAAATTTTCATTGAATGTTAAATATATATGAAGTTGGAAATATCTAAATGAATACTTTTTGGATTTATTACTTTACCCTGGAGTTAAAATGTTTAGGTATGGGGGTGTGATTACACCACGATTCACTGTTTCATTTTAACCCTTACACCATTATGCTAAACTTGTTTTATATTAGAAATTAAAAAAATGAATTCCTTGTTTGAATCATTTATTTTGGGATTATCTCTACTAAAATTGAAAATTATACTTGTTTTGATGATTTCATTGCAGGAGGAGGTGATTTCGAGCGCCCATGATGATGTCCAAGAAAAATGGGCCAAATTGCGCATGATCCATGCACATCACTGGACTCATCCGATCAATGCTCGAGCAAAACAGTGGATGTTCTGTGTGAGGGAGTGATGCGGATGTCAAGGGAGTTCTGATTCAGGATTTATATATTGGTTTGAAGAAATTTGGGTGTGAAAAAAATTCATTCCATGTATCTTAAATAGTTCCATATTTAAATTCTTGTTTTGATGCATGTGATTGTGATTCTCTTGATTTCTAACTGATCAGTTTGAGGTTTTGAATGGGTGAATTGTGTTGTTCCGATTGGACAACACAATAATCTTTTTCATACCAACCTTCTTGAGATTTCAATCTGATTTGGAATCTCTTATTCCATGCATATGTTATATACCCTGACAATACGATTGTTATGTCAAGGTTTGGTTCTTTAAGAATTGAAAAAAAAAATCGTAGGAATTAATCGGGATTCCAATTAATTTCAAGCAAGGAATTACTCTGAAACTAAATGAATATCTATAAACTATTAACTTGAAATTTGTGTTGTGAAATCACAACGAACCCATTTATCTCATATTTTTCAAAATCAATTTTATTTCTCAACTTTTAAGCATCCAATTAAGTCATTTCATCCTAAACCAATTTTCAAAACCACACCCTATTTCAATACTTCTTATTAAAAGATCACACTCAAAACCCACCAATTCTTTTGGAAAGACAACCTAGGGTCTTCCCTAGACTATAAATCAACTTTATAAATATAATAAATTTTGTGTGCCAGGACAATGTGGTATGTAACCAAAAAAATAACTGATTTTGATGAAAATATATGGGGATTAGAAGAGAAATACAATATAATTTTTCCTATGCAAATTTAAATACGAACAATCCCGAATAAGATGAGATTCTAAAACAAACCATTGTGGATTTGCTAACTTTTGAATCAAATCCACTTAAATTTAAAATCAAGAATTTAAACATATAATATCAGGAATCAATATTAATTTATGATTTAATATATATAATTTGAATTATATACCTAATATAAAATAAATTCAGTTCATAATGTAACACAGGTATCAATGGAGTTGAATTGAGATGAAAAACCCATAAATTGCATTCCTTATTAGTCAGATGTGTTATATACCATGGATTAAAAAATTAAATTTATTTACTAATTTAATTAAAAAAATTTCTATATTTTATTTTTCGGGTTCCTTTTATAATCATTTATAATCTATTGATTGAATAACCCATGTTTATATTAACTACCTAATGTTTTTGAGTGAATTTATTTAAAAACATCATTGTGATGAAAAATGATAAATGTGTTATTTTGTTCATCCATAAAATCCATAATTTTAATAATTTCATGAATATTTTTTTTCATTATATAAAATTTTCGAATCATCCATGCATGGTGGTAATAGAAAAACGAATCATATCACATCATGCTGCTGGTAGTCCACTTGTACGCACAAACGTCGTAATCAATGTCAAACATATGAAAGGTATAGAAGTTGGATGATATATTACATTTGAAAAATATATTAATTGTGTCATAAATATCATATATATTCATTAATTTCATATTTATAACAATCCAATTAAATTGGTGATGAAAAATTACTTACACCGGTATATGGGGGTGATAGGTCATGTGTATGCACGGATGATGTTTTAAATTTCCATAGGATGTAAAGGATATAGAGAATTTATTACCTTTCAAGATAAATATATATAATTATGATTAATATAATGATTTATTTTTGATAATATTGTTATTGAATATTTAGAGGAGGTTTCAAAAAATAACATGAAATGGATCTATAAGAACATATACCTCTTCTTTTGGTAACATTGGTTTGTATTCACATTAAGCATTATTGAAGTGGTATTTTTGTTGAGATAGATAACTATAATACATGTTTAGGGGTTTTCAAAGTTATTTTAGTTAGGTATTCATTGATATAAGGTTTTCTAGTAGTGTGGATAATATAGGTGATGTAGTTTTCATTTATAAGTGAGTTAAGTGGCACACTTATAATTATTCATAACCATATAATATTATAAGAATCATAATCATGGAAAATAAGAAAATTAAATAACAAAATTTTAAACATAATGTGTGAAAATTTAGAATAACCTCATCCAATTAGGATTTAGATGTGATTTTATGACATTATCACAATGTTTTACTCTTAATTAACTCCTTATGCCCTTTTACTGCGGGGATAACATTTTTACCATGGTTACTCTTCATAATAACCAAAAATAAAATTAACCATTTAAAAAAAATTTGTATCTTGATTCCAAACATGTGATCCATTTTTTGAGAATCGAATTTATATAATGGTAAGAAATTAATATTTATGTAAGTGTGCAAAACGCAATGAAATATAGTTTTTCTTAAAAGGGTTTTTATCATACAAATAATCTCATAAAAAATTAGAATATAATAGTTAATATTATATAATAAATTAGAATATATTTAATAAAATTTACCTTCTTTTACTTTTAAAATAAATCAAAATAATTATGGTACTTTTAAATTACTTTATTTAATGAAAACAGATGAATGTTTTGAAAAAATTGACATTTTTCACTCATCAACTA
Source organism: Viscum album (assembly GCA_963277665.1). Taxonomy (NCBI): domain Eukaryota; kingdom Viridiplantae; phylum Streptophyta; class Magnoliopsida; order Santalales; family Viscaceae; genus Viscum; species Viscum album. The sequence goes on from OY728162.1 coordinate 1,226,549,780, forward strand.
AAAATTAACAATATCTGAAAAATAAATCAAACAAATTAAAACTTTTATAATATTTATATTGTTAAATAAAAAATTAATTTAATTTAATCAAATTACATATATAAATTTATTATAAAATATTTATAATATTCAGGAAAAAATGCATCAAATTATGTTTAGATATATATATATATATATATATATATTTGAAGCATAAAAATAGTTTTTTCTAATATCTTTCTGAGTAAGATTCACTAGATAATTTTTAATTTATTTTATTGAATATATTATCAATAAATTTAATATAAATAATTAATAAATACTAATTAACATAATTTATTAAGAGAAAAATATAGTATGGACATAAAATAGTTTTCTGAAAAATATCTATTTTTACGACGAAATGAGTATATTCTCATTATTATAAAATTAAAATAAATGAATGAATGATTACTTATTAGTTTAAATATAAAAAAATTACATTTTAAATACTCAAAATAAGTTAAATTTATATTTTAAATGATAAATATATAATATAAAGAAAACCCGGTTTATAGAAAAATGACTTCTTAAAACATTAATTGTTCTTAATATTATATGATTTAATTATTATAATTTAAAATTGAAAACCTATTTCCATGGATTTAATCGAAATATTTTTCTACATATTATTCATACCATTCAATCCGATGGGAAATCTATAACAGTCATATTTAAATAATTATTATTTTATTGTATTTTTTGATTTATTAGAATTATTATTTTCTGTATCATAACCTATCATATAAGCTTTAAATATAATAATTTATGGGGTGTTACATTATCTCTTTAGTAAATAAATTTTTTCCTTTCAATTTTAAATCTACATGTCATTGAATAATAAGATATTTTTTCATATATTTTAATCTCTAGGTTAGGACATAGAATATTATTATTTCAAAAATATATATTTATTGATTAATATGTGTTACTTTATAAGACATGTACTTTTTTAAATGTCTCAATAAGTGTACCTTAATAGTTAAGTGATACTTTCCATAGAAAATAGGATAATTTTTTTCCATTACTTGAGATATATTATGAAAATATTCTTACTTGATTATATTACTCAATTTTGTTTCAATTAGATGTTTATCACTGTTTCATCTGATATTCAAAATGATGAATGAGTAAGATGAATTTGGTCATACCTGAAGCACTAAAAAATTCTTGTATGGTATCATGAGTCCCATTATGTGATTGTGTTTTTCATTCTATGAAATACTTTCTGACTGATGATTCCTCTTATTTCTATCCATTTACAAAAACCAAAAATGGTTTTCATATGTATGAAATATTCAATAAAGTAAAAAATAAAATAAAGTTTAAATCAACACAATATTAATAATAATGTGAAATTCTCAATATTAATAATTAAACCCTAAAACTACACCAAATATTCAATAAAAAATTTAAATACTTCATAATCATATATTCAAGAAAATTTACTATAATTACTTTCACTTTTAAAAACATACTGACCCTAAAGGTTGTATATGATTGTGATGTTTTATCTTATAGTAGAAATATCAAAAACTATTTAATCAATAGAGTTTATATTTCCAATAAAAGAAACATTTTGAATCCCATATTTACAAATTATAGATTTCTCAAATAACTTCTTTCCTTTGAGAGTCAGAAAAATGATTCACAAGTGATTTTCATTCTCTTCATCTCTTATATAGTATGACTGAATAACCCTAATAAATACCATAATGAAATTATCAATGTAATCCTTGATGATTCGGTAATTAGTTTGAATAGTGTTCCATCTCTTTATTTTGGACACATTAAGAATTAGTTATTTATTTCTTTCCCTTACATCCATTAGTAAATAACCCATATATTCACACTTTGTTAGATCCCAACTTTTTCTAGAGATTAATCTGGATTTTTTATGTAATCTTTTATCCTTATTTGAGTAATATTTTTTTATTATTCTGGGGTTTGTTTGGGTGAAATTTTGAGAAAAATATGAGAAAAGGGGTCTTACACAGATTGTGCATGGTTAGAGAAAACCATGAGTCATAGCCCAAAATAATTTGCAACTCTAGACAGTGGGGGTTCTCATGGTTAGCACAATGTTGGTCAAACCATGACCCCTAAAAGAATAAATTGTGCACCCCAAAAATAATAGGTTCATGGATAGGGATAATTGTATACCCCATCCTAGATAATGATGCATGGGAATTAATATCCACTGAAATTTAATTAATTTTTTTTGGACCCCCCTAATAAACCCCCAATCAACTCCATTTCTCCCTAGCAGAACATTCATTATTTTAGAGCCCTCCAGATAAATTACAAGATATTTTGACCTCCATTATTTTCAATTTGAAGACTATATTCAATATCTTATCCTCTATTTATAACTGGAATCAATCTCATTAATTTTTCATTCATCCATCATCCTTCACTAATTATTTTGATGTGAAGTAATCTCCCATTTTTCTAGATCTAGATCCTTATTTGGTGAATCTAGATCTAGGCTTCTGGATCTATATTTATAATTAACGATATTTTTTGTTAATCTCGATTTAGGGTTTTGAGATCTGGATCCCATTCAACATTGTCACGCTTCTCAATCTTTGGGATTCCTATGGGCAATCATTCATCAAGAAAATGTGGTAGGTGGTCTAATATTCAAATATCATATTTTTTATTTTTATTTCATTTATGAAATTATTGAATTTCTTGGGTTTGTTTAGAAATTGAAAATTCTTAAATTGAACTAATCAATGTGGTCAACTAAATAATTTAGGAATTGGGGATTTGATTGAATGATTTAGTTGTTGAATTAATATAATGAATTGGGGAATTAATTATCATATTTATGCATTATGAAATTTGTACAATTAATTAATATATTATTATCGAAATATTGAGTTTTAGAATTAAAAGTTATTAATTTTTGAGTTAATTATTGCGATACTGAATAATGAATTTGAAAATAATTAAATAGAAATTATTTATTGGATGTTTATATATGAATTTATTGATTAATCATAGAATTAGTTCATTTTATTTATTTGGTTCATTAAATTTCTAACTATTTAATGGAAGAGTTTTGTTTAATTAATTTGGGAAATTAATTAGTGGGATAGATATGGTTAATTAATTTTTTAGTTAATTAAAAGAAATTATTGTGACTAATTAAAAGGAGTTTTAATTAAAGGACATGTATTAATTAATTTTGGAATTAGATAATGGATGATAATCGGGATTGTAGACATGAAAATCTATGCAAATGACATATATACACATGGTTGATAAATGGGGTGATAAACATGATGATCTATGCTAATGAAATATTTGCGTGGTTGATAAATGGGGTGTTGTACATGATATTCTACACCAATGATATATATGCATTGTTGATAAATGGGCTGATAGAAATAATGATCTATTCTAATGAAATATATTTAGGAATGAGAATTGGGGTTCTAGACATCACATTCTATTCCTACGATATACTTGCATAGTTGATAATTGGGGGGCAGACATGGCATTATACACCCAAAACATTGGCATTGGAAGTGAAATGAATAATCTAATCCCATATTCTATACTTAAATTTGAATTTAAAATGTAACATGGTTTAGAACCTATACTAGCTGAAGTAGGTAATGAAGTACTGGTGTCCTCCAGAACCTGGAGGTCTATATGGTTTAATAATGATTAGTTGATAATGTTATAATTGATTTACTTATGCATTGTAATTATATATTTATATACTTGTATAAATGTTTTTTTATTGGATTTGTTTTAGACACCATTATTGGGGGCTTACTGAGTTATAATCTCACCCTACTCAGGCTGTCTGATTGGTACTCAAATGGACATTATTGTTGTAGGAAATGTTATGGGAAAATGGAATGTGTTACATGGATAATTTGATGATGGATTATGGTTTAGGGAACTGAAAAAGTTTTATGACATACTGAGAGTCGTCGATTTCTTTATTTTCAGTTTCATTTTTGAAACATGACACATACATTATCATGACATGTTACTTCTTTAGTTTGATATTGTATATACTTTCATTTATTATCTTGAGACTTTGTCATTTTTATGGTTATTTATATACTTTTTCTATTTTTCATTATTTCACTTATGGTATTACTCTAATAAAAGAGGGTATAGTCTCCCCATGATCAACATATTTGAACCTCACCACTAATCTAGAGCCTCTCACTTATGAGGAGGCGTGCTTGAGGTCATGTGACTGACCTAATCGGGGCACTGGTGTGTCGCACCCGGGTTGGGACATTAAAGAGTGGTATTAGAGATGTTTTATTTTCTTTTTCTTTTTTCTAGCTATTTTGGAAAGGTAAATATGATACTAGTAAGATTTGAGCTTTGGAATTGTGATCGTACATGGGAGTTGAAAACCCATTTACATGATAAAACCCATGTACATGGGGTGGGATTTTTGTTATTACTGATAGTTTTTATAGTTTAATATTATTTCACCTTGGGTGATGCACATATTGTGTTGTGTGATTATTGTTTCTAATAACTGTTGAGAGTTGAATTGTGTTCTAGTATGGAACAATATATGAGTTTCATGCATCATTCTAGGAACTCAGACTTATTTTGTGACATGTATCAATTTAGGAACCCAAGGGAAAGTGGGCCATTTGTATGTTGGTGAACTTGAACTATTTGTTTCTTTCTGGTGAAATTGAATTGAAAATGGTTCTTAATATGATATTGAGAATAGTAAAACGAAGAAAAAATTTGAATATATGGGTTTCTAAATGAGTAACATTATATGAGAGTATCTTTACCCTTGTTAACCATGACCTAGTTGTAGGATGGTTAAGGGTAGTGATAGAGCCCAAGTATTGACCATGTGTTAAGGTTTGGGGATAATACTTTTTGGGAATTTCCATTATTATTCCTCTGACGTATTTTTAAAAAAAATGGTATAATGAGTCCTAATATGTGTTATTGTAATAGTAGAGACATACCTCCATGATGATGAGAGTTGAGAGGACTAGAGGAGGATATGAATGGAGATGACTTACTAGTAGTGGAACCTAGGGCATCAATAGTTTCAAGTGAGGAAGTAGGGGTTAGTTTTGAGAGAATTTTATTTTCTTCATGAAATTCATAAGATGATACCCATGGTGGGTTATGAAGAGCATTCTTATGATGAAGATGTAGTTTTAGTTGCAGAACCCGCCAACATTCATAGAAGTGGGTGGACCAGATGGTGCTTAGTTATTGGTTGGGTCTATCCAATTGATGATTGACCATTTGGATACATCGACTAAGAAGAGAATAAAGTTAGCTGGTTATATGATATAAGGATCAGTGAAGTTCTCATGGGAAGTCCATGCTCTGACTGGATAGGCTGATAGTATGTTATAGGAGGAATTCTTAGAGTTGTTCTTGGAGAACTTCTACCCAAATAAACTCATGTAGGAGAGATTAACTAAGTTCATGAGGTTGAACTTAAGGAGTATGTCCACAAGTTATTTTGATATATAAATTAAATATTTTTAGAATTTTATTCCAACATTGGTAGGGGATGAGACTACTTCATCGAAATGATTTAAAGATTGACTTAATTATTAAATTAAGCCCCATGTGAAGATCATCAAGATGAATAAGGTTTCAGAAGTCGAAAATCAGTCTCTCATCTAAAAGAGGATCCTAAAGGAGGATTATAGTGGTGGAGGTATAGATTATTTTGGATGATAATGTGGTACATCTTTTGAGAGAAGGAAGTTTCATAATGAGAACATTATCCAGAGCACTCGGAAAGAGTGTGTCTAGTTAAAAGGATTAGTTACTCAGTGTCACGACCCCCTCCCCACAAATTGTACCCCTCCTAGGCCAGCAATGTCAGAAGGAAGATAATGACCCCCGAGTCTTGCCTCCAGTAGGCCCCGGGTTGGCGACTAGCACCGAGGGTATAGTAAACACACAAATGGGAGAAATTACACTCTAAGAGAGCACATGCGGAAGATAGAGATAAAATAGAAACCAATCAACTCCAACTCAGAAGTGAAATATAAAAGAAACCCAAGTACATATATGAAATTTCATGCAAAGGTACTACAACTGAAAGGGGAAACTAAATGTACCCAAAATAAAGTAAAACGGCAGCGACCACAAGCCCGAATAGCTCCTCCTCCAACAACAAGCTCGTAGTAACCAGCTTGATCTCAAACCTACTCCACGTGACCTGAAGAATAGTTTATATATACATAGGGTGAGTATAATAGTATACTCAGAAGGATCATTCCCAAGCCTCTCGTGCAAAAGTAAAGAAAGCATGCTAAAGCCCAGTGAAGAACAAGTGAAACTAACTCATCACCTAAACAGGTATACTAAGTTCCCAACCTCACCATGGCTACTCTCACCAAGTAACACATACAAGAATATAGAATATAATGAAAAATATCAATGGTAACCCACTAATACTTCCCCACTGGTTTGCTGCTTTTCCCCAATGACATATGTCATGTGCATCTCTCTCCAAAGGCTTACCCGCAGACACCTGGGCTAAGCTCCACAATCTGCATCTCATGCACCACAAAGGCTTTCCCACAGACACCTAGGCGAAGCACCACACCATCCTCACAACCAAAAGTTACCATGTATGTTCCTGGATCCACCACATCCCGCATAACGTGTATCATACATCGGGTATTATACCCCAATTCATTATAGCCCATACACCGAGTAGGGATCCTCAAGCCATCAAAACCTATACACGTTACACCTATAGTAGTCCATAGGATACTATAACCAGAATATATGTATGTGAAATAACCACAAGCCATTACAGCCCTCTACACACATATATGGGTAAAACTAACCACTGTGCCTATCAGCACAAAGATCTACCAAGAGAAGAGAGCGGGGTCAAAGGGGGTAGTCAGCCATTCAACCTCCCATCAGAATGTTAGTAAAAACACCCCTAGGGATCAGAATCCCCGGGGAGTCAGTTTCCCTAACTGACAAGGTAGATTAGCATATAGAAACACAATAAGTACAAAATATATATAACTCACATCCACACTATGGGCATTACCTAGTCTTAGATACAACTGCCGCTAACGTCTCTCAGACTCCAGGCTGCTACTTCTAAGACTAGGTATCCTATAAGAACACAAACATTTGAAGAGATTTATTAGATTACTCCATTCTCATTTTATCAGTTCCACTGTACATTAATTAAATATTTAAACATTAATTAACCATGAAAAATTACACATTAAACTGAATTGGAATCACATTAAAAAAATAAACTTCTAATTTTAAGATTAACATCACCTTTAAATTCTAGTATCTCCATCCCCGTGGATTTTCACCATTTAATCAAGCATTCATTACAGAAATACTTTCACATATTCCCAGGAATTCTAGAAAAGCATCCAATTCTACAAAACACAAAGGAGGCTCAACATGGTGAGTAGATATATTACCCGTGGAGTCTTTGCCACCTATAGAAAGCGCATAGACCCATTCTCCCTCATGAGGCTAAACACAGAAAGCACGTGGTCTACCCCACGTGTCTTTGCCTTTTTCGGAAGAAGGGTAAGTAAGACCAGTTTCCTTGAGAAATGGGGAAAAGAAAAGAAGATAAACATTAAAGGAATCCACAAGAATCCAACAACCACATCCATCCCATTCCATCACCCTTGGTGTCCTCCCCGACACCCACATGCATAAACTGATGCATCTCACCACTCTAGGCGTCATCCACTGCCACAACCACAAGGCCTTCGTGCCTCCACATATCACAACACCCCTCTAGGGTCACATCACAGCACAAGTAGCAGGAAAACAACAATCACAACCATGGGCTCTTGTCCCTTTAACAAACAAGAGGGTTACTCAGAACCATTTTAGAAATTATCAAACAAGTGATTCATTAATCCATATAGAATTAACATATTCAATCTGTAGGTTCCAATTTTGGAAAAACTAATCAGTAAGCTATCACAAATATTTAACATGATTACTATTCCAATTCGATTATCATCAAATTAGAACAACTACATCATCGACAACAACCAGATTCATTAATAGGCCTCTTTATCTTTATCTAATTAATTAACAATTAATATTGGATTTACGTTCATTATCAATTTCCATAAAGAATGAACAACTAATCAAAGATAATATAGATATCACTCTATCTAGAAAAACATGAGGCAAACCATTATCATGGTACAAAGAAACAACATGCGATCAACCAATTCATTTAATCCGGTTCAAGTATTTAATTAGGTCAATGTCATTGTGATCCAAAGGGCTAAATCATGTTAATTCTACGATTTCACATATACAATAAGAGAATCCATGGATCCCCTACCTCGAAGAGTTCATGACGTCCTTTATCCACACAATGGGTCACAATTCTCCTCTCACGACAACTACATCCACCAGAGGACGCCACGGTACGACAGTACCAACCAACCCCAAGAAAACCCCATTAGAATCTTGGAAATTACATGTTATAAAATGGAAGGGAGAAACAAGAGATGATAATCCCCAAAGGAATGACGATAAAACATACCTTATTGGGAAGATTGACCGACAAAGCTCGGTTGCATCAAAATAGAGCAGAACCAATCCTAGGAGTAATGATTTATTGTGAAACTCCTACATGAAGGATTTAAAGGTTCTAGAGTCTCATAATAGAGAACAAGGAGGAAGAACAAGGGAGAATGATATCTGGTTCCTTTTTGAAGATTTAATTAGGCGACTGTTTAAGATCCAGTTAATTATCCATTAAAAACGGATCACATTAACCCACGTGGTTTGACCAAGTAAAAAACATCCCGGACATAGGAATAATTAATATAGGATTTATGGAATTTGAATCGGCCTTAAGAGTCCTTAAAATAAGACATTAAATGTATTTTACACCAAAGGAAACGTCAAATGGGAGAAACTGTAGGAAGATGGAAACACTGTTCAAGTCCACCGTTAGAAGGTCACCATTAGATGTTTACCGTTCTGGAAACATTGTTGATTTCTACCGTTAGAAGGTCACCGTTAGAAGGTTACAGTTCTGGAAACACAGTTCATGTCTACCATTAGAATATCACCGCTAGAAGGTTACTGTTCTGGAAACACTTTTCGAGTCTACCGTTAGAAGGTCACCGTTAGAAGGTTACCGTTCTGGAAACACTGTTCAAGTACACCATTAAAAGGTCACCATTAGAAGGTTACCATTCTGGAAACAATGTTCAATTCAACCGTTATAAGTTCATCGTTAGAATGTTACCATTCTAGAAACACTATTCAAGTCTACCGTTATAAGGTCACCGTTAGAAGGTTACCATTCTGGAAACACTGTTCAAGTCTACCGTTATAAGGTCACCATTAGAAAAACTATTCACTAAAACTCACTAATAGAAACACTGCTCAACTACTAATATTGTTCATAAAACTTGAAACACTGTTCACAGAACTGGAAATTTGGCAGTGTTGGGGATATGTCACTTAGACCTCCCGGAACACCTCCAACACCACATTTACACAAATTAATGGACCAGAGAGGTCTGGGACACTACATTAGATACCTCTCAAAACATTCTCGTCCTCGGGAATTAAAAACCAACCCAGAAGAAAAGCAGGGTCCGAACAACCACCCCACAAGATACCTCTCAGGGGAAAACCACCATGAGTTTTTCGAAAGCTGGAACAAAACTACGACATCCGAGAGTATGGGAACAAACAATCCATATCCAAACAATTCAACCATAACATCACATCAAAGGTACATAAATAAAACATGAAATGTCTAACCACAATGGAAACATTATTACATGAAAGGAGTTAAACATTGAACAACTCTGGGTACTGAGCACGTATTTGTGACTCACGCTCCTAGGTACTCTCCTCCATGCCACCGTGTTGCCACAAGACACGAACTAAAGGGATTGAATTCCCATACAACACCTTCTCTTTGCGGTCATGGATCTCCACAGGTCGCTCCTCGAAGGTTGCCTCATCATCAATATCGATCTCTCCCCAATCGATAACATGAGATCCATTATGAAGATAACGACAAAGCTGTGATACATGGAAAACATCATGTATCCGACTCATCTGAAGGATAAGTGCTACTCGGTACGCCACAACTCGAACATGAGATAACACCTCAAAAGGGCCAAAAAACCGGGGAGAAATCTTACTTCCACGACCAAACCTTCACTGCCCACGACGGGGAGTCACTTTCAGAAACACATGATCCCCAACATTAAACTCTAAGGGTATCCTTCTTTGATCAGAATATGATTTATGATGAACTTGTGCTATCTTCATCCTCTCATGAATCACCTGAACCATCTTTGTTGTATTTTTCACTAGTTCTGGTCCAAGAATTGCTGACTCTTCGTCCCCAATCCAGCACAACGGAGAATGGCATGGCCGTAAATACAAGGCGTCAAACGGCACCATACCGATGGTTGAGTGAAAACTATAATTTTAAGAGAACTCTACCAAGGGTAAGTGCTTCATCCATGAACCTCCAAAATCAAGAACACAAGAGCGCAACATGTCTTCAAGAGTCCGGATGGTTCGCTCTGTCTGACCATCCGTTTGAGGATGAAAAGTAGTGCTAAGGCACAGTTGAGAGCCAAAAGCATGCTGGAGACCTCTCCAAACCCCGGAAGTAAAATGAGGATCTCAATCATAAATTATTGTCCTAGGTACTCCATGAAGTCTTCCAACCTCCTCTAGATACTGCCTTGACAAAACATCCACTGAGCTCGACACCTTGAGCGCTATGAAGTGGGACGATTTTTTTAAATGATCCACTACCACCCATATAGAATCATGTCCTCCTAGATCTCAAGGTAAACCTGTAACGAATTCCATTGAGATGTCTTCCCACTTCCACTGAGGAATCTCTAATTGTTGGAGAATACCACCAGGAACACAGTGTTTGGCCTTCGCCTTCTGGAAGACTAAACATCGAGAGACACACTCTGCAACCGCACGCTTTAGCCCAGGCCATCAAAACTGACTCCTCAAGGATCGGTACATCTTTGTCACACCAGGATGTACTGCCAAAGGCGAACTATGGAACTCTCGAAGAACCGTCTTGCGCATCGCCGAGGGAAAAAAATCCTACCATGATACAACACTCGGTGTTGTTCATCCTCTGACCAACCATCGGGGGCCTCACCACAAACAAATCTATCTCTCCAAACGTCCACCTCTTGATCACCCAAATGAGACTCTTCCACCTTCTGCATCAGGGAAAACTGCACCATCATCTAGAAAAGACAACCTCTACCTCCAACCTCTTCCATATCAAGATGCAAAGATGACAGTTCCTCCATTACACTCCAGGAATCCCCAGATTCACGCACAGTATCATTACGTGACTTTCGGCTCAGTGCATCAGCTACAACATTCCCTTTTCTAGGTGTTTACGATATTTCAAAGTCATATTCTTGAAAAAACTCCATCCACCGACACTGCCTCAATTTCAAGTCACGTTGGGAGAAAACATACATCAAACTCTTATGATCGGTGAAAACCACAAAGTGCTCACCAATGAGGTAATGTCTCCACAACTTCAGAGCAAAAACCACAGCTGGAAACTCAAGATCATGGGTAGAATAGTTGCATTCATAGGGACGCAACTACAGAGACCCATAAGAAACAACTGACCTCTGCTGCATGAGAACAGAGCCTAGACCCAGATGTGAAGCATCACAAAAAACATCAAACTGAATTCCCTCTGTTGGAAGAAAAAGGACTGGAGAACTTACCAACTTCTCCTTTAGATACTCAAACGCTTCCTGACACTGATCATTCCATATGAACGATTGATCCTTCTTGGTCAGATCTGTCAGAGGAGTTGCAACTCAGGAGAAATTGTCTACAAACCTCCTATAATAGCCTGCGAGACCAAGGAAACTTTGCACCTCTGACACGGTCTTTGGAGATTCCCAAGACACCACTGCTTCTATCTTCGACGGATCCATAGCTACTCCATGTTGGGACACAACATGCCCCAAGAAACGAACTTCTCAATCCCAAAACTCACACTTTAACAACTTCCCAACCAACTGTTGTTGGAGAAGAACTCCTAAAACGGCTCGTAGATGCTCTACATGCTCCACTTCAGATGTGGAGTACACAAGGATGTCGTCGATGAAAACCACAACAAACTTGTCTAGGAATTCCTAGAACATAGCATTCATCAACCCCATGAAAATAGCTGGATCATGCATCACACCGAATACCATTACAAAAAACTCATAATGCCCATGACGACAACGGAAAGCAGTCTTCGGGATATCTTCATCCTTTACACGCATCTGATGATATCCTAACTGCAAGTCGAATTTTGAGAACCAACTTTCACCCATAAGTTGGTTGAATAAGTCATCAATCCACACGAGAGGATAGAAGTTCTTTATTGTCACTTTGTTTAATCGATGATATTCGACGCACAACCACAAACTGCCGTCAGCCTTTTTCACAAACAACACTGGCGCACCCCACGGTGACACACATGGATGAACAAAACCGCACTGCAGCAGACCATCAAGATGTATACGTAGCTCTCGTAACTTGGAAGGGGCCATCCTATACGGAGACATAGATATAGGAGAGGCTCCTGGTTGTAGCTCGATCCCAAACATGATCTCTCGTCGAGGGGGTAACGCTACAACCTCTTCTGGAAAGACATCAGGGTACTCCTCTACGACCCTAGGAAACACCAACTCCTGAACCTCTGAAGAACTCAGCATCTTCTCAGCCATCATGGATGATAGGGATGGAACTTGTCTATGACCCATCTGAGGATCTCGCTCACCAAAAAACACCACTTTCTCTCCATCTGAATCAAATAAAACGACATTCTTCCTGTAGCAATCCCCAATAGCTTGCACCGAATACAACCAATCCATGCCTAGTATGACATCATATGCTTGTATTCGTAAACATAGGAAATCTCCCCAGGAGCGGTGTTTCCCCAACACTAGCACACAGTCTCTACATACTTCAAACAAGTCAACTCGACCTCCAACTAGTGTAGTCAACGCCAAGGGCACTGGAAGCCTCTCTACCTCAAGTCCCAAAGCATGGACAAGAGTAGGTGATATGAAAGAGTGTGTTGCTCCTGAATCGAACAAGGTATACACCAAGGTAGAAAACAAGCAAAGGGTACCTTGAACGAAATATGGCTTTCCTGGGGCTGGAAACGGTAGAGCATGAAGCTGACCACGACCTCATCTACGACCTTTCTCACCCTGATGACGACCACCACCATGACCGCGCTCTGCTCTCTGAGGACAGGGAGCGTCATGGGGCTATTCTCTGCCTGCTCCATCTACCCTCTGGTGATTTAAAGATGGTACAACCTGCTACTGTTGCCTCGGTTGGAACTGCCTCAACCGAGGAACCTAGAGCGGAGCGCCCGATGCACGATGACTGCTCTAAAAATTCGGTCACTCCCGCTGCTGATGACCATGACCTCCACAAGAAAAACAAGCGCCTGATCCCTTGTCATAGGCCGGAGATTTGCTGCCTCTGGAAAAACGAGATGGGAAGGGCTGGGACCTACCCCCTGGTGAACGGAATCTCTTCTGCCCTGAAAACCGGGAACCTCAGACCACAGCTCTGCTTCGTGAGGAATCATGACGATTCCCCTCTCGTGACGATCCGATCCTGGCTAAATTCCTCTCAACAACATGTGACCTCGCCATCACCTCAAGATTTGTCTTCAACATAAATGGGGTGACCTGGCGCTGGATATCTGGTCACAAAGCCTCCTCAAAATGCCTCACCCTGTCCTCTTCATCTGGTAACAGGTCTAAAGCATATCGTAGAAGGTTCGTAAAACGGATTCCAAAATCTAGAACACTGGAGCTCCCCTATCGAAGGGTAAGAAGCTCCTTCCGACTGAACGCCTTTGCAGTCGAAGAAAGAAACTCGACTCTAAACCTATCTCGAAACTCCTCCCATGTGATCGCTGACTCCTCACGATCCCCAAGAAACAAGAAGCACCACTGCCTTGCTACTAAACGCAGCATCGTCACAACCAAGGACACCCAGTGTTATTTCCGAGCATGAATCAAATTGAAGCCTATATCGACCTCCTCCAACCAGTCTTCTGTAACTACATCTGAAACGGATCCCTAGTACTTATGTAGACTCTGGAGCTGAAACACTCGGAGTGTCTTCCTCCAAGTGTCATCGTCGTCATCCCCTACCCGGCGACGACCCGCTGGAACAGCCTGCTGGACATCTTCTGAAAAACCTAATGAGAACGTCAACCTAGTGCCATACCTGTAAAATAAGAACTGTTTGAGATCCTAAGCCTAAAATATGGAAGACTCAACATTATTAAATTAATTGTTTTCTTTTATTAATTTATGTTTAACCTATCCCAAGGTCTACCCATTAAAACACAGGCGCAAAGACAAATGATGCTTGATCCTTTCCTAGGTCTCTACCCAGCAACCATTATCACTTTGTTTAGTAGCCATCGTAAACATAAAGGTCCGTGAAACAGATCATAGGGGGGCCTAAACGCCTATGTCTCTGTCGGTCTCCATTTTTTACCCCACTTCCTAAAAATGAATGACATTGTTGCCCAACCATCCCATGCATCCCCACCTGTTCCTAACTCCAAACTCCATCCTATCCCTCAACCAGACCTCTGATACCACTCTGTCATGATGCCCTCCCCAAAATGGGTACCCCTCCTGGGAGGGCAATGTGATAAGGAAGATAATGACCCCCAAGTCCCACCTCTAGTAGGCCCCGGGTTGGCGACTAGCACCAAGGGTATAGTAAACACGCAAATGGGAGGCATTACCCTCTAAGAGAACACATGCGGAAGAGAGAGATAAGATAGAAACCAATCAACTCCCACTCAGAACTGAAATATAAAAGAAACCCAAGTATAAACATGTCATATCCCCCTAAATAATAAATTTACATTTATTAAATAATTTCTTCAGAACTGTTTTCATCTATATTTTATTTTTAAATTCATTTTTTATCATCCAACATCTATTCATTGAATAATTCTTGTTTATGTTATCCACTTAGGGTTGTACGGTGAATTTATCTAGAATTACTTTAATTTATTAATCATAGTTATTTTGATATAAAATGGTCATTCATATATAGAATTTTAATAATGTCATGAATTATTTTTTTCACAATATGTTATTTTAGATTCATCAACTCATAGTGTTAAGTGAAACAAGAAGATCATATCTTTATGGAGCTAGTAGTCCACACGTACACAGGAGATATGTTACAAATATTCAATATATGGAAGGGTAAGAAGTTAGATGGTATATTATATATTAAGATTCTATTTTTTTTAAATAATATCCTTTAAGGCTAAGCGGTAACCCATATAAGCAAAATTTATGCACAGGATACAGAATCAAAGCATACCAAATGAAATTTAAAATTAAAATGATTCACATCATTCAAGGAGACCTCAATCCATGAGAATCCAAATATCCATGGTCACATCAGGTTGCCTCCCATACCCATTGTATTTTTTAAATCCCATCAGCACCGTCATCACTATGAAAACATTCATCACCAAAGGAAATAACAACCGTCAAACACCATAACATAACAGACCATCGTTCATCAGCAATTTCCAAACCAGAATGTAGGAGATAGTTATAGATCTCTATGTAATTGTCATTCTAAATAAAACTAGTGGAAACCCAAACACTAATACAAATGAGCTCACCACATCATAACTCTCATCACGGTTTTGTCGACCATCATAACCAAACATTAACAGAACCACTCAAAAAACACAAAACGGATCCATCGCTGATCAAACATCAAGTAGATCAACTACTGTAAAAGAATCACCAATACTTAATAAATATATTGAGGGAAAATCATTAAAAAATCCAAAATATACCATTAGAAATACTGAGGCCACATATGAAATTATCCATCTTCGAAGAGGAAGATAAATCTGAATATTAAGGAAGAATAAAAACAGAGCAGGTCGAGTGAGGAACATCTTCGGCGGATAAAACTCACATCCCAAATCCTCTAAGAAGCCACTCATCTATATCTAACCCGGAGAGGAGCCGAGGGACTTGAGGTCAGGGTAGAAAAGTGAATGGCAGAGGGTTCCAAATGATGAGTCCTAGTGAGGCTAAAACCAAATCCAAAGAAGAGGACAATATGAATATATTATATATAAAAAATCAAAATAAATTCATAAATATCATATATCTACATTAATTCAATTCTTATAACTATCTATGTAATTTGGTGATGAAAAATGGGTAACATTACTCCATGTAGATGGTAGGCCGTACATAAGCAGGATCATTTTTTTCATTTTCCATAAGATAGAAAGGGATAAAAAATATTTTTACTATTAACATAAAATAATATATATATATTTATATATTCTTATATAATGATGTTAATATGAATACTGAATATTTTTTTGACTTTAAAGAAGAAAGTAACAGGAAATATTTATGGTAATAACATACATCTCTTCTTTTGGTAACCTCCTTTGGTTTAAAAATAAATTCTACGTGAAGTGGTATTTTTTGGAGAAACAAAGACTTGGAAATGAGGAGGGGTTTTTTAATTCATTTTGGTCGGTTTTGGTATATCTAATTGGATCTTGTAGTGTGGATAATAGAGGAATTCAGGTTCCATTTGATAAGTTAGGTGAGTGATACACATTAAAAATTAAATATTATATATTTCTTATTCATGGAAAATTGGAACCTAAATAATTATATTTCAAAGAAAATTTTATAAATTTTGAAATATCCCCATACAATAAAAATTGTGATGATATTCTATGACCTTTTCTCAAATTTTATTGTTTATATGATGAAATAAAAAATTAATTACTTTTTAATAAAGTAAATTTCTAAATTTAGAAGAAAATAAATATAATATACATCCACAAACCAACAAAAAACAATTTTATAAAATAAATTATTATTTATGCATAAAAATAATTTATTATCATAACATAGCTAGTAAAACCATTATGGGACTGTAAATTTATTTTCTTTAATATAATATAGATACATTTAATCAAAATAACTATTCAATAGTGGGTAATTTAATTTAATAAGAACAAAATACATCATGCCTTTAAAAACAGTTTATTAAAAAAATATCTTTTACCATTAAATGATTATATCACAATTCTTAAAAAATTTCATTAATGTATGAATTATTATTTATTAGTTTATATATTTGAATATTGAATTTTAAATACTCAAAATAAGGTAAAATTATATTCTAAATGTAATATATATATTACAATGAAAACCCATGTTTATATAAAAATGACCTGTTTAAACATTAGTTGTTCTTAATCTTATATAGTTTAATTATTATTATTCAAAATTGAATACTTATTTCCATGAAATAAATCAATATATTTTCTGAAATATATATCATAATTATATGAATCTTACTTAAACTAATAAATCCAATTTCTAGGTTATGACATTCATATATAAATAATAATATTTTTATCATATATCATTATTCATGTAAGATGGGTGTTACATTTATCATAAGATATCATACAAAGTATTAATAAAATAAAATGATGGTGTGTTACAATGAACCTTTTCTTGTTTATAAGATCTTATTACTTACAAGGTTATTCCAATATTTATTTCATCTCTCATGTGGGAGGGTTGGTTGGATGCATCCTCTATTTGACTGCAGTCCCTTGAACAAGCCACAACCCAACCAACTAGAACTCCTAATCCCAATCAACCATTCAATGGTATTCCATATAGATATATAATAGTAATAATTTACACCATGTTAAGAATTATCATCCTAACTATATATTATGCTAGATATATTCATGAGGGGTAACTTGAAAATCATAGAAAAAAATGAGAAAAAAAAAAGAAATAGTGAATAAGAAAGTCTATTGCACCAACATATCATATTTTCAATAACAACACCATTTTTCGATGAAATGAAATAATATATAATTATTAAATCATCAGCAAGGATTAAAATAATTTTTTATCCCCTAGAGTCAATGTAGTAGGGTTATACATCCATCAATATAGAAGTAGATATAATATGTGGGAAGTGGAACTAAAATTGAAAAATAAACAAAAAAATGAACTCCATAAAAAATGTTTTCCAATATAATAAACCTATATTCATCCAAAGAAAGACCTTTATTCTAGGTTTGTAATTGATATATAAATATATCCTTATGTGGAAATATCTTCATCTATTATTCTAGAGATGTGTTCCATGTAGAAAGTCCTGTAACCATTGATAATAATAGATAGAGTAAGCAGGATGCTTATTTTATATAAATTAATCATCTGATATGTCAATAAATATCTTTTTTATT
This sequence comes from Viscum album, assembly GCA_963277665.1. Taxonomy (NCBI): domain Eukaryota; kingdom Viridiplantae; phylum Streptophyta; class Magnoliopsida; order Santalales; family Viscaceae; genus Viscum; species Viscum album. The sequence goes on from OY728162.1 coordinate 1,226,568,150, forward strand.
TTTTTTTCATGGATGGTTTGTACATGGAATATTTATTTGAGAATAATCCAATTTATTGAAGAAACACGGGTGAGAGATTACATCATGGTCTTAGAGGAATGTAATTTAGCCACATATCCCTTCTTTAGCACCGACTACCATTGATTTTCAGCATATATATGGTTATAGATTATCTTTATTAATCAATAATTTTATATGAATTATATGTCCTTGATATTCATTTGGAATGATAATTAGTGATTAGGTTAATTTTATGATGTAGACTATCCTTTTTGAGATATGATGTAGAATTAGTTTAACTATCTAGTTTCCTAGTAAGATTTATCTCATTAGTGGAATAAGATCCCATTGTCTGATGTATCATTGTTGCAAATATAATGTTATATAATTGTGACATTCTTTATTTTCTTTATCATCAGTGCAGATAAATCCATATCATAAAATTTGGAACATGTAGAGACCCTAATAACTCATACATAAATATTACAATATAATAGACGAATATTCATTATATAACAAAATGATCCAATCAATAATCATTTAGGTCTAGTGACTATGAACATTTGGAAACCTAAAAACAAGTCCATAAGTTAGACATATCATCTCCTACTAAGTTCTCCCTAAGTTGCACCCTTCATAGACAAATGATATATAATAACTTTCATCCTAACCTAGGTATAATAAACATTAGAAAGAGTGATATACTATTATCATTAATGGTAAACAATTGAAATATAAATATATCATTATCATAGGGGTATAATAATATAAAAATATCATTGTAAAACCATACATTACTTTTCATTTATCATAAACATGATTCATTTCATAGATCTTGTAAGTTCATAAGACATGAATCATAATGTAATTAGAGAACTGAACCACGGTAACATAACATTGGCATAAGGCATAGATTTTTTGAATACACATAATTATACAAAATAATTTTCTTAGTAGTTATGGAATCATTCACAAGTATATTATTATGGTATGGCTTCATTCTCAATACCATCATCATAGTCAATGTTCACTTCCAAGACTATCATAATAAAAATTGTACCTTAGTGAACAAGGTTTACCTCCCATTCTTGTTCTATTTATACCTTGAGATATCAATCATTACCCAATTAATTTTAGGGAGATATAGACCCACTCGCTTTTGTTATAACATAACCACCATCATTTTTATAACATATCCAATTTATAATAATTAAAATCATATATATTTTTTCCACAAGATCATAAAACATTTATTTTATCATAAAACATAATATGAAAATCATTTCATAAACATTTCATAATAGAATTCCCTATGGAAAAAATTGATTTCGTAATAATTCCATCATTTATTCAAATCTTATCCTAGGGAAAAATATGTTTGTTTTATAATAATATTCTTTTGGTAAAACCTGTGGAAGAAAAATACGTTTCATAAACCTTTTTCATCATAAACATATACCATCCAAAGAAATAAATAGAAGGATATCTGTAGATCATATCACAAGTAAAGAGTAAGTAATATAAAAGTATGTCATATTATATGGAAATTATTTTGAAATATCACCAAGAAAATTATTGAGTAAAATGGCCCTTATATATTGAAAAACACTTTTATAAAACATATTACAATCTCAAACTAATTTAAATTGAATATAACCTAGGAAAATTATAATTGGTTCTTTAAAAATCATTTAAATCATTTCTTGAGGAAAACATATAACGTATTATACTTTAAATTCAATGATATTAAATTAAATTTTAATAATATTAGTTAAAAAATATAAAATAAACACGATATGACCATACCTCTATAGTGTCTTTAAAATCGAGGAAATATAAAATACTGGTACATAAAACATCTACATTGTCTCTGAATTGTTTCTTCATAAATAGAATCATTTTTTATATTTCGTACTTAATACCCATCTTTATGACCTAGGGGAAAAGTTAGAGAATAATTGATAAGATCAAATGATTAGTAAGGGTATACAAGGGTGATATAAATCATATCATAATCATAGGACATAAAAACATAAAATTTTAAATTCTAATCTTACATATAAAATATCATGATATAATGTTGTGGGATAAATCATAAAAGCACAACGTAATACCAGAAGTAATAATAGAATACATGAAATTTTATTTTATACAAATTAGTATAGAAAATAATTTCATATTAGTAAACTATCATTGATAAGATAATTATAGCAGACAACGTCCATTATTAAACTGGGTTCACTCCTCATTCCACCCATGTATTACTAAAATGGATTTTCATTCATTTCCAGTCATATATATCCATGGTGATATAAATCATTTCCCAATTCTTTGGAAGTATATATAGGTCCAACCCATATCATAATTAAATCATTCTCACATGTGTCACAAAAACATAAATCAATCATCGTAACATAACCCAAGTAATAAAATGGGTTTCTTAAACATCATTCCATCATAATAAATATAAAATATATTGATTTCACAAATAGAACACAATTAATCCATAGTAACAAAATTTATAGATACATAACCCTATATAAATAATATCATCTTATACAGAAAATAATTGATATTAATTCTTGAGAAAAATATCCCTTCTTCTACCAACTAGTTTTATTTTCTCAAAATTTAGTGAAATTATAAGTGAAAAAAATTATTTTAAAATAATATTTAAATTTTTTAAATGAATCTTTATGTAAATAAGGTGTTTTGAAAATTGAAATATATGCTCATGTCTTATAAGTTAAAAAACATTTTCCCTGAATATTTGCTGGAATAGTAAATTAATACCTACTTTCGAATAAAGACAAACGATTCTATTCATATCAATTAATAAAATTTCAAAAAAGGGTAAAATTGACTTTAATTTTTTTATAAAAATGTAAAAAATATTATCTTATTAGAAAACATGGACATGGATGATAAATATACCCTAATAAATACTTATATACAAACAATCTCAGATAATAATGAGATTGTGAAATTATCCCTTAACAATTAATAATCAATCACATCACATGCCACATAAAATAATGAAAATTGTATTAATATGTAAATATCATACCCTTAATAATAATAATCATAAAAATGTTCCTGGGAAAGAAAAATTCAGCACACAAGAAATATATGTTGTATAAGTTATATGTCCCATAAAAATAAATGTCAAAAAACATAATCTCTTACCATAGGTCTAATTTTTTTTGTATGTATCCAAACCTCCTATATAGTGATTTAAATGTTTTCATTGAACTATTCCATATTCATAGTCATTTTTATGATATCATATATGATCATATTATCATCTGTTTGTTAGTAACATTTTTACTCATCCATGCGGTATTAACTTCTTTATTTTTCTAATGCATCTTGTGATAGATAAGTTCTTGTTCATATTCTTAGCTTACAGTTATATAATTTTCATAGTCATATTAGTATATTATATATCATATTTATGCATTCAATTCATTTAAATAACATTTATTTAGTGAAGATCATGTATAATGAATTGCATCGCATCATGTAGACGTTAAGACGTACGAATGCATGAGCGACGATATCATTCTCATTATTATTGAATGGTATTGATGTGGGTGGTGTATAATATTTCACAATAAATATAATTTTATAATAATAATATATAGTTATTAATTCCATAATTATATCTATCCAAGTAATTTCATGGTGAAAAAAAGGTTACCCCATGGTGTGGAGACAGTAAGCTGTACATATGTACACATGCTGGTTTCATTTTTCATAGGATGAATAGATGATGGAATATGGTTTTTTCATAATCATAATAACATATATGTATATAATTGATATTTTAATTATTACTTTATAATTAAACAACCCGTTAATAAGAAGTAGAAGACACAATCTTTTTGACTGAATTGGCAGAGGACTTTACCTCTTCTTCGACGTGTTTCATCTAAATATCCTCTTAGATCACAAGAGTTGGTCTTTCAAGATAAAGAAAACCTCTAAAATGTTATTTGGGAATTTAATAATGGAAACAAACATTGTATGGTCGATATTTAAGGCTCAATGTGATGTGAAGAGATGAAGGAGGGTTTTCCCTTTTATAATTTAGGTGAGAGACACTTTTGGTAACCTTAAAAATATTATTTTATAATAAATTCAAAACCCATAAAAAACCTTTAAAATTTCCCAATTTCAAATATAAAATGAGATGGGATAATAATATAATCAAACAATATATTTTATACAAGTTTTTATGTCAATTTAAAAATTATTATCTTAATTAGAACTCCGTTATTCTATTTAATTTTAATGAAGATAACAAATATTTCAATATTAAAAGGGTTGAATATTTACTTATTTGAGGACAATTAGACCATAAATAAGTACCTTAGAACATTTAAGACTATATCATAATTGTTTTATATTTTAATAAAAAAATTATTTTTCAATAATTTAATAAAAAATTATATTGATAAACAATAAATAGTATCGAATTTTAAACTATTCAATTCATAGAATTTAAAAAAAATATTAATATGATAATATAACTTCAAAACATCTATTTTATAATATCACTATGAGATCGAGGTCATCTATGAAATTTATTAGAAATTTTAATTATCAATAATTTTAATTAATTTAATATTTTTAATAACATTTGTTTTTTATCTCTATTAAAAAAATAATCAATACATCAATTTTTTGAAATAATATAATATACATTATTGTTGAATAAACATGAAAAATAATATAATATGATGAAATTAAATCTAATTTATTTAGGATTAATATATTTTGTCAAATATATCATCTTTAAAATACAATATTTAATATATTATACTTATTAAATTATGATAGTGAAATCTTGAACATCAATTTAAATAAACTAATATAAGTGTCATAATCCTTTATATAAAGCTCCAAATGGTTAATAACTAGAAAAATGGATTAATATGGTTAATATATACTTTAAAAATAATAATTGGTCACGTTTTTGGGGGTTTTAATGGGTATTATTATTTTAACAAAAACAATATTATTGATTTTTCATCAATTAAAGAATGTATGTATGATTAATGTATAAGTTATTAAGGTAATTATTTATTTACTAGAACTTACAAATAAATTACGATGATATAGAGTAAAATTATCTTACCAATGGTTATTTATAATAAAAATTATATTTTGTATAAACTTATATAAAAAACTATTTATTTATTAATATTTTAGTGAGGCATATTTAACTTTTCTTTAATCAAATTAAATTAAATGTCTTAATGCCATCCAAGTGGATTCAAATGGATACCATTTTGACCGAAGGATGATTTAGGTTGACAAACACTTATCAAATAATATTAATAAATGTGTTAGAGTAATTTTGTAATAGTATTCTTACCCTTAAATACCTGATTTCTCCTTTTATAGAATTAATAAAAAATAATGAGGTAACTATTCATAAAGCCCAAAAAAAATATTTACATAATTTAGACCTACTAATTTTGAATATGGAATCCATTTCTCAAAAATTTAAAACACGAATGTTTTCGAAATTAATGTATAATTATTTTCACTGTTATAAAAAATACAATGAGTTTTAAAAGTTAAAACATTGCAAAAGATTGAAATGTTTTTACATATCAATTCAATGTAAAATTAATAAAAATGAAACAATTTTAAATTTAATGATAAAATAATATTATATTTATAATTTAAAACAATAAAATATTATAATTTAACCATATAAATTATTTTGACGAAAAATTCTCTTTACAAATAAAATTTACTATTTTTTACAGTTCATCAAAATTTGAATGTTTTTAGAAAAATACTAAAATTTCATCCAAAGTAAAATTTTTATATCCTGCTTCTATGGAAATGGATTATTTTGTCATATAAAAATTATTATTTTTTCAAAATCATAATTTAGAATGGGTTCTCCGTTAAAATGTGGAAAATTAACCTTTGAAAGATATATATTTTTATAAAAAAAATAGAGTTTACTCATACCATATGACAAAAATATCCATTTGATGAATATAAAAAATATTTTTTTAAGTATATAAATATATATTACATTCATTTAATTTAATAATACTCTTTCACATATACAAATATATAATTATTTTATATTATTCAAAAATAATTTCTAGCGAATGACTTCACCATATATTTTCATAAGTTAGTTATATTTATTCTAGCTAACCAAAATTGTATGTTAAAATGGTCATTTTATACAAAGGTCATCTCACAGTTCGTTTAACCTCATGATTTTTCAATGAAAACTACTGACTAATTAAAACTATTTTTTGAAAATATTTCATAAACACATCAAGGTGTTACATTCTACTCCCCTTAAACTTAATTTCTTCATAAATATTCATCACTTGGATACAAAAAATGAGGATATATCTCCCTCATCATATCATCAAGTTCCCTTGTAGATTCCTCGAATTGGTGGTTCCTCCAAAAAATGTTAACAAAGCGAGTGTTCTTATTTCTTAGAACATTCTTCTATTAACCAAACTATTTATCGGTTGTTCTTCATAAGAGATATTGTTCTCCATGGGTGGGACTTCGGAGTTTAGTACATTTAAAGGATCAGTTATATAGATTATTAGGAGAGATACATGGAACACATCCTGAGCTTGAGATCTATTTAGTGGGAGTGGAAATCGGTAAACTCCCTTCCAAACATGATACATAATTTCAAAAGGGCTGATATACCCAAGTATCAGCATGACCTTCTTTCAAAATCTCATTACACTCTTCCAAGGAGATATATGTTGAAACACCTTATTACCAACTTCAAACACTAAGTCTTTTTTCAGTACTTATCATATATTTTTTGTCTAATCTAAGCAGATCTTATGTGTTTGTGAATGAATATGTCCTTTTATTCCTTTTCATCAACAACATCATGTCTTAATAGATTTCTTTCCCTAAATTCGTCATATAATGTTGGAGTTCTTCACTTTTTTCTATTGATTTATTCATAAGTAGCCATCTTAATACTGGTATTAAAGTTATGGTTGTTGGAATATTCAACTAAAGGTAGGTATTGATCCCAACAACCTTTCAAATCCATAGATCAATCTCTCAACAAGTCTTCTAGAGTTTGAATTTCCCCCTCAAAGGACCATCTATATGTGGATGATAAGCAGTGCTGAAATATAACTCTTTATCTAGAGCAAGCTTAATGATTTTCCGAAACATCGAGGTAAACCAAAGATCCTAATTAGACATAATTTAATGTTATACTCTAGGAAATCTTACCACTTCACATATATCCAGGAAAACTGGTCAAGAGATAAACCCTCTCTAATAGTAATAAAGTGTGCCTAATTTTTAAGGGGATTATCTATAACACATATAACATTATGGTCATTAGATGATTTTTAATTTATGATGAAAAAGTCTATAGTTATGTTTTTACATTTAAATTATAGTATAGTTAATGGTTGTAACATCCCCTTAGACTTCTATCTCTCGGTATTAACCTGCTAACAAACAGAGAACCAAGAGACATATTTGGCAATATCTATTTTCACACCATAGCTCTAGAAATACTCTTTCAGGTCCATGTACATCTTTGAGATTCTAGGATAAATAGAGAATGGTGAACTATTATCCTCATCACATTTCTCCTTCTTTTATTCTCTTATGGGAGGAATGAAAATATGGTTTCTAAACTTATTATTCCATCATAATCAAGGTATAATTTAGGAACATTTCTCCCATTATTTTGTAGATCTAAGTCTTCCATCTCCAACTCATTAATATTCACATATATGGATAGTTGAAAATTCATTTTATAAATATAGTTTTTCTCTCCTTCCATTAATATTTCATGATTTAGCCTTTGTAAATCATTAAATACCAGATTTTTTGTTATCCTTATCATGGATTGGATAACATGGTCCTTTTGAGTCAAAGAATCTACAACCTTGTTTTCTTTCCGTGAGTGGTAATGTATTGAGCAGTAATAATCTTTAATCAACCCCAATCACCTTATTTGGAACATTTTTAACTCCTTTGGTGTGAAAAATTACTTTAAACTCTTATAATCACTTTATATATCACACCTTTCACCATAAAGACAATTCCTCCTTTATTTGTCACATATTTAACTCCTTTTTTCTCAAAATTTACTTTATATTTGACATTCTTGTCTATTCTAAGAGTGAGAAACAGATCAATATAGAATCTAAAGGCTCTATTTATTATATCCATGGTGATAGAGGGGGAATTAGTAACACCAAATGGCATCACTATAAATTAATAGTGTCTATACCTTGTATGAAATGTTGTCTTTGGCATATCCTCCTTCATGACACTTAATTGATGATATCATGAATGCAGATCAATCATGGAATATTATTTAGCTCTGTGTAGTTGGTTGATTAATTCATCAATGCAATGAAGAGGATATATGTGCTTGATAGTGATCTTGTTATGTTCTCTATAATCAATTCAGATTCTCATTGTTCATATTTCTTTTTAATAAAAAGAACAGGTTCTCCCCAAGGTGATGCACTAGGGAATATGAATCCATTGTTAAGATTAACTTGGAGTTTCTTCTTTAATTCATGTAAATCAATTGGGGCCGTTGTATAAGGTGTCATTGAATTTGGAATAGCACCTGGTATGAGTTCTATTGATAAATAACCTTCATGATTTATTGGAAGACCTAGAAATTCTTCAAGAAGGATGTCATTAAACTCCAATAAAATAGGTGTATTCTTAATATTGAATGTTTTACCTTAACATTTGAGATATATAACCTTCATTTATATGGGTCGAGATCCATAATGTGGAATAAATTTCTAAAAAAATGTTATATTCGTCCTTACATTGTTATATGAGCATAGATTGATCCAAAATATGAAATGCGACTTCATTACATTGGAAATTGATATGAGCTCAATATAGATAATTCAAATTCATGCCAAGAATCACATAAAATTCTACTGTAGGAAGGATCACAATATTTGTAGGATGGAATTTCCTAAAAACATAAACCATCGAAGAATTATAAACTTTTGATGCGACTATAGTTCCATTTGGAGTTGTCACAACTAAATCAAAATCGAGTTGTCAAGTTAATATAGATATACCCATAGAAAAGTCTTTATAAAAAATGGATTGGGTGGATCCATAATCCAATAATTCATTTTCTACTTTAGAGTTGATGGTAAATGTACCTTTCACCACATCATTGTCATACATCACATCACTAAAAGTGATTGTATGTGACTTTTCATTATTTATGGTCTTAAAAGTTTTGTGATGTTTATCATCATCAATAACCCTTTGATTAGAGAATTTATTGTAATATTTCTTTATTTATTTTCACATGTAGCATTGATGTGTAAGAGATGAATTCTATGTATCCATTTTAATATTCACATCATTAGACATCTTTTTCCAATATCTTCGACATTCAACATTCCATTGACCTTCTTTTCCACACTTAAAACATTTACTAGTAAATTTAATAAAATTTCTTCCATATTTCTTTCTGCACTTTTAGAATATATGAAAACTCATCGACTTTTTAGTGTGGTCTTCATATTTTCCCTTAAATTCCATTTTTCTACCTATATGAAACCCATAAGACTAATGGGTTACTCCAATATAAATCTCAACCTTGTGATCATGTAGAACAATTTCCTTGTAGCTGTTAAAGTCTTTTATGAGTAATTACTATTATAGGGGTGGTTTTATACCACTACAATATCGGTCAATTTTACTCTCATGTTCGATAATAATTCTTGAAACGTACCATTCAAGTACTGTAAAATTTTCTTTGTAGGTAGCAATAGATTCATCATCCTTTTTATTAAGCTAAAGTAACTCCATCACCATATTTTTTTGATCAATATGAGAAAACTATTTATTGAAATATAAGTTCTCGAACTTATCCCAGTCCATAGACTCAATTTTACTGATTTTCCTTATATTATTGATATGATTTCACCATTGATCAGCTTCACCAACCACATGATAGTCTTCTGAGATTATTTTATAATGTTTTGATCATTGGAGAACTAAAAATACCTTTTGAATGGTACTGATATATTTTTCATCCACTAATTGATCAGAAGACTTGCTGAAAAAAGGTAGATGCTACATCATGAATGAATCATCATAACGTTGTTCCATTTTTTTTGTACTTCCTACATTATTTGAAGATTTATAATGTTGTGTGAACATTGATGAAATAATTTTTATGAAGTCACCCATGTATCTTAGGAGGACAGTCATTGAATTGGTCCTCATATTCAGCATTAATGTGGTTCTTTTGGGTTCAATCCGTTAAATAAAACAAATAATTATAGTGCGAGAGACACTAATAATAATAGTAAATCCATATAAACATGAAAAAAAATTCAATTTAGGACTCTTACGATTCCATCCAAGGTTATTCAAGAACATATTTAAAACATTAGGATTGTAACGTATACTTAGAAATATTCATTGGTTTCTTAATATGGTTTTCTCATATTAGTATCCAATGGTTCCCAATATCTTTTCTCTGATACCAAAAATAATGACCAACAAATTAAATACATTGATATTACATAAATATTGAAGAATATTAATTAAAAAATATAATAAGTCAATTAAAAGACAATATATGTATAATGTATTTAAGAACTTAGAAACATAAACAGCTAGTTCATAAAACATCTACTTTGTATCCCCCTTATTTATTTATAAATAGACTCATCTTCAAAATATATTAAAAAATACCCTCTTCATGACCTGGTAAAGAACATATAAAGGGTGATCTAAAATGATCAGTAAGTTTAAACAAGGTAGATTTTAATCGTATCATAATAATAGGACATAAAAACATTACATTAGAAAATCATATCCTGCATATACAATATTGTGATATCATATCATGTGATAAATCATAAAAGATCAACGTAATCCCAAAATTCATATAATAAGATGTGAAATTTTGTGGCTTACACATAAACATATAATATCATGTCATATTAGTCAACGCTCATCGCAAAGACCATCAAACATGATAAATTATATTACTAAATCGAGTTCACTCCTCATTCCAGCCATGTATTACTAAACCAGACATACATTACACTCAATTAATTTATATATAAAGATATATAAATCATTACCTAACTCATTGGGGGATATATAGTTCCCACAAATATCATAACGAAATCATTCTTTTGTGTGTCCCAAAAACATAAATCCTTCATCACAACATAACCCAAGGAATTAAACGGTTTTCTTAAACATTATTCTATAATAATCCATATAAAACAAAATGGATTTAAGAAATAGAACACAATAAACCCAAAGTAATGATAAGGATATAAACATAACCCTATTTTAATAATAACATATTAGATGGTAAATGTTTTTGATAAAAATTTGATATTAATACTTGAGAAAAATATCATTTGTTCATCAAAAACATTTTCTTTTCGCAAAATGCCACGTAATTTTATAAGAAAATAATTTATCTGTAAATAAAATAGAAATAATGTGAATTAGCATTCATGGAAATAATTAATTATGAAAATTTAAAAATCCACTCATGATGTATAATTTAAAAAGTCAATCTCCTTAAACATTTTCTAAAAAAATTAAAAAGTATCTCAGGCCAAATAAACACAAAATATTCCATTCATGCAGTTTAATAAAAATCCACAAAAGGGTAAATTTTAATTTAATAAATTTTATATGAATATAAATAAAATTATATACTTAGTAAACATGGGCAATGATGAAAAATATACCCCTGTAAATACTTACGTATAAATAGTCTATGATAATATTGAGATTGTGAAATTATCTCTTACCAATTTATAATCAGTCGTATCGTATGCCTCATAAAATATAGAAAATTATATATATATATATATATCATAATCTTAATAATAGAAATCATAAAAAATCATGGGAAATATAAATACCACACAAAATAAATAGATGTTGTATAAGGTGTATGTCCCACTGAAATAAAAGCGAGATAAAATAATCTATTACCTTAGGTCTAATTTTCTTTTGTATGTATCCAAAAATCCTATATAATTATTAAAATAATCTAATTGGATTATTATATAATCATATTCATTTTTATGATATCATGTATGATCATATTATTATCTATTTTTTAGTAACATTATATTTCATTCATCGGTTATTAACTTCTTTATTTTCGTACACATGTTGTACTGGGTAAGTTCTTGTTCCTCCTATTAGTTTATATTTATATCATTAAATGAATTCTATTATTATAATATATATAATATTTATTCATTAAATTAATTTATATAATATTTCATTAATGAAGATTATGTATAATGAATCGCATCACATCATGTAGATGGTAAGTTGTATGTACGCACAACCAATGATATCATTCCAAAAATTGTTGAATGGTATTGAAGTGTATGGTGTATAATATTTCAGAATAAATATAGGTTTATAATAATCATATATAATTAATACATAAATCATTACATACATCCATGTAAGGTGGTGGTGAAAAAACTGATTACACAATAGTGTGGAGACGGTACGTTGTATGTACGCACGCACACATGGTGATTTCATTTTTCGTTGGATAAATAGAAGATAAAATATTGTTATTTAATAACAATAATAACATATATTTTTATAAGTGATATAAAAGTCATTAATGTATGATGAAACAAATCTTGAAGAGGAAGTAAAATAAGAAATAATTTTGAAAGAATCGGTTAAGGGGATTGCCTCTTCTTCAATATGCTTCACTTAAAGATCGTCTTAGAGCACTGGAGTTTGTCCTTGAAGAACACCAAATACTCTAGAATGTTAATTCAAATGATAAGAAGAGAAATGGATAGGGTATGACCGACCATTAAAGCTCAATGTTATATTAATAGGTGAGGGAGGAGGTTCCCTTTTATAATTGAGGTGAGGGGAAATTTTGGAAACCTCACTAATATTAATTTATAATAAACTCAAACCCTATCCAAAAAACTTCCTAAATGTCCCCATTTTTAATCGTAGATTTTATCGGGTCATTATATCATCAACTAATAAATTTTAAAGATGTTTTTATTTAAATTGGAACATTATCATTCTAATTATAATTTAGTCATTATATTTTGTTTTAATCAAGATAACACATATTTCAATATTAAAAGGGTGAAATATTAAAATATTTGATGTCAATTAGACCAAAAATAATTACCTTAAAACGTTTTAGACTATATCATTGTTACTATATATTTTTTAAAACTATTTAATGATTTTCAAATTATATAATAAAACATTATTTTGATAAAAAATCAACAGAATCGATTTTGATACTATTCAATTAATTGATTTTAAAAAATATTAATATAAAAAGATAACTTTGAACAAAATAAGTTATTTTATTTATAGAAGGTAATAGTCATCAATAAAATTATTTATACTTTTTAATTAGTGAAATTATATTTACATGAATATTTTTAATTAAAATTATTTTATATCTCAATTAACGAAATAATCAATACATCAGTTTTGTGTAATTATTTAATATAGATATATGATGAATTAAAATTAAAAATAGACTACTATAATAAAGATAAATCTCCTATTATTAACAATAATATATGTATTATAATTTATCTTCTGTAAAATCCTATATTTTAAATGTTATACTTGTTAAATTATGAATGTTTAAATTTTAACATTACACTAAATTAAATAATATAAGTGCCATAATCCCTTCTTTAAGGCTCTAAATGATGAATACAATGTCCCTTGGATGACTATGGTATATTTATACTCGACCAATAACATATTTTAATGTTTATGGAACTTTTAATCGTTATTAGTTTTTTTAATAAAAACTATATTATTGATTTTTCATCAATTATATAATTTATGCGTCATTAATGTATAAGATATTAAGGTAATTATTTATTTTCTAATAATCACAAATAAATTACCTTGAAAAAGAAAAAAAATTAGTTTTAAAATTAGTTTTTATAGTAGAAATATATTTTTTATAACCTTATATTAAAAATTATTTAGTTGTAATAATTTGAGTGAGACATATATAACTTTTCATTGAATAAAATCAACTAAATGTCCTAATCTCATGCAAGTTGATTAAAATGGATAAAATGTCAACCCAAAGATGATTTAGGTTGAAACACACTCACCAATGATTTTAAGACGAGTTTTGGTGTAATTTTATAATATATTTTTTACCCTTAATTACCTGATTTACGCTTTTACTGTATTAATCAAATTTAACGAAGTTACTATTCGTAATGCACAAAATTAAAATAAACTATTTAAAAAATTTGTAACGTCTAATTAAAAATATAGAATCCATTTTTCAAAATTCAAAAGATAGTGGGTTCAGTAATTAATTTAAAATTATTATTGTTGTCAGAAAAATAGAACGAGTTTTAAAAGTTAACACATTGTGGAAGATTGAAATATTTTTACATCTGAATTCAATATAAAATAAATAATAATGAAAGAAATTATATTTAATGAAAAAAATATATTATATTTATACATTAAACCCACTACATATTATAATTTTACTATATAAATTATTTCAATTAAAGAATTTGTTTTAAATTAAAATTTATAGTAATTTTTATTATTCATAAAAATTTAAATTTTATTAGTAAAATATTAAAATTTCATCCATATTAAATTTTTATATCTCACATCCAAATAAATTTTTTATATTTTCATATAAAAGTTATCAATGTGTCAAAATATTAATTTAATAGGGGTTCTACACTAAAAGGCAGAAAAGTACCCTTTGGAAAAATATAGGTTTCTATACAACGAATAGGGTTTATTTATTCCCTAGGACAAATTATCCATTGGATTATTATAAAAATATTTTATTAATTATATAAATTATATATTTCATTATATTCATTTACTACTCGTGATTCACATATAAAAATATATAATTGATTAGTATTTTTTTAAAATAATTTATAGAGAATGGCTTCACCATACATTTTCATAAGTTAGTTATATTTATTCTTGCTAACCTAGAAGCTAGGTTAAAATGGTCATTTTACACTAAGGGAATATCGTGGTTCATTTTAACATAGGATTGTGTGTCACAAAATGATACTGAAGAATTAATATTATTGATAGAAAATATTTCATAAAAACATGAGGGTGTTACAATAAAATTTTCAATTGAAAAATACTTTTAAAAACATAATAAATAATAAAAATATTTTCATAAGTAAACTTTGAAACATATAAATTAATATTAGAAAAATTTATTCGTCATGATGGTTGAATGAATTATTCATGCCTTTCACATTAAAAAAAATATTCCTTTCACATTTTATGTAAAAGAGAAACCGTAATTGTTTTGAAAATGACATTAAGATTCCATTAAAACAAATTTTTAAAAAAGTGAATCATGGTTAAAATTTTCATTAATAATTCATTTGGATATTATTAAAATTAAATTTTTTAAAAAATTTATAGAATAAATTCTTTTAGAAGAAAACAAATTTTCGACCAGATAGAGAAATAATTTGAGTTATATTTAAAAACATTATTTTAGAATATTGAGTATATAAAGAGAGTAATATGTAATTAAAACATTTATTCTCATTAAATAATTATATTATAATATAATTCATGAGTTTCATGATATATTTATAAAATATTTAATCAGTGTATGCATAAACCTAAACAATCATGATAAATTATTTGATTGATTCATAAAACCATTTCCACTATAGTAACATTGAATCATAGGACACACGAAAGAGTAACATTAAATGATATAATAAATATCATGATAATTAATAAATTAATGATACTATATGTCAAAGGGTCTATAAATACACGTTATAAAATAATATAGGTATATAACATGACATATGCCTCAAAGAAGACAAATTGAGACAAAAATCCCTTATTACTTTAGAACCATTTGAACAGTAACCCCCATGAAAGGGATACACTAAAATGGATATGTAATTAAAAGTAATATTAAGGATAATCATCATAAAATCCATTCATGATTATTTTATAAACAACATAAAATAACCACAAGGTGAATATGGCATGTGTCTTATAGAAAATAAAAGTGAGATAGAAATCCCATACCTTATGCCTCAAATTATTTCAAACAAGTATGAACCTATTATTTAATATCTATAAGTTTTTTATAAATATAATTAAGAACCATTAATATATATAAAAGCATATTGAATTTACTTATGGAATTTTATAACCAATTTCTTGACTATTTATTTTTATAATTGTGTTTTGGGTAATAGCCACATTATTTTTCATGTCAGATTTTTATTTTTATTTTCTATACTATGAAATTGATCATGTTTATTTAATATCCCAAATTTTAACCATTATATAAATTTCATATATATTCATTATATTTTTATTTATAGTAATCAGTAAAATATTGATATAGAAAATGAAATATAACATTCATGGAGATGGTAAGCTGTACGTACAAATGAACATTGTTAACATTTTCACAATAGATGTAAATAAGTAATAGTAAATAATATATTAAAATTTAATAATCATTTTTTTGTCATATAAATCATATATATTCTATAAATTTATTCTAATTACCCTCTATGAAAATTGATAGTGTAAAACGAATTGCATCACTTCACGTGCCAGTAATCCATCGTACACATGAAAATACATAATCATATACTCCAAAATAGAAATTAAGAAGGTATATATGATATTAAATATTATATATATTTATTTTATCATATCCAATTTCAATCCAAGTAAGAAATAAATGAAAAACACATAACATCGCTTTGTGTGGCGGTAGTCTTCCGTACAAACAGGTGACTTTACTGTTTTCTAACAGGTTAAGAGGTAAAAAGGTAAATATGTTATTTTAATTACATAAGTATGATAATATCATAAATATCATATATAATAATTAAATCAATTATCATATTCATCTCTGAGATATAGTTATTGAAAATTAATAACATTGATTCTTGTGGTGGTAGTCCGCTGTAAACATGAGTGAGGATTTCATATCCCATATTATAGAATAGGAGACAAATTTAGGTTATTAAAATAACATAATAACATCTAATTATATGTAATATTATTTTTTTGCTATATAATTAATATTTAATAATAACTGAACAATTTTGAAGAAGAAATAACATAAAATGCTATGTTAAAGACATTACCTCGTCTTCAGAAAGCTTATTTTGGTTTGCACAAAAATGATTATTATATTTGATTTATAAAAAAATTAATCTATAATGATAGTAGTGAGTTAAATAAGTTATTATGGTAGGTATTTTAGGAACCAAATGGTCTTTGAGTTGTAAATATGAAATGAGAGGGCTGGCATTTTATATGTGAGGTGAGTGGCACACATGAAATCTATGAAAAGAAAAAGGTATATCCACATTTTTTCACATTCCAAAAGGATAAAATATATAATGTTATAGATCCTATAAGATATAAGTTATATATATAGCCAAAATATATGTGTTGGAAAAAATTTGTCTCATTTTTAACCGTTATCATTTTAGTTAAACCCCTGGTAAAACCATTTTTACCTTAACCGTGGTAAACAAAATTATTGTTCTTACTATTTATTTGGGTAAAAACGATGTTTATCTTATTATATAAAAAAATATTATTATTAAAAATATGTAATATATTTTTCCAAATTCCATTAATATCAGTGGAACAATTTAATTTAAAATTAACCCTAAAGTCTTGATGAAAAAAAGGTTTTCCAAGGTGGAAATTTTTTATATTTTAAAAATATTTTATATAAACATTCAATTTAAAATTAATTAAAATTAAATAAAATATATTAAGTGATATATAATTTTAAAAAATTATATTTTCAAAACCATGTTAAATATATTTTTGTTATTATACAAAACCATTATATATAAAAATTAAAAGAAAGTCTTAAAAAAATTATGATTAAGAGAAAAGATTATCTTTTAAGAAAATTTTACTTTGGAATTTTTATACTATTTTATCATCTAAGATAAAAGTTTTAAAAAATTATTATTTTATAAAATTTACTTTCAAAACCATGTTATATAATTTTATAAATTTTTATAATTTTAAAAAAATTGATAATTCTTAAGAAAAACTAGTATATTTCAATATTTATAGAAATATTTATCTTCTAAGAAAATTATAATATATTCAGCCTAAAATAATTTTTTCATATTGATTTAAAAATTTATGATTAATTTTTATAATAAATATTTTATATGTGGAAAAATTAATTTTCAAATAAGTTCATAATGGGAGAAAAAATAGGTTTTTGGAATAGTTTAGTTTTTATAAATAAAATTTGATTTATTCATATCTATTATCTATAAAACACATAAGATGAATATTAAAACCTTTATTGGATATATAATATATAAATTTAATTAGAATCATTCATTAAATGTTTTTATTTTAATTTATTTATGTAAAATGAATTTGTGTGTATAAAAATCATTATTCAGAAAAAGATATCCATTATTTGAAAAAGGTTCTTATTTTCATTTTCAAATTAACTGGACACTAATGACTTCATTTTATATACATGTGACAAAAATATATTTTCATAATTTAGATAATATTTTTTCATTGCCTACATTACAATAACTAGGCCTTATCTATCATATTAACTAATAATATCTTAATGTTATGTATTGATTTGTTAAAACATGGTGTTGCATGTAATGAAAGATAAACTCAATGTTAGGTATAATAAAAATATAAAAATAGAACATTTATTTGACAAATATATATAAATAAATCTTGGGTTGTTGCATTTTACCCCCACATAAATAAATTAGGTTCTCACAATTTTATCTTGTGCTCAATAAAAAAGGGATTAATATCTAAAAAACCCATTGTGGGAGACCCTCAACATAAAACAAGTTAGTAAAACATCCTTTTGAAAAGAAATAAAGGGATGTGAAAAGGTTTTTTAGAATGAAACATAACATGGATTCCATATAAGAGAACATTTGTACGAAGTGAGAACATAGACATATAAGAGAAAACTAACATCGTAATATTGATACAGAGTGATATATAACATGGTTAGGAAAAAGTTAATGTCCTAAAAACCATAAATATATGATTTTTAGAAAGACCATTCCTTCATCAAAAATAAAGGTAAATGTATAAAAATTAATTCCAAGATCTTTTTGGTAAATTTGAATAATATTCATGGGAAGAGATACTTATTTTATATAATTCCATTGCATAAGCACTATATCATCCTTTGGTAGTCCATTCATCAATTTACAAATAATAACATACTTTATGTGATGAATGTTTAATTTCTAAATCCCTAATGGATAATAATATCCATAAATGAATGAAAATTAATTCACTCTATATCATATTATTATTAAAAAAATGGTTATCCCAGGTTATCCAATATGCATAAATCTTCATATGATGAAATAATTCATTAATCTCTAAAACCGCATCCAGAGTTCAAGTTTGACCATTCCATAAATGTTTAACCTTATAACCCTTCCAAAATTCAATATTTTTTAAAAAAATTAATAAATTTATTGAAATAAACATAACATTAATCCCCCAAATGTTATAATTTATATGTTGATTCTCACATAACAAATATTTGAATACCTTAGTCATATATTTTCTTAATATATGTAATAACTATAATTAACAAAAAACCATAATAAAAACATACATGATTTTTTATTCCTTAAATAAAATCAATTTTGTTGAATATATTCAATAAATCAAATAATTCAATAAATGTCATCAATGATAACATAAACTACTTTGTCCACTAATATTTAATCATTTATATGGTCATCAGTACTATACAATTCACTCTATTTATGTATACCATATCATTATCCCAACATCATTAAATCAGTGAAAGAAACACATTAATTATTATCCTCTATTAATCTTGTGTTTTTTCATAAAATATCAGTTTCAAGTTAAACAAATATTCTAGTTCTTTAGAAAAATTGAAAATATTCTTTAAAATACTTAACAAATACTTATAATGATCAATGCCTATATATTCTATTGTTCATATAACATAATTATTTAATTTAAATAACTAAACACTTCAATTATCCAACTTACTTCTCAAAATATTAATTATGATTCACCATCTTATTATGTAATACATATTTATTGTAATATGAGATACCAGTCGTGTTTTAATAGTTATGAACATAAATTTAATCACAATTCTTACATTTAACGTAAGAAATATTGTTATAACATCCCATACATTTTATATTTTATTCATATCATCTTAATCAACAATAGTATAACCATTAATCGAACAACCTTGCAGATTTTCTTCATGATATTTCCCCCTAAGACATTGATTTGAATAATTCCCATACCATCCTCATATAAAACATTCATTAATCAATAATAATTTATGGATTCTAATACTCCCATCTAATTCATTACCTAAACTTTTCATATTCCCACAAAAATTTCATACTCTATGTTCTTATTCTCCCCACTTAAAACATATGCTTGTTTCTTTCAAACATTTTCTATAGATATTATCCCCATATTCTTTTTTTAGATTAAATTGAATTTTTTTCCTCTATGGTCTCAACTATACAAACTCTAAATGAAATCTATCTTCCTCATCTGTGGTGAGCCTAAACAATGACTCTATTTTTTTATTTTCAAGATATCTTCTTTATGTTTGAGTGTAAACCAAAAACAACAAGTGGGATTCCAAATTAAATGGGTTCCCAAATTCAAAATCTAAAAATAAAAAAGACAATATATGAGAACATAGAACCAAAGGATACCCCAATCCTTGAATCACAGACTTCATCCAATTTCAGGTTGCTTACAATCAAACTCACGTGGTCACCACCATTTTTTTCATCATCACCCTATGACCACCAGAGCCAATAACCCAAACAAATCATTCCAAAATAACATCACCCTAAACAATACTCAAAACAATTAATATCCAATCAACTATAGAATGGTGAATCACACTGACTTCATCTTAATCCTTCACAAATAGAAATGATAAAACCCAAAGAAGATAAAACAAAAATCAGAATACACCTTCACCCATTATGTCATCTTTTCAACATAATTGTCTTCCAGAGCAAACACTGTCATACCAAAGCTAGAGAAAATTTCTCAAAAGTGAACCAAAACCATTTATAAATCCTTCCTATGGTACCACCACTATATTAGACAATCAAATTTTCAAAAATATGAAATATTCTAGAGCTGTCATCAATGTCTATCAAACGGTAACCCATCACCTCAACACAATGTTATCATTGCTCACAAATTCACCTATTGTAATAAATCACTTAGTATTCTTCAATTCTAGCATAAACTATGGGTTTCATAATTTCTTTCAGAAACCAAATTATATATATCCTTCATCATAACCACCTTCCACCATAAAAACAGACACCCAAATGTATCTCTCACCTCCTGTAACACCATTGTAAACTTTAAAAATATATCCAAAATATTCCTCGATTCGCCATGCTAAACCAACCTAATGAGTAGTGATGAGACACAAATCTTTGTCAAAGTGGATGTGACTTATGGCCACCATATATAGCCAGTATATTTTCCAAGAATTATCCTAGTGAAACATTGGCCAACAAAAAATATAACTCCAGTGAAAAATCAAAACAAAAAAATAAAAAAACATAAAACATAAAATAAAATGAAAACTAGAACGGATCACCGTGAAAAAACTAAAAATAATTATAAGAATAAAAAATGAATCAGAGGAGATAATGAATCAAACCCCAATGAAGAACATGACCTGAGAACAATTCCAACCCCCTTACAACACCATAAAGTTTTCCTAAAAACCAAAACAAGCCTGACCAAAAAGGGATCAAGCACATTGGGTTTTCTAGAAAGTGCAGTGAAAAAGAAGAACATCGAACACCACCACAGATGTTGACCCATGCCTTCTGAAGAACCTAAAACCAGATCCATAATTGAGGTCAAATGTCAAGGGTTAGATAGAGAGATTTGTAGTGAGAGGAAAATGATATTTTCACTTGTGAATTGCACCCGGAAATAATGCTAAGTAGATATTATGATAGGGGAGAGAACTTAATGGGAGGTAAAAAGAATATATCCATAACAACTAAAAAACATTGTGTGACAAACAATATTCATAGTGGTAAACAGATAATCATTAAAAATAACTTTATAGGATTTTTGAATAATACAACTATATTTATAATATATAACAGATTAGGTTTATGCTATGGAATTCATTGTCTTCATCTATTTAAATACCTCATGATGGATCGTAAAGATATTATGAATTGAAAAATAATATCCCTTACTAGTATCAAACCATGTGTTCATCAAGGCATATTGTCATGCACCAGGTGATGATTGTTTCTCAGTCAATGCTTCCTTTTTTGAGTTATTA
This sequence comes from Viscum album, assembly GCA_963277665.1. Classification (NCBI taxonomy): domain Eukaryota; kingdom Viridiplantae; phylum Streptophyta; class Magnoliopsida; order Santalales; family Viscaceae; genus Viscum; species Viscum album. The sequence continues at coordinate 1,226,590,576 of OY728162.1, forward strand.
CTCCAAGTCACCTTTGTACCATATCCAAATCCACATTTAATATCAATAAATGAATTTTGTTTCATTCATAACCCTCTCTCTATCCTATAACAAAATTCATGGACATTCTTTTACACAATTACTCATCTTTAGATATATCCTTATAAATACCCCTGGGATCTCAACAAATTTTTCACATCCTATTTTCTAAATGTTAAATAAATATTTCTCTTATACCAACAGTATAGACATAAACTTCACATACATAAATATTACATATTAATATACTGATATTCATTTCATAAAATAATGATTCATGCGAAATTATTTTAGGTTCAGTTCTTTTGGAAACATGAACACAAAAACTACTGGTCCATAAGTTATCTATGTCATCTCCCACTAAGTTCTCCATGAAAAACTTCCTTCTTATACATACCATCGAAAATACCTTTCTTCATTACATAGGGAAAGGAATCATAATAAATAGTTATATCAACTTATCATTAAGGGTAAAAAATGGATATATCAACCTATCATAACAATAATTGTATGAGAACATGAGATTAACATTTGACAGCCATACTATGCATATCATATATTATAAAATTGACTCATGTAAAAAATCTTATCAGTTAATCAGACACAAATTATAATGGAATAAATTTAAATCAACCTTGAAATCAAAACATTGGAATAATTCATAGATTTTTTGCATACACATAAGTATATATATTATTTTTCATTATAGTACAAGGTAAAGGAACCTAGGTCACCCTGAGATGGGGTGAATCAGGGTGTCAGCTTTTTCTCCCACTAATTGGATCTTTTTCACAAATTGGTAAGAACATAATTAAACCTCTATGATTGATTTGTGTAGTAATTAAAACATTAACAAACAAAAGGAAAACACAAAAGTTTTACTTGGCTCACCACAAGGGGATACGTCCATGGAGAATACGCTGATAGGTTGCTGCTCATACCTAATTCCACTATTCTTCACTAGGTGTGGATTACAAGGTTAGGATACAATCACTTTTTCCCACGAAAACTGCCTTTAAATGGTTCAGGGATAGCTCACTGCTTCCCTAAGATCACTCCCATTGACTCTCGCTTACTCACTCCTTTGGGTGAAGTCACACATACATTACAGATGTGAAGGTCCCTTCAACAGATAGGCTTGAAAGACTTTTTATCCTATTCAGCATGAGACTTTTCATGCATCGTGGTCCAGAGTTGATACTCTTTAACATTAAATCTTCATCTCTAGTGAAACAACCAGATGTTCTACTACTTTTTATTCTTATTTTCTAGAATCACAAATTCTTTTGTGATTATTCAAACACTAAAAAACAGATCACAAGCAATCATCTGAATCAACCCTCTTTCTTCTATGTTTTCATGTGACCATGCATGTGAGAATTTAGATACTCTCTTATTCTTCACTTTTTTACACATGTGCATCCTTTATTTTGGATGATTCTCTTCAAAGTATTCATATATGCATGTGCATGCATGAATTCATTCACTTTCTCATCATATTTATTGTGTGAAGGACCAAATAGATATGGATCATTTAAGAAAAAATGAGACATATTCTCCATTTTTCGTAGAACTTAATTCAGATATTATTGGGCATTAATTGGTTTTTCAATAAATCATATATATGAATGCATTTCCCATAACCACGCACAATCTACTTTCTCCCTTACTCAATACACACTTTTTCACTTTGATTTGTTTTTATTTATATGTATGTCATTTTTTTAAAGCATCAATGTGTGTAATTTTTCATGTAACGATGTTTATTTTTTCCTTTTATACTCCATAGGTAAGGATTTATCTTATGAACTTTTTCTCATCTGTGAACTAGGATGATTCAAGGCCTCTACTTTCTAAAAGGTTGTGCAAGTTTCCTTCACGTACCAAGTGATACACGGTTCCATCGAATGGTTCTCAGTTCTCTTCTTCCCCAAAAACAGCGGTATGCAAAACCTCTCATCTTTGTGAAACATAACGGTACGTGGTACCATTACCTCCTGAACCCAAAATTCTTCATGATACCTCTTGACCATGTACTGAAGTGGTATGTGGTTCCTTTCTTCACAAACCAGAGAGGTTTGCAGAACTCCTTCTCTTCATGAAGTTGAAGTGGTTTGCGGCTCTTATTCATCATGAACCAAAGTGGTAAATGGTTCACCTCCTCACGAACCATATAGGTACACCAAAAAATATTCAAGAACCAATAACATTTCATGGTTCATGCATTCCCCATCTTGAAATTTAAATACAGTTGAAAATTTTATTCTCAGAACATGAGCTCTCGAATGTTTTGGAAGCAGAAGAACCTTCTCGAATCGGTGGGTCTATTTTTATAAGTATAGATCAAATCATTCCAAGTCCAAAATCTTCATTATACGCTCTTACATATTTTGCTTTGAATAAACAAGATCTTTGATTCTTTGATAACATCAAACCCATGTGGACATATGCCACATATCTTGGAAATTTACTTTTTCAAACTCGCTGCCTTATCAATATTCATACATGCATTCAAGATGGCATGTATCATTTTTTGAATCCCATCTCAAACCCACATAGCCTTGGAAAATCTGTTTGCCTCGGCCAATTGCTTGATCTTTGATCCATTCACATGAATGAAAATGTAATCGCATTCATGGAATCGTGATAGTCAGACGATCAGAACGGGCATGACCAGAGCTGAAATGGTGGCCAGAGTAGAGAGATCATCATTTGGATGGATCTCATGGTTCGTGGGTGAATACGGGTGTACAGAGGTTGAAGATGAACCTTAGTAAAAGATTAAATGACTCTGATTCAACCACACTCCGCACCGAGATAGTGAGCGGTTCTGATTATATCCTTGGACGTGGGATGCGTTGTGCGGACGAGATCTTCAGCGAGATCAGATGGACGGTCTGGATTGCATCTGCATTTTTATAATCTTGTCCCACATCGAAACACTGTGATGTTTTCTCATGGTTTATCAATCAAACTGTTGCAGTAGTGTCTTAGAATACTCCTCATCCTTCCATGGTACCTCCATATTCCATGTTTACCCTACAAGAATGATCTTAGTGCCAAGTCTACTCCTCGAGCACACTCTAGCACCCACGCTACACGATTTCACCAACGTGCGACACCTGTGGGCTTATACACAGCCCGCACACACTCTTCCTCATGTAGGTCTAGCCCTGAGGGCTTCCCTCGAGCACCAATTACCACTCAGGTCCTGTATGTTCTTGAGGTGAGGAAATTGGATGGCCTGTATTGATATCCTTTTTCTTTTTAGTAAAATAATATTTATAAAATTCCTAACCACCATTCCAAACCTCATCAAAAACCTCTTCTTCTCCTTTTATTTTACTCCATCCAAATATCACTTCATCCATCTATAATTTTTGTAGACAATTTATCACTTCTAATATACATATATGAATCTTAGGATCAAGCTCAACCAATATCCATTTTCCAATATCCCCTTTACGTAGGAGAGTTCTTTCCTTCTGTTTCCATTCTCCCCTTTACTTAGGAGAGTTATTTCCATCATTTTGAACATCATTGACTATTATTGACACTCATTGACAACAAATACTATATGCACATACTAATTTGTCCTAACAATCCCCCCCTTTGTGTTTGTTTTAAATACTTCAATGTTCTCTAAAATGATCATGTCAATGTCAATATGGGAGTCTTTTATCTACTATATCCCTTTAAATTTTCAAATTTTATTTCACTTTTTCTCCCCCTTATTGAAGATAACTACATGGATCATGGTAGAGAGGGTATCAGTCCAAACTTAAGCTATTTTTTCATAAATCATTTCTCTCTAGGTATACTTGATCAATGATCGATGTAGAAAACAAAATGATTTGATCTAGAAAATAAATCCTTCCATTATCCCCTGATCATTATACCTCGTGCATTGAGAACTCATGTAATTTTTTGTAAGTCCCCTTCCACATTTATTCCAGGATGAGGATAATAACTTTAATATGGGATTATCAACCTGAAACTCTTATTATCACTTCAGCAAACTGATAAAAACATTCAAGTACAATGAGAAGGTTAAGTATCCTTGGGGAACATCCATTCTTCTAGTTTCACTAAAAAAATTGTTAATACCCTTTTTAAAATAATTTTGTATTGAGTAACCAAGGTTGAGAGATGAAATACCAATCTCAATGAAATGATCCTCAGAAAATCTTTAGAGTAGATGAATTTAATACCAACTGAAGTAGATAATTATTGGGATAATAACTCTGACAGATTATTCATGTATCTCCCACTCCAAGGAACACTTCTGTGGTTCTCCCCCTAAGTTCTTTCGTCACCACCAATTCCATGTAAGTTTAGTAAAATGCATAATGTTTTAAAGGAATATGGTAGATCATCCTTCCTTCTTTAATATGATATAGAAGGCTGAGATGACTTTATCAACCAAGATGCTTTGTTTTCTCCACTCCCTACACTTGCACATTTGATTTTCAGTTTTGACATTGGTTGTGTGCTTATAAATATTTCTTTCATTTCTTTATGCGTGAGTCTTCTTTCTTCATGAGATTTCAATGAACTAGAATCTCCTAGTGAAAATTTTATCTTCTTGAGGACTTCTTCTTGAGTTGGAATAAGTGCATTGAAATTATTAACAGTGTGACCAGCCTTATTGCACCTCACACACAAGAATTATCTCTCATTATATGGAATCATCTCATTTCATGTTGCACTAGCATTAGCATGTACATCTCCCTTCATTATAATTCATTCTAAATCATCATCATAGATAACCAATAAGTCTCTAGTAATAATGGCGGTACGTTTGGATTTTCCTTATGGACTCTTTAGAGTATCATAATTTTTAGGAATTATTTATGATATACCATTCTCCAACTTCCTGGATTTTGAATCCATGGACTTCTCTCCTTTCTTTCTTGGAGTCCTCTATGGAGACTTTTATTTTGTATAATTCTTCGGATTTCATACCAAGTCAGATTCATCCCACTTAGCTGGTTTCTCTGGTCTTTTGATCTTATCAGCTCTGGATATGTCTTGGGATAAGCATGATCTATTCTTGTGACAACACTCATTTCATACATCACATAGTTTTTCTAGAATTACAAATCTTTTTGAAATATACATATGATTTTAGATATATTGATGTCCCTTCTTATTCTCTGGATTTCTCCCATTTTACATTGGTTTTGTATGTTCTTTTCCATTTAATGGATTGTACCAACAATCTAGTGCACAATTCCTAAATTTTTTTTAGCACCAACATTGACCCAAAAATCCTATCTTATTGATATCTTTGGTATAATATTGTTGGGCCTTTATCTTAATGTGTTGTTCTCTACCTGGGGAACTATATTATATCTTCTTCTTCTATGCACCCTTTCCGTGGTGGTAGGTTTTTTCTACTCACCTTTCACCATCAATATTTGTTTATAATTTTCTTCTGTCCTGTACTTTTAGAGGCAACATATATAAAAACAATAGTGCATGTTGGTATGGATGGTACCTTCAATTTCTTAGTTACTTGTGATATATCAATGAGTGAAGTCATGATATTATTATCACATGTTAGATGTATTTTGGCTTTAGAATCCATTAGTGAACATTGAGTACCAGCATCAACTATTTCATTATTTTGTGAAGCCTTAATATGTGTCTTCTCAAGATTAGTCAACTGGGTTTCGAATTTTAGAGATTTTATAATGAGGATTATCTTTTGATGTTCAATCATGATCATCTTGTCATCAAAAACATTTTTTATTCTTTCAACCCCATCCTCATGAAACATAAATTTTGTCAGTAAAAAAGAGTCATATTCCTTTAATTTCATGGAAGTTTCATCCAAATTTAGAACATTGAATTTAGTGCTCTTTTACAGCTCATCCTTTAATGAATGGATCTTTTCTTCTAGAGTCTTATTGAATCCCTCTTTTTCCTTAAAGGATTCAATTTTTCTGGAGAGATTATAAAATTCTGACACACTTTTTCGAAGCCTTCCTCCATATTATCAACTTCTCTTCCCAGTCAGGTGATCTTAGCCTACATACATTGAAATATTCTGAAAATATCATCAACTCTTTATTCTGGAATATCATGAAGATAGGTTCTTAATTTATCATGATCACCTGAAAATGAGATAAAAGTGTCTTCTTTTTATATATTAGAAACCTGAACCTCCTAGTCTTTATATCCCAATCCTGATATTTTTTAATTGTTGTAAGGGAATGGAGAACAATACACTTCATCTTCATTGGACATGGGAGAATTCTTTAACTACTTCCTCTATTTATTTTTCTTATTCGGCATGGTCTTGTTGGGTATATATTTCTACTCAGAGATAACAGACCCTTCATAAATACTTCTCTTCTGTGTTGACTCAGGAAAAAAATTCAAATCCTATTCTAAATAGAATTACTGAGCTATATCCAACATATGTAAACCTTTTCTCTGATACCAATTTAAGGACCCTAGGTCACCCTAAGAGGGGGGGGGGTGGTGAATCAGGGTGTCGTCTTTCTCTCTTGCTTTTTGGATCTTGTCCCCACATTGGTAGGAACATAATTAAACCTATATAATGGATATATATAGTAATTAAAACATTCACTTGAAAAATGAAAAAAACAACTTTACATGGTTCACTAAAAATGGATACATCCAAGGAGCATGTGCCGATAGGTTTTTGGTCATACCTAATTCCACTATTCTTCACTAGGTGTGAATTATGTCGTTCGGGTACAATCTCTCTATTCTATGCACACTTCTTTTTCAAGGTTTTGGGATATGTCACTGCTTCCATCAATTCACTCTCATTGACTCCCCCTTTCTCACTACTCTGGGTGAAGTCACACTTAGTTAATGGACGAGAAGGTCCCTTCAACAGATTGGAATTAAATTTTCTGTCTCATATTCAGCATGAGACTTCTGTTACATCGAGTTCTATAGTTGATTCTCTCTATCATTCAATCTTATTATCTAGTGCAATAACTAGATTTATTAAGACTTATTATTCATCTTTTTCATAATCAATTTTATTTTTGATTATTCAAACACTAAAAACAGCTCACGAGGCATCATCAGAATCAACCCTCCTTCTTTCATGTGTGCATGTGACCATGCATGTGTCAATTTAGTAAGTCTATTCATCTTCACTTATTTACACACGTGAACCCTCAATTTTGGATTCTTCTTTTCAAAGTATTCATGTATGCATGTGCAAGAATGAATGCATTCACTTCCTCTTCTTATTTCTTGTGTGAAGGCTCAATTGGGTACGGTCCTTTAAGTACACATGCAGCCTCTTCTATCCTTTTCATAGAACTTGATTCAGATATGCTTGGGATTTAATTATTTTCGTCTTAAAATCTTGAATATGAATGAATTTCCCATCACCATGCACAATCTTCTTTCTATCTTCCTCAACAAACCGTTGATCAATTTGATTTTCTTAAATTTATATTTATGTGATTTTATTCAAGCATTAATGTGTGAATTTAGCATGCCATGGTGTTTCTTGTTTTCCATTTACACACCATAGGTAATGATTACTATTATGTAATTTGTCTCCCCTGTGAACCCAGATGATTCACGACCTCTCCTTGCACAAGGGATGTGTAGGATTCTTTTGCGTACCAAGTGGTACGCAGTTCCGCCAAATGGTTCTCGGTTCTCTTCTTCGCCAACCACAGTGATATGTGAAACATATCTTCCTCGTGAACCAGAATGATATGCGGTACTATTACCTCATGAACCCAAAATGGTTCATAAGACCTCTACCACGTGTAATGAAGTAGTACTTAGTTCCTTGCTTCATGAACTAGAGAGGTACACGGAACAGATTCTCTTCTCAAACCAGAAGTGGTTCGCAACTCTTCTAACTCATGAACCAAAGCTGTATGTGGTTCTCCTCTTCGTGAACTACATCAGTACAATGAAAAATCACCACGAACCTAGAATGATTTTCAGTTCATGCTTGCCCCTTATTAAACATTAAATACAATAAAAACCTTGTTTCTCATAACATGATCTCTCAAAATGTTTGGAAGTAGTAGAACCTTCTTGAATTGGTGGGTCTTTTTTTATAAGTATACACAAGATCTTTCCACATCCAAAATCTGCATGATGCACTCTTCAAAATTCTGCTTTAAAAAAATGAGATATTCTATTCCTTAATACCTTCAAACCAGTGTGGAGAAATTCCACATATCTTAGATGTTTCCTTTTTCAAAATTGTGGGCTTCTCACTGATCTTTCATGCATTCATGATGGAATGTATCATTTTTTGAGTCACTTCCCAAACCCACGTGGCCTTGGAAACTTCGTTTTCCTTGTCCAATAACTTCTTATTCATGCTATTCGTATTAAAAAAATATAATTGGATGCATTGAATCATGAAAGTCAGACAATCAACATGGACTTGACTAGAGATCAAATGGTGGTGGGAGTGGAGAGATCATTATTCGGCTAAACCTCCTAGTCTGCGGGTGCATGCGGGTGTCCAGAGGTTGACGAAGGCCCTTGTTCAAAGATCAAATGACTATGATTCAACCACATGTGGCGCGGGGATAATGAGAGGCCCATATTATATCCCTAGACGTGGGATGTTTTATGCGACCAATATCTTCAGTGAGATCAGATGGATGGTTAGGATTGAATTTTAGTTTTTAAATCCTTGTCCCACATTGAAACGTCATGCGATTTTCTCAGAGTTTATCAACCAAGTCATGGCAGCAATGGCTCAGAATACCCCTCCTCCCTCCACGATACCACCTCATATAATTTTCACCATTCGGGCATTCTCTTAGCACCCAATTTTCTCCTCGGGCACACTCTAGCGCCCATTATGCACAGTTTCACCATCGTGCAGCACCTACAATCTTATACATGGCCCGAACACACCCTCCCTCGTGCGGGGCTAGCCATGAGGGATCCCCTTGAGCATGGTTGACCCCTCAGGCACTACATGTTCTTGAGGTGAGGACCTAGGCTAGCCTCTATGGATGGCCCCTTTCTTTTTTGTAAAGGCAAATAAATAAAATAACTACTTAGTATAAAACTAAGTGTTTATAAAATGCCAAACCACTATTCCAAACATCCTCAAGAACCACTTCGTCTTCTTTTCTTTTAGTCCTTCCAATGATCACTTCAACCATCCTTAATATTTGTATACAATTTATCACTCCTAATATACATATATGAAACTTAGGATCAAGCTCAACCAATGTCTAGTTTCCATTCTACCCTTTACATAGGGGAGTCACTTCCTCCAGTTTCCATTCTCCCCTTTACATAGGGGAGTTCCTTCCATCATTTTGATCATCATTAACATCCATTGACACTCATTAACAATAAATACAACCATCACATACTATGTGTTCCTAAAACAAGGCTCATTCCTAATAATATAATAGTGGAATGGGTTTAATCCCCAAACCCTCATATTATAATAGGATTACTCCCAATAATACAATAGTGGAAAAAGTCCCTTACTGACCTAGGTTTACTCCCCATTTCAATATACTTTATTACATTATATATCAATCCTTACCCAATGTATTGGAAGGATATATAGGTCCTACCATTCATGGTTATAACATCTCTACCATAATTGGTTATAATGAAACTAGCATATCAAAATGAAAATCATACATATGTGTTCCACATGATCATAAAATATTCATCATATCTTAACCCATGAAAAGATATTATTTTCATAAATATTTCGTTATAACATAACTTGTGTAAAATAAACATGTTTCATAATAATTTTAGAATTCTATAAAATGATAACAAAAGTATACATATATTATTTTTGTAAGATTTTTATAATTCTATAACCCATGAAAGAGAAAGGGGTTTAATAAACAAATTTTCATTATAATCATAACTCATCCACAGATAGAATAATAATTTTATCCTTAGATCATATCCACAGACAAGAGTTACATACATAAAAATATTTCATCTTAGATAGAGAATGTTTTTGAAAGATCACATGAAATATTTTTCTGGAAAAACAAATTTCTTGATTGATATTTTAAAAATAGATATAAATTATTTTCAAAATAATTTTCCTCCAAAATAAATTCTTAAACACATAATGATTGTTTTAAAATCATTTAAAACATTTATGTGTGAAAATAAACATTTTAATTTAAAAAAATTTAAAAAACATAATTATCAAAAATATTTTTCATTGAATTTATTCATAATAACATTTAAACGATGCTTTGAAACAATCAGTGGCCATGATAGAGGAAATTATCTTATATGTTGTACAATTTAAAATAAATATTCCATTCACATCTTTTGGTAAAAGTAAACTAATATTTATTTGGAAAACGAAATGAATATTAATTTAATTGTTTAAAAAACATAAAATATGTGGTAAATGACATTAATAAATATTTTTTCGAATGTTCAAAATATTTTTTATAATTTTTAAGAAAACAATATTTTGGAAGAAAAATTATTTCATCCAAAAAGAGAAATAATTTCAGTTTCATTTAAAACAGTAGTTAAGAATCCTGAACAAATAAAGAGAGAAAATTTTGTGGAAATCATGTATATCATTAAATAAAGAGAAAAAAACAAAATTCATGAGATTATGGATATATATATCATAATATTTCCCCATTAGAATAATAAACATAAACAATAACAATAAATGATGATATTGAATAATAAACCCATTAATAATTTGGTAATATTGTTTCAAAGCCCAATGATAGAATAAAATTAAATTATACTTAAAATATTATGATAATTAATAAATTTAGGATATTATAGTTCATAATGAAATTAAATAAACCTCATAAAAAATAATTGGATTATAATATGAGATATGTCTTAAAAATGAAAATTGAAAAAATAAACCATTATCACTATAATAACATTTTAACTGTAAAAACCATGACAGAAAATCCTAAAATTTATATGTAACTAAGAAAAAATATTATCATAAGAATCATAGAATATATTACTGGTCATTATATACACTACAGAAAAGAAACATGTGATGAATATGCCATGTGTCCTACCTAAAATAAAAGTGAGATGAAATTTTGTACCATTAGTCAAAAAATATTTTATACACATTAATACGTCCGAGATAATAAATATAATTTTATTATACAAATATTGTAAGAATAATAATTATATATAATACCATATATTATTTACTTATGACCTTTTTTACCCGTTTATTGACAACTCCATTTTAAAATCAGGTTTTGGGTAATAAACACTTTTTCTTGTTTGTTTTGATGTGTTATTTTCATTACTTTCACTTTTATCATGATTCCATCATGAACATAATGTTAACCTAGATATAAATATAATATATATGTATATATATATATATATTCTGTATATATTTATTTATTTTAATCCATATAAGTTATAGACATTAATTTAAATACATCGTTCCAGGATAAGGTAGGGAGTAAATACGCATGAATGTTGTTTCCGTTTTCTCAACGGATTAAACAAAAAAATGGTAAATAATATATTTAAATTCAATATAAATTTTCTATGTAATATATTTCACATATATTCATTAAATATACCGTAATTATCCTCCATTCAATGTTTCTATAATAAATAAATAACATTTCTTCGTGAGGTGGTAGTATCTCGTATACAAGCACGATGTTATCGTATCCACATGGAATGGAGAGTATTAAGGTATATGTGATATAATAATTAAAAATTAATAATTATGATAAAAATATAATTTATATTAATTTATTTTAACCTTATTACAAACAAATTAAAACATAAATGAAAAACACATCACATCAGGTCGCGAGGGGGTAGTTCATCGCACACATGAGCAACGTTATTATTTTCCAATGGTTTGGGAGGAAAGAAGTTATATGTTGTATTATAATTAAATTGGTATAATAATATAATAAATATAATTTATAAATCATAATTCTATATTTATATTCAGCTTTTATAAGTGGTAATGGAAAATTAATAGGGTGGCAGCAACTCCCCACTCACACAAGCATTGATATCATATCCCATGGGATGGGAAGGATAATTATTTAAAAATTTTCAATAAAATAATAAAATATATTTATATTTATGATAAAAAGGTTTATATATAATAATGGTTTAATAATAATTGTATGAGGTTAAAGAAGAAATAAAATAAAATTATTGTTTAGGGGTATAACCTCTTATTTGGAATTTATTCTTTAGTTTGCACCAGAAGGATTATAAAGTCATATTTCATAACAAAATAAGGATTAAAAGATTGAATTATAGAATTAAAAAATTTATTTTTTTAGGTATTTTTTGATGAAATGGGTTTTTGAGGTGTGAAAAAGAGAGGAGAGGGGATGCATTTTATTAGTGAGGTGAGTGGCACACATGTAATTTTCAAAAATAAAAATATGCAACCATATATTTTACAATAAAAAATTAACTAAAAGGTTAATAATATAAAATAGAAGATATAAGTCCAATATTTTAAAATCCTATGTGTGTTTTACTTGTTTTGGGTAATTTTTTCCCTTACCATTTATGTTTTACCCCCGATAATCTCATTTTTACCTTAACCGAGTTAAATAATTTTGACTATTTTTATTGTTCGTTATGATGAAAACATATGTTTATATTGTTATATAATAAAAAAATTATGAATCCAAATATAGAATCCATTTTTCCAAAAATCTATTCACAGAACTGTAAAATTATTCATTAATCTAAATTCCACATATGTGATGAATTTTTTTTCCAAATAGGAAAAGTCTCAAATTCATTAAAAACATTTATATAAATATGAAATATTAAAAAGTTTCTAATGCACTAAATGAATTATAATATATATTATTTTTCTAAATTTTCATTAATAACCATATCAAAACAATTTGGATGTTTTGAAATGCTTTAAAATAAGAAACATTGCTTAATAAAAGCCAATATTTTTCATTATTCGTAGAAGAATTTATCTTCTTATAAAAAAAATTACTATATTATAATTTTTAATTTATTGTTTACAAAATGCAGATTATTTTTTCAGTTTTTCATAAAATATATCTAAAACATTAAAATTAGTGCACAAAAAGTGAAAACACTTTTTTTATAAAAATACAATTTTTTTAATTCTAAAATTGGATATATTATTATCACGTATCTAGAAACCACATAAGATTAATTATAAACATTTTAAATGTTATTTTATATATAAATTTCTTAAAAATCATAAAAAATGATTTTTTAATTTATTGATGGAAAATTCATTTGATCCAATAAAAATAGTGTTTCATAAAAATATTTCATTTATTTTCAAATGGTTCTTTTTTTTTCTAATTAAATAGAAACGAAAGAATTGATTTTATATGTGTTTTTTAAAAATTTATTTTCATAATTTTGTAAAACATATTCATACCCATCATTCCAATTTCTATGTGATAACTATCACATTAAATGATAATATTTTAATAGTATTACATTTTTCATTTAAACTCGGTGTTTCATGTAATGAAAGATAAAATCGATGTTGCGTATAATGAAAAAACCTCAAAATATTTATTTTAATTTTAAAAATATATTATAACATATTTGTCTATTACAATAGGCCTTCATGGGACATCATCGCCACCTAAAACAGAGAGTCATTGGCATGTCAGGACATCTTGATACTATATGGTATTACTCATTCATAGGTTCTAACTTTGTGGAATTATCTAACAATAATTTACCTAAATATAACTATGAAAACATGATATTTTCATGATATATGTCTCTTTAAAAAAATATATTTATTCGATTGATTCTGTTACATGAAACGCCCAGTTTAAATGAACGACAATATACTATTAAAAATTTTCTATTTTAAATGATAGTTATTATCTAGCCATTGGATTAGTGGTTATGAATAGAAATAATGGAATCATGAAAAATGTGTGGTTATATTTCTATAAAATTAATTTATTGTACATCTATTGATTATAAATGAGAAAAAACATTTGAAAGAAAAAATAATGTTTTTATAAAACAATAGTTTTTATTTGAGAAATTTATATTTATATTAATTAATTAAATTAAATATATATTTTTTATTTTTTAAATTAAATTTTTATATTATTTACTTAACCAATTTTTTTAATTATCAAAAAATATTTTTCATGTCATAGAATAAGAAAAAATCATGTTTTTTCCTTTAAAATATATTTTTCTTAAAAATTAATTTTTGTCCTATTTTGCGTACATTAAAATTGATTTCATTCATTTATATGTATTGAATTGTATATATTAAGTTAAATATTATAAATTATTTTTTCCAAATTTGGTAAATTGGTTTCTTTTATTTTTAGTCAATATGAATAGTAACTATGGTAAAATTTGTCACCTCACTAATGGGTAAAATGGTTTAACCTAGATTAAAAAAAGCGACAAGTCCGACATTATAAATTCAATTTCCTATTGTAAGAAATTAATTCAACCCTTAACACCTTGTTTTTTATATGATGTTTTTTTAATAAATATTTATCTATGAAAATAACTTATAGATTTTATAAATCAACGAGTGTTCCAAAATATCACTCTATTTGTTTTTAATAAAATTTATGTGTCCACATAGTAAAAAAAATTATGGATAAATATATGTTTTTATATTTAGATTAATAAATCTAAATTTTTTATAGTAATTTATTTTAAAATTTATGAAATTAAATAACAACCTTAATTGTTTATACAAAACCAATGCACTAAATCTCTATTTAAATAATTATTTTAATTAACCTCAAAAATATTAAAAGTGACATAATTTGAATTATTTAATGATAATAATGAATTTTATATATTTATATGACTTATTAGAGAGGTTTCAAATAATTATATTCAAATTCACCCAGTGTGTTGTCGTATTTAATGATAAATTAAATTAATACTTTAAAAATTGACAATAATGAAATAATATCAAAATTATATTTTATTATATTTTTTAAAGACCATAAAGTATTAAAATAATAAATATATGTAATTATATGGTCTAAATTTTAATAAATATTCTCTTAGTGGATATATTGTAATATTAATAGTAAAAATTACAACCCGTTAATATTAAAAATGTTGTTATTATTGTTTAAATTATAATTGGATATCTAAGGATCAGTCAAAATGATGTGATTTAAAATTACAAAAAACAAGAATAAATTATATTTATTAATGCAATTAAAAGCTTATCCTACCTTATCTTAAATTGCCCATCCATTTGGTGACATTTGGATTGATAATGCATCTGTTATATTTTATTCTTTGGGGAAATTCTATTGGTTCCCCACACCTTGCTTATAAAAGGGAACCTCCTCTATCACTTTCTCAAACCACAATGATCATTTCATATAAACCAAACCTTTCCAATTTCCCTTATAAAAAATTCTATACAAATACCATAGGTTCTTGTCATCCTAAAAGACCAACCCTAGAATCCTATTGATGAGATCTAAATGAGTCATTTCAAATAATAGGTAATCATCTTACCCGATCACCTTCCTCTCTACTTTTACTTACCTGCTCTAAATATGTGTTATGTTTCATAAATTAATAAATTTAGTATCCTAAATATGATAAAATTTTATTATGATTATTAAAACACAATTACACACACTCTTTCTCATCATACTTGAAGTCATGGTATCGTTGGTGCGT
The DNA here is from genome assembly GCA_963277665.1 of Viscum album. Lineage (NCBI taxonomy): Eukaryota > Viridiplantae > Streptophyta > Magnoliopsida > Santalales > Viscaceae > Viscum > Viscum album. The sequence goes on from OY728162.1 coordinate 1,226,606,248, forward strand.
ATGCACAACTTAGCGTCTCCATATAGAAATACAAGTCATATTTCATCGTTGTATTTTATGGATGGGAATTATAATGGGTTTAAATATTCAATATTATATTAATGAGATAATTTTATTTATGGAATAATGATATAATTTTGAGCTTCAAAACATCCAATCCTTTGATAAATGATAACGTCACTCGAGCGTGCAAATGGGATACAACCTCTACGAAGTGATAAGACAAATTTTTCATTTATATTTTAATTTAATTGTAATGAATATGATATTTATAAATATATATGTATATATATGACATAATAATTAACATGTAATGGTGAATTAAAAATTTACCATTTTTCATTAAATCCGTTGAAAAATGAAATATGGGTTCATGTGTGTGTACGACCAACTGTCTCCAGGAATGATGTAGTCCATTTTTCAATCTCGAACTTTTATAGATGAATATAAATATATATATATATAATAAATATATATTATATTTATTTCATAATAAATATTCTATTTATTATAGATCCAATATAAATAGACAAGGTATTGAACAACTAAACAGATATACTAATGATAAATAAAATAGTTAACACTCATAAATTACAATTTCTATAAGGAATTATTAACTAAAGGGGTTGTTTAAATGTTATAAAAGAATCATATAATACATTTTAATAATTAACATTTCTATGTTACAGAATTATAATAAATCATAATTTAATATACATAAGGATATGGTGATTTAAAAGTAAGTAGAACTCGAGGTAAGGGTTTATTTCACAATCTCATCAATATTCGGTATTGTTTATGTTTAAGTATCTATTTTATATATCACTTACATGTCTATGATTTCTAAAAATATTTTGAAAAATGCGTTGAAATTTATCCTATGATTTTTTAGAGTCACTTTTTTCCAGGTTATATTTTTTACAAAATAGTTTGAGTAGAATCCTTTTTTTATTTTCCAAACAAGGTAGTTTGTGACTTTTTACACCAAAATATTAAAGGAACATTTTATAACATATATAGCACATATAGTTTTTAATTCCATCATAACAAGATTTCTATATAAAACCTCCTTTACATTTTTACAAGGATATTTTCAAATAAATTGTTTTCATTTAAAATTGAAAATCTTTTAAAAAAATGATTTTGAAATGGGAAGTTAATTTTCCTAAAGAATTATTGAAAGAGATATTTCAAAATTATTTTACATCTAAGATTAAAAAAAATATTTTACATATTCTTTACAAGCGATATAATACAAGGATACCAAAATTATTCTTTCTCTGGATGGTGAATTTTTAAGATGAAGAGGTAAAATTTTTATTAAACTCATTTCATTTCTATGGGTTATGTTTGGATGAAAAGTACAGGAAATGTGTTTCTTTACCCTAGGAAATGTAATGATGAAATTTTTATTAAACCAATTTATTTTACTGGGTTATTTTAGGATTAATGATGTATCATCTTTTGGTATACATGTGTATTATTTTCATTATGTGATGTTTTGGACCTATATTTCCCTTAAATACATTGGGAAATGATTCATATCTAATGAGATAAACAGAACTGGAATGGGGAGTGAACTCACTTTAGTAAGAAACATTTTCCCATATGATAATCTTGAAAGTGAACCTTGAATACTATGATAGTTTGGGAATAGAACCCATTACTCAATGATATTTTTGTAAACGAGCCTTGACTATCAATGTAATTATTTTATATACTTATGTGTATGAAAAAAAACATAATTCTTATGTCAGTGTTCTACATTTATGGATCATGTTATTTAATTTTTTTAAGATTCATACTTTATGAACTACCATGATTTATTCCACAACTTAATATTATGATCATTTATATATAGGGTTCGGTTATCAAATTATGTTATCAGGTTATAATGCCTTTATTATCAAGTTATTCTTATGTTATAATTTATATCTCAATTGTATTCCCTTACTAAACATTTGATCTCACCTTACTATTTTGTTTCTATTACATTGTTTATGAAGAAATTTATTAAGTGTGATATGTCTAATAAGATTGTTAGTTATTAAAAAATATGGTTGAGATAATATATATTTTTTATGAACAAATTGGTTATATTTGTTTATTTTAAATGCTACTATATCTAAGTGATCCTAACATAGATCAGAATTTTATGTAACGAACATTCATCTATTAATAGGCAATATATTTGTATGAAAACTATGGTTCACTATAGTTGGTATCCCAGAAATGTTTAGTTAACCTTTAAAAATAAGGATAATAATACTTTATTAATAAACCTTGTGATAAGTCTATGTGTGTGATAAAATCCTAATGTTTTCGTAATGATCATGAATTTCCTTGGATAAATCTATGTTTTCATAGAATAATGTTTCATTATTTAAACATCCTATAAATTATTTTTCATGATTATTTGGTTTCTCACCGTGATTATTATTTCTCACATTAGGTTTTTTGGATTTATTCGATGGATGGAAAAGAAAGTAATCAGGTTAGTGTTGAATGAAAAGAACAATGTAATGATTATCTCCATAAAAAAATAGAATGTTATGTTAGCTAGAATAAAAAGTCAATTTATTATGCTCACACAACATTATCAATCTATGAATCATCAAGATCTTCCAAAAAAGAATTGGATGGAACAACATTATATCGAGACCTTCATGAGGAAATGAACATCTTCATTTACATGGTTTGTTGATCTAATATTTTCTTTGAAAATGATCGGTAATAATGGAAATATATTTTCTATTATCTAATATCCATAAAATAAAAAATATTTATTTATTATGTGTATATATAATAAGATCAGTGTTGTACTCTGGTTAAAAACATTAGAGAACAAGAATAAATTGAATCCATGGAATGGGATGAATCTAAAATAATATTTTTCAACAAGTACCTTCCTCATATTCTTTATAAGTAAATGGATTAATAATTTATTCATTTAAATAAGATTTGTGATAAATATTTTGTTATTTATATAGAAAATTCGACCAAACATTTGAGGTAGAGTTTTAGTATTCTCTTCCATCCAAAATTTAAGGTTGATCAATTCATCAGTGGGTTAAAACCAAGTCTCTAAATGGAATTATCTCTATGGGACATCAGTACTATGGATAAATAATTCAATTTAATATCAATTTAGAGACTGATATATGATTTACCCCTCAATATCAACATTTTTAAATGAAAACAAAAGGTAAATTAAAAATAAATTAAAAAACATCGAGAGAAGAAGATGAAATTTCTTTTATGCTCAAAAAGTGGGAGGAAAAAAGGGTAAAATTATCTTAAATAAACAGGTATGTTATTAGATTATGTAAATTAAGGTTATTGGGAAATCAAATGTGTAAGTTATAGGAATAAGATAGCTAATGATGCTAATAAATATGCAGATACACAGAATGCATGACCCACACAACAGTGTTATAAATTTTAGGATTATGGAATTTATTCTAACCAGTGCCCAAATCTTATGGTTAATTATGATAATCAAAGTCAACAACCTCTCAATCCTAGAGAAAAAAGTAAATATTATGAGATCACAATTTCTAATTAAGGTATAGTAATGACTTGGTTAATGGTACACCTTCCATCAACTCATGAACTAATAATGTCTTATTTGATTCTACATCTACCCATTCTTTTATATTTAAAAAAATTTCCAATGTTACAGCAGTATAACCTCAACAATTATATGTTGATTTAGTATAAAAAACACATAATGGTATGATGATCACATCCCAAGTCTATGATGATTCTCCAGTTGATATTTTTGGTAATGTCATTCTTTAAAATAGTGTTATTCTTACACTAGTTTAAATAAATATTACTCTAGGAATGGATTTTAGTTTCCCTAAATCCCACAGAAACAGATGATTAAGGTAGGCTAAATTTGATACTCCAAACAAAATATTCATCTCCTATTAGTGTGATGAAAAAAATGATGTTCTGATAGAAATTTCATCCATCGTATGGGTCATGTTTCTTATTAAAAGCAGGAATTTATCTCAGATTATTGGGTAGAAACTCAATAAAGAAGATATACCTTTTATGTGAGATTTTATTGAGGTACTTCTAGACAAGATTAATGGAATTTCATCGAACCATGAAGTTATGTTTTGAATAGAGCTCATTCCTGATGCTAAATCTATTTCAAAGACTCTATATATATTTGACCCAATTGAGTATCTAAAATTTATAAATTAACTCCAGGATAATATTGAAAAGGGATTCATTTGGATAAGTGCACAACCTTGGGGTGAAAATATTCTATTTTTTATGAAGAATTATGGATGAATGAGACCCTTCTTTGATTATTGAGGACATAACAAGATCACTATCAAGAAAAGGTATCATCTACCTCATATTAATGACTTGATTGATCAAATACATAGAGCTCCATGATTTCCCATGATTTACCATTATTATTTATGTCATCAATTGAGAGTCAATAAGGAGGATATACCCATTATATCATTTTATACATGGTGTGTAAACTATGAATATATAGTACTTCCAATTGGTCTTACTAATTTCTTCACCATCATTAATGAAATAATGAATAATGTATATATAGATATCCTAGATCAATGTTTGGTAGTCTTTATAGATGATGTTCTTATTTCTTAAAATATTCAATAAGATCATGAATATCATTTGACACTTTTGTTGATGAACATTAAAGAGGAAAATATTAATGAAAATTTTACTATATAAGGATTTTTTTTTCATTGGAATGTTTCATTCTAGGGTTATATAATATCAATTGAGGGTATATTATAAGAACATTCATTGATTGAATTTGTTGAAAACTGGCCCAAAACAACCACAGTGATTGAGATATATAGTTTTCTTGTTTTTTTGGAAATTATCAATGCTTTTGGGAGAATGTTTCACGATTATAAAAATCAATCAACAAGTAAACATCGAAGGGAGAAATGTTTCTTTGGATAGATGAATATGATGAATATTTTAAGGAACTCAGGAGAAGGATAGTCAACACACCTGTACTTACACTTCCCTACAGTGAAGAGGGGATTGTTATCTATAGTGATTCATTAATGAAGGGATATATATGTTTCCTCAAGAAAAATTATATGAATATAGATTTTGTCTTATGATAACTCAAGGTCTATCAGAAAAATAACCCAACTCATGATTGGAGATAGATAATGTAATTTTTGAATTAATGATATCAAGAAATTATATATATGTAGAAAGGTGTGACATATATACTAGTCATAAAAGGATAAAGTATATTTTCACTCAAAAGAAGATGAACATGCACCAAAGAAGATAGTCGAAGCTGATTAAATATTATTACTACATAATACATTACCACCCTTGGAAATTAAAAATGGTGAAAGATGTTTTGAGTCAAAAGGATCATGATAGTTTTATATGATCAAGATCAAAATGGATATGAAATATATGTACAATTATAGTATAGATCATGAAAACATGATAGAAGGGGACAAAAGTTTATTTTTCAAATAGTTATTCAATGGCCTATCCATGTGAATATTAAATAGGGAGTGAAGGAACATGTATAGAAAAAAAAGAAGGTGAGAAGTTTTCTTTTGTTAAACCATGATTTAGATGGAATAATATGTTTCATGGATTATCTATGTATCCCTTGGGAACCAAAAATGAATGAGATATTGGATAAATCTCATAGTTCTTTATTCTCTATGTATCCTGGTAGTATAAAGATGTATACATATTTTAATAAGTATTTTTTGTGTGATGGAATGAAGAGATATATTTCAATTTATGTTTCTTAGTTCTTGGTCTGTCAAAATGTAAGGCTGAGAGATAGAAGTCTGAGGGGATGTTACAATCATTACCTATACCCAAATGGAAATGGGAAAATGTCATCATGTATTTTTTCATCAAAAATCTTGAAAACATCTAAAAGGAATAATGGTATTTGGGTTGTAGTAAATCACCTTAAAAATTCATCAAACTTAATTTCCATTAGAGAATATTTTTCTCTTGATTGACACACTTGGTTATATATTATGTAAGTGGTAATATTCATTGGTGTACCACTATAAATTGTATCTTATCACCATAAGTGGTTTACCTAAATGTATTGGATATGACTTCTATAAGATCTGGATACATGGTTTTCTTTTATAATTGTTGGTCATCCTCAAATATATAGTCCATCTAAGTGGAGAATTCAATACATATAAGATATGTTGTGAGATTACTCTTTTGATTTAAAATGTGGTTGGGATCAACCCCATAATTTGGTGGAATTTTAATACAATAATATATTTCACTGTATCATCCAGATGGATCCTTATAAGTCCCTATATAGTAGGAAGTGAACAATTAAAACATGTTGTAATGAGTCATAAAAATAAATATATTGGGACCTAATATATCAGAGAATATGGTGGTGAATTTTTGATCTATTTTATATGATATTAGAGAAACTCATAGATGATAAAAGAGTAATCCTGACAATAATAATAAATATATAGAGTTTGAATACGTTGATATGGAATTCCTACAATTTTCTCCCTACAACTGGGTGATGAGATTTGGAAATAAGTTAAAACTAATACATATTTATATCAATCCATTTAAAATCCTTGATTATATCTAGATGGTATCTTATCGATTGGTGTTTCCGCTGAATCTTTCTCAAGTTCATGATCTAGTTCATGAATCTATCGTGGGGAAGTACATACTTGATCCTTCACATATACAAAACTCATAGGTCATAAAATTGGAGAATTATCTTTCTTATAAAGAGAAAATGTTAGATATTCTCAATCATATAGAAAACATGCTATGAAATAATACCACTCACCAAGTCAATATTTTCTGTAAAACCCACAAATTTGAGGATGTTATATTTGAACTAGAGGATGTGATTAGTGTAAAGACCCTTAAAATTCAAGGGAAATTTTTTTTTCTTAATTTTCTTTGGGATTTTACAAGAACGCAGTTTCTGACGGCACCTGATTCTGAGGCCCAGTGTGCCCGAAATCATTTTTCAAAAGGTTAGCTCAGTTAGGTTTAGTGAACTAATGAGCGGGTTTTCCTAACTTTTGGACCGGTACTCGGAATCGAATTCCGAGGGCACCGATAGAATCGCAGCGCCAGTTTTCGCTTAAGAGGACTTTTACATCGACGATAGATGATCGGGTTTGAGAGTTGGTTTTTGGGTTTCACATGGATTAATAAAATAAAATATGTGACAACTTATTTTATCTTTGTTGAACCCACGCCATGTAGATAGTGTTGGTTAAAAGCTCCACATGGGAGTTGGTGGTGGGACCACCACACCCTAACCTCCCATGGGAGGATAATTAAGGTGGGGACCACCCGAGCAGCATAACCTCCCATGAGAGGTTATGACAAGGGGTCCACACGGGGCTTAACCCCCCATTTAATGGGAGGGGAGGAAATCTCTCAATACTGCCCCATTAATGAGGGAGATCTTATTGGACTCTAACTCCCCTCTTAATGGAGGAGAATAAAACCTCCTCCACCCCCCCCCCCCCATTTAATGGGAGGAAACTCCTTGACCCTCTTATTGTTAATTAGGGGGGACCACCTGGGCCCCTAAACCCCCTCGAAACTCCCCAAATTAATTATGTCATCCACTCGGAAAATTAATTTGGCGAAGCATCTCCACTTTTGAAATTTTTGAATTGTGCCAACCATCGTAAACTTAATTAAGTGGGGGCCACTTAATTAATTTCCTCCACCAAGAATAATAGATTATATTATATTATTTTGGGCACGTTCTTGCGCCTTTTGGAGGAGAGCTCGAGAGAACATCTTTCTCCAGCGAAGAATGTGAAGAACGCCAGTGATGCTTCTTCCCCAACCTTCTTCGGCCTTCTTCCTCGGAGCCCCCCTTTCTGACGTGGTGCTTCTCTGACGACCCTCCTTCCTCCCTCCTCGTCGTCAACGCACCGACGCACGAACTCAGATGTGGAAGCATGCAGTGAGTGATGTCATCATCTTCCTCAGAGATCGACAACTTGACGTCGTGTACCGCGATGCCGACGATCCTCTTCCTCGCGACGCCGTGTACCACGACGCCGACGATTTTCTTCCGCAACATCCCTTTTTCCGCGACGAACCTTCGTTCGACGACACCTTGAGGTAGGGGTTATTTGTTTTGTGTTCGTGAATACTTTCGTCACCATTCATCATTTTAAAATTGATCCGCCTGTTATCGCAATAACGAGAGGGGGTCGCACCGCATGAACACGGCCGACCCTCCTCCCCTCTGGATTTTTTGAACTTATTACGGCACAAGAAAAGGCAGCGCGGTGCCGTTGCACCACGCAGAAACAATGAAGGATGGGCGAAGAAGCGCGGCATCATCGCGCTACGCAGTTGAAGTCGAACAAAGCTGCGGCGCTGTCACGCCACGCTGGAGAACCACGAAGAGGCCACGACCGGAGCGGAGCCGTGGCAGAGGGGCGTCGCGCCGTTGCGCCGCGCCGATCGGACAAGGTCACGGCCTATGGTCGCGGTGGTGCGGGGAGTGGCATCCGGAACATCCGACCGCTGCAGCAGGAGGGCGGGACCTCGGCGGCAGCAACCGGCCGGTCGGACCGGGCTGGCCGATTCAGGGGGAGACTGGGGGATCGTAACCCCCAGCTGGAAGAAGAGCGGCCCCCAACGTGGTGGGGGGGGTTGTCAATCAGGGGGCAGCACCCCCCGCCCCCCTTCCGCTCAGTCGTTTCGTCTGACCCGCCTGGTCACGCGGGCGCCACACTAGCGCTAGGACAGCCGGGCCACGCAGGCCGAGTCTGGCCATGCATGCGGGGCCGGGCCGCGCAAGCTGGGCTGGACCCGGACCCGGGTCGGGTATACCCAGTTTGGGCCGGGTCGGTCCGGGCCCAAAACCCCCTTTTCTCAGACAGGTTCATTCAAACGCCCGTAAAGTGGGCTAAGGACCTCTGATTTATGCACTGTCAGTTGCGACGTGATCCTTGGAATGAGGTGTTCTTTTCGGTTCATTAAACTCAAGGTTTCGGGGAACATGGGATACAGCCGGGTTGGTTCGAACACGAAACCAACCGGGCCCTCGGAGCAAAAACGCTTATAACATGAGCTCCAGTCGTCCGATTGACATGATGTCGAATTTTTTGGATTCCTCTTAGTGAGAAGAACCTTTTGGATTACTCAGCTCGAGGTTTGGTTGCAGCTGGAGTGTTTTCGGGTTGGTTTTGAGTAAAAAAATCCCACCGGGCCCCTGGGACGAAAATGCCAATAACTCTCGGACTGAGTGTCTGATTGACGTGCCGTCTATCGCGTTATGTTCCTTTTGATGAGACGGAACATTGGGATACATCAACTCCAGACTATGTGTCAGATGATGTATCGACCTCTTGGCTCATGGAGTGGACCCTCTCAGAATGAGCATGATGTGTGCGGAAACCCTAGAGCTGGCTGCGTCTGCGACGATGGCGAAAACCGTACGGGAATCCTCCATGGGTTCAGTGGTGACGAATAAGGTACATTCAATCATTATGAAACCCTAGAGCTGGCTGAGACATGCTGACTACTAATTGATCGACTCGGTGTGTTTCGGATAGCCCAGTGGGGAGTGCTTGGTTGTAGCAGTAGACCCACGGTAGAGGAGCTCTTGGTTGTAGTGGCAGACCCACGGTACTCAACAGAAGGAGTACCTATGGAGGCTATGAGGGGGAGCGCATGGTTGTAGCGGTAGACCCACGGTGGAGGAGCGCTTGGTTGTAGCGGCAGACCCGCAGTACTCAACAGAAGGAGTTCCTCTGGAGGCTATGAGTGGGAGCGCTTGGTTGTAGCGGCAAACCCATGATGGGAAGCGCTTGGTTGTAGCAGCAGGCCCACAGTACTCGACAGGTGGAGTACTACAACATTTCAAGGTTAATGGGAACCGCATGGTCGTAGTGGCAGGTCCATTATACTCAATAAAGGAGGAGTTCCCCAATAGATATGGTTTCGAAATCATGATTAAATCCTCGTTTGATCTGAGACATGACTTTCAATCATTTTCTTCGATATGATTGACTTTCTTTCCTATGTGGTTTGGGTTGTGTTATCCTATGTGGTTTGGTTGTGCTATCCTGTGTGGACGTGGTCGAACTTGGGCTCAGGTATTGGAGCCGAACTGGAATTGATGACTTGGGTATATGTTATGGCATATACCTAAGTAGTTTTGGATGTTACTACGTGATTGTATCTTTTCTTTGTGGTTTATTCTTTGTGGATTTAGGGAGACCTTCGTGGGTCTCGGGGTCCCTATTGAGTATCATATACTCACCCCTGCACGGGCTTCGCCTGCACTATGTTGTGTTGGTTGCAGACGATGGACATTACTGGTCGAGGTTGAGGCTTGTAGAGCAGGACGGTTCCTAGAAGAGGAACCAACGACGAGTTGGGTCCCAGAGGTGGATATCACGACGAGTCGATACCTTTAGGTGGAGCACTGGATGGGACGCATGCGGGGCAGACGCGAGGACCCGAGGAGCTGAGAAGGCTATATGTACCCACCCTTCAGGTGGGATTTCCAGAGGCTGGATCGGCGTTGCTGCTTTACTTTTTCAGTTGTTGTACTTCCTTTCCAGTTGTACTTTACTTTCAGTTTGGGTTTGTATTCTGACCCACTTACTTTTTTGCACTTACTTGTACTCATTCTACATAGTGTTTACTTCTGTTGTCTTACTCTGTGGTGTTTTTTACTTTCTAAAGGCAATTCCTTCCCCTTTTTGTCGGGATTTATTCCTTTGGTGCTGGTCGCCAACCCCTGGCTTATGGAAGGTGGGCTTGGGGTAGTCACGGAATGGGCCACGAGGACGGGTCGTGACAAATTGGCATCAGAGCGGTTCAGTTCTACCGCAGAACTCAGGACATTGATCTTTCTTCTATGTGAAGCAATAGTGTTAAGGGTATTGAGTGTGGTTATCAGTCCAGGGAGTCCAGTGTTAGTGCGGTGGCCGACGTATCCGTACTCCAGGACCCTGACTTCTGATTTTCAACTCAATGAATGAAAACATTGATTGCATTAGTGTTTAAAAATTTTTCTTTGTGATTACATTATGTCAGCTCTCCAGGAATACTGTTTTGACCATGTAACACCTTTTCCTTTTCAGTATGTCCCCACGATGGCAGCCATCTAGGGTTCTGAGCTTTGTGCGAGACGACAGCCCACCGAGCGACGAGGCCTCAGTGCACGACCCTTTTTAAGCGGAGGCACCGGCAGTACCACTACCTACCGAGCCACCGATGTTACCAGCCCCAGCCGCTGAGGGCACACATCGCCTTAGTGCACTGCATGAGTTTCATCATCAGAGACCACCCAGGTTCCGCGGGGAGACGGACCCTCAGGCAGCCGAGGATTGGCTGGAGGCGGTTGTGTGAGTTTTCAGGTTAGTGGGGACACCATCTGACCTCATGGTGATCCTTGCAGCGAGCCTACTGCACGCGGAAGTAGGCATATGGTGGGGCTTGATGCTCCAGGTGCATGACGAGGCATCTCTTCTATGGATGTAATTTGAGATCATCTTTCGCTCAGAGTTCGTCCTAGCGACCCTCCATGCGGTGTGCATCCCGGATCTACTACACCTGCAGCAGGGCAGCATGACGGTAGCCCAGTACTCGGCGAGGTTTACTGATCTCTCGTGCTATTCCACGGACATGGTACGGGACCCATTCTTCAGGGATCGATCTTTCGAGCAGGAGATTAGGTGAGAGATCAGAGCTTCAGTTGTTTCTCACAGCATCCCGATGCAGATAGGGGTGTTGAAGCGAGCCCTCTTTTTGGAGAGTTTCCTTGTTGAGAAGTATCCAGTAGCAGGACCCACCACTAGCCGGCATGTGGCAGCGTCTTATACAGCGGGTAGTAGAAAGATGACGGAGAGGTCCAAGAGGACTATACCTAGAGGTGGTCGACCGCATGACACAGGATCGTTTGTGCAAGGCACCCGGGGGGGAGAACGACTTACCATGAGGGGACAATGTTACTCCTGCGGTGGGGTTTGTCACATGGCTCGTGACTGTCTAACCCGCCATACATATGATCAGCAGATAAACGAAGGACCTCCCAAGCAGAGGCAGAGGTTTGACCATGGCGGCTCGGGCAGAGGAGCTGGCC